>CAWUFW010010227.1:0-715233 GCA_963921515.1 Calotriton arnoldi | reverse complement strand
CGGAGGTTCCATAACCTGATATATTTTTAAACACAAGGTTTCTTTTAGATATGTCACTTATTGCGCCTGCCACACTTTTTGACTCATTCTATCCTTTCCTATCCTTCTACCACCGGTCTTTTCTCTCTTTTCTTTGGAGATCAGATAACCGGATTTCATCCTTTGGCGGCAATCCATAGCGATGCCTGCCGTGATGACCGGTTTGAGCGGGCTTCGAGTTTACTTAATCCCACTGCATCCGCGAGCTCGCTGTCATTGCACCAGAATAGACGCACCGTGCGGTTGTATCCTGCGTAGCTTCAGGCACGCTCCAATACTCGGCTGATTCATTCAGAAGGTAAGCGCTTGGCCTGGGCTTTTGGTAGCTTTCAAATTCAGTTAGCTTTTAGTCATTTTTCAGACTTAGTGCGTTTATTAGTAGGCTTTAGGCACGCGACTGGATTAATATATTTTTGTCAGCTTTCCATGTGACACTCCTTGATGTCAAGTACGCATTTTTCATTTTTTCAGTATTCTTTATGGTTAACTGAGGGACACGCAGTAATTGCAGGCAGCCCTCCTGGTCTCACTTTATGTATGTTCATGGTTACATTAATATTAGATCATTAGGTGCAAAGCTGCGCAGAGTGCTAGGTACACACGCCTCATAGTCCTTTATGATTTGCCCATTACAGAGTCTAATTTGACACGACGGGACAATCGAGTACCCGCGGCAACATCATTAAAGCACAAGCTGGAGCAGCCGCCCCACCTGTGCCCTTGGCATTGACCTTGGTAAGACCTTCACCTTGGAGAGATTCACCGTGTATGGGTTTATATCATTCCAGTTCTTTTATTACTGAAGACAGTATACTTATCCTTCACAGAGACTTCTGCGCATAAGAAGTTTTCGCGTTCTACATAGAGGCATTTGCCCTACTGTTCATACCCGTGGTTGCCAGCTCGCTACCCCGTCCCTCACACTGGGGTAAGAGACCTTAGATATAGGTGCCCTTGATACAGCATATCACTGCCTTTCCTTTTTAACTTTACCCTCCCTTTTTCTCTTTCTCACCCGTGCACTACCCGGCTGGGTCCCGTGTGAGTATTCTTTGTTTTCTCTTTTCACTTGACCGGTGTCTCACATTTCACACGTGGCTGCGCAATCATTGTTTCAGGTATCTTATGGCCCTTCCAAGTCCTTACAAGTAATGTAGTCACTCCCAACCTCTTTGGTGACATTATCTTTCTTTGAATCTTAGATGTCCCTACATCCATAAGTCCTGAAGAGACCCTATATCTTTTGAAGGGTCGAAACGTCGTCGACAACTATCTAAAGCGAACCATCTGACCAGCTCTGATTGCTGTACACAGTGGCTGTGACTATTGTAAAATGATTGATGGTCGTCTTTGAAAATTGTGGAAATCAAGTTTATATGTCACAAATTCACTACTTTTTGTCTTTTTGGTTCCATTTACACTGGGGACACTAAGCACTATTGCATTTCTCATGCTTTTTGTAAATGTTTATATACCCTTTAAAAGATATATAAAAAACTATCGGAAACATATACGGATGTGTTCTTGGTCTCCTTTCTTTCTGACATCCTGGTAACCCGTAATCATTGCGATTGTGCATAGTATTATCAATATAGAAAAGTACCTTTCCGCAGGAACCATTGTTTCTGTTACATACACTTTACCCTGGTTCCTAGTGAGTAGGGTGTCCCTTGTTTTTGTTTGCAATTTTCAGAGCGGTGGCTGCATTGCAAGGGAGATATCTGTTAAAAGGATTTCCCACATACCCTATGTGATCATAGGGTGTATTTTCCCTTTGGGTTACGATGTTAGATCGTGAGGCGCCCCTGTACACGGACGAGTATATTGCCAAAATTATCAGTGGACCATCACTTTTTTCTACTCAATCCACCAATGCTAGTAATCCTAGGCAACAGTTACTTGAAAAGATAGAAAGGGCTAAGAAGAAGCACGTAAGGACTGAGCTGCATGCCCGCATGCTCACAGAGTATCTAAAAGCAGGAATAATTCCCCAAGGACTTCAGGTTAGGAACGTCCCAGGTATTTTTCGCGAGGACCCCAAATTTAAAGGCAATTTTAGCCATATTTCCACCACCTGCTCACGCCACTGGATGGTGTTAGGGGTGGAAACAGCAATAGAACACGCGAAAGCTGAACTAAAGGAGATTGAGGAACTGGAAAAAGAGCTATTGGGTGGTGACGGAGTGGCAGAAGCCAAAATACTACTGGACAAACTTAACAAGACAATAGACAAATTTAACTCATTCAAACTTAAAAAGAAGGCCGATAAAGTGACCAAAGATATTAAGAACTTTACTAAGGAGAGAGCTTACCCATATCTACGGGAAGATTATTACACTACCGTAGGGTCCCAAAATAGACAGAATACGTGGGGAAGATTTAGGAGAAATCAACCCATTACATTTTCTGAGTCATCAGGCGGCTCGGACGATTCAGATCCTCAGCCAGGGACTAGCCGCTCAGACAGTCACTCAGGACAGCCTTTTTTAGAGCGAGGAGGGAAAGCCAAGGGGAAAACATGGTATCAATATGCAGGAGAGCGCCAAACGAGGAGGAAGCACTATCAGTGGGGTCCCCAACCATACTTAGGCATGAAATAGATATACCCACTACTATTCCCATCTTTAACTTGTCCCAGCATACCCTTTCATCGAATGAAATATCTCTACTGAGCAAGGGTCTGTCTTTTGTTATTACGGAACGCACAAACTTCTTTGACCTTAAAACTGAACTATTCCAATTTTTCCGTAAAATGCGCTTGAAATTATTTTTCAAAGATAAAGAACCCATAACATCGGACTCAGTGACCGGTGTTAGACCTCCATCCACATTTTACCCTACGAATGCCATGATGCCACCAGAGCTCTTAACCTTCGAGAAAATCATTCTAGTGGGATTGGACAACCTTCAAACAACTAAATGTTTCATACCTTATAACATCACAAGACAGGAGAGACAGGCGCTACAGGCACTGAAGAATGATAATTCCACAATTTTAAAACCTGCAGACAAGGGAGGTGGAATAGTGGTTCAGGATAGGAAAGACTATGACGCAGAGATTCACTATCAAATCAGTGAAGTGAAGCATTACAGGAAATTGAATACCAATCCACTCACAGATATTAGCACTCAAATCCTCAGAATCACTACTGAAGGTAGAGATGAGGGCTACATTAGCAAGAAGGAATTCGAATTCCTTAATGAAAAAAATCCCAGAACCCCCGTGCTATATACACTACCCAAAATTCACAAGAGTACTACAAAACCTCCAGGACGCCCCATCCTATCCGGTTGTGGTTCCATCTTGGAACCCATTGGCAAGTACATAGATTTTTTCATTAAAGAGTTTGTGCCTTTACAGGAGACCTATGTCAGAGATTCTATGTATATGATTAATCTAGTGGATGGTATGCCATATAACACTGAATCTGACTGGTTGGCCACACTAGACATTTCCTCCCTTTATACTAACATTCCCCAAGAGGAGAGTATTAAGGTGATAGAGGACTTACTAGAAACAAGACCAAGGCCCTTGCAAGTACCCACGTCTTTTATTATCACTTTACTACGCATTGCCTTGCAAACTAACTACTTTGTATCTAGTGGTGTTTATTACCAGCAATGTTCCGGGACCAGCATGGGTGCCATTTTTGCTCCAAATCTGGCTAATATTTACATGGACAACGTTGAACACAAGTTTGTCCTTAATGCCAACAATGTATATCGTCCCAGCATTAAGTGCTGGAAAAGATACATAGATTATATCTTTTTTATTTGGTCCGGTACACAGACAGAATTCAATGAGTTTACTACGTATTTAAACACTATTCAGACACATCTAACATTTACTTCAACCATTCATAAGTTATCCATTGCTTTCCTAGATCTTAATATACAACACGAGAATGGGGCCCTCTACACGTCCCTTCATAGAAAACCCACGGAGAGGAATACTCTTCTTGCGTATAAAAGCCAACATCCCAGGGCCCTGAGAGATGGGCTACCATTTGGTCAGTTCCTGCGCTTGCGCAGAAACTGCACGCATAAAAAAGATTATATGGCAGAGGCAGAAATTCTGAAGTCCAAACTAGTGGCGAGAGGATATCCAAACAGAATAGTCAGAAGATCATTAAAAAGGGCGTGGTTTTGTCCGAGAGAGGAATTACTTAAAACAAAAGAAAAGACCCCTATTGACAAACTTATTTGTGTGACAACATTTGGGGTACATTCAAACAAGATCCGAAGCATGATTATGAAGAACTGGCACATAATAAAAAGCATTGACCCCTCAATTGAAACACCTATGTTTGCTTTTAAGAGGGGCAAAAACATTAAGGATCACCTAATCCGCTCCTCCTTAGAGGGCAGTCTACGGAAAACCAATACCTTGCGATCCACTTGGAATTTACCAGAGGTGAAAGGCCACTTCAGATGTGGAGATTGTGTTGCGTGTCCTTTCACATTCAACACTAAAACTTTTGAACACTCAGGTGTGAAACACACCTTGCAATTTTTTTCTAATTGTAATACCCGAAACGTGGTCTACTGTATATGGTGCCCTTGTGGCTTGCCATATATCGGGCAGACACAACAACCAATCAAGGCCCGGTTTGGACAACACAGAAGCCGCATACGACGGTCTGTTTTGAATGCACCTTTAGTGGCACATTACTCTGAGTTCATCCATACTGCTGATGATATTAAATGACAGATCACTGATAGAGCCAGCACACCGGCGAGAGGCGGAGACCTCACACAAATCCTACAAAGGCTAGAATGCCGATGGATTGAAAGGACCAACTCTATTGCCCAAGGATTAAATTCCGCAGAGGAGTGGCGCAGGTTTGTAACAACATTGTTGTCCTAAAATATACATTGTCGATGTTGGTTCTGCTTGTAATTGGCATTATGTTACTTTGACCTGCTTCCATTTTTTTGGGGGACAGTACTGGATAAAGACTGTAATATTTACTCTGAAGTTTGATAACACTCTGGCCTACTGCCACAATTTTAATGTAAATGGCCTCATGTTACTTTGATCTGCTTTTATATTGTTTGGAATAGTACTGGACAAGATTGTGTAATAATCACTCCGGATTTCGTGTAAAAAAAGCGAATATGTTTTCTTGCTTTTTATATACCATTGTATTATCTATATGTTTCTTTCTCTCTTTTTCATATGCAGCACGGATGTAGTCTTTATGTTTGCAAATATGCGCCACTCTCCACACAAATAGGAGGTTTGGATGACATTCATATTTGGTATATTGACATATCAGCATTTCTGTCTCTTATTACTTGTGTATATAGGTTACTACAGCCGAGTACTCTATTTTTAAGTACAAATGCATTTATGGCCACGCTGTTAATTCCACTGTAAATATTGTCTGCAATAATTGGAAAGTGATTGCTGTGTAACACGTAAGACTATAATTTATCCATTCTATTGATATTCGGTTCCTCTTTAAACAATGTCGTATTTTTTAACACCAAATACCAGGAACACGGTCCGGAGGTTCCATAACCTGATATATTTTTAAACACAAGGTTTCTTTTAGATTTCTCACTTATTGCGCTCTGCCACACTTTTTGACTCATTCTATCCTTTCCTATCCTTCTACCACCGGTCTTTTCTCTCTTTTCTTTGGAGATCAGATAACCGGATTTCATCCTTTTGCGGCAATCCATAGCGATGCCTGCCGTGATGACCGGTTTGAGCGGGCTTCGAGTTTACTTAATCCCACTGCATCCGTGAGCTCCCTGTCATTGCACCAGAATAGACGCACCGTGCGGTTGTATCCTGCGTAGCTTCAGGCACGCTCCAATACTCGGCTGATTCATTCAGAAGGTAAGCGCTTGGCCTGGGCTTTTGGTAGCTTTCAAATTCAGTTAGCTTTTAGTCATTTTTCAGACTTAGTGCGTTTATTAGTAGGCTTTTAGGCACGCGACTGGATTAATATATTTTTTGTCAGCTTTCCATGTGACACTCCTTGATGTCAAGTACGCATTTTTCATTTTTTCAGTATTCTTTATGGTTAACTGAGGGACACGCAGTAATTGCAGGCAGCCCTCCTGGTCTGACTTTATGTATGTTCATGGTTACATTAATATTAGATCATTAGGTGCAACGCTGCGCAGAGTGCTAGGTACACACGCCTCATAGTCCTTTATGATTTGCCCATTACAGAGTCTAATTTGACACGACGGGACAATCGAGTACCCGCGGCAACATTATTAAAGCACAAGCTGGAGCAGCCGCCCCACCTGTGCCCTTGGCATTGACCTTGGTAAGTCCTTCACCTTGGAGAGATTCACCGTGTATGGGTTTATATCATTCCAGTTCTTTTATTACTGAAGACAGTTATACTTATCATTCACAGAGACTTCTACGTATAAAGAAGTTTTCGCGTTCTACATAGAGGCATTTGCCCTACTGTTCATACCCGTGGTTGCCAGCTCGCTACCCCGTCCCTCACACTGGGGTAAGAGACCTTAGATATAGGTGCCCTTGATACAGCATATCACTGCCTTTCCTTTTTAACTTTACCCTCCCTTTTTCTCTTCCTCACCCATGCAGTACCCAGCTGGGTCCCGTGTGAGTATTCTTTGTTTTCTCTTTTCACTTGACCGGTGTCTCACATTTCACACGTGGCTGCGCAATCATTGTTTCAGGTACCTTATGGCCCTTCCAAGTCCTTACAAGTAATGTAGTCACTCCCAACCTCTTTGGTGACATTATCTTTCTTTGAATCTTAGATGTCCCTACATCCATAGGTCCTGAAGAGACCCTATATCGTTTGAAGGGTCGAAACATCGTCGACAACTATCTAAAGCGAACCATCTGACCAGCTCTGATTACTGTACACAGTGGATGTGACTATTGTAAAATGATTGATGGTCATCTTTGAAAATTGTGGAAACCAAGTTTATACGTCACAAATTCACTACTTTTTGTCTTTTTGGTTCCATTTACACTGGGGACACTAAGCACTATTGCATTTCTCATGCTTTTTGTAAATGTTTATATACCCTTTAAAAGATATATAAAAAACTATCGGAAACATATACGGATGTGTTCTTGGTCTCCTTTCTTTCTGACATCCTGGTAACCCGTAATCATTGCGATTGTGCATAGTATTATCAATATAGAAAAGTACCTAACCGCAGGAACCATTGTTTCTGTTACATACACTTTACCCTGGTTCCTAGTGAGTAGGGTGTCCCTTGTTTTTGTTTGCAAAAGCCAAGATTGGAGGGCCTCACACTTGTCCCAAAGTCCTGCGAAATCAGCGATGACGTTTAGCAGGGCTGGGAGGGAGCAGTTGACATCCGTTAGAGTAAGCAGGACGTCGTCCGCATAGAGATAGATCTTGGAGTAGCCATTTACGAGTGGGACTCCCACTATGCTGGTGGAATTGCGTATGGTAGAGGCCAAGGGTTCCACAGCCAGGAGGAACAGGAGTGGTAAGAGAGGGCACTCCTGGCATGTACCCCTCCATATCGGAAAAGGGTCAGAAAGGAATCCCCCACAGTTAACCTGGGCAGTTAGACAGTCATACAGCAGCTGTACCTTAGCAATGAATTGGTCTCCCAGGCCAAAATGTTCCATTGTGGCAAAAGGTAGTCCTACTCGATGCGGTTGAACGCCTTTTCGGCGTCTAGGGAGAGAGCCATTGCATCAGTCGGGAGATCTTTGGCCGTCCAGAGGATATGTGTCAGGGTGCGAAGGTGGTTCCTGGAGGAGCGACCCAGCACAAAGCCTGCCTGAGTGTGGTGAATCAGGGAGGGGGATAACCTTGCCCAGAAGTGTTGCCAAAACTCTGGCCAGGATTTTAATGTCACAGTTTAGTAAAAAGATGGGCCTGTAACTGCCACGCAATAGAGGGTCTCTCCCAGGTTTGGGTGAAACTGCAATCACCACCTTGTTGGATAGGGGTCCCAAGAAGGGCCGTCTGCTCTGCCTCCGGAAAAGCGGCGTGAATGGTGTCAACCGTCTTCTCTCCTGACCATCTGTTAAATTCTGCAGGGAAGCCATCCTCCCTTGGGGCTTTGTGATAGGGCAGTTTGGATGTAGCAAACACTATCTCTTCTTTGCTGATCTCCCCCTCTAAAAGTTAGAGGGGGAGATCAGCAAAGAGGGAAAAGGAACGTTAAAGGCTATCCGGGCTTGTTCTAGTCATCGGCGGTGGGGCAAGGTGGGATGGGTGAAGTAGAGATGGGTGAGAGAAGCAATATCCATCTCCAGTTCCTTCTGGCCCATAATCGCCTGTTAATTCGCCACTGCAGCGTCTCTCATGATTTGACCTCTGATTGTCGCTTTCACGGTGGCCCAGAGTACTCTATGAGAGTCCACTGAGTTGTTGTCTGAAAGATACGGGGAGACATGAGCTTTCCATTGAGATTTGGCCCTGAGGTGTGCCGTAGCGCTGTATGGTCATGCACCATGGTTTACGTCCCGGGGATCCAATCCCACTTCAAGGGACAAGAGAACTGGGGAATGATCGAATAATGCCACCTCCAGGATCCGAGAATTCTGGACAAGTGCAACTGTTTTCTGGGAGATGAGAAAGTAGTCCAGTCTGGAGAGCGTGCCATGGACTGGAGAGACAAAAGTATACTCTATGTCTGTTGGGTGACTAAGGCGCCAGTGGTCCACAAGTCCATTGTCCGAGGCCATATCACTTGACAGGGTCCTGTCCGCATCATTGCCTTTGTCCAACGGACCTGTTCTATCCAGAACCAGGTCCCGTGCAAGGTTCTAGTCCCCACCAATAATGTACTGCGAAGCCCCTACCTCTATTAGTAACCGGTTCAGATGGAGGAGGAAGGACCATTTCGCCCCAGTAGTTGCATAGATAGAGCCCACGCATAAGGAGGTATCTTTGAGGTGCAGTTTGGCAAATGCATATCTGCAGTCAGAGTCAGGCTATGTCTGTTACGGTGATGGGCAGCAATTTTCAGATAAAAATTGTGACACCGCATTTGCGGGGGCCCTCTGTCGCAGGGTGGCTTTGTTGCTACACTGCTGTGTATCACCCTGCCTACCCAGTCCCGGCGCAATTTGATGGACTCCAGGGCATTCAGGTGGGTCTCTTGTAACAGAGCTGCAACCGCCCTTTTCGTCTGGAGATAAGAAAGTACTTTTTTTTCTTATGATGTAGTGTGTGAGACCATTAACATTCCAAGAAAGGACATGCAGCAGGTGGGAGGTGCACATGTCTAGGGCAGGCGTGGTAGCTGGGAGTCCAGTCTCCGTGTGGGGTCGCCGAGAGGATGTTGGGTAACTGAATGTGGGAGGGGGAGGGTAGGGGGTGATACTATGATCTGTATGGGGAAATGGGGTGTAAAATGTATGGCAAGGTATCGCTGACAACTGCGGGCGGAAGCGATAAGACAGGAGCAGGGATGGGGTCAAGTCCGATTAGAAATATGGGGGAAGGACAAAGGCGGGTGGGAGCAGCAAGTACTGTGGAAGGAGGGGGGAGGAGAAGGGAAGTGAGGCACCACACAGGTAGATAAAGAAAGAGGAGAGGAAAGAAGGAGAAGGTAAAGGTAAGGGGGAAGGTGGGGGGAAAGAGTAGGAGTGTCCCCAAACACACTGGGAAGGACACTCTGGGGCACCAGTTGTGGAAGAGGGAAGAGGGAAGATGGGCACCGGTGTCTTGTTTGCAGGTATCAGGAAAGTATATAAGGGGGAGCGGGAAGGAAGACAATTGGTGGGAACTGCTGCTTGAAAGCGCAGCACGGGGAACACTGATCTGTTTACCGCGGATCTAGGCTTGCGCTGACAGTGCACTGAGAGGGTGCCATTGGGACAGCAGGGCAATGGAGAAGATGAGCAAGCGGAGGATGGGTGGGGTATAGGAGTCTCTGGAGATCGTACAGGTGGGAGAGCAGGGCAGGAGGGATCCTGGCCATCATCTAAGTGGAGGAGCAGGCAGCCAGGGTCCCAGGGGCCCGGTGGGATGGAGAGGCAAACACCTCCCCAGCCCCCCGTGATTGCGGAGGCCCAGCAGCATTGGGTCAGGTGTGGGGGTCCAGCCTACAATGGGCATTAGCGGGAGAACAAGAACCAGAGTGCGGTCAGGTAGAAGTGGTCTGCAAATGCACCTGGAAGGGGGGCTGGCTGAGGTGAGGGGTGGTGACCTGTTGTTGGTCCTTGTCATCCAACCCCGGGCACAGCAAACTAAGGAGGTGAACAGCGCTATCTCATGAGGCAAAGGATAGAGTGAGAGTGGGACTCAAAGTGCACAGCATGTATCAAACAAAAATACCAGGCACAACAACAATCAATACAATCAAATATGCAAATGTACAAGACAGGCGTTGTGATAGTCAGCCATCCAACAAGCGTTATTCCCTTTGACTCTGCGACAACAGGTCCAGCTATTCCGAATGCAAGACAGCATCTCACGCCCCAGGACGGTCACTCTTTGGAGGCTGTCAGCTTCAGAGGAGAATGTGATTTGTCTCTGCCCTGGTCTTGGGTGAGAACTGCTACTGCTTGAGCGCCTGCACCATGTCACCATGGGAGCGGGCTGCTCTGTCCGGGTCTCTGCCCCAATGTTGGGATCCACTGTTGGTTCTCCAGCGTCTGCCAGAGGTGGAGAGGGGGGTGTTGGGGAATGTGTTGCCTCGGCTGAAGACGTGGAAGTGTCCATGTCTTGCATTTAAAGACTGTCCAGGAAAAGGCGCAGGTTCTCCTGGTCATAGAATTCCTTTGAGGTGCCATCCTTGGTGATCCGGAATTGAGCGGGTTTGAAGAGGCCATACTTGATGTCCAGTTGGTGCCGGCGGGGCCGTAGGGAGAGAAAAGCCTTACAGCGATCATTGGTTTTCCTGGAAAAAACTGCTGCTATGCGTATTTCGTGGACCTCGTGTGTAAATGGACCTTGTGAGTGAGCACCTGCTCGTAACGCAAGAAGCAGGCGATGAGAGGCTCGGAAAGCTGAAAAAACAGACATTGTCCTTTCTGCTGCGGTCCTCCAGGTCAATCAGCTAGCTGCGAAGAAAGAGAAGTTCCTGGTCCCTGTCCGGCAGAGTATTTAGGCGGCCCTCCATCACCGTTAACCTCTGATCAAGCCCATCCATACGGGTCTGGAATCCTGCAATATCCAGTCAGATCAGGTTGGTCTCCTCTGTCAGGGCAGATATGTTTTCATCCATGTCTTCTAGTCTGCGACCCACTGCTGATATTTCCTATAGGATTTGCTCCATAGTACTGTCCTGGGCCGTGGTCGCAGGAGGCTGGGGCAAGGCAGTCTCAGGAGGTGTGGCCCCCTTTGGCGTGGCCATGGTGCGGGCTGTTTGAGAGCTTCAGTGAAGAGGAGCTGCCTGCAGGTTTGCCCTTGGTCTTGTCAGGAGACATTCGTCTGTAGTCACTGTGGATCACCCGGTACACCCGTGATTCAGGTCCAGCCTTGACTGAGAGATAGGGATCAGGGTGGTAGCTGCTGTTCAGCGCCGCCCATCTCTGGACAGTAGGCCGGCATTGCTTGTAGGCCCTCCAGTGGCTGTAGTGCGTGCGGGAGGAAGGGTGAGTGCCACAGGATGGGCCGCTGACTGAGGCAGGCAAGGTATATGCAGGTCCCAGGCCACTGGGAATTAGCGACTACCCCAAGGAAAGGGGAGAGCGAAGAGGGTGAACCGGAGGAGGATAGTTGAGGAGTCTCCGCTCTAGGCCAGACAAAGCCAAGGCAGTTCACCCAGGGACCGCAGCAGTATTGTAAACCTTAAAGTAGCCAGAGTGTGACAAGGTGGGTTCCCACCGCCATGCATGCAGGTGATACATCCTGAGTAAAGAAGGTTGGAGGCAGTGCCATGGTTTTGGGGAGAGCGAGCAGGATCTCTGTGTCAGCAGGCCACGGTTTCCAGGCATGTCCGCCTATGCTCGCTAGGGCGGTGATGGGCCTGGTCGCCGTCAATCTTCCGTGATCAGAATCCCAGAGGTCGGTGCATCAAACAAGCTGTTCTGGTAGGAGAGCAAGCTGATTAGAGATGCAAGTTGCGCATTTGTCCCATGTACCCCCAGATCTGATGCATTGCCTTCTTCGCAAGCAGGCCAAGGGGAGCTGCGGGTAGTCCAAGGGGTAGTAGGGGACTGAGAAAGAGAACTGAGAGGCCGTCTGCAGTAAACGAGGTGTGAAGGACCACAGTGGGCACTGGATGAAATCCTGGCGAGGTTGCCCCGTGTAGGGAGAGTAAGGCGAGGTCACCACAGCCCGTAGTGACCCGACAGGCCCCTGCATGTGGATGATGTACAGGCCTAGTGGGCACCATCAGCGGATGATGAGGCAAGGTCAGTTCATGTTCTGTAGCCCCCAATTTGAGCAGGTCCACTCTGGTCTAGGCTCGATACGGGATGTAGCCAGTGGGATAGGGCGGGTTGATCGCTGGGCCCCCGCCATATCGTAAATGTCACCGTTGCCATCCAAGATGGTACAGGGCTGGGGTGTCTCATGGTAGGGGGGTGCCACAATGTTATGGGGTTGTGGACCCAGTTTCCCCTGCAGCCTTAGTGTCAATGGAAATATACAGGGCCCCCATACACCAATGTAGCTGGAGAAATATTGAGAAGGGACAGGGAGGACAAGGTGTTAGGCCTCCACCTAACTGTAGTCCTGAGTCCGTGGCCTGAATTGCAGTGATGTGGGCCCTGCGGGCGTTGTAGGCCCTGATGGGCATCTCCTCGCACCAGGGAGACAAGCCGGGCTGACGTCGTTGCCGCCCATCGCGGCTGTGGGCAGCTACGTGGCGTTGCAGGTCCGCGGATCAAAGTGGTGCGGTAAGCCCTGATCTCCTTTAAGTGCCTCTGTCTCACATCTGGACCTCCGTTGAGGTAGGGCCGCTGTCAGCCGCGTTCCACTCCAGTGGGAGGGGCGAGGGTTCACTCCTGCCTCTAGGCCCAGCAGCCTCACGCAGCTTTGTCTGATTCGGGTCAGACCGATGGCAGCAGCAGCTGCCAGGACACCAAAGCTGATCGTCGGTGAGTGTGGGCAGGACAAAGGAGCAGGTTAGTAGGCCCCCGCCATGCCTTGGAAGCCACTGTCTCCGTCCGGGGCCCGTCTCGCGGCGGAACTCAGTGCTCAAGTGGTCATTCCTGTTTGTGGCCAGACTACGCACCTCAATTAATAATCTTCAGACAACCTAAAATTGATCTCTGCTGAACAATCATTTATGGCCCACTGCCAATTCCCCCCCACTTTCCAAGGGATCTCAGCCATCTACATCTTTCTGTCAGAATCCTTAGCGAGTCGTCTTATCAAGTTCGAGATCCCTAAAAGGTCTAGAAGTGATCATAATCCCCTGACTTTCACTCTTTATTTATGAGCTCCTATGGCGGTTAAACACCAGGCAGTGGGCTCCTCCACGCGTGTCGAAGCATCCAAGACGGTTAAGATGATCAAATGGATGGAAACCGATACTTCAACTGTGGCCAAGTGGCTAGCAAAGGTGACTATGGAGCCCAACACCAACCCCCCAGGAGACATCATCCATAAGTGGGACAGACTGATAGATGAGTTAAGGGACTCTGCTAGCAACCGGTGGCAGCCAGCATCATCCAAGGGCCAATGGGAAGGAGCAGTTCCATCAGCAGTACAAAAAGGCCATCATCACTATATATATACATTTTGCCATCATCACTATATATATACATTTTGAATTTTCAAGTAATAGATTATAGACTTGACGAAGTACCCGACTTCATTTTTTACATAAACTATTTTATATAAAAAATATTTTTTTATTCAAACTTCATTTTTATTTCCACTGGTAAGAGGGGCACTTTTTAGGTCACTTTAATTTTTAGCCGTGGACTGGATAGTAGTTGTTCTGAATTAAGCATTTATGCAGTTATAATTGCAAAACGATTACGGTAGGATACCTACGGAAGACATTCAAGTCATGTATATTATGTTAAATACTTTTGTATTTTACAGCTATTATTAATGGTATCCATTATGTTTACCTTTTTCATGGCATTTAAGCATGTGAACAACCCAAAGCGGAATAGTATATTTTCTATGTCCACTGTTTATGTCAAGCACTTGCACTTTAAAAGGTGGTGAATACATCTAAGCGATGTCATGTGATCAAGGGCGCAAGTTCGGCAGAAACGCGTCATGGCAGACACTGGCAAAATAAACTAAATTTAGCACCTACTTTGGGTCCACACTCGTTATTCCAAGGATTTGGAGCAGCAGCGAGGTGTTTGGATATATATATATATATATATATATATATATATATATATATATATGATATGTATATATATTATCTACTGGCGGTCGCCAGTAGATAGTTATAGTTAGGACCTATTTTCCATAGAAATTCACAACATTCTATTTCCAATAACTTTGGCGCCGGTTGATGAATCTTCGCGAAATTTTCAAAACTCATGGGGCGCTCCGGTCTGCTCCTATCCTGAAAGTTTCGGGGTGATTCGGCAAGCGGGGGCCGAGAAAAAGGGGGTCCCAAAACGTGTTTTCCCCATGCAATTTTCCATAGGAAACTTTAGACACGGCTACAGCCCGAACTGCTGAACGGAATTACACCAAATTTGGCAAAGAGGTAGTTCTTGGTTCAGAAAGAAACCTTTTGTTAAATGGTGTAAATCCGTTCAGTAGTTGCTGAGAAAATCAAAAGTAAAAACACATATATATCTATGGCCGCGGAGGATCCGCGTCACCCTCCCGATCACGAGCTGTATGCTAATTGGCTGTCAACACTCCAAACCAGGAAGTGTTGGCAGCCATCTTAGCTCTCGGTAGAACCGAGGCACAAGAAATCAGAGAAACAAGTGCGCAAAACGCAAAAAGGGGGCAGGGTAGAAACCCCCTGACCCCCTAGGCCTGCTTAGGGGGTCCCAAAAAAAAAATTATTTTTCAAAAAATCGGCAAAATCCACGCAGGGTGCGCGGATCCAGCTGAGAAAAAAAAAAAAGGCCCCCCAGCCCCGGGGACCGCCACCCCCTGGGGCTTATCTTACATAATTGCAGGGGGGCTCACAGCCCCCCCAGCCCCGGGGACCGCCACCCCCGGGGCTTAAAAATACATAGGTGGGGGGGCTCAAAGGCCCCCCCAAGCTCCGGGGACCGCCACCCCCCGGGGCTTTATGACAATATATGCGGGGGGCTCACGGCCCCTCCGCAGCCCCGGGGCCCGCCACCCGCCGGGCTTTAAATTCTAACGTGGGGGCATCCAAGCCCCAAGCCCCGAGGAGCGTCACCCCGGGGCTTTAAAGAAATAATGGTGTGGCGGGGGCACACAGCCCCCACTGCCCCGGGACCGCCACCCCCGGGCTTTTTTTAATAAGTAAACCTGTGTGGAGGCCCCCACATGCCCCGGGGACCGCCACCTCCCCGGGGCACTAAGTCTTTAAATTTGGGGGTCCGTTATTGACCCCCAAGCCCCGGGGACCACCACCCCCGGGGCTTTGAAAATGTTAGGAGGGGGCCGCGCGGCCCCCTCCTGGAGCCCTTGATGGCCCTGGGGACCGCCACCCCCAGGGCCGGCTCCTGCAGTGTCCCGGGTGCCCTGTAGTTTGCTATGGTAGGGCGGGAGCCTCACGGCTCCCGCCCTGCCATAGCAAACTGCTTTGGTTTTTTGGAAGAGAGAGCAGGAAACCTGCTCTCTCTTCCAAAAACCAAAGACGATTGCTTTTCCACACGGGGAGCTGCATCTTAGCAGCTCCCCATGTGGAAAAGCAATGCCGGCTCCCGAGGGACGCGGGGAGCCGGCGGGACCGTGGGGGGATTGGGGACCCCCCCACGGTCCCCAACGGAGAGGGCCAGCCCCAGGGAATGGGGTCCCCGAGGCTACAAGTGGCCCGGAAGGGGGGCCACTCGGCCCCCTTCCCCAAAATTTAAAGAAAAAAAAATAATAATTAAAAAAACAAAGGCCTGCCCCGGGGGATGGGGTCCCCGGGGCCATAAGTGGCCTGAGGAGGGGGCACCAAAGCCCCCCTCTAAAAGATAAAAAAAAAAAAAAAAAGGCCATGCCCCGGGGCTCCAAATTAAAAAAAAAAAAAATTAGGGGGCAGGCCCTGGGGGATGGGGTCCCCAGGGCCAATAAATTTGAAAAAGAAGGGGGGCCACACAGCCCCTCGTCTTAAAAAAATAAATAAATAAAAGACTGGCATCGCGCCGGAGGCCACGCCCCCTCCTTGCAGCACTCTGCAAACGCACCCCCTGGCGCATTTGCAGATGGGGAACGAATTCCCCTTGAATACTGGGGGTCTCTGGGGGCCAATTTGCCCACCAGGAACCTCCAGTATGCGCCAGGGGGCTGCGTTGCAGAGAGGTGTTCTGAGGCCACGCCCCTTTTTACACCTCTCTGCAACGCAGCTCTGTGGCGCTTAATGGAGGTAGCTGGTGGGCTAGTTGCACCCCAGGGACCCTCAGGTTTAAGGGGAGTTAATCCCCCACTTAAAACGCGCCACGGGGCGCGTTTGCACAGTGGTGAAGGGAGGGGGCGGGGCCTGAGGTGACATGTGTGCAAACACGCCTGCGGCGCGTTTTAAGTTGCGGAATTAATACCTCTTTAATCCTGAGGGTCCCTGGGGTCAACTAGCCCACCAGGTACCTCCAGTAAGCACCACGGAGCTGCGTTGCAGAGTGTTGTAAAAGGGGCGTGGCCTCTGAACACCTCTCTGCAACGCAGCTCTCTGCGCATACTGGAGGTACATGGTGGGCAAGTTGGCCCCCAGGGACCCTCAGCATTGAGGAGGAATTAATTCTCCAACTTAAAACGCGCCACAGAGCGTGTTTGCAGACATGTCACCTCAGGCCATGCCCCTTCCTTCACCATTGTGCAAACGCGCCCGTGGCGAGTTGTAGGTTGGGGAATGAATTCTCTTTCAATACTGAGGGTCCCTGAGGGCCAACTAGCCAAACAGGTATCTCCAGTATGCGCCAGGAGCTGCGTTGCAGAAAGGTGTTCAGAGGCCACGCCCTTTTTACACCTCTCTGCAACGCAGCTCTGTGGCGCTTACTGGAGGTACCTAGTGGGCTAGTTTGAGCCTAGGGACCCTTAGGATTCAAGGGGACTTAATCTCTCAACTTAGAACAGCCACAGGGCGCGTTTACACAGTGGTGAAGGGAGGGGACGGGGCCTGAGGTGACGTGTGCAAACACGCCCTGTGGCGCATTTTAAGTTGGGGAAATAATTCCCCTTCAATCCTGAGGGACCCTGGGGGCCAACTAGCCCAGCAGGTGCTTCCAGTAAGCGCCACTGCGCTGCGTTTCAGAGAGGTGGTGCAGGCCGTGCCCCTTTTTACACCTCTCTGCAATGGCGCTTACTGGAGGTACCTAGTGGGCTAATTTGCCCCTAGGGACCCTCAGGATTCAAGGGGACTTAATCTCCCAACTTAAAACGGCCACAGGGCGTGTTTACACAGTGGGGAAGGGAGGGGACGGGGCCTGAGGTGACGTGTGCAAACACGCCCTGTGGCGCGTTTTTAAGTTGGGAAATAATTCCCCTTCAATCCTGAGGAGCTCCGGGGCCAACTAGCCCACCAGGTGCTTCCAGTAAGCACCACTGTGCTGCGTTGCAGAGAGGTGGTCTAGGCCGTGCTCCTTTTTACACCTCTCTGCAACGCAGCTATGTAGCGCTTACTGGAGGTACCTAGTGGGCTTGTTCGACCCTAGGGACCCTCAGGATTCAAGGGGACTTAATCTCCCAACTTAAAGCGGCCACAGGGCGCGTTTACACAGTGGTGAAGGGAGGGACGGGGCCTTAGGTGACGTGGTGCAAACACGCCCTGTGGTCCGTTTTAAGTTGGGAAATAATTCCCCTTCAATCCTGAGGGACCCTGAGGCCAACTAGCCCACCAGGTGCTTCCAGTAGCGCCACTGCGCTGCGTTGCAGAGAGGTGGTCTAGGTCGTGCCCTTTTTACATCTCTCTGCAATGCAGCTCTGTGGCGCTTACTGGAGGTACCTAGTGGGCTACTTGGACCCTAGGGACCCTCAGGATTCAAGGGGACTTAATCTCCCAACTTAAAACGGCCACAGGGCGCGTTTACACAGTGGTGAAGGGAGGGGACGGGGCCTGAGGTGACGTGTGCAAACACGCTTTGTGGCGCTTTTTAAGTTGGGGAAATAATTCCACTTCAATCCTGAGGGACTCTGGGGGCCAACTAGTCCACCAGGTGCTTCCAGTAGCGCCACTGCGCTGCGTTGCAGAGAGGTGGTCTAGGCCGTGCCCCTTTTACACCTCTCTGCAATGCAGCTCTGTGGCGCTACTGGAGGTACCTAGTGGGCTAGTTGGACCCCAGGGACCCTCAGGATTCAAGGGGACTTTATCCCCCAACCCAGAACGCCCACAGGGCGTGTTTGCACACATGTCACCTCAGGCTCTCCCCCTCCCTTCATCAGTGTGCAAACCCACCCCGTGGTGCGTTTTAAGAGGTAGTTTTAATCCCCCTGCCCTATTATGTACTAGGGGCTTACAGAGGAGGTCATGCTAATCACAGGGGTACCCCAACACATAGTGTTCCCTAGTGTATGTAGGTGTTTTCACTGTATTCTAAGTGTCTTTTAGCATACCACTGGCTCTAGGCCTGGTTAGTCAGAGTCAGTTAACACCAGTACCCGTCTGAAAAAGTTGTGGGCACAGGATGATTTTGTAACAAGGCCTCTTTCTGCTCCTCTGTTGGTTCTTTGTGCACATGTCTTGATTCTTCCTGCACTTTTCTTCGTCTTTGAGGACTTCTGTTGCTTCTTTCTGCATTTCTTTTTTTTCTTTCTGTGCGTTTATTCTTCTTTCTTCACATGTCCTACCTCTGTAGGCATAGTTAGAAACTAGCATTTAAAAAACCTTTGAAATTCACTAAAAAAACATAGGTTTGAGTTACGTTAAAGTTAGAAATTAGCATTTAAAAACCTTTGAAATTCACTGAAAAAAACCATAGGTTTCAGGCACGTTATAGTTAGGAATTAGCATTTAAAAAACCTTAGAAATTCACTGAAAAAACCATAGGTTTCAGGGCGTTATAGTTAGCTGGACATTTCACTCATACAAAACCATTGAAATTCCCCGTTATAGTTAGTTGAGCTAACTATAACTCGCGCGCCCGCAATGCACTGCTGATGACGTCACATATTACATCACTCATGACATGGTCAGTGACATCACTGATGACATCACTGATGACATCTCAAATGACATCACTGGTGACATGTGATCAAGGCCCCATGTGGGCTGAAACGCGTAATGGCGGTGGTGCAGGGGTTACTTCTTTGCACTGCAACTGGGTTCGCTTCGTCTTTGCTGATTTATTGAGCTTGAAAAGACGTTTCCTGTTTCATATATATATATGTGTGTATATATATTTAATGTTAATTAATAATGTTTATATTAAAAGTTTCATACATTTTTCAAAATTATTAGGGTTATTCAAATATGTAATGTGTTTGAAGATAAATACATTCCCTACTGTTGCTTTGACTGAAATGGCAATAGTAGATTTAATCCCTCCGAAGTCCAATGCTTTTCCTCCTGTTGCACGGACTGGATGGAGAATAATAAATCTTAACCATCCGAAGTCCAACACTTTTCCTACCATCAATAAACTGGAGTGGGACTAGTACATTTAAACCCCTCCAAGTCTAAATTTTAACACTTTCCCAACTATTGCGCTGCTTACAATGGAAATAGTAAATGGAACCCCTCCGAAGTCCAACACTTTTCCTACTGTTACGCTGATTGGAGTGAAAATAGTAAATATAGCACCTCCAAAATGTAACACTTTTCCTACTTTTGCTTAGACTGGAGTGGCAATAATAAATGTAACCGCTATGAAGTCCAACACTTTCCCTACTGTTGCATAGACTGAAGTGGGATTAGTAAATCAAACCTGTTTAAAGTCCAACTCTTTCTCTACTGTTGCGCTGTTTGGAGTGGGAATAATATTTTAACCCCTCCGAAGTCCAATAGTTTCCCTAATGCTGCACTGACTGGAGTAGGAATAATAAATGTAAACAAAGTCTAACGCTTTCCCTACTGTTGCTTGGACTGGAGTGGGAAGAATGGAGTGGGAAGAATTCTAAATGTTTTTATCAATTCTTTATTTCGGTTGGTGTACCATAAAAGAACATGCACAGATGTATACAAACTTAACAAAACAGATAAAAAGACTAAGGGGTCGATTCCGATTCGGGCCGGAAAAAATACCGACCGACTCGGTACGGGATAATAGTCCGACCGACACGTACCGGCGTTGCCCGACCTGGGAAGTACGATGAAATGCATGGGAATCAAGACCGACTCGTACGGAACTCAAGGCGAACGACCGACCCGGCCGGAAACAAGCTATCCGGCCGGGAAACCACACGAATCGAACCGACCGACACGCATCAGGAAATAATCCGAACGAAACATACCCGCGAACTCCGACCCGTGCAGTACGATGCAATGGGTGCAAATTCAGACCGATTCGTATGGAGCCCAAGCCGTACGACCGACACGCATACCAAACCCAGCCGAACAAACACAATACTCCGCGACCGACGCATACGCCGCATATGAAACTGAGCTGAAACACAGCGGGAACGACTCGGAGAGGCACGCACGAGACAACTGCAACGTCCTACTCGGTCAGAAGAACGACTCCTACATGCACAATAATCACAAATGAAAAATACAAAAAAAAAAGGGCCAAACAAGCAATGACAAAGCCAATAAATACAGGGGGGAAAATGGAACAAGGACACACCCCCAACTCCACCTACATAAAGCCCACAAATCCCTACCATGATCCTTTGCAAATCCCACTGACCTGCCAGCACAGAACACCATCACACAGCAAACACAGACACACACACAGCTCATCCAACACAAAAAACACACCCCTTTAGCACCTCAACAAATAGCACCCTCACACACACACAGCAAAACCTACACACACACACCCTCACTTGCACACACACACATCAATCACCACCACCACCACCCATCACCATGCCCCTAAAGAAGAATCCAAAGTTCCTAGATAGTGAATTGGAAGTCATGGTAGACGAGATCCTGAGGGTAGAGCCACAGTTGTTTGGCACATTGTTCCAACAGACCCCCATGTCGCAGAAAACCAAGATGTGGGCGAGGATCGTCGACAGGGTCAACGCACAATCACCATGTTTGCGCACAAAGGAAGACATCCAGAACAGGTGGTATGATGTGCGCAGGAGGGTCAGAGACCTACTCAAGAAGGATTACCTCCTGAGCCAGCACACCGGCAGTGGCCCTCCTGCAAAACCAGTATACCTCAGGCCCTGGGAGGAGAAGGTGCGGGCCATCACCAGTGAGCGTATATGGACTAACAGACATCCCAGAGCCTGGTGAGTACACAACTAATATACACAATATTGTGTGCCAATACACACACATCACTGTCAAGGGGACAGTCAAACCATCCACCCCTAGCAAATCAACAGCAACCAAAAGATAATCATCCCAAGATGTGTATGTCAGTTAGATAAACACAATACATGCCATCTCACAGTGATATGTAACTGTGTCATGACATGTACAAACCTAACAACAAATAGAGCAAGGCAGTGGCACAAATATAACCAACAAACACTGCCTGATATTTTGCCACCACTAGAACACCACCTCACAGGGAAGCTCACTTAAAGGAAGGAATTCTGTGTATGCTGGTGAAGTTAGTGTAGCCAATAGCATGATGGGAGTTGGAGTCACAGATACTGCTCACCCTCACAATTGGCCCATCAACACCACTCTGAACCATGCTCACATCACAGGGAGTGGATAAGGACTGACAAGATGGCTGACACTGGCTACTGCTGTGGGGAGCACAAGGCCCTGCTGGGAACTGTGCACCAACAAACAGCACAACACCACTGCCTGACATCCTGAAAGCCAACTTGCACTCTCTGCAATGCAAGCACGTTGCATGGTGGGATATCTGGCTAGCTGGGAAGGAGGACTCACAGCACTGACCATAGTTACAAGCAGCTCACCTCACACACCCCTCAACACAAACTCCACATAACCCACCTGGGAGAATGCAATGCCTCACATACCAAATGAAGATCCCACAAAGAACCACCGCCCTGGGTAATGCTGTGTGAAGCACAGGGACACACCTGGGACTTGTAGCCAAACAAACGCAAGGACAACACTGTCAGCCTTCCTGTCAGCACAGGCACACTACCCCACAGGGAAGCAGAGTCCAAAGGAAGGAAGTACGGGCATGCTGGGAAGTGGGGTGTAGGCAATAGCATGATGGGAGTTGGAGTCACAGATACTGCTCACCCTCACAAGTGGCCCATCAACACCACTCTGAACCATGCTCACATCACAGGGAGTGGATAAGGACTGACAAGATGGCTGACACTGGCTACTGCTGTGGGGAGCACAAGGCCCTGCTGGGAACTGTGCACCAACAAACAGCACAACACCACTGCCTGACATCCTGAAAGCCAACTTGCACTCTCTGCAATGCAAGCGCGTTGCATGGTGGGATATCTGGCTAGCTGGGAAGAAGGACTCACATCACTGGCCATAGTTACAAGCAGCTCACCTCACACACCCCCTCAACACAAACTCCACATAACCCACCTGGGAGAATGCAATGCCTCACATACCAAATGAAGATCCCACAAAGAACCACCACCCTGGGTAATGCTGTGTGAAGCACAGGTCACACCTTTTGACTTGTAGCCAAACAAACGCAAGGACAACACTGTCAGCCTTCCTGTCAGCACAGGCAGACTACCCCACAGGGAAGCAGAGTCCAAAGGAAGGACGTACGGGCATGCTGGGAAGGGGGTGTAGGCAATAGCATGATGGGAGTTGGAGTCACAGATACTGCTCACCCTCACAAGTGGCCCATCAACACCACTCTGAACCATGCTCACATCACAGGGAGTGGATAAGGACTGACAAGATGGCTGACACTGGCTACTGCTGTGGGGAGCACAAGGCCCTGCTGGGAACTGTGCACCAACAAACAGCACAACACCACTGCCTGACATCCTGAGAGTCAACCTGAACCCACTGCAAGGGTGGCATGCTTCATGGTGGGATAACTGGGCCAGGTGGAGAAGGATGGCCGGATGTCCACCAAATACAACCAATGCTGGCCATGCACACACCTCAACATTCATATTGAAATGCCCCAGGTATGCATGACAATGTGCGACACCAATATCAACCTCTTACTGTGGCAACTTAGGACAATGCAATGTACATGCCCGCATCCAGAGGTACAGTCACAACTGTCAGGTGTGTGAACCATTGATGTCTGTAGAAACATTACATACAATGTGTGTCTCTTCCAAATACAGGTGATGATGATGGGGACACAGCAGCAGATGAGGAGGAGTCCCTGTCCCAGGCTCCGGGGGACACAGAGCTCACTGGTGTGGAACAGCCTCTGCCCTCCTCGGATGGCGAAGACCTACCTGGCACCTCCCGTGTGAGTCATCATGCAGCACCAGCTGGACCAACATCTGCACCCCCTGCACCCACCCCTCCAACAACTGCCAACATACAGACCACCCCCGCCAACACGGACAGACCAAGGACCACCGATGACAACAGCATAGGGCCCCAGGCCCACTGTGGAGCAACGGATGACAACACCACTAACAACCCCCAAGTGGGCCTTGGGTCACCTGTGCGTGCCACCGCAGGTCCTGCACGTGTCGCCAGGGGTGGTGGGAGGGGTGGTAGATATAGGTCGCTGCTTGCAGAGGGGTCTGGACTGCATGATGACCCACAACTGGCACGCATCGCTGATGCGTACCAGGATAGCACCGGAGAGGTCAGACAGGTAGTGGGGATCCTCAAGGACATACAACAGCAGCAGGCTGCCCATCATGCCCGCTTGGACTCCCACATGGCCCGTGTGGAGACACACATGTCGGGCATGGAGTCCAAGTGGGACACATTGCAAGAACTCACAGCGGTGCATAGGGACATATTGACATGCCTCAGCCAGATTAGCACCAACATGGCCACACCTCCCTGTGTGCCCACAACATCTGGAAATTCTCCTTTGTGTGCAAACGTTTCACCCTGTCGAATGCAACACTACTTTCCCACATGACATGGGGAGTTCATGTTGGACCAATGTATCATATGACTGTGGACTCCACTCAGGACATTTCTGCTACCAAGACTTCCAACTCATCTGGTAACTTTGGATCCCAATCCCAATGTACAGCACCCACCATCCTGTGCACTATACACACACACATTTCTGTAAATAAAATCACTAGTACACCATACTTGCCACTGTTGTTATTCAAATGTGGATACTGTTATGGTGATGATGTTCTGCTAAATTACACTGTGTATGCTAACTGCTACAGCAAGTACAACACCGTCGTGTGAGTCATGGTGACGTGACACATATGAGGGAGACACACCACAAGGGCTACACAACACAGACACCAGGGCCATCGGACTCATCGCCCACAGTGATGTTGCCAGGAAATACAGTGGAATACACAGACACCACACCTATTCAGAGTCTGTGTCAACTAGCCCACAGGTGCAGTAAGCAAATGTCAGTCAGATGTGTGACCACAGACAACGCACATCCCAAAGTGAAGCACAGGTTTATTACACATTTGCAACATGTTGTTTCCACTACAAATGCAAGGTTTACCCACGTGGCAGTGGCCACACAGTCAACAAGTGCAGAAGATATGAAGTCCAGGGGTGTGTGCACATCACTTGTAGGCCAACTACTGCTGCCACCCTGAAAGCTGAATCATGGTGTCGGGGGATCCAAGTTGACCAAAGTACTCAGTAAGCACCCTGTGAAGGACAGACATGACACACAGTTAAAATCACTGTAGAACAGGACAGTACTGCAATACACATGCCCAATACATGTCACAAGACAACTACACTAAACCAAGTTAGCATATCAAAACTGTTGGGGAGTTCAGACTACCTGGAAGGACACATTGCTGCACGCATCCAGTCAAGTAGCACATATCATGCAAACTCACGTCATTCACATTACATCTCCCTGGATACTCACATTCAGCTGAAGAAGTTGGTGATGAGCTGTGTGCGGACATCACCATCATCATCATCATCATCACTGGCATCGTGGTCCAGGCCAGGATCCTCCACAGATGGCGGACGTTGGTCATCGTCATCCAGGATGAGAGGCAACTCCTTCCGCACTGCCAGGTTGTGTAGCATGCAGCAGACGATGACAATCTTGCAAACCTTTGCTGGGGCATATGGGAGGGCCCCTCCTGTCTTGTCCAGGCAGCGGAAGCGGCTCTTCAGGAGACCAAAGGTCCGCTCTATCACTCTCCTGGTCCGACCATGTGCCTCATTGTAGCGCATCTGGGCTGGTGTCACAGGGTTCCTGAGGGGTGTCAGCAACCACGGCATGTTGGAGTATCCGGAGTCACCTACGGACAGACAAGTGCACATTAGCTGATTTGGAAAAGTGGGTGGAATACTACAGATCACAACACACACAATGGTACAAAGTCAGTACACACCGACAAGCCAGGCACGCTGGTTCTGCATCTGTGCCATCATCCTCGGGATGCGACTACTCCTCATCACGTAGGCATCGTGTGCTGAACCAGGGAAACGGGCGCACACATGTGTGATGCTCATATCTGCTAAACATACCACCAGAGCATTGATCGAATGGTAATGTTTACGGTTCCGGTATGCCTGCTCATGTGCCTGTGGTGGTATCAAAGCCACATGTGTCCCATCAATGGAGCCAATAACATGTGGCATCCTCCCCAGGGCATAGAAGTCACTCTTGACGTCAGTGAGTTGTTGACTTGTTGGGAAATAGATGTCCTGGTTCAGGCATCTCAACATTGCCTCCAAAACATCGCGTAGCACACGGCTGAACATAGTCTGTGACATCCCACCGGCAGTCGCAACAGTGTGTTGAAAGGTACCGGTGGCAAAGAAGTGTAGGGCTGCCATTACCTTCACCTTGGGGTCAGCGCCGTAGGGTACGGCCGGCCAGGTTGCAAATGTGGTGCCAAGCGCACTGCCAAATCCTCAATCAGCTGCCTGGTGAAGCGGTACCGTCGGATGCTGTCACGTTCCACCATCGTTGCCAGGTCAGGGAATGGTCTATGGACAGCTGGAGCCCTGCAGTGCATAGGTTGAAGGAAGAAAGATTGTCAGTCACCCCACATATGTGCCATTCCCCATACTCAATTTCACATGATACATCATTACGTGACACAAGTACTTGATGTGTGTGCCGTTCTGTCTGAATAACTCGCACCTACATGGCCATCATCTAACTTCTCAGTACAACATGTGTGCACAACAGGTGCCAGGTTGTGCTATGGGAAACCATTAGGCTGTGTCACAGTACCCATTTACTGCTGTCACGTTCCACACACACACCATAGTGACATGTCTGGACAGATGCGCCACAGGCATCACAGATCATTGACAGGTAGATTCCCAGTGACCCTGTCTTGCCACATGGACACTGGCATGACATGGCGTATCATGTACACGTCAGAAAAACAAACATGACTCCCACAGGTAGTGGCCCCTGTTGCATCCGCAGGACAGACATGGACGCTAGTGATGCACAACATCAAAGTCCATGCACAAACAACGTTGATGTGGAGACTGTCTCCCATCGTGCACATGGAATCAGTGACATCGGAAGCACAACATGCACACAGACTGTGGAGGGACATCACTATTGTGGCAATGGGTCATCCTGTGACGTACATGCCTTCCCACATGGGACTCTGGGGGTATGTGACATGTCATACACATACACAACCTGGAAATGTGACCATGCCACATGCTCCAAAATGAACTGTTGCACATCACAGTGGTCATGTGCACAACACACCAAGGACCCTGTCCCCATGAACACATGCACAGCCTGGGTGTGGCTGCCCACAAGTGCCACCACAGAAACCACATGTTAACCCCCATACACAGAGAAGGAAATGCAGCCTTACATGCCTCAGGAAACAGTGTGGACTGGGTGTGGTGTTGTAGGTGTGCCCCTGGGTCTCTGGCAGGTATATGTGGCTGGCATACGTTCACCAGTGACAAGCATGGTGACATATGCGACTGACCTGTACAGGTACGCGTTGTACAGCAATGGACCAATCGGTGTGCCCGGCTGGCCCATTGCATCTGTTGTGAGCGGGTACGCGTTGTATCCCGAAATACGCGTTGTACAGCAATGGACCGAACGGTGCGCACACATTGGCTGGGGCCTGGCATGGCAACGGATGCGTTTTCGAAGCTCCAACGAGTCTGATGCAGTGAATTCAGTTGGCCAGCCACAACAATGTTGCAAAATCATGGGTGTCATGAAGTTGAAGATTTGAAGGATGCTGTGGGCGTGTATTAGTGCTGCTATTCCATGGATTGGTCAGATTCAGAAGATGCAAACGACTTGGACCTATCACTTTGGACACATGGGACAGTATCTGCCTCTGCAGCACACATATAATGCTGGCTGTTCCCCTGAGAGCTCACTTGCCTGCACTACATGCTCCAGGACGACATCTGCCACCAACACTGCTGCTGTTTATGCATCCTCTGGCTCCTGCAATGGCACGTACTGTGGAGAGAGCCCCAGCCTTCAGCCTTGAGGAGAACCAGGCCCTGCTGGACAGGCTCCTTCCACAGTACAGCAAGCTGTATGGGAAACCAGGGTAGCAGGTGAGTGTGCTGTCCACCTCCTCACTAATTGTGCATGTTGTCTGACTAGCAGGACTTTCAGTGTGCACACCACTGGCTAGCATGCCCACTGAGTAGTTGTCACACCCCAAAGTGTGTAGTTACATGCACTGAACTGGTACAGTGCAGTAACAGTGCATTCCAACTAGGTTTACTTCCCATGCAATGATACCATGTAGTGACTGCTGGCAAACTGTTCATAGCCATTGTTGCACTGCCTGTGTACATCATATGCCCCTGTGATTGAGACATGTATATCCAACTGTGTGATGCACGTATATGTTGCATGTGTAGTAATGGCCTTTTCACTTTTTCATCATCACAGGTTGATGCCCACCAGAAGCAGGAAATCTGGCTGACCATCGCCCGGAAAGTAAGATCCATGGGGGTCTACAGGCGCAGGATCCGCAACTGCCAGAAGAGGTGGCAGGACCTTCGTGGCTGGACCCGGAGGATCGGAAGGGTCCAGCTGAAGCTGTCGCCTCCTCGCAGGAGGGGCGGACACCGGACCCTGACCCCCCACATGCTCCGGATCCTGGCGGTGGTCTTCCCTGACCTGGATGGGCAGCTGAAGGACAGACAGCAGCAAGGAGGGGTGAGTCCATGACTGCACTGTGCACTTTGTCTGACATGCTATGTGCCCTCCTCTGGCCTGGTTAAACTTCCACAGTACATCAGTCATGTGGTCCAGGACCCATGTCCCTCATTTGTGACATGCCCACTTCTCCTCTGATACGCATATGTGTGGCCCTTATAGTCAGGAAATTGTGTCATTTGGGGACTGTGTCATTGCATTTAGCTTTGCTCAAGGTGGGGGACAGCATTTGTTCCCGTGACTATGTTGTGCGATTCATGGGTGGGTCAATTGCTTACACAATGCCTAAGTTCTGACATGTAATCTGGGTGTAACTTTGATATGTGGTCCGCTTGCTGCTCTGACTCACCACATGTCCCTGGGGAATTTGGCACACACCCATGCTGCTGGTGGGAACAATGTTTGGGCCTCAGGAGTATGTGTATCCAGTGTGTCACACATGCTTAGCCACCTGCCTACTGTCCAGGACTCATCCCTCTTACAGGTGGAGCTGGACAGTCATGCCTACTCCAGGGCATACAATACACTCTGTACTCCCACTCCCGTGTATCATTTGGCATGTTGTGATCAGTGAAATGTACCCTCAGGTGTCTGCCTCTGTCTCATTGTGCTGTGTCTTCGTTGTCAGGACTACTGGTATGTTTATCGGTTAGGGCTCAGCATTCCATCTGAGATGTGACCATGATAGACGATACTTCTGTGACTTATAGGTGTCTGATCACTTGACTGTGCACACAGGTGTTTGCGACTGTGACTTTCAGGCAGCTGTATTTTCATTCACAGCACACTGTGAGGTGCTCATGTTCAGAGAGTTGTGTTTCATGTCCCCCATATGTCCAGTTGGTATGACGTGGACAAATAGTAGTACAGATGATGTGGTTTTTGGGGGATGGACATGTGCACTTGTCAGTCACATAACTTGCATTCCCCATGCCCTTGGATTGTGACACAGTGCAGACTGTTGTTGGCTGGCTGCCATGGCCATGTGACTTGAGACAGTAATGTATGACTTTGCACGCATTCCTGTGTCATGGCATTCAACTTCCTGAGACTGATCCTGCAGGGGAGTGACATGTGCAACATGCACCCCATTGTGGCATTGACTGTACGGACATGGGTGCATCATGGTGTCTGGTGCTGGTATGCATCACATGCATTTCTATTTAGACTCTGGCCATCCCTTTCTCCGGACACCTGCACTGACTCAGTGGCAAGAGATGTGATGTGTGCATGTTCACATACTTCACCGTGTTCCCTACAATGTCCAACAACTGTGTAGGTGGTGCATGTGTCCACACTGGGGTCTTACCATCAGACAGGCACCAGACAGATGGGTGCAAGGGCAGGAGGGGTGTGAGTCCCATGGTTGACCATCAGACTGACAATTGGCTTCCCCGAATCTGTGTGAGGACTTTAGGCAATGTTCAACTAAGGATGCCAGGGCTTGCTCTGTAATGTGCTGTACTTACTGTGGTGTGTGCAGTCAGTGCAGGTGACTGATGTTTGTCTGTTTCCCTAATTGTTTGCAGATACATCCACGGCCACAGGAGGGGACAGCTCCACGTACCAGGAGGAGCAGCGGAGCCAGACTGGGTCAGCATCGGACGAATGGTCAGAGGGACCCAGTGGCATGGAGGGCGAGGGGAGCCACACCGAGGAGTCCTCAGCACCATCCACCTCAGCTGAGGACCACAGCAGCTCGGAGGATGACTCCCTTGTGGAGGCGGGTCTCAGCAGCCACCAAAGGCCAGCTAGTCTGTCTGGCCCCGCCACCACCACCACCACCACTGCCCTCCCATTGGCTCCCATTCCTGAGGTCCGTGGAGGCTCCCGTGCTCGGGAGCGTGTCTCCTTCATGCCAGGCACCGCACCCCCTGCCCCTGTGTCCCCTGCTGCCCTGAGTGAGGAGTCTGTGTACCTCCTTTGGCAGCTCCATGTAGGGCAGACAGCAATGCTGAGTGTCCTCGATGCACACACCAATCTGTTGACACAGCTGGTGTCGTTCATGGAGGGCATCTCGACGGGTATGTCTGCCCTACAGAGGAGCAATAAGTCCATGGACTCCTCCCTGACGGCAGCAGTGTCCCTCCTCCAACAGTCCCTCACCCCTCCCACCTCTGCCCATCCACACTTCCTGCCCCCCTACCTGTCCAAAGCACATGCACACCTGCACAGTCACCCAAACACACAGTCACGAGCAGCACAGACACACCCAAGAGAAAGGCAAGACGTGCACACAAGCATCCTCAGGGGACTGATCCCACAGACACAGGGGATGGGGAACACACACACACACAGGCATCCACATTCACTCCGCAGTCCTCCAAATCCTCTCCCTCCAAGACCCCTTCCCTTGCCTCGCCTGCTACCCCACCTACACAGCAGATCTTCCTGTGTGACCTCGGGCTCTTCCTCCAATCCTGCTGATCCAGCACACCGGGGAAGAGGAAGTCCACCCACACAGAGGGAGTGCCCCTCGCCCCCGGACACCCTCCCCAGGCGCAGGCAGACACAGGACCCCATTCGGAAGTCCCCCGGACCAGGAAGAGCAAGACCCCACCACCACCACCACGCAGCTCCACCGCCCAGTCTCTCTCCTCCATCCCCCAGGCCACCACTGCACAGGTTCCCCTGCCACCCCTGCCCCAGGTTCCCCCACACACCGATACCGCATCCCCAGACTGCTTAGGCCCTCCCCCCTGCCACTTGCTCTTCCACCCCCAACCCAGACGCTCTGCCTGTTAGTGGCACTGTTGTGGAGACAGGGTCCCCCCCCTCTGTCCTGCCCACCTCATCTGCCCACCCTTCCACTCCCTTGGAGTCATGCACTGCAGTGGAGTCCTCAACCACCACGTCTGACTCGGGCACTGCAGTGGGTACCCAGTCCACTACATCAGTCCAGCCCACTGCAGTGGTTGCAGCACCCACACCAACTGACTTGTGTACCACAGTGGTGCCGGCCCCCCCTGAGTCAGACACCTCCACTGCAGTTGCCGGTGACACTCCTGCACCCACCACCCCTTCACTGCCTCACTCTGCCATCCCCTGATCCTGTCCCTGCGGTGCCTGGCCTGCCCCTTGTATGCCCCTCCAAGGGGGATGTCCCCTAACTGTACCAGTGCAGGCAAGCAATGTGTGACCAGTTGTCACTTCTCACCCCGTTGGGACTGTGATTTTGGATTGGCCATTGGCCTTAGTTTCTTTTGGACTTCCGTGTTTACCCTGACATTTGCTGAATAAAGCCTCTTTTTGTTTACTTCTGGGTTTTCTTTTGATGTACATGATGTGGATGAGTAGCATCCTGCATTTGCAGTTGTAATAGTGTTCACATCAGGAAAATGAAGTGTTGCAGTGATGGACTCCATGTGGTCCATGGGATATGTGTCCTGTTGTAGTCTGGATCTATGGCATCCTTTGCTACAGTCTGAGGGTGTAATGTTCAGCATTTGACACAGGGATGTCCATTTTGCATTTGTAAATGAACATCTTTGTCTTACACTGATGCGCATCTGGTGGGCTTACCACTGTTCAATGTTCCGATTTCCCTGACTGTGTGCCCAGCTCCACAGGACATGCAGTTTTGCACATCAATGTCGAAGGACTCATCTGTGTATACAGTGCAACTTGCTTGACACGTGTTTTGTGTGTGTGCAGATGACTGACGTGACACTCCCGTACCCAGGCTGATGTGAGCAGAGACTTCTGTGTGTTGTGGTTGTTGACTCACTGACGGAGTGTTCTGCTGACATGTTTGTGTCGTGCACAGACAAGGTTTGGCACAGCGGACCTTCCACAGGAGTGGAGTGCCCTCATGGCAGTGTGTAATCCGGTGACATTGCGTGGGCCTGTGTTGTGTGTTGTGTAAGCATGTCTGTGCGTGTTCCCTTCGCTTTTCCTACACAGGCTGTGTCCCTAGGGATGTTCCTGTTAGTGATGCTTGCTGAGTTGTTCTGTGTTCATCCAGCATCTTGGACCTGGTTTCTCCGTGATGTGGGTGCATGGCAAACTAATGTTCATGAGGTTCTCATCCCAGGTTGTCTTTGTTGTCAGGGCTGGGGATGTGGGCAAACGCAGATGGGACACATTCAGGATTCCCCTTGGCACTTGTTGTTTACACGAGTCATGTGATTTACAGTTTGTGTTAGCTTTCAGTGATTGTGACACGTTGTGTGTGTGACTGCTGCCACTCCTCAGGGTCAGAGCTACAATGTTGGAAGTTGTGTACGTGTGTTCTTCGTGTGTCACCTTGGCTTCTTCGTTGGTGTATGACTATGGCCAGGATCCCATTCATTGTGGTGGATTTCACATCATGCCCATGTACGGCATACTGTGCTGTGTGTCAGACATTGACGAATCTTGTTGACTGGCCATGTGTGATGGCTTTCTGCACCTTAGTTCCCACCACCACCCCTGGTATTGTCATGGGTGCATGTCCAATGTCACCAGTCCATGTGAGCTTCACTACTCCACATTGGTGGAGATCAGAGTGTGTGGTGTTGAGTGTGTGCAAAAGTGAGTTGTTGCACGGCTAGACCCCTACCTCCATATTGGCCTTGGCTGGCAGGGCGTGCTGATTGATTGGAGCTTGTGTAGGTGTGATGGTAGTTAGTTGCTCAGGACACATGGCTGTGGTTCACAGTGTGAACGACATCTAACTTTGTCATCACAGTGGGATTATCATGCAGGCTAGTGTCAGCACAATGTGGGGTCCCTGGGGGTAGTGCTGTGGTGGGTCTGTCTCTTGCTGTGTTAGTTGCTGTTCCTACAAGCTTGTGTGACATGTGTAATTTGTGCTCCCTCTCATCTAACAATGCCTGATTGCCCACATAGGGGTATCCGATCCATGAGTAACTTTTGTATGGCACTGTATACACATCTGTGTGGTTGGAATTCAGGCCTCCTCATGTGTTGTGTGGTTGCCTGGGGACACTGGCACACCCCCCATCACCTGTTGTGTTTGATATGCAGTGTGAGTCTGCCTGTTTGTGTTTGTGCCTTTGCACCACTGCATTGGCATATCTTGAGTGTGCCATTGGCTGTATGTTGTTTGGTGGCTTTCCCCTGCTGTCCCTGGGACTCCTAGGTCATCAGTCAGCACAATAATCATGGTTTGTATGTCCCATTGCTGCCATGGTATGGTATTTGTTCACCTGACATCTACAGTCTCCACAGGATATCTACATTTGTGTGTCCATTGGTGCAGATATGTGGGTCAGCATTATGATGGTCACTTCTGTCATTGTGTTATTTGTGAATGTTGACACTGTGGGCCCCCATGGGTGATGTTTGTATGCACATGGCCAAAATGATGATTCAGTGACACTGCACTGTTTCCCTCGACCAATCTATGTTGCTATGGGACACAAGCACTACTATGCCACTGATGTGTTTGTTGTTGTGTGACCAGGATTCATCCATGCAGTTTGGCTTTGGCAGCTTTTACCATGACTACACTTCTCTTTTGGTCACTGTGGTGATGGGGCTTTAGGCCCCATTGCCACACGGTTCAAAAATGTGCATCAGCTATGGACACCACACTTACCTTTTGGTCACTGTGGTGATGGGGCTTTAGGCCCCATTGCCACACTGTTCAAAAAGTACATCAGCTATGGACACCACACTTCCCTTTTGGTCACTGTGGTGATGGGGCTTTAGGCCCCATTGCCACACTGTTCAAAATGTGCATCAGCTATGGACACCACACTTCCCTTTTGGTCATTGTGGTGATTGGGCTTTAGGCCCCATTACCACACTGTTCAAAATGTGCATCAGCTATGGACACCACACTTCCCTTTTGGTCACTGTGGTGATGGGGCTTTAGGCCCCATTGCCACACGGTTCAAAATGTGCATCAGCTATGGACACACTTCCCTTTTGGTCACTGTGGTGATGGGGCTTTAGGCCCCATTGCCACACTGTTCAAAATGTGCATCAGCTATGGACACCACACTTCCCTTTTGGTCACTGTGGTGATGGGGCTTTAGGCCCCATTGCCACACTGTTCAAAATATGCTTCAGCTATGGATAGCACACTTCCCTTTTGGTCACTGTGGTGATGGGGTGTTCGAGCCCATTGCCACAGTGGCCATGGTCGGCTTGCATTGTGGAGGCCACACACATTTCTGTGTGACACATGTGCTAGGGGGTCACATTGTATGTTCAATGTCATGTTCAGTGTTGTAGGCATTTGACAGACTACACACACTTGTCATGGTGTTGGGGGGATGTAATCTTCTGTCATTCCTTATGTGGGAGTATGCTAGTTGTGTCATGCAGTAGGAGTGGTGTTAGTGGTAGGCATCCATCCCCCCATGAGTGGGGATGGTAGTAGTGACAGGCATCCAGGCCCCCTGAGTAGGGGTGGTGGTAGTGGTAGGCATCCAGCCCCCTGAGTAGTGATGGTGGTAGTGGTAGGCATCCATACCCCTAAGGGTGGGGATGGTAGTAGTGGCAGGCATCCAGGCCCCCTGAGTAGGGGTGGTGGTAGTGGTAGGCATCCATCCCCCATGAGTGGGGATGGTAGTAGTGGTAGGCATCCATCCCCCTATGAGTCGGGATGGTAGTAGTGACAGGCATCCAGGCCCCCTGAGTAGGTGTGGTGGTAGTGGTAGGCATCCAGCCCCCCCTGAGTAGTGATGGTGGTAGTGGTAGGCATCCATACCCCTGAGGGTGGGGATGGTAGTAGTGGCAGGCATCCAGGCCCCCTATGAGTGGGGATGGTAGTAGTGGTAGGCATCCATACCCCTAAGGGTGGGGATGGTAGTAGTGGCAGGCATCCAGGCCCCCTGAGTAGGGGTGGTGGTAGTGGTAGGCATCCATCCCCCATGAGTGGGGATGGTAGTAGTGGTGAGGCATCCATCCCCCTATGAGTGGGGATGGTAGTAGTGACAGGCATCCAGGCCCCCTGAGTAGGGGTGGTGGTAGTGGTAGGCATCCATCCCCCATGAGTGGGGATGGTAGTAGTGGTAGGCATCCATCCCCCTATGAGTGGGGATGGTAGTAGTGACAGGCATCCAGGCCCCCTGAGTAGGGGTGGTGGTAGTGGTAGGCATCCATCCCCCTATGAGTGGGGATGGTAGTAGTGGTAGGCATCCATCCCCCTATGAGTGGGGATGGTAGTAGTGGCAGGCATCCAGGCCCCCCTGAGTAGGGGTGGTGGTAGTGGTAGGCATCCAGCCCCCCCCTGAGTAGTGATGGTGTTATTGGTAGGCATCCATCCCCCTAAGGGTGGGGATGGTAGTAGTGGCAGGCATCCAGGCCCCCCTGAGTAGGGGTGGTGGTAGGGTGGTGTTGGTGGTAGGCATCCATCCCCCTATGGGTGTGTATGGCATTGGTGTTGGCCATCCCACCCCTATGGGTCTGCTGTTGCTAGTGTACGTTATTTGTGCATCCCTATGTGTGTGTGACATATTTCGGGTACGTGTAGTTTGTTTGTATTGTTGGTGTTTGACTTACCGTCTGCGCTGTACGCGTCCGTGCCGGTCCCGGTAATAGATGTAGAGTATAGGTAGGACCTGCGCAATGGGATTCATGCTTGGATCGTCTCGTTAGGGTTTCTCGTGTCTTCGAGTCGTACTCGTAGCAGGCTTGTTCGTCTCGTAGCCGTGGATCATCTTGTGGCGCGAAACGGAGCTTATGTACGGCTCGCCCGGATGCTCAAACGTGCCGGACGTAGCGACGGGTTCGGCGCGTACGGATTGCGCATCATACTAGTCCGGCCGGAAGGTGCTGTGTATTTGCTTCCGTGCGGCTCGATTCGGCATTCACGGATCCGGCTCGGGCGTGGAACAGGAGCTGGATTGGGTGAGTACGGCTCGCTCGGGAAATGAGTTGTTATACGCATCGTACTACACAATTGGATCAACCATCTGTGTCTGGTTTTGTGATATCCCGGGCAAAAGAAAAATACATGAAGTTCAGTCTCGTCTCCCGAACTACAAGCTGGACACCCCAGAGTGGCGCTACTGGAACATTTGTTAGTGAATGTGCGCAGGGGGAGAGAGCCATGCCGAAATTGCACGTACAGTTTCCTGGCTAGTGTAAATGTAACCCCTCTGATATCTAACACTTTCCCTACTGTTGCGCTGAAAGTAGTAGAAATAGTAAATCTAACCCCTTCAAATTATAAAATTTTCCCTACTGTTTCTCTGTTTGAAGTGGGAATAGTAAATCTATCCCCTCTGAAGTCAAACACTTTCCCTACTGTTGCGCTGTTTGGAGAGTGAGTAATACATAAGCCTGGGTGGTGAACTCCACTCCGTTCGCTGAGTTTGAGGAGTTTTTTTAATTCCACGGAGCTTGCGGAGTTCCCAAAAACTTCACTCCACGTAGCAGAGCAGAGTTTTTTCCTCGCTCGTGCTCACCAATGGTAAGCTGGTGAGCGTGAGTGAGGAAAATCCAACGCTAGACCACTTCCCTGAGAGATTTCTCAACGCGGGCGGTCGCAAAAGGTCGCTACCGCTTTTATTGAGAGCCCTTCTGTTCCCGTTGAGGAAGCTGCCGCTTGAGTAGAACTTCTACTCGAGCAGCAGAAAAAGAAGTAGTGCCCTCTTGTACTGTGCGAGATGCCGTTCGCACTGATTTTTCAGTGCAGAACAATCACCTGGCACTAAAAATCAGTGCGAACGGCACGAGGTAACCCACTCCACGTAGCTTGGTGGAGTTTTTTGTCACTTCATGGAGTTCCATGTAGCAGAACTCCGCGAACTCCACGCAGGCTTAGTAATACATTTAACCCCTCCGAAGTCCAATACTGTCCCTACTGCTGTATAATCTGGAGTGGGAATTGTATAGCTAATATTCCTAGACTCCAATACTTTTGCTATTATTAGTTACATATATATTTTTTTCTGTATATCATTTGTTTACATTTTTAAAAGAAAAAATATTTATAATATGTTTTGTAATGGTGTGTTTCTGGTTTTTAAACTTTATATTGTATTTATTTAAAAAATGTAATGAATTTTTAATACATTAGTATATATGATACTATTATATATGTATATGTATATGCTTCTCATAGTAATTTTTTAAATATTTACAAAATAAATTTAATACAATATAAAAATATATATGTTTAATAATTGTGTTGCAATATACATAACAAACACATACGCTACATATATGTTTTTGTGTTTTATATAAGTATATACATATATAGTGTTAATTGTTAGTGGAATTTATGTAACTACTTTATAGCAATGTTATATGCTAAAATATTTAAGATGTACTACTTTAAAGTATATATATATTAAAAAGCAATATTTTTGGACGATATTAGTGTTACACAATATTTTATTTCCGTTATTTTTGTATTTACCATTAGAAGTACAGGACACAATATTTTGGTAAACTATTTTTTAACACGTTATTTGTGTCAAATGATATTGTTTACCTTGATATGGTGTCAGTGATCTTTCCACAGTAAGGGAAATTAGTGGGTACCCAATTGCACCCATGGATTGTACATGACCTGTAATAAGGCATCTGTTTTACACAATGTAGGAAGGCAGTGCAATAGGAGCTTTACAGGTATTACAAAGGCCTAGAACCTTCAGGTCGAGCATACCAGACAGCACAGCTGTCTGGTTGTGAATGACACATTATGGACTAACCAAGAAAATACAAGGGCTTGGAGCCCACTGTTTACCATTGGTTTTCTTTCCTATCACTCTCATTTGCCTGCTTCTTATTTGTGTCCCAACTTGTCAATATTGTGCTTGTCCTTCTCATGGACCATAGCCTCTTTACCATCTCATTTGATTGACTGGCTCTATGTTTCCACTGTCTGCTTTTCAAGCAGCGCTTCTTTCTTTTTGTTTAAATAATCCACAAGAGTGCATGTGCTTTCTATCTGTCTGTTTCATGTACTTCACTCCCACTACACTGTGTGTTGTTCTGTAGCCTGTGTGCTTCTCCTCGCCCTCCTCCATTTTGTGCTGATGCTTGTGTCCCAGGGGCGGCCGGCATGGCTCTCAGGTGGGTGTGTGGTTGCGGGGGCCACGGGGGTCGTGGGCGGTGTCGCGGGGGGTCGCTGAGGGTGTTGCGCAAGGGGAGCGGGGTTTAGAAATAAAAATAAAAAACTTACCTCGAGGCCGGGTCCCGTGTCTTCTGTGCTCCTGCCCTCCTGAGTCTGCTTCCAGGAATAGGAAGCAGGAAGCCAGGCTCCCACCCCTAAGCAAATCACAACGCTCCAATGGAGCGTTGTGATTGGTCTGAGCGCCGTGACACGGCTCTCAGCCAGGGGCTGCAGGGGAGGGCATGTTCTCCATTCAGGCTTTAATGCAGCCTGCATGGAGAACAGGGAAGTGCGCATGACTGCTTTGGGCAGTCCGAGAGGACCGACCAAACAGTCATTGCGCACTTGAGTGGGCAAACCATGCCCCTGCCATGCTCAGTAAGCAGAGCAGCCCAGTGGCAAAGGAAACATAACATGATAATAACTAAAAGTTATTATCATGTTGCTTCCTCTTCTCGCACTGCTTGAAAGCAGTGGGGCGATGCTCCTCCGCCATAGAGGAGGAGCCGTCACTGTTGTGTCCTCAACCCCAGTTGCTTTTTTCCCCATGTGCTTGTCTCTCACCTGCTCCAAATTGCTCTCTCACCTTTTGACTCTCCTACCCACCCCCACCCTCCATGTTGCTTCCGACCCCAACCATCCCTCCTTTTTGCTTCCCTCACCGAGCCCTCCTTCCGAAACCCACTGCTCCTCCTCACCACCCCCTGAATTGCTTCCACCAGCCATGGGCTCTGTTTGCTCACATGCTCCCTCGGTGCAGCTTTGCCCACCCATGCCTCAAAAAAACCACTTTTACACATTTTTCTTATTTTTGTCAATTCGACTTGGATTGGCAAACAAATCAAAAAAAGCTTCCACGTCATTTTGTAGGCTCTTGCATGCTTGGTGTGTGCATCTACATTATCATTCCGCTAGGCAGGTCATGGACTTTTGTTTTCATATTTAGCCATACTGCACAGCATGGCTGAAACCATTGACAAACCTAATAGGTCTCAAAAGCGAGACCTGTGAGCTTTGCCAATGCTTGTTTCCTTTTCTCACTCGCTGTCCTTAGGCTATTAGTAAATTGAATGGTACAATTGCTTCTGGCCTCAGCAGGGGGAGGAACAGCACTTCTTTTATAAGCAACAGACAAGTTGAGAAATAGGATTCGATTTAGTCTTCTGCTTATATCGTGAATTGTGAAAACAAATCTTATCAATAGATGCGTGATGCTATGAAATTACTTTCAGCATTTGGCCCTTAGACCCTAATTCCAAACAGATTAGTTTCCTTCTCATTACGGTATGGTACACTGCCTCAAAAACCCTACAAAATGTTTGTTGAACTTGAAACCTTTTTTTTAAAACTGAAACATGTCCCGAGTACTGATGTGTGGCTGTATTACGCTCGAAATCCTGCATCTGGTTCAGGACTGAATTGACAACATTGTGTGTTCATAGGCTATTCACTAGAAGTTCAGCTATTCAGCTATGATACCAATATTTTATATTTAGTCTGTGAGAAGCTATGAGAGTTCGCATCCCCATGTTAATCTCCATTCAATGGTTTGCTGTTGTATGTGTGTCTCTGGTACATAAACTGATAACGTGAAAATCGAATCCCTCTACATGCTACTAAAATAAATTATGTTCTCATTTATTAGCAAGGGTGTAACATCTTCTGGTTGTATTAACTGCCTCTTCAAAACTATAGACTTAAAAATAAGCTGTTTTAGTAACAGATAACATGATATTGAAAGAAAATATATCATCATCGTCGTGTTTTAATGTTTGGTGAGATGATTGATTTAGCTGCCTTGACCCCGAATTCGATCTGTGTCGGCACAACTGTTTTGGAAAGGCTGTCCAAATCTCACATCCTAATTGCTCGGCTGGAAACGCGGTCTGTAGACAGCTACGATTCGGCTCCTACCGACTCGGTTACTCCCAATCCCTTACTGAACCAAGTTGGAAAGTCCGAATGATTTCTAGCCATCATAATCGGTCATTGGGAAATGTGTCTGAGTCGGTCGGAAAGGCGGGTTCCGAATCGGATTCAGACTAATCAAATGCCTTTCAGAGCCTTTCCAGATGATATTCTAATTGGCCCCTTTCTCATGATGGGATGTGTGTAACACATTGAAGTATACAAAAAAGTTATGGATGGAATGCTGGAATTATTCTTAGTCGCTGGTAATTACTCAGGCCGCATCCAAGTTATTCTGCACACCATGCCACCTCAGTTTGGACCCAGCCATATGCAAATCAGTCTTGACATTCCTGTAATGGAAACAGTCCAGCCTGAACTGCAAGGCCAGGTCCTCCCTGAGCCAGAACACAAGCAAACCAGGACCAGTTTCACCCTAATTAGGGCTCATCAGCCAGGTATCGCGTAGTTCCAGTGTCGCTGTGTACACAGGACCCATGTCTGGCCATACCGGTCTCACTTAGGGCGACACACTGAAGTATACAAAAAATTGATGTCCATCATTATTTTGCACACCATATCACCTCAGTTTGGACCCAGCCATATGCAAATCAGTCTTGGCCCTGGTCTAATGGGACTCAGTGCTTAATTTGTAAAAACATAAGTGCCAGGGCTCTTGTCAGGATTCCACTGCAGCTTCCACTGCACGTTGCCCTGCTACGCTGCCAATGATGTAACAACACAACTACCAACCATTACACTTCTACAAGTATGACATTTTGGACTTTTTCAGGTCCCCAAACTGTAAGAATGGCTTGGGAGGCAAGTAATAGTCTTTTTTAATGAATATAGCGTTAATAATTAACTGTTGTTGTGGTCATCTCAAAATTAGCTACACAGCACCACCTTGTGGCAGGCTGTCACAAGCACCGGTGCTGACAATTAAGTGCCAGTGCCAAGCACCGGAAACCACAGGCTCAAATTAAGCACTGCTGGGACCAATCTAACCCAAACTGCCAGGCTTGGTCCTCCCTGAACCGGAACACGAGCAACCCAGGACCAGTTTCACCTAATTAGGGCTTCTCACCTAGGTATAGCTTAGTTCCAGTGCCGCATTGTGCACAGGACCTAAGCCTGGACATATTTGTCCCCCTTAATGCAACACATTGAAGTACACAAAAAAGTGATGGATGGAATGCTTGAATTAATCTCAGCCTCTGGTAATTACTCGGGTCTGCATCCCAGTCCATAATTATTATGCACACCATGCCAACTATGTTTGGACACTGCCATATGCAAATCATTTTTGACCGTACTCCAATGGGAGCAATCCAGCCTAAACTACCAGGCCAGGTCCTCCCTGAACCGGAACACAAGCAACCCAAGACTGGTTTCGCCCTAATTAGCGCTCCTCAGCCAGGTATAGCTTGGTTTCAGTGGCACAGTGTGCATAAGGCAACACACTGAAGTATACAAAAAAAGTATGTGTGTGGACTTCACAGTTGACATTTTGAATATGTATGATGCACCATTAACATAGGGCATGCTCTTATAACACTGGTGCATCATGTAACAAACCATATCGCCGGTGCAGCTATGTGCGGGAGATGATGTGAAACTGGATATCCACTAGTAATATCTGGGCTGTGCATAAGTCAGACAGCATATTCCCTTTGAGAATGGTCATACTGAGTCCAAGTTTGTAACCAGCATAGTACTGTGGGTGCATGAAAAAAGAGTGTTGCACACCTGTGATCTGTCCCAGACTGCTGTTCAGGTGTGTCTGCATTTCATGTGTGCCACTCTCACTTCTCACTGAGCCTGCAAACTTAAAGCCGCCTGGATGGTGCAACCACTAGAGACAAGGCGCTGCTGAATCCTGACATCCATGCTGTACCTTCCTTCAAGTGCCTGGGTGTAGTCTGTACCACAGTGTAGACAGCCGGGGAGGATAATGATAGCTCGCTCCATAATTACCACACTCATGTGATGCCCTTCGTTAATAAACAAAGCCATATACGTTCACAGCTTCAAGAGTAGGGGGAAACCGCCCAGAATGTGGAGATTGTTAAAAATAAACTGACAGCTCAAAGTGTAATGAAGCTGTGTTGCTTCCTGGAGATGGCCACATCTAGTTGGTTAGAGGGCCTGGTTAGAAGGCCAAAGTCTAGGCCCTCATCCAGCTACTACTGGATATGTACAAGACTTTATGTTTACATTCAAAGGGGGCCTGCTTGGATGAAGGTGAAGTAATTCTTCTAACAATAGATACCACCATATAGCATCACAATATGAGTAAATAAAAGCACATACACAAATATACAATAGTGTATGCTGCAGCTGCTGAGCCGTGTCCTGGCATCGCTGAGAGGCAGCAGAAATATTGAAGCTGAGGACCAGGGCATCATTTTTGCTGTATTTCTTTAACTCTGCTAGCAGTGCAAAGTGTGAATTTAGAGAAAGTGGAAAGGGAAAATCTGCAAAGTTGCAGTTTCCTACACAAAAACAGTGCCAGGTGAAGTAAGGAAAGTTAATTGATAAATTGTTTAAAAACAGACCAGATCTGGGGACAAAGTCATACGTGGTATCCAGCAATTGATCCATGCTGGCAAAGAGACTCTGCAAGAGTTCTCAGTGAGCATCTTTGCGGAAACGAATAAGCTCAGAGTACAAAAAAGATGTGTGGCTATGCTGCAAGGTTGCTGTTTTGTTGGGTGGATGGCCCTGGTTGTTTCTGGCCTTTAAGGGCAATGAAATGTGAATCTATTGTACCACAAAAATAAGCTGTGGGTTTGGGATCTCCTGAGCACAGCATTGATACGTTAAGTGGAGATGTCCTCTGTGAAATGGGGAAATATCGCATAAATCAGTGTTTCCAGCACAGACTCCCTAAGGGCCTTGGAATCTAACATCCCCAAAAAAGCTCCGGGTCCGGACTGCATTCTATCCGACCTTTAAGCGGCAAATCCCAATATTTGGACAACTTATTTAAACCTTCTAACGAGGGCGATTCTTGAAGGGGGTACTATACCAGAATCTTTCCGTATTGCCGAAATCATTCCTATCTGCAAAAAAAGGGTGGCGTGACGAGGCTGGGAACTACAGGCCAATTAGATGGGCTCCAAAAGAGTTTTTGCCGACAATTGTTAGGGAAACTAATCAACTGGGCTCAAACAAATAATACGTTCTCAGATCCACAAGCAGGCTTCAGGCCTAAAATTAGCACCTTTGATCAAATTGCAAGAATTTTGACAATATATTGGAAAAATGCAGTGCTGGGTAAAGGATGTCTCTATGTCATTTTCGTAGATTTAAAATCTTCTTTCGACATGGTTCCACAAAGGAACTTATGGGGAGTTTTAGAACATATAGGAATCCCAGCCAATATTTTAGATATCCTTAGTATTATCCATGAGAACAATATTGCACGCTCCAGCTATGGTAAGAATGGGAAGTTGACTGCCGCATTTGTGATAGAAAGGGGTGTGCGTCAGGGGTGTGTGCTAGCCCTGACCCTTTTTGCACTATTTGTAAATGACCTGTCTGGTATTTTACATTTTCCTAAAAATTATGCCCCTAAAATTGTCTCCATGAAAATTCCGGTATTGCTTTTTGCAGATGATACGCTGTTAATCTCCAAAACCCCAAGCGGCCTACAAGCAATTCTGAACCGATTTCTTCAGTTCTGTTCAGAACGGGGTTTAGAGATAAACACCAGCAAAACAAAATATGTGATACTGAACCTCCATGGGACTACCCAAACAAGTATAGTGGTTAATAGCTTCCCCCTTAAGCGTGTGTTTGATTTTGTCTACTTGGGGATAACCATTTCCCATAGTTGAAATTGGAAGGCTGAGGTTAGTAAGTGTACACTCAAACACCAACAACAGTCTGGGGCAATTCTTAAGTTGGCTAAAAGAATGAAATCTAAGAACCTAACCCCAACTTTAGAGCTTTATAAAGTCAGGGCAAAATGTGCAGACCTTTATGGAGCAGAACTGTGGGGCCATTCAATCATAAAGGAATTATCCGGGGTTGAGAACCCCAATACTTCCCTTATTAATAGACTTGGGTTTGTATCCTATTTCCATTATGGTACAGTTGAGACCTTTAGTGATCTGGTACAGGCTCTGGACAACTCCCGAACTAGAGCCCTATAGACTTCCTTTCAGGGGTCTTCTGAATTCATCAGGCCATTTGAGGATATCTTGGTTAAAAAGAATGTTGAAAGCTCTTGCCCTGGAAACCCTGAGGGACAAACTGAAAGATGCCATTAAGATACCAAAGAAAATGATAAAAGATCGGTGTAGGGCTTACCGTGGGGTGAAACGGTTAAAAACTGCTCATCAAGTAAATCAACAGATCCATTTTTAGACTTTAGGATTAATCCCAACTATGACGCATCCCTAAATGTGATACAAGGCTCCCTACCAAGGCAACGTTATCTGAAGTTTAGATATGGTACTTTTACCATGGCAGAGTTTACAGGGAGATGGAGGAACAATAATGAATTCAGCAAATTTTGCCCGGCGTGAAATATGAGCCTCGATACCACTATCCACTTTGCATTTTTCTGCCCTGCCTACGGTATCCCTCGTAAGAAATGGATTATTCCTGTATGTCATCTTATGGGAATAAGATCACTTTGGGTAACCTTAAGGGTATTAAAATCAGACACAAGGGAAGTAGTCATGGTTGGTATGGCCGAATTCCTACATGCAGCAAGGATTGCATGTATGCGGATAGGAAGTACAATTTTGCAACATTAGAACCTGATGTAACTTTTATATTGGGAGATAGGGTGCATATAAAATGTTAAATGTTTTAAAATAAACCAGAAGACCTGGCACATTTAGCCTAAAAGGTGGGCTGCACTCCTATGGACATTAGAATAAGGGAGGTGTATATCCCTGTCTGACTTGACCATGATTGTCCAATATTCTAGGGGGAAATTGTAGCAACTCTCATTTTGTAGATCAAGGGTATTGCATTAGTATGCTCATTTTTCCAACCCCATTTATTTTATTCATTTGTGCTTTACATGTTTTTTATATTTTTAACTGCTAGAACTATTATATATGATTTCTGTTTATACATAATGTTGTTCTTACTGGTATATGTTTTATGGCTTTTTAATCAGAAATAAACATATAATTCCCATACCCCAAAAAGTATTGCAGGGATATATTCTCCCCGGTTCTACCTGGGGAATATGGTCTTGTAAAACACGAAGGTGTGGTAATAGCACAGGCAGAATTAGCTCATACATTAGAATACCAATTCAGTTGAGAACTCTGGGGCATATTATCAACGGCCAGCGATAATTATCGCTGGCCGTGCTTAGCGACAGATTCCCTATCGCAGGCTATCTCTGGAACTTATCGCCCTGGTAGCACGTTATTAACAACGCGCTTCTCCAGGGGCGATAAAAATTCCAGAGATAGCGAGGTTACTCGCCGTTTGCAGGGAACATCGCTGGTTTTCCAGCGATGTTCCCTGCAAAGCGGCGATACCTCTGCTGATACGACCCTGTGGTCGTATCAGCAGAATCCACCCCTATGTTAGGGATGGCTAAGTCAGGATTTTAGCAGACGTTAGATTTTGGCGAAAGCGGCCGTTTTCGCCGAAATCTAACCTCTGCTAAAATCATGTGGGCTACCTTGTAAATATCGCGATGTGAACATCAGCGATATTTGCAACGTAGTCCATCCGGGGTACGCCCACTTTGCATCTCATTAGAGATGCAAAGATGGCGTTGAGAAGGGCGATAATGCAAGGATTCACGCGATAGCGTGACCTTGCTGATTAGGCGATAAAATTATCGCCGCTTTTCGTCCGAAAACGGACGCAAAAGCGGCGATAATTGTTTATCGCCTCGTTGCTAATATGCCCCTCTGTTACTGCAAACATCAAGAATCCTGAGAAACCCGGAGTGAAATTGTGTGCAGGGCTGGGCTGTCCGTAGCGGGCACCAGGCGCTACACTGATGGGCTGGAAGGGTGGGGGCCAGTTTTCGAGTGGTGGGGACCAGTTTTCTGACTGGGGACGGTTTTGCAGCAGTGCTGCAATATTGGCCCCCTGTGAGAAAAGCGGCAGCAGTGCTTGACACCAGCACCCCTCACTCCCCCACTGCTTCTCACTAGCCCCCCCCCCCGTGGCCGGTCCAGCAGAATTGCCCGGGCTGGTTTGTGTGCCCAGTCCGGCCCTGATTGTGTTCATCCCCATAAAAGTGGTGCAGTTCTGCAAAGTCCTCCCAATAGCATGTCAATTAACTACGCATTTATCTAAAAGTCAGCACCTCTCTCTGAAGTACTTTTTCACTACCATCTTTCAGCTTTCATGAATGTAAGTTCTGGAAAAGACAGCTGTTCGAGCAGAACAGAACTCTCTGTCATCGGACATCAAACAGGAAACTGTCTTCCACAGTTTTAGAAACAAGTAATCGGACAGAGATCAAGCCTAAAGCTGCTTTTGCTCTTCAGGTACCCTCATAAAAGGCAGAGATGTTCTTATCACAACTGGCATGAATGTCTTCCATTGTCTTCTTTGTTCCAGTTCTATTCTTTTCATGCTAGTCGGTCTGAGCCTGGGACCCAAATTATAAAATGAGTTTGAAATTGGTAGGCAGTCTGACTACATTTTAAATTAGCTCTGATAGACCCTAACCCCATTTTTCCTAGCGTGTGATGTCAGGAGACTTATCTTCTAGCAAACAATGTCTATCAGAGGTCTTCCGGAAAGATTGTAAAAGGCAATGAATTTGCCCAGGAAATTATGGCTATTTTGAGGCCTGGGTCGACCATCCCCTTAGTAAGCAAGTAATTCCTCCAATAGAAGAAAGGCTTTTTGTTCCTCTGCCCTGTTAAAGAGAAAATATGAGGACGCAGGAGAAAGCAGGCAGGGAAATGTGGGGTTCAGCAGCCATCAGTGAAGCTAGCCGGTGAACATCATTTTCCAAATTACCAATTTCCCTGAAAAGATAAGATAATCATTCATAACTTTATACCCCACAACTCCTGCAATTACCCAGGAATTACATGGAATAATTGCAATGGCAGATGGAAAGAGCACGGCCATCAGACTTACCTAATTTAATTAAATCCCCCCCCCTTATTAACGTATCCTGTTCAGGAAGATGCCTGCCAACCATTTCTTTTGTTTCTAGAGGTAATTAAGCTTACTCTTCATGTCACTGGTCAGCATGACAATAAAATGTTCACTGGCAACTCACAAGTTTATGCAGTTAACCTTGTCCAGCTCCAAACGCTGGCAGTGTCAACAACAGGTCCCACGTGATTCTTAGAACGCCATTATTCGTACATCAGATTACAATCTGTGTATACACTCTCACAGTGCCAATATCAGGTCCAGAGTGATTGTAGCACATTAGGTTTTTATACAGAACAATCACATTAGCTGATGACCTAGGATCATTTTCAATAACCAAGAGTGTGGGGACTCATTGGTCTAGTGCCAGCAGCAGACAGAGTGAATGCTGCAGTGACAGACTGAAAGCTGGTCTAGGGCACAAAGGAAGATCACTGACACAATATTGTGGTAAAAAATGTCAATAAAAAACAAATGGTGTAAAAAATATTGTTTAGCACAATATTGTGCTCCTATACTTATAACAGCAAGTACAAAAATATCAGAAAAGAAATATTGTTGACACTACTGCTGTCTAAAAATGTACAAAAGTATTGATTCTTTAAAATAAATAGAGCTTAAGGTAGTAAATGTTAAATATTTTAATATAAACATTTATTATATTCTAAATTACTAATTATATTCCATTAATATTTTATTACTATATATAAATATATTGTTATAGTAACACACAAACATATATATATATATATATATATATATATATATATATATATATATATATGTATATATATATATATATATATATGTATATGTTTTTGTATTTATATAAATATATATTTATCCACCAAAACTGTCCCAGACGAAGGGCGCACTTTTCACAGCTGGTGCGCGCAGCGAGGCCGGACTAGCCTCGAAATGTAATTCCTCACCAATTCCAATAATGCGCAGCACTCTCCCAGGGGTTTGTTTTAGCGATTTATTAAGCCATAAAGTTACTCCTTCCTCCATGTTTCAACCAGCAGGTCTTGATCACGGTGCAAACATTTGTCCCTCTACACTTTCTATTATTTATACCTATTGCCCAGTTAACATATTAGGTGCATTCTGGGACTGGTAGTTTCTAAGTGAAAAAAATACCCAAACCGTGTAAAAATAATTATAAGTATTTCTCAATCTTTTGTCATCGTGTGTCTATTAGGAGTCATCAATGTTTGGATAACCTCACATTATATGTCCGTAACATTAAAATTATATTGTAGTTCTTGTACCAGTCTCAGTGACTTTTTGCAACATTTCTATGTTTATCTGATATACAATATTTTATGAAAACATGCTTTGAACATATGCATATATCTCTCTTATGGGTCAATGCTCATAATGTGTCTCACATTAGTTGTATGCATATGTTTATATGTATCTTGGTTTAGTACCCTGTCCACATTGTATACCATCTGTTGCCGGACTAAAGATCTTCCATTGTGCTCCATGTTCTCATATTCTTTATCTTTGGAGGTGTTGCTACATTCAAGATTTTTGTCTATATTTCTCATTAGTTCATTGTCAGTTCTCTTCTTTTCTTTTCATGTCCAGTTATAGATGTATATACATCTCCTCTAAGATTCGTTTTTCAAGGGGCAGATGGTACTTCCAATATAACGTTTCCCACAATAGTATCATTGATGTTAAAGATTTTACCTTGAGGATCTATGACCATTTTCATGTTTTTGCCGATCTTAGAGCAATAACAAGATCTGACATGCTGATTAACAAAAACAAGAAAGTTAAAACTACAATAAATGAACCAGTCAGAATGGTAATGACATACAGCAAGGAAAGCTTTAAAATCCGAAATTCCCTGAATAAACATTGGAACATCCTAAGAAAAGACCCGGACATTGGGAAACAACTAGGAGATTATCCTCAAATCTCCTATAGGAAGGCACCGTCATTGTCAAACAAATTAGTTAAGAGCCACTTTGAAAATAAACGCCCTGAGACATGGCTACAGGGACTAAGAAAGGGGTTTAGTAAATGTATCCACTGCAAGGCCTGTAAGATCGGCAAAAACATGAAAATGGTCATAGATCCTCAAGGTAAAATCTTTAACATCAATGATACTATCACATGTAACACTACACATGTGGTATACTTACTGGAATGTTTTTGTGGGAAACGTTATATTGGAAGTACCATCTGCCCCTTGAAAAAACGAATCTTAGAGCACACAAGGGCAATTCAGAACAAAGATACAACATATGCAATGTCCAAACATATGCTAACCCACAATGGAAAAACATGGAAAGACATGACATATTTTGGCCTTGCAACGATACCAGTACATGATAGAGGAGGAAACAGAACCCTTAAACTACGACGACTTGAATCAAGATTGATCATAAGATTCAAGACAAAGCATCCTACAGGGCTTAATGGGGATGAGGAGATGTATATACATCTATAACTGGACATGAAAAGAAAAGAAGAGAACTGACAATGAACTAATGAGAAATATAGACAAAAATCTTGAATGTAGCAACACCTCCAAAGATAAAGAATATGAGAACATGGAGCACAATGGAAGATCTTTAGTCCGGCAACAGATGGTATACAATGTGGACAGGGTACTAAACCAAGATACATATAAACATATGCATACAACTAATGTGAGACACATTATGAGCATTGACCCATAAGAGAGATATATGCATATGTTCAAAGCATGTTTTCATAAAATATTGTATATCAGATAAACATAGAAATGTTGCAAAAAGTCACTGAGACTGGTACAAGAACTACAATATAATTTTAATGTTACGGACATATAATGTGAGGTTATCCAAACATTGATGACTCCTAATAGACACACGATGACAAAAGATTGAGAAATACTTATAATTATTTTTACACGGTTTGGGTATTTTTTTCACTTAGAAACTACCAGTCCCAGAATGCACCTAATATGTTAACTGGGCAATAGGTATAAATAATAGAAAGTGTAGAGGGACAAATGTTTGCACCGTGATCAAGACCTGCTGGTTGAAACATGGAGGAAGGAGTAACTTTATGGCTTAATAAATCGCTAAAACAAACCCCTGGGAGAGTGCTGCGCATTATTGGAATTGGTGAGGAAATAAATATATATTTGTATATATATTTGTATATATACTTATACATAGTCTAACAAAATAAAAAAAATTGTACATTTAAAATATAATATATGTAAAATACATATTTTTATTACTTATAATAGACTATATATAAATATTTTCACTAAAAAAACAAAGGTTACACGGAAGTTATAGTTAGGAAATAGAATTAACAAAACCTTAGAAATTCCAAACATTACTGGGACGTTATAGTTAGACTCAGATTTCACTCGTAGAAAACAAGTATAATTCAGCAGTTATAGTTACCTGAGATAACTATAACTTAAGCCCTATCACAATGCACTGCTTATGACCTCACATATTACATTACTCATTTCATGGCCAATGGCATCACTGATGACATCATTGATGACATCTCAGATGACAACACTGATGACATCATGCAGGAAAGTAAACTTCATTATGCTTCATAAGATACCATTTAGATTTTTTTAAAGTAAGAAGAAGATGCAGGTAACTGGGTGTGTGAGTAGCTGTATGGGTGAGTGAGTGAATGTTTGAGGGGCTGTATGGGTGAGTGAGTGGCTATGTGAGTGGCTGTATGGGTGGGTGAGTGGTTGTGTGAGTGGCTGTATGGGTAACTGAGTGGCTGTATGAGTGGCTCTATGAGTGAGTGACCGGATGTGTAATTGTATGTATCAGTGAGTGAGTGGCTCTTTGAGTGGGTGTATGGGTAAGTGAGAGGGTGTGTGAGTGGCTGTATTGCACAGTCAGTGTCTGTGTGAGTGGCTGTAGAGGTGAGTGAGTGGGCGTGTGAGAGCTTGCATGGATGTGTGAATGTGCATGTAAGTGGTTGTGTGGGGAGTGAGTGGGTGTGTGAGTGGTTGTATGGGTACGTGAGTGTTTGTGTGAGTGGCTGTATGGGTGAGTGGGTACATGAGTGGCTGTATGGGTGAGTTAGTGTGTGATTGCCCATATGGGTGAGTGAATGGCTGTGTGAGTGGCTGTATGGGTGGGTGAGTGGGTGTGTGAGTAGCTGTATGGGCAAGTGACTGGGTATGTAAGTGACTGTATGGGGGAGTGAATGGAAGTTTGAGTGGATGTTTGGGTAAGTGAGTGGGTGTGTGAGTAGCTATATTGGGGTGTGTGTGTCTTTGTGAGTGGTTGAATGAGTGAGTAAGTGGGTGTATGAGTGGTTGTATGGATGTGTGAATGGGTATGTAAGTAGTTGTGTGGGTGAGTGAATGGGTATGTGAGTGGCTGTATGGGTGAGTGAGTAGCTGTGTGGATGAGTGACTGGCAGTGTGAGTGGCTTTATGGGTGAGTGAGTATCTTCATGAGAGTGAGTAGCTGTGTGAATGGCTGTATGGATGAGTGAGTGGGCTGGTGAGCAGTTCTATGGGCCTGTGAATGGGTATGTGACTGAGTAGATATGTATGTGAGCTTATGTGAGGTTGTTTGGGGGATGAGTGGGTGTGTTATTGGTTCTGTGGATGATGTCATCAGTGATGTCATTTGAGATGTCATCAGTAATGTCATCAGTGATGTTACTGACCATGTCATGAGTGATGTAATATGTGAGGTCATAAGCAGCTCAGTGCGGGGGCATAAGTTATAGTCAGGGCCACTGAAATTATGCGATTGTACAGCTGCAGCAATTTTCACATAATTGTAGATTTGCCACATAATCCATCATCTGCAGCATAATCTGCATATGTTAACAAAAACAATTTAGTTTCTAGCGCGCCCGGTTCTAAAGTTAGTATAAACATAGCAGCACATGCTGTCGTGCAGTGAAAGATCCTTTACAAAGGTTGAATGGTAACCTTTCTGTAGCTTATTGCTATATTTGTGTGTTAAACTGGTACTAATGAGGTGCATCCAATGTCCAGACAGTGTTAACAAGTGTAAAAATGTCAAAATAATGAAGTTATACTATCACAAAATGGGCCACATAATGCCGCATAATTTGCCTTTTCTTGCCATATAATTTAATCAACCCTGCTGCATAATTAGACCCTCCCCTGCTGCATAACATCCAGTGGCTCTGGTTATAGTTATCTCAGGTAGAGCGCCCCATTCAATATTTATGCATTAGAGTTACTCCAAACATTCATGATTTATTCACTCTTAATTACATTTCTACCCTTGTCAAAGTACGCAGCTTACTCAAACAATGGGAAACTCTTCCTCTTACAATCATTGGGCGGGTCTCGTTGATCAAAATGAATGTGTTACCGCTGTTTTTATTTGTTTTTCCTAATGTAGTGATTAAAGTTCCACAATCTTTTTTTGAAGACATTGACACAAAAATCTGTGCCTTTATTTGGCAATAGAAGATACCATGAATAAGATTGCAGGCCTCTCAATTAACACATGAAGAGAGAGCTCTGGCACACCTGTGAGTCAAAACCTATTATGAAGCTACACCTTGGGCTTGGCTGTCATGCCCATTCAAAAATTGGTGTGCGGAGATATTTTCTATCTGAACAATATGATAAATACCACCGGCATTGATCTTTTTTCCTTCTTGCAGATACCTAGATTGCCAAAGCGAACAAGGTACAAGACTCCAATTATGGTAGATCGTTTGAATCTGATCTGGCAAGAGTACAAACTCCCCATCTACATCACCCAGAAAAACTTGTATCTTGTTCTGGGAAAATCAGGCATTTTTGCTCGGGGTATACATTCAACACAAACACATCATCTGAAAAAATCTCAAGGGCATTCTTTATCACCCATCTAGGCAGAGTTGGAAATTGGTATAGAATTTTACTTCAGAATCTGGGATTGTATCTATTACCAGATCACATGAGCAAGATTGCTTCCACGACAGGCTGCAGAATTACTCCCGCTCAATGGAGTCATTATAATTAAGTCAGTAGTAAAGCTATTTGTGCGGCCAGTTCCAAGTGAATGGACTTTTTTTGCAAGTGGATGTTATATTATAAGCCAGAAAGGATTAAAACGTTGTGTGGTGGGGTTTCATCTGTATGCTTTAGGTGTTGGTTAGAGGTTGGTGATTGGCTCCACACAATGTTTACCTGTCCCAGGCTGTTATCCTATTGGACTGATAATTTCCTCGTAATCAGGACCAGGATGGGGAAAAAGTTATTCCCAATGCTCAGGGAGCTGTATTTGGCATTTTAACTTGCTCCAACTATGTCGCCATTGGACAGACCCAATTTTTCTCTATAGCTACTGTAGTGGCTAAGTCACTAATTCTGGCAAACTGGAAATTGGCCATAATTCCAACTGTTGCCCAATGTAAGGTCAGATTTCATGAGAAACTGTATGCAAAAAAGTGGAGTCAAATAAAAGGTTTAAAAAAATCTGTCAGAATTGGAAAGAAGGGGAAGATAGTGAATAGCATAATATATTAAACAGATGCTGTTTTTTTTTTTTACTTTTTCGCTCATCTCAGGTGATTTCAGAATAATTGTTACTTATTTAATAGCTGAATGAATATTCGATCTTGGCTGTTCTAATTGGATGTGCACTATTTTAGTTCATTATTAATGGATCTATCATGCAATTTCAATGATCTTGTCGAAAATGGTCTGCTGCAGCGTCACAAATAAGATTTTTTTTTAAAACCAAGAAATCTGAGCCTAAGTATAACTTCCCTGTAACCTTTGTTTTTTTCAGTGAATTTCTAAGGTTTTGTTAATTCTATTTCCTAACAATAACATCCCTGTAACCTTTGTTTTTTTGGTTAATTTCAAAGGTTTTTTTTAACATTTTATTTCCTAACTGTAACCTGTAAACTATGTGAGTGGGTGCATAGGTCAGTGAGTGGGTGTGTGAATGGCTGTATGGGTCTGTGAGTGGGTCTTTGCGTGCCTGTGTGGCTGTGCAAGTGGGTCTGTGAGTGTCTGTGTGGGTCTATGAGTGGCTGTGTTGGTCTGTGAAGGGTCTATGAGTGCCTGTGTGGATCTGTGAGTGGGCCTGTGAGTTCCTGTGTGAGTCTGTGAGTGGATCTATGAGTACCTGTGTGGTCTGTAGGTGGGTCTATGAGTGGCTGTGTTTTTGTGAGTGGGTATGTGAATCTCTGAGTGGGTCAATAAGTGGGTACGTGTGCATCTGAGGGTCTGTGAGTGGGTGTATGAGTGTCTGAGGGGTCTGTGACTAGGTGCATTAGTGTATAAGGGGGTATGTGACTGGGTGCATGAGTCTCTGAGTGGGTCTGTTAGTGGGTACATGAGTGTCTGAGTGAGTCTGTGAGTGGGTGTGAGAGTGTCCAAGTGGATCTGTGAATGGGTGTGTTAGTGGCTGAATGGGTGTGTGAGTGGGTGTTTGAGTGTCTGTGTGGTTGTGTCTAACTGTGTGAGTGACTAGGCCAGAACAGAACCTCACCTTCCCCTTTATCCAACAAGAGTCCATAGTTTTGCACAAAATATTTAAGCAACTGGAGTACTTTCTTCTGGTTAATTACTAACTGCTACCTCATTGGGTAAATGTCCAGTTCTACACAACATCTGGGCAATGAACCATGAGAAAATGTCTCCATTGACCTTGTGTGCATTTCAGCAATGTGATTGTTCCTTGTGCATCTTTATCCAGAAATCTGTGATAACATGAATCATCCTATAGAGAAGACAACGACACTACAAAGAGGTAAATCTCCACCAAACAAGAGTCCTCCATCTTAACTATATGAAGTAAGTGCTTCTTTGTTTGGTGGAGATGTCCTCATTTTCTTAGGCACCCCCAAAATTAGCAGGAAAAACGCTGGGGGTCTTTTGGTAAGCTGCCCATCATACTGGCAAAAGGCAGGAAGACCTTTGTATACTACTAAGGTGGACGGGGCAGGCCAAATAGATGGAGCTTACAGGTTATTTGCACATTTGCATACTAGTAATTTAAAGGCAGTACCATGGACTCTCCTCGCCCCATGAGAGTACATGAAAGAGAACCCCTCCTTACTACAGAGGGGGGGGCCGCATGCCCCCCCGGTTGATTTTAGCACGGGGGACTCCATCCCCCTGGGCCATGGCAAAAATCAATGTGGGAGAAGGGCCGTGTAGGCCCCCTCTTCCCGGGCTGTTTTCAGCCCTGAGAAACCCATCTCCAGGGGCCTGGGTTCTTGCTCCTGGGTGCCCTGTAGCCCACTCAGGGCACTCTGTGACCACTGTTGGGGACTTTGGGGGAAGCCTCAATGTCCCAGCGGTAACTGCGGGCTTCCCGCCTCCAGTGGGAACCTGCATTGCTCCCACACAAAGGGAGCAGTCAAACATGCTGCTACCTGCGTGAGGGAACAATTCTGTCATCTGTTTACCTGCCCGCGTGACAGCTGGCAGGTAAACAGATTAAAACTCTGCTCGCAGCAAACTGGAGCAATTTGACAGCTCCCACTTGCGCAGAGAATAGTTAGTGTCTGCTCTCGCTTAGCGGAAGCTGTGTGAAAGCAACTGCTATCTCCTGAGGGAGGGGACCTCAGGACATAGCGGGAGCCGGCCCCGGGGAGATGGTGGTCCCCAGGGCCCGGGGAACCACATGCCCTCCTTGAAATAATTACATCGGGTCTGGCGGCTTAGTGGACTAATGCGTCCTGTGTAAGGGCCTGTTTTTGACCTCATTGTCACATGTACAAATATCGTCAGGCCCACTCAGCCTTTCATCCTTCTGAGGTTGATAAAATAAGTATCATTGCGTTGGGTAACAAACATCTCTTATTCAGTGCAAAGTTGCCCACGGGTGAACGTACGCTTTACAAATACACATGCTATGTTATGTTATGTTATATTTTATTTTAGCCCCGGGAAGGTGATGGTCCCTGGAGCTTCGAACAGCCCCAAGAGGGGCATCCATGTGGCCCCCCCTCTATTTTAAAAATTAAGCCCTGGGGAGGTGGTGGCTCCCGGGCCTCCCTTGAGCCCATGGAGGGGGGTCCTCGCAGCCCCCTATATTATAATTATAAAGCCCCCGGTAGGTGGTGATCCCCGGGGCTCAATAGAGCCTTAGGAGGGGGGACCCAAGCGCCAAGGCTAGGGTGTCAGGGTATTCATACTCTGCCCCCTTTTCTTTATTTTTACTTTTATTTTTGGGACTCTGCCAAGGCCGAGTCCCGAGGTGGCTGCCAACTCTTCCTGGTTGAAGTGTTGGCAGCCAATCAGATTTCTTCACAAGATCGTCATTATTTGTGAAGGCTTTGCGGCCACAGGTATACAAATTTGGAATTTCTTTAAAATCTCCAAAACTACTGAATGTATTTACACCCAAAATTTGGTGTAATTCCATCCAGCGGTTCAGGCTGTAGTCGTGTCTAAAATCTCTATGGGAATTAACATGGGAAAAAACTTTTTTTGACCCCCTTTTCTCTCGGCCCTCTCTTAAAGGATCACCCCAAAACTTTTCATGCACAATAAGACTCAATGCACACTTTTTGGGGAAAATTTTGTGAAGATTCTTCAACCAGCACCAAAGATATAGGCAAGTCAAAAACGTTTTTCCTAATTCCTGAGTATAACTACCTACTGGTGACCGCAAGTAGGTAATACATATTACCCAGTGGTGGTTGCCACAGAGTAGTTGTAGTTAGGATTGTGTTTCCATAGGAAATGCACTTTTGTGTTGCTAATAACTTTGGTGCCGTTTGATGAATCGCCACAAAACTTTCCAAAAAAGTGCTTCTTTTTTATTAGTTTGCACATAGAAAGTAAAGGGGTGATCCACTAAGCAGGGGCTGAGAAAAAAGTGTGATCCGAAAACACGTTTTCCCCGTTCATTTTTCCATAGGAACTTTAGACACAGCTACAGCCCAAACCACTGAATGGATTCACACCAAATATGAAAGAAAGCTAGATCTTGGTCCAAAAAGAGCTCTTTTTGTGATCTGGTGTAAATCCGTTCAGTAGTTTTTGAGCAATTAATGCTCAAAAACTTTGTTCATCTAGGGTGGCAGAGCCTCTGTGGATCCAACAGATCTCCTGCTGAAATATGATTGGCTGCCACCACCTCAACCAGGAAGTGGTGGCAGCTATCATAGGACTCGAGCCTCTGCCCAGAGTCTTAAAAAAAGTTTTAAAAAAGACATAAGGAGGCAGGGTAGGGATACTCTGACCCTCTAGGCCTGGTGGTGGGATCCCCGAGGTACCTCACGTGAGGCCAAACATGTTTTTTTTAAATTTTGCTGCAAATTCGTGGAGGATCTGTGAATCCACTGCAACATTTAAAAAAAAAACAAGTTCTTGTTTATTAAAAAACCCCCTTGGGTGTACCAGGCCCGTGGGGCTACACATTATGTTTTTATTTGGGGAGAGGGCATGTCGCATCCCTCCCTGAGCTCTGAGAGGCCTCGGGGACCCCATCCCCCAAGGCCAAGCCAAATAATAAAGGAGGGGGTGCACAGATCCTCTCGTGGAGCCAAATTAGGCTCTCGGGACCCATCCCCGGGTCCAAAGTATAGATTAAAAGAAAGGGGGGTCACACAGCCCCCCTCTCTGAGCCATAAAGGGGCCCTGGGCTGTAAGATGTTTCAAAAAGGGAGGGGGCCACGGGGGCCCATCCCTGAGACATTATTGTCCCTGGGGATCCCATCCTCTGGGGCCAGCTCACAGGCTTTGTCTCGGGAAGCCTACCCTCAGCACATAGCAGTTTCCCTGCTCGCCCAGGCACAGGCAGGGAAACCTGTGTTTGCTCCCGTTTGGTGGGAGCATTTTTTCATCATGCAGGAGCAAACACAAATTCGGCTTCCAGCCAGTGGGAGCTTTAAAAATGCTCCTGCCGGCAGGGAGCACACTTTTGATCTGTTTCCCTACAAGACTGATGCAACCAGGGAAACAGATCAAGAGATTGTTCTCGCCTGGAGAGAGCAGCATAAGAAGCTGCTCCCTGCAGGCGGGAACAATGACGGCTCCCGCTGCATTAAGGGAGCTGGCTGGGGCTGTGGAGGTCTTGGGGCTCCACCTTTAGCCCCAATGAGTGTATGGTGGCTGCCCTTAGTGGGCATCAGGGCACCCACACTTAAGTAATGCAGGCCCTAGGCAATGTGGTATCCGGGGGCAATAATGGCATGAGGAGGGGGCCACCTTTCCCTTTATGTGAAGTAGTGGCCATGGGGAATGGGGTCCCCAGGGATTAGTAAGGCTCAGGGAGGGGGGCCACTTGGCCCCCTTCCCTTTAAATAAACAAAATGGCCATGGGCTAACCAGGAATAGGAGGCTCAGTGAGGGGGGCTGCCTAGCCCCCATCCCCTTTAAAATAAAAACCGCCATGGAGAAAGGGGTTCCCAGGGCCTGATTTAAGGCTTGGGGAGGGGGGCCAAGCAGCCCCCTCCTCTTTAAACAACATATGGCTCTGGGGGATGGAGTCAATATGGACAAAATAGGCTTAATGACGGGGGTGCATTGCCCCCACCCATTTAAAAAAAGATACAGCCCTGGGGGATGCGGTACCTGGTGCCTATAAAGGGTCAGGGAGGGGTACCATGTTGCCCACTCCCCTTTTATTTATATTTTGGCCCCGGGGGGTCCTCAAGGCCTAATTAGGCTCAGGGAGGGAGTGGCCTGCCCCCTCCCTTTATTAATTACCAGGCCCCGGGATATGGGGTTCCTGGGGCTTTTTAAGGCTCGGGCAGTGTGGCCAACCCCCACCACGCACGGCGAAGGCCATGCACAGCATGGGTTTGGCTGCATGCAGGGGTTGGTCCCAGGGCTTGGCCAACCTCCTGCTGTGCATTGCGTTTAATTCAAGCATGGTAATAAAATTTCACTTTACGTTTAGAAAAAACCATTTACTAGAAGTTACAATGTTTTGCTTCATCTCTTGTTTATATTCAGGTCAACGCCAATCAGAAGCAGGGATTGTGGAAAGACGTTGCCCAAAAAGTGTTGTCCCTGGGGGTCTATTGCCGGCCTATGTCCACTGCAGAAAGAGGTGAAGGACCTGAGATGCTGGACCGGGAAGATCGTGGCAGTCCAGCTGCGAAAGTCCTCCCAACGTGGTAGGGGTGCACACTGGACACTGACTGCCCTAATGGCCCGCATCCTGGTGGTGGCCTACCCAGAGCTTGATGGGCAGTTGAGGGCCCAACAGCAGCTAGGAGGGGGTGAGTATTGGGCCTAGTCAGACATTGTGCATTAGCATTTTCCTCCAGTTAGAAGCAGCAGTTTCCTGATCAACATAGCAAGTTACTCATGTCCTAAGGATTAGCAGTGTTGTTGCATGTGTATGTCTTGTTGTAGGTGCATGATGTTTCGCCAAAATGTATGTCTTTTGGACCAGATCCAAAGCTGAGTCAAGTCACATGTCTATCTTCAGAGTTGTAGAGACACATGGCTGACTAACGAGACAGTTCACTTACATATGTTTAAGGTTGTGTGTATCTGCTGTCCCACACAGACCACGTGCCTTCCTTGTGTCAGGAGTGATGCTCCCCCAATACTGTTTATCTTGTCCTGGGGATTGCGTACATGTGACATGACAGACAGTATAGGATGCAGACAATGAGCCATCTGTGGCCTTGGTAAGTGGGGTATGTACATCATTTTGAGATGGCTAACAACACTGGTGCCATCAGTATTTATTCCTACATGATGGCATGTGTAGCTTTGATTTCTTGTGCAATCATCTGCATAAGGGTATGGTACATGATGTAAGGGTATACATAGGTTAAGGTGAGAATCCTCCACACTTGTATGTGTAGGCCAATGTGTAAAGGACATAGTTCATTCATGCAGGGGATGCAGGTGATGTGTACACACAGACAGGACTGTGTAGAAATGGGTGGGGTTTTAGCCATACGAAGAGACATTGATCTTTCTTATTAGTTCTGTTCAATTATTGAGGCTATATATTTCATGGAATGCACACTTACAGTTGTGTCTCACAAACTGGTCACCGATGCCATTGATGTGGGAGTGTAGAGTAATGTGCACTACACATGTAGACTTTTAAAGGTACATTCACTGACTGATGACATGCATAAGGGAGTGACATACAGATGTGCTGTGGTCATATGTGGGTGTTTAAACACTGTGATGCATTGGTATTTGTGTTTGCAAAATATTTTAGGTACTATGATGTGCTTTCCCTTTTGGACACAATTGACACCTCATATTCATGGATTGGAGATTGCCTAAACCTCTTAAAGACTTTCACTGTTCTATTGAGTTGTAGATATGCAATCTGAGGATGATGTTCTGACCAGGACCAATGTGAACCGGGGATGTCCCTAGCAGTAGGTGGGGTATGGTACTATAGTTTTATGTGCAACCTCTGACTGAAAACTTCGGGCCACCTTGTCTCCATGCAGGTTTTGGTAAAGGTTGTTGGTGGAGTGATCTGTGCACCTTTGATAATGTTATTGTTAAGAGCTGTTTGTACATTTTGTTTACACAGATCTCTTACACCTATTTCAACTGTCTTTTCAGCATCAAGCAAGGCAAGCAGAGGAGACCATGCAGACGACGTTGGGGATGCAGCTGGCCACAGTGTCCCCAGTCCGTAGACTGACACAGATGGAGGCAGTGACCCAGAAAGTGAGGGGGGTTCCCTGGAGGCCCATGATTCAATGTCACCTTTATCTGAGTCAAGCTCCAGTGGCAACTCCGTGGTGGTAGTGGACCACAAAGGATCTGTTTCCATAACATCCTTGCCCGCCACCCCCATTCTATCTCCACCCTCCCTGCTGCTCCCCACCAACTTGTCCTGCTCCACTCCCGTAAGGAGTGCAGCATTTCCATTGCTCCAGGCACCTCAGCCCCTGCCCCTGTGCCCCAACTGCTCTGAGTGAGGAGGCTATTGACCAGATGGCGCAGATGCTGGACTACCCGGAAGGCATTCACAGAAAGTATGTCTGCCCTGCAGAGGTCATTTCAGGCTCTGACCTCCTCACTGACAGCAGCCTTCCAATCATCCCAGATTTCCATCCCACATCCTGCCCCTTCCCCATCCCAAATCCCTTTACCTAGGCCTGTCCACAGCAAACGCACACTGAAGCACGCACCCACAACAACATCCACATGCAGCACACACACCAAAACACAGCAAGAAGTCCAGACATGCAACCACTCAACAGACACTCACCACCCCACTACAAACATACCCACATACCCAACACCAACAGACACAGCGCAGACCCACAACATACCCAGCACATCCACAGCAAACACCCAAAAGCATCCAAACACAAAATCTCACCCAAACAACAGACACCTACAACACAGACACAGCATATATTAGACCCACACATACCTGCACCAACAGGCACACCCAAACCAGACACAGACACTTCCTTTCCCTCCAGAAGCCCAACTCTTGTCATCCCATCACCCCAGGCTCCCAAGGAAAGCCCAATGTTTGACCTTGCCCTTACCTCTGCCACAGCCACTCCCCCCTCCCAAAGTCAACCCAACCCCTTCAAATATCGATGCCAGCCTTTCCAAATAACATCATTGAGGTGCCTTGATTGCCCAATAGATGCCCCTTTGAGAGGAGGTTCCCTGGCAGTTTCAGATAGTGCAAGTGTTTTTGCACATCATTGTGCTGTGGCACATTTTGGACATTATGGACTGGCCATTGGCCTATGTTTCATTTGATGAATAATTTCATCCATTCATTAAAAACTTTCACAGTTTTGGAAGCATTGGTCCTGTGATTACTTTTCTGACTATTTGATGTTGTTGTATAGTTAGTGATGTGTAAGTACAGTTGTGTTTGTTTGGTCCCTGATTGCTGAGCCAGTTGAAGTGGTTAGTATGTTGTGCCCTTGGAGCAAGTGCTGGAGGTAGACAGGACAAGGGTAAATGTTGGATGGATGTCTATGTGGGTTGACAACAGACATAGTGTTGGGTGACATGTTATGTGGTAAGTATTTCAGCTTGGCCTGGCTACTGTCAATGTCATTTAGCGTGCCCTTCTTCCTTGGATGTAGGTTGGGTATGTTTTAGGTGTGTTGAAGTTAGATATTCATATATCCACACATGGAGGGTGTCAATTTATCATATCTTTGTGTAGTTCTGCATGGACATGTATCCATTTTGCAATGTATACCTTACAGCTACTACATCTAGATGTGTGCTACGTGCTGTAAGTGATATGTTTGCGTACATAAGTTGAACTTACCCATCGCGTACACATGCATGGAATTTGGTTATGCAATTGGTTGTCTCTGTTATACTTCAGTTCCCAGGTCCAGTGCCCATGGAGTTTGTCAGACATGTGAAAAAACAGTACTGTGCCCCAGCCTTTCAGGGTTCCCTCTGATAGAGGAATAGCTATCCTGCAAAGAGTGTTTCCATTGAGCCCTTAGAATGTTTCTCACACTGATTCTCTGTAATCGCATTGACTGACATTGCCTTTTTATGTAGGTGACGTGTGATTGTCCACTACAGAGTTGTAGCAGAGAAGGTGTGTTTCACTTTAATGACACATCCATACTGATGTTTCTTTGACCTCACAGCATGACCTGAGATGTGTGTCAAATTCACTATAGCATTTTGGTCAGAGTTCCAATCACAAGGCCTCATGGTCGTTGTAGTCAGTTCAATGTCACTTTAGCAACACTTGAGAAATGGGAAGCTGCATGAGTAGTGAACTTTAGAAGTGACATGGGAGACAAGTGAGAAGGGGCAATAGGAGTGTAGAATGTTGGTTAGAGTTGGAGTGGCAAGGCATCTTGGTAGTTGTAGTCACTTCAATGCCATTTTAGAAAGACGAGTAATGGTAACCTGCATGAGTAGTGAACTTCAGTTGTGACATGGGAGACACTTGAGAAGGGGCAAAATCAGTGTGGCATTTTGGTTAGAGTTCAAGTCATAGGGCCTAATGGTAGTAGTGGGTGCTTTTCAATGTCACTTTAGCAACACTTGAGTAATGGTAACCTGCATTGAGTAGTGAACTTCAGTAGTGACATGGGAGACTAGTGAGAAGGGGCAAAAGGAGTCTAGCATCTTAGTTATAGTTGGAGTCACAAGGCCTCATGAGAAATGGTAACCTGCCTGACTAGTGCAGATCAGTGGTGACATGGCAAACAAGTGAGAAAGGGCAAAAGGAGTGTAGCATCTTGGTCAGAGTTCCAATCACAATGCCTCATGGTCTTTGTAGTCAGTTCAATGTCACTTTAGCAACACTTGAGAACTGGTAAGCTGCATGATTAGTGTAGATCAGTGGTGACATGGCAGACAAGTGAGAAAGGGCAAAAGTTATGTGTGGCAGACATTAATAGGTGTGATATTGATGAGGAGGTTGTGTTGTGGAGCACAAATTAATGAATACATCACTATTGGTTTAAATAATTTGCAAACTCATGCCCATTTGTGTACAATGTGCCTGTGCAGTACCAATGTTTTGGACTAGGAGGGAATCATACAGATGTGTTTCGGATGATTGTTAAGCAACAATCCCATACAGGGTCCCTTTGCAATTGCAATTTACTTAGGGACCCCAACTCCCTTGCATGGTCCGTGGTGGGACATTGTTTTGTTGAGGAGTCAATGAAAAAAGGCAGTTTTATGACTTACCGCCAATTTTGTCCGTAACAGACTGGGTTTTGAAGGTGGTCGAGGAGGTAGAGCAATGGCAGGACGTGCACGATGAGCTCCATGTATCTAGAAGACGAGTAGAGGTGAGAAGAGGTGAGGTTTGGCCTTTTATCCCTCCCTTTTCGCTGTCTCTGATGTGGAGGGTGGACCGCCATGGTCACGCCGGCTGTAAAGCAACTCGTAATTGGGGAGGCAGTTTCACTGACGGGCTAAACCTTCCAAAACTTCCATTGGCTTGCTCCGTGGCTGCCGCGGTCAGAGTTGGCTGATGTGTCAGCGGTTCGGCGGCAGTCTTCGCAAAGCCAATAAGCACAACTCGTATTACACTGGGTGGACTGCCGAACTCATCAGGCTTGGACCACCACCACCACCAGTACGGCGGTTGGCGGAACCGCCAAACTCGCAATAAGGCCCTCAGTTTATTCCGAAATATGAACTTCCTGCCCTGTTTAGATATCTGGATGATAATCTTCATGTTTCAATGGAGGATGAAATGCCAAGCACTAGCTCTGGTTTGTTTTACCAGCTGCAGTTTTGCCCTCTGATGTGACTTGCAATAAATAAGGAGATTTTAGATCTTCTAATGAGCAAGTGGAAGAATCCCGAAAAAGCTGGCCTTTCTAAATTGCTCACATGAGTGTATCCTATGGCAAAAGATGGTATGGACATCCCTGCAACAAAAATATTGATACAATGCTGAATAATTTAGATGGCCATTCCATTGTAATTCCTCAAGAGGTTCCAATTTTGTGGGTTGCAAAGTGGAGGCATCTTTGAAGAAGGGGTTTTCAGGTTTGAATCTGGCTCTCCATGCAGCAATTTATACAGTTAAGTCTCTCAGTCCGTTGTCAAGGATTTCCTTAACTTCAGGTATTCAGGATGGTCTGAAGTATTCAGAGTTATTTTCAAGTTAGAACTTCGGGCTAATTTCTTATGGACGTGTCTTGTGATATCCTGAAGACCTCAGCTTCTTCTGTTGCTTGTCCATTGCTGCCCAAAGGGCGGTCAAAAGCCCCTGCAAGAGAATGGCTGCACCCTCAGGGCCAAATGGTATGCTATTTTCTGTTTTTTGAGACAGCACTTATTGTTTGACATAGCTTTCTTTTGCTATATTATGCTTTTCTTTCTCTTTACAGGACTCCTGTGTATTTGGGGCACCCTGTACTCAGCTTCATATGGGTCCCCTGGTTCATCATCTCCTGCCTCATTGGAACCCAGCATCTCAGATCCTGGAATAAATGGTGCTTCTAACAACCAAAATTATGCAGTGGTGGTTGAATCCTTTAAATGTAGCCTGGGCTTTCCCCTAGACCCTTCTCTCTTCTCTCCTTCTAACTACAGACGTGAACACAATGGGATGGGGAGCAATGTTGGATGCTCATTCAGTTCATCGGAGGTGGTCTCCAGAGGAAGGACTGTGCTTCTCCAATTGGAAGGAGCTGAAAGCAGTGCATCTGGACTTCTTCATTTCGCTCACCTGTTAGCTAATCAAGTAGTTTAAATAAGGACAGACAACACAGTCATAAAGTAAAACATGAACAAACAGTCTGGGATCAGGGCTCAGTCTCTTGCTGACCTCTCTTTCCAAATTGTCAGTTGGGCAGAGACCCATGTAATGTCTCTTTGCAACATATATTCGGGGGAAGGACAATGTGTTGGCAGACAGATTAAACAGATCTTTTCCTTCTTCCCATGACTTCTGTCTGGATGTATTCCTGTATTTTCAGCCAAATAGGTCACAGATTTGTAACTCCTCAAGTAGATCTCTTTGACATCTCAAAGAACACTCTCCTTCCAGTGCTTCTGTCCAGGTATTAAGAACCGTGTTGCTGGAGGTTAGATGCTCTGACTTACCCTTGGCCTCCACTTCTCTTGAATACCTTTCCTCCCTTTCTCTGATACCCAGGCTGCTGGCCAGACTATGGAAGGAGAGAGTAGACATCATTTTAGAAGCTTCCTTTTGGCCGAGAGTGGAGTGGTTTCCATTGCTCAAAATGATGGCCAGGGAGCTAGAATAAACTCTGCCAATGAACCCATATCTTCTCGTGTCTCTCTGTCTTCCTCTGGAAACAATCAAGAGGATATGTCTAATGATATGGCTGTTCATAGGAGCGGTTTGAAGTTGCTAAGGCTTTATTTTCCAGTGGCGTTCTCAGTGCAACAGTCTAGGAGGTTATCCACTAGAAAATCATATGATCTCCATTGGTCCTCTCTCTCAAGATGGTGTATGGATATATACTTCAACCCTACTTACTGTGATTCCTTTTGGGTCCTATAGTTTTTACAGGAATGATTTCAAAAGGGGTTGGCTGTAGCTACTTTAAGAGTTCTATCGGCAGCAATGAATGTAGTTAGGGCTCCTTTGGTTATTCCTGAGATGGATCCTTTGGGTACCAGACTTTTAAGGGGCTTTTCCCAGACAAGGCCTAATGTTAAACCCACCACCCCATCCTGGGACCTTTCTTTGGTTCTTAAACCTTGCAATCGCACCCCTTTGAGCCCTTCGAAAGTGTACATTTGAAACACTTGTGTTTGAAGGTGTTATTTTAGGTGGCCATAACATCTGCACACATACTTGGTGTACTAGGGTCTTTATCTATCAGGTCATCTTATTTAAGACTTGTTTCAGATAGGCTGATTCTTAAATTAGGAACTGGTTTTGTTTTTTGTTATTTTTCTTTCATCAGGAACAAATAATAATTTTACCCTCTTTCCTTCCATCTACTCCAGAGGAAGATGCTTTACATACATTGGATGTATTGAGGGCGGGTAGGATTTTTTTGGCCAGATCACAAGGGTTTAGACAAAGTGATAGTTTATTTGTTAATTTTGTCATTCTCCGTCATGGACAAAAAACTCCTACTCCGATCTGATGGGTGGATAAAATCACTGATTTTCACTGCATATTCTTCTCAGACTGTACAGTTGCTGAGTGGAGTCCATGGATGATCCACTCGGGGAATGGCAGCTTCCTGGGCTGAGACTGGTGGATCTTCTATTCTGGACATTTGTAAAGCAGCCACTTGAGCCATATCATCTACCTGTGTTTCTCATTATAGGCTTGATGTGGGAAATGCAGAATAATTAGAGTTTTGTTCTAGGGTTTTGGTTGCAGCTATTTCTTGAGCATTAGTGTTTGTGTGCATCATCCAAGAAGCTTGTTTCTATTGAGGATTCAGGTTCTTATTATGCAGCTATACCGTCATAGAGTAAGTTGTGGTACGAGAAAATGGATTGAGTAGGTAATGATTCAATTAGTTACTGGTAATCTTCATTACTCCGAATGCCCTTTTTCTGGTACCAATGCTTCTGACCCTCCCTCCCAGTACCCATTTCACAACCTGTATTCCCATTTATTCAGCTTGGGGACGTAAGGAAGTGTTTTGGGCTACGGCTCTCTTTATTATCAGTATGTCTGCAGGAGCTTATGAAAAAAGAGGGAAGGGAAAACATTTTCTTTACGCTTTTTTGATTGGCTCCAGCTAGGTCACATGGTGCCTCGGTAGAGGTTAGCAAAAGACACACAATCGGTAGAGGTTAGACACCTCACAGAGTAAGTAGCGGTACAAGAAAAAGGGAATTCGGTGTAATTGAATCAGTACATGCATTATCTTTTGCCCTTTGGTATCCCATAATCTATGAAAACATAAACTTTCTGAAGCCTTGGTTGCTCTTAATCTCCACTGTGTTTTAAGCCAACATTTTTTAGGTCACGTTAAATGTCTATCGTATAATGTATCGAACAATCACAAACCACTTTGAATATAGCAAGTGAGCAATCCCAGATCTGCTAACTCACCTTCTTTTTTAAAGTATGTTGGTTACCTCAGAAAACCGTGGCTGGTTTAAAGAAACAGGGGGGCATATTAGCAAGGCCCACGTTAAAATTATCGCCGTTTTAGCGGCAGGAAACTGCCGCTAAAACAGCGATAATGGGCTTGCTAATATGCGTTAGAGAATTCCAATAGAAGCCCAGGTTAGATGTGCAGGACATCTAACCTGGGCTCTATTGGAATTCCATACGCATATTAGCAAGCCCATTATCGCTGTTTTAGCGGCAGTTTCCTGCCGCTAAGCAGCGATGTTCAACGTGGGTCTGCTAATATACCCAGGATTTTTCATTATTTCTAACACGATTTTGGATTCATGTGGATCATGCTGAAAGGAAATTGAAACTGTTGGACAAATACACCTATAGACATAAGTTAACATTTTTAAAGCTTTAAAAGATTATACAGTAGCTCCTGTTACCGAACAGGGGTGATGGGGCGGCGGCAAGGGGAGACTTAGGGAGAAGGATGGAAATAATAAAGTAAAAAAAGCACTTACCTTTTTACCGCCGACCGCTGGCCTCTGCCTCGTCTTCCTCCGTCCTCCTGTCTGCACTCGGCAGGAAGCACACAGCCTCCCAGAATCCCCTGACCAATCACAATGCTGCCTTAGCAGCGTTGTGATTGGTCTGAGCGCTCAGACTGGGGCTGGCAGGCTGTAATGCAGCCTGGGTGGAGAACATGCACAGTGCGCATGACGCTTTGGCTGGCCCAAGACGGCCAGGCAAAGTGTCATGAGCACTTTAGGTGCTGCCACCACTCCTCCCCCTGTGGCGCAGGGAGCCCAGTCCCCCCGCCCCCCCCACCTGGCTTCAGCTGCTAGCTGCATGCAAAAAACAAAATGATAATAATGAACGTTATTATCATTTTGTGGGGCAACACTCTTCCGCCTTAGCGGAGGAGCCACCACTGAGATTATAGCTTTCTAGGTTTTCAGGTTTATCTTACAATGTTGCCATCTAGGTGCGGGAATTTCCAAACTGTGAAAAAATTGATGACCTCATATAATGATGAAAGCGCACTGAAAAAAAACTTTTTGCAACCCAGCTTGTTTTCGAACAACTTGAAGACGTTGGGGCAGATTTACAAGCCCCTTGCGCCAATTTTGCGTCACTTTTCCCATGTTAAAAGTGACGCAAAAGTGGCGGAAGGGGCTTGTAAATCTGCCCCGTTATATTTTATTGAAACTATTTAGAGAAAAACAGTTTTTTACACCAACATATTTTGGAAAAAAACACATTTCGACGACATTTAATATCTCTTTGGAAATCCGAATGCCATAGTCTGCCAGCCATGTGCAAACTTGATGATCTGGTATCGTTCATTTTAAAAGAAGATATTGAGGTTTGAGTGTAAAAGTGCAACAAGGTCAAGTAAGTGCTAATTCCTCAGAAATGAAGCTTATAACACTCAGGACCTTAACAAGATTGGGTTTAGTGTTGACCTTACTGTTAACCTTCGAAAATGATTGAGCACAGCAGAGATTGCCCCCTGTGATGGCAGCTGCTGCATAGCTCAATTTCACCTATTTTCTCGGTTTCCAGGGTCTGCCTATTCTGCATATTGTTCGCGCAATGAATTATTCATAAAAGAGTTTAAGAAACAATATGGGAAATATGGTATCTTTTTGCTATTTGCCAGCAGGCATAGAGGAATCACACTTGACAAGAAATATATAAGTACTTTACAAATTTTGATAATACCCTCACTTTGAAACAAAACCATGAAAGAGTATCTGAAAGCTGCATGAAATCACAAAGACCCATTGTAGTCATGTCAACCCCATCAGTCGATAAAGTATAGCAATGTAATTGTTCATTATAGTTGTTAATAAGGTGGTTTAATAATGGGAAAATGAGATCTAAACATTTATTAAAAATACACATTGACACTGGTGACAATATTGTGATAGATCTACGGAAAGATCTTTAAATCCATATCTGTACTAAACGTAACTCTCTCTCAAAGGTATGATAAAAGATACTGTCAAGCAAAACAAACCTGCGGTAAGGAACAAAAAGGTTGCTATAATGAAGAGTGTATCTTCAATACATAAAACTCACTTCAAAATACAAGTAGGAAAATTCTCACTTCTTCATGCACGTTCAAGAGTGTAAAAAGGAGGAACCATGAGGGTTTGCAATTGTTGTCTTGCTGTGTTTTTTTCATCACCAGTACTTCTTCCGTAGGGGAGAAACAGACCGACCAATAGGTGCAACTATGGGCCTGATTACGAGTTCGGTGCAGTGGCGCCGGCTCAACGCTGGACCTACTGCGCCAAACCCGTGCATGGACCGCAGGTCGTATTACGAGTTGTAAAAGTACAACTCGTAATACGGTCGGCGGTTGTAGGAAAGTAGGATCTACTTCTATGGTTAACCCCACTTTTTGCTTGGTGTGATGCTGTTTTTGACTGGTCTGACTGGGATCCTGCTAATCAGGACCCCAGTCTATCTGCTTTCTCCCTAAATTGTTGTGTTCAGTACTTAGGTACATCCCAGATTGGATACTGGGGTAACCTTGTCAGTCCCTAGTATATGGTACCCATGTACCCAGGGCATAGGTACCCCAGATGTCCCCCATGGGCTGAAGCATGTATTATGTCACCCTTGAGAGACCATTCAAAATGGAACTACAGGCCTGCCATTGCAGCCTGTGTAAGTTGGTGCTTGCACCACTTAGTAAAGATATATGTTTACTATATCTAAGGGTCACTGCCCTTAAAACCTATAAGTCACCCCTATAGCAGGCCTTTGCAATCCTGAAGGCAGTGTGCTTGGTTCTGAGTGAGCGGGTGGCCCTGCATGAGCAGGAAACACCTGCATCCTATGGAGTCCATTCTCCCGGGTTGTCAGCGAAGCAGCTATATACTATATAGAGGGGCACCGCGTAATCACGCAATGACCATCTCGAAAACGGCTGCAATGAATCCTATCATGTTTGGTATAAAACATGTTGGAATCATACCCCCACACCGTAAACGATGTGGGAGGTATGATTCCAAGCACTGGAAGAGCCATCCGTTAGGCTCTTAGTGTTTCCGGTATCAGCCTTCTAGTCCCAGACAGCACAAAATGGCTGCTGCAGACCACAGTCAGATCTCTGCCCTCCTGCTGCTGAGCCAAGCTTGAGCAGAGGAAGGTAGAACAATAGGCATCCTGTCACAGGGAGGTTGACCACCTCCAAGACAGGATTTAGTGTATTAGGGCTGGGTGGGTGCGCTTGCCAGTACCAGAACATCTGCATGAGGGGCACATTTGGTGTCCCTGTGCGTAGTCCAGTTCAAACCAGTCCTGGGAGCCGTTGGCTCCCGCTCTGGCACGAAACTGGACAAAGGACTTGGGAGTAACCTCCCCCCTGAATCTTCTATACCCTTTCCCTAGGGTACTTAAGGGCTTACCTGGGTGTAGGTCTTTAGATTCGCCGTGGGATAAGATCCAGATCAGACACTATTGCACTTCTACCGTCTGGGCACTCTGGACTTTGCTGGACTTCATTTGGGCCTGACTTCGTCTCCCTTCCAGTCTGCTGTATCGTCTGTGCCTATGCATCATACAGGAACCTAATTCCAAAATTAGAGAGAGGGGTCCTACTCACCAAAGGGACAAGACACCAGAAATAGACACTTCTGTCAAAAACAAGATCCCTTTGGGTTCCTTTGAAGCATACAAAAACACACTTCCAGCATCCACTCACGGTCCAATCACCAACACCGAATAGAAACCAAAAACATAATATAAATTCTATAATATATTTTTATTTTTTTAGAGTCAATGTAAATTCGAGAAATGTAAAAAGGTTAAAAAACATATAATTCATTAATACATATAGGTTAAAAACATATCATACATAAACGTATGGGAGAATGTAACAAGCAATCAAAATATCAACAACCCAACAAATTTAAATGAGCACCTCAAATACATAAAAAGTGAAATTCATAACCCTGGTTGGATGCTTAATAACATACTTTTCTCCTAATCCACCCCGGTATTGCTTGGGTGCGTTCTCAACAACAAGCGACGCGTTTCGGTGGAATAGAGAGTTCCACCACCTTCTTCAGGCTTACAAATATAATTCAGTGTCTCCCAACACATTCATCCAAGAAATGATGTATTTCAGGGGGTCTGTCTCTTCCCCTGTTGCGGCTTCCTTCTCAATTCGGCCACACAATATGAAGATAAAATGGGGGTGCAAGCGTCTTCCCTTGATGGCTTCTTCTTTCGCTGATTTTTAAGATTTTGGGAGATTTGGATATGTGAAAGAAAAGCACAACTTCACTAATTATCCTTGATATAGAATCCGTCAAGGAGTCGCCACTGGAGCTATAGTGCTTAAAAATGACAAGGTCCTAATTCTTGTCGGCTTTCCAGGAGCTTGCACACCGCCTTCTCATGCCTGTAGGCTAAGAACTCAAACTGCCGGGACTGAAAAGCCTCCTGGCGTACTCCTTCTGCGAGCCATCAAGGGAAGACGCTTGCGCCCCCATTTTATCTTCATATTGCCTGAAGGCTGCTCTCCACAGCTACCACTTGGATAGCTTTCTAAGGTTGTCTAAGACCTCTTAAATCACCAAATCACCATAAGGGTTGTCTGGACTGGTGCAAGGTGCCCACTTACATTAGTGGACAGCATATAGGCCAGCCTCTCACACCGGTCCTTTGGCCTTTCTCACGGCAGTGCCTTGAAAACTGGCACTGCAATGAGAACGCCCAAAAAGTTACAACATGGCATGGATGGTGACGTCCATGCCATGCTGGAACTGGGAGGAATACAGACAGGGGGCACATGTTGTGCCCCCCTGAATGTATCCCCATGGCGGGGGGGCATGGGAGCCCTGTACGGTCCCCTTTGTTCCTGCACCACCAGTCTTTTCATGGCTGGGCTCAACTGTTCGCTGGCGCAGCAGGCAGTCAACCGCCGATATGATTTACAAAGTTGCAATCGGCAAAACGGTGGACCCCCACTCCTGCACCACCGCGAGTATTGCGGTCGCAAGACCACCACACTCATAATTAGGCCCTATATTCAAATCCCACCAGCACAGAAATATCTCGTCCAATGCGCTCCATTGAACAGCATTGAATGGATCAGAAAAGTTGTCAATTTACACATGGGCCTGATTCTTAAAACTATTCGCTCTTGAAAATTTTTCATGGGAGTAAATCTACTCCATGGGAGGCGGAGGTGGGGGTGGCCATAGAGTCAGCATTTTGCAGCTGAAAAGCCATGAAAATGCGTGTGCATCCACAAACCTACACCTTTGCGTAATTTCACAAACTTCCTTCTGACCTATTCAAACCCGGAGAAGGTAGGAGACTTAATCATACCAACAAATACTTTTCCACGGTGGGAAGTGGAGATATACCACCGAAATTTGTGAGGGCACAGGGGAAGGAATTTCTCCATATTGAAAAAAGTATTTTCCACAGCGAAAATAAAATGCCATTACACAGATGGGGTGGGATTCATCCATGTACAATAGCGCACTATATAAATTGTGCCTCAGGAAATACTTTTGCATGGTCACAATTACAAATTCACACAAAATTTACAGAAATACATCTAAAAACCTACAAATAACGAAGTCTCCAGGTGTATTCTGGGAAACGTATCCGAACATCCAAAATTAATAAAATAGGTGATACATCGCAGGTTGTAGATTAACTCATTTGTTAAAGAATCGAGTCGTTTCTGAGGAGCGTTTTAGGTAAATGTAAAGACTGTGGGTTCCATAGACACACAGAGAGGCTATTTAGAAGTCTAAAACCGAACTAGTCCAATTCACTTAATTTTGTTCCAGATGCGCGCTTATAAGTGGAATCTGGATACCCTCATATGCTAAAAGATCAGTAGGGGACCTTCACTTTCTGTCATTGAAGGATGACTCGAAATGTATATCCAGAAAAGTAGTAGTTTGAGAGTATCTGTTTACTCTCTATGGCAGCTGCACCACTGAGCTGAGAAGAAGCTAAGCCCCAATACTCAGAAAATTGACCTAAGGGTTGCTAAGCAAAAACCGCACGTCTGAACCCTTTAGCAAGGTAGAACATCTATATAACCTCCCAGTTATAATAAGACGGTCACCCGCAGAAAATATTGTACAGAATTACTAAATAGCCATCATTTAGAAACGCAGCCACAAAATAGTAGCACCTACCTTGCTAATACCCTGGCCCAAAACAACTGATTTTGCAGACAATCCATTGCAAGCCGTAATTTCCTGGGCTATGATGCACAGTGGGGAAAATACAGTCCAGAACCATATTTACTAAGAATGGCCTGCTGATGGTTTCAACGCTTGAGCCTTGTGTGACACAGAACTTAGGAACAAGGTGCAGAGATGAGTGTGCACTCCCTGCCACATGATAGGTACTGTAGGCATACATTTCCACTCCAAATTCCTGTATGTAGACAAACTCGGAAGTTCCCACACATTGGATGTGTGCTGTGTTTTTTTGGGGAATAAACATGATTGCCATTCTTTGATCTTGACGTAAAGCCTAGTCTGGCTAACTTAGTAGATCAGGCTTTGTGTAAAAGCCTCTGAGATTTGACCTGTCCCTGTATTGTCCCCTTGATAAAAAGTGGTCCAAAGCTGTGGTAAATCTGGGCCTACATTTCATAGAGTACTCACCACCTGTGCATAGTCTTTCTAGAAGCCGTAGTGTTTCTTCTGTGGCTCAACAAGAATGTGTTTTGGGGTGGTCCATTTTATTAGTGAGGAAGTCCTGGTTTGTGACAAAAGGGACCAAAACACACAGAGTTCATATGTACACTTTAAAAATAAAATATAAGCAAGATGTGAACATTTGCAAGCAACTAAATGTCCAAAAAGGACTACAGAATTATACAGAGAAAAGGTACTATAATTTTAAGAGTAAAACATTGTTCTCTTTAGGTGTTGTGAATCTAAATTGATTATTCTGAAGCTAATCATGTTTTTAATGTTTTCTCATTTCTCCAATTCACCTTCAAAAGAGTGTTATATTGACTAAGTAGTTTGGATTAAGGATAGCTATTTACACACAAAATATGCATCATTCAAACAGTTCAAGAGTGGGCACTCAGTGGTGTGCTATTCCATTGCGTATTTATTCATTCAACATCCATGTCAATCGACATTGACGTGTTTCAGGATCTTTGCACCTTGTTCACAATATTGGCAGAATACCAAATGGCCATCTTAAAAGACATACTGGATGTAATAGTGCAAAGAAATCGAAAAAAGTACAGAATAACATTTCTGTAATGAAGTAGGTACACTGTGAAGTTGAGGAGGGAGTTTATTCTTGACAACGAAGCATCTACAGATATAACGTCCTACCCACAGGGAGCCAGGAGCAACTGAACACTGAGAGTTCTAGATCAAACCCAAGACTATTAAAACTCTAGAACGGAAGCAAATGACACGCAGGTCATTACACACATTTCCCCTTTACACAGGAAAAGCAGAAAAAGAAAGTACGTGGAGAAGAAAACAGAGAAGAGAAAGAAGAAAGAAAATAGAGAGAAAGGAAAAAAAAAACAATAGAAAACCAAGACAAGCAACTTAAAAGGAAGGCATTAATGAAGAACAAAATCATGCAATTTTGCTGGAATCTTTCCAGCATGAGGACTCCTTCGTGGTGTAGACATTTCTTTGGGAGGAACGGTTGGAACAACTAATTTAGAATGAAATACACTGCGCATGGGAGCAATTCTATTTAAGTTCCAGATGCGCCCATCATTCAACTTCACAGCATTCTGAAAAAGTTTTCTTACAACAAAAAGTGAGCAGTACTTAGAGACACCAACGGATCTCTGTGGAAGACGTACACGCACTTTGTCTCCCACACGCACACAGGTGTGAGAAACCGCGTGTCTGGTGTCAAAGTACTCTTTTCTTTTGGCAATTTTCATTTTCTGATTCTTTTGCCAAGACACGACCCTAGGATCCGCACAAGGGGAAATCACACCAGGAATTGTAGTTGGATCCTTTGTACCAGAACCAGAATCAGCTGTATCAGGAGCCACAGCAGGAGCCACTACACCTGATCCAACATCCAAACTTACACCCACACTCTTGTCTCTCATCCACGCTTGAAACATGCGGGTATTAGGACTTCGTCCTCGAAACAATTCAAAGGGAACTTTACCTGTGGTGGAGTGAGGCGTGAGACAATAAATCATAACTCGTTCTACTATCTCCGACTTCCAGTCCTTGTTCTGAGCTTTGGCCAGTTGGATGGATTCTTTTAAGACACGGTTAAACCTCTCCACCATCCCGTTGGTTTCAGGATGGTAGAGAGCACATCGCTTATTTCTGATCCCCCTTTCTGCCAAATATTCCTCCATCTCCCTCGAGACGAGTTGGACCCCGTTGATAGTTAGAAGACAATCCGGGAGCCCTTCTCGCGAGAAGACTTCCTCAAGAAACCTGATGACATCATTTGTCTCAGTATTGTGAGTGATCTTAATCTCTGGCCACCTGGAGAACATGTCTATAAGTACCAAGACATAGAACTCGCCAGAGCTGCTGCTAATGGGACCCAGGAGATCCAATGCCACCTCCTGCCAACAACGTCCAGGAATCTCACGAACAACCATGGGTTGAACCCTGGTATTGTAAACCTTGTCGGATGTATTGCATTCTGAGCAATCTCTCACCAAACGCTCGACAAGGAGATCGAAGCCAGGCCACCAGAAGTGCAAGCAAATCCTCCCCCTAGTCTTAGAGATGTCCTGGTGCCCCTGATGGGCTTGTTGTACAATTCTTTGCCTGACAGGGAGAGGAGGAACAAGTCTTGTCCCTCTCCAAAGCAAGCCAGAAGAGACAGATAACTTGTGACGTACATTCCAAAACGTTCGTGTCTCTTCATTTAGACTCTTTATACCTCCCCAACCTTCAGTCACCAACTTACATACTTCGAGAATTGTGGGGTCACACTCCATGGATGATTTTCACTCTGCCTCACTCAACACACTTGTCACAACCACACACACTTTGTAATCGACATCCTCCCACGAGTCTCCTGAAGTCTCAAAAGCATGTTCAGGATCATTTGTGACAAGACGGGAAAGACAATCTGAAACCTTGTTCTGGGCACCAGGTATGTGATTTACAATAAAATCATAGTCTTGAAGTGCAATAATCCACCTGGCGATCCTAGAGGATACAGCATCTAAACTTTTTGTTTGTGACTAAGTCCTTCAAAGGCTTATGGTCGGACTGTACAATAAAAGAATTTCCCCAAAGAATTTTTTTTAATTTCCTGATTGCCCAAAAGATGCAGAGAGTTTCTTTCTCTATAACTGAGTACTGAGTTTCTGACCCAACCAGTGCGCGTGACAGAAACATGATAGTTATCTCCTTTCCATCCCTCACTTGCTTGAGGACAGTGCCCAGACCTTTGGAACTAGCATCTGTGACCAAAATGGAACGAGCAGTAGTGTCAAAACTCTGGAGAGAGGGTGCCTTACTCAAAGCTCCTTTTACATCCTCAAATTCTCCTTGACACTGTGGTGACCAGGTACATTTTGCACCTTTCTTGAGAAGAGTCCTTAGAGTGAAGGTGCGAGAAGCGAACTATGGGATGAATTTATTATAATATTCAGCCATGCCGAGGAAGGTAACTAATTCGTCTCTGGATTGAGGCATGGGAAGATTCTCGATAGTCTTGACTAAGTGGTCCTTTGGCTTCACACCATCCTTAGACAACTTGTGCCCCAAATAATCAATTTCAGAGAGGTTAAATCTACATTTATTCTCTCGCAAGGTTAAACCACGTGATCTAAATCATTCCAGGACGGCTCTGAGTCTCTCATCATGTAGTCTCTGAGAAGGACCATGTACTAGAACATCGTCCTGGTAAATTTTGACACCAGGTAACCCATGTAGGACATCTTCCATAGCTCTCCGGAAGACAGAGGCTGCAGAATTAAGGCCGAAGGGAAGCCTCGTAAATTTATATGTGCCAAACGGCGTTATAAATGCAGTAAGGTCCATGGAATCAGGATCTATTCTTATTTGGTGATATGCGGCTCTAAGATCTAATGTGGAGAAGACTACAGCCCCGCCTAACTGTGTCAGCATCTCAGCAATATTAGGTAGAGGGCACTTGTCAGCTATGACAGCACGGTTTAGAGCGCGCAAGTCCACACATAGTCTCACCTCGCCAGAGGATTTGCGAGCAAGTACCAGAGGAGCCAGCCAATCACTCGCCTCAGTTGCAATTATGATTCCTTCTTCTTGCAATTTTTGAAGTTCTTTGCGCATAGACTCCCTCAAAGCTAATGGTACACTACGCACTTTGCAAGTGACGGGGGTGGCACCAGGCCTCAGGGTAATTTTGTGTGTATAGTCTGACAAACAACCCAACTTTCCGTTGAAGACCTGCTCGAATTCAGTGCGTAGATCACAAGTGCGTAGATCATTCACTTGTTCAACTTTGACAGAGGAGGGTATACCAGTAGTATCTGGAAGAGGTGGAGGCAAATCTCCCTTCAAGACAATACATGGATCTCCACTAGGAATCAGCATGACACCGAGATGGGCCTGGTGAATCCAGCTTATAATACTGTCGCCCTTTGAGGATATGTAGATCTTCCCAGCTGTGAGTTTGCTCCTGTACTCTACGTCACCCTCAAAATAGCCAAATAACTTAATAGGTTGACCACCGTAAGCTAGCGGTCGGATGTCAGCTTTGAAGACCTTCACTTTACCCAACAAGAAAGGATGGTAGAAAATCTTTGGGACCAATGTGATTTTTGCCCCGGAGTCAAAGGGCATTTTGACTGGATGACCATTTATGAGAACACTGTCGATGGGACTCTTGCATTTGCTCAGACAGGTCTGGGTTAAAATCTCACCACAATGTAGATCATCAGAATTAGAGTCTGAGTCATTTTGAACCCAAACTTCCTTGACTCTCTTGTTCTTTTTAAATTTTGAGGCTCTACATGCTTTTGCCACATGGCCAACTTTCCCACAATTAAGACACTTGGAGTTCAAAGCAGGACAGAACTTGTCGTTGGCCAGGTGACCAACCATGTCACAGCGGTAGCATTTCCCAGAGAAAGCACTTTTAGGCTTGGAGGAATGGTGTTCACTATGCTTGAAGGTTTTTGTTTTTGTTATAACATGCACTTTATCATTAGAAGAGCTTACAGTTCCATTTTCCTTTTTTTATCACTTCCACACAAGCTAACGAATGTTCAATACGTTTGGCAATGGAGACGACTTCATCAAGCTTGGGATCATCTTTTTGCCAAAGTTCATCCTTGACCTTCTCTATGATGCAACCTAACATAAATTGGTCACGTATACATTCCTCCAGAGTACCCTCAAATTTGCAAGTGGAAGTCAGTTTACGCAAGTGAGTAACATATGCTGCAACGGATTCTTGGGGTTGTTGTACGCACTTCCCAAAATGGTAACGTTCCAAGATGGTGCTGACTTTGGGGAGATAGTGCTTGTCTAGCTTTCTCAAGCAGATCTCAAATTCATTGAGGTTGTCAGCTTCAGAATCATTTAGGTCTGGTAAGTGTTCGAAAACTTCTTGCCCTTCCGAGCCCAGACAGTGTAAAAGCAAGCCTGACTTCCTCTCGGCACTCAGTGACACACCACACACCCTGGGATAGTTGAGAAAGACCTTCTTTCACTTGGACCAGCCGATGGAGGGCTCCCTGGATTGGATAAAAAGAATGGAGGCGGAGTGACATTTTGCATTGTAGAAACAGTGGTGTGCCTGTCACCGTAGAGAGTGAGGTGATGAAAGCACTTTATAAAGGAGTGTCTTTATAACAGCAGTAAGTGGTGTGAAGACATGTATGAAAATGGGTGTGCCTATCACTGTAGAGAAGAAAGTAATGTTGATGAAAGTGTGCAGATGTTAGCAAATGTACACAAATAAGCTGTGCCTGTCAGCGAAGTAGGCAGAAAGGCTGTTTGTAGAAGCTGTGCCTGTCAGGGTGAGAGGCACGTGCAAAATAACACTACTTGAGGCTGTGCCTGTCAGCGGGACAGGCGGTTTATTAATTTGTGCAAGAATAATGCATGAAGAAAGACTAAAAGTTGAGTATTTTATATGCGCAGCTGGGTGAAGGCTGTGCCTGTCAGCGGAAGCAGGTGGTAAGTTTACAAGTGAAGACACAAAGTACAAAGATTGTTTAGTTGATTTGTGCGCTTGAGAAGAGGCTCGTAGCGCTCACACTTAAATGTGTAGGCAAGATGTGAATTGGGATTCCAAAAATCATCATATGGTAGGCAGACTTCAATAAAAAAAAATGATGTGAAGAGGATCGCAGCGCTAACCCAGGTCGACAAACAACGCTAAGCGACACTGATTAGCGTGTTTGGTTGCTTAGCAACGTGACTCAGAGGGAGGAAAGAGTCGGATGTTGCTGGGATACATTGCGCGGCTCCGTAGAGAACGTGACGGTGATGCGTCACCTGGCGTGCAGTTTGTTTGGGGTTGTCCTGGAAACAGCAAAGCGCGAGCCACAGGAAGCGCGAGGAGTGTGCGATAACAACTGTAATTAATTCTTTAAAGTCTCCAAAAAATAAAAAAATAAGCGTTTCAGGGGTGGAAAACGGAGGGGTGGCAGAGTGCTCACAGTACCTTTAATACCAGACCAGGCCAGAGTCAATGTCGTCATGCGAACGAGTTACCGTTGAAGTTGAAGAAGTGTTAGAATGTCGCGTAGAATCTGTAGTTTAAGATGAGAGTCCGTCTCAGGATCGTCATCAGTGTAATGAAGTAGGTACACTGTGAAGTTGAGGAAGGAGTTTATTCTTGACAACGAAGCATCTACAGATATAACGTCCTACCCACAGGGAGCCAGGAGCAACTGAACACTGAGAGTTCTAGATCAAACCCAAGACTATTAAAACTTTAGAACGGAAGCAAATGACACGCAGGTCATTACAGTTTCCCTTCATGTATCGTGGGCACCTCCTTACAATGATGCATACAAGTGTTTGGTCTATTTTTTAAATAGACTAAATATTTGCATAGTTCGACTCAGAAAATGTGAAAGTTGCCTCAACATTATCATATTAAAGCAGAAAGGTTACGTTTTTTAGAGGAAGTTTGTCTTCTGAGATTGGAGACGAAGCCAAACCAACAAAAACAAGAATAACAGGGTCAAGCCACCAAGACGTGGAGGAGGAAAGAATCGAGGAAGAAGCAGAAAAGAAGCCAGTGTGGAAAGACAGAGGATACAGTCGAAACTCCTGTAAATAAGAGAACACGATCCTAACAAGCAACAGGCAACTGACTGACGCTATCACAGTAATTAATTTATTTTATTGTACATTAAGTGGAGCTTAAAAACAAATGTTTTTATAATTCACTTTAAAAAGAGTATTATATTGACTAAGCACTTTAGATGAAGGACAATTCTTTGCACATTCAAAGTGTACATAATTTGAACAATTCAAACAAATGTGGGGACTCAGTAGGGTGTTATCCCGTTCCTTATGTATTCATAAAACATCCATGGCAGTCTGCATCAACGCGTTTCAGCATCCTTGCACCTTGTTCACCATACTGACACAGCACCAAATGGCCATTTGAAAAGACACACTTGATGTGATAGTGCATAGAAATCGAAAAACATGCAGAACAATATTTTCCTGCATGGATCATGGGCACCAGCTAACAACGTTGTATACAAGTATTTAGTCTACTTTTTAAAATAGACTAAATACGTGCATAGTTCAACCCAGGTATTGTGAAAGTTGCTTCAGCATCATCATATTCAAGCAGAAAGGTTACTTTTTTGAGCAAGCTCATTTTCTGAGATTGGGGAAGAAGCCAAACTAGCAACAATTAGAACAATAGGGTTGACCAAGAGGTGGAGGAGGAAAGAAAAGAGGAGGAAACAGAAGAGAAGCCAGTACGGAAAGACACAGGATTCAGTCAAAGATAAAATTATCCCAACAAGCAACAGAAAACTGATGCGTAATATCATGGCAATTAATTTATCTGATTATATATTAACCCTTTCAGTGCTCATGACGGAATGGTTCCGTCATGAGCACATGCTCAGAAAATCCCTCTGCTGCAGACAGCAGAGGGATTTCCCATTTATTTTGGGGAAGAGCTTCCCCAATCTCCCCAGGCCTCTTTTTGAATTTCGTTGCAATGACGATCGCGCCCATGGCGCGCAATCGTCATTGCAACGAAAACGAAACTGAAACTTAGTTTCAGTTTCAGTGTTTCAGTGCTCGTGGGGCTATTTCAGCCCCCCGAGCACCGAAAAAGATGGGAGAGGTATCGTTAGAAAGGGGAGAATCTCCCCTTTCTAATGGTACCCTTCCCTAGTGGATCCCTGCTTGGGGATCACCCCATGGGGGCGATCACCAAGCAGGGATCCACCACTAGACACCAGGGAGGGGGGAGCGGCCCCTTGGGCAAGGGCCTTTGCTCGCCCCATATTTGTTTGGGCACCACAGTCTTTCTGCCACCCCGGGGGGGGGCAGAAAGCCCACTAGAAGCCAGGGATTATCTTTTTTTTATTGACGTTGGGTCGGGGCTGCCAAAAAGGGCATGGCAATGCCCCCACCCCCCCAGAGAAATGTAAGTCTTTCTGCCCCCCCAGGGGGCAGACAGGGGCAGTAACCCCCAATATGCCCCCTGGGGGGGGCAGAAATCCCATTAGAAACCAGGGATTTTTTTTATTGATGTTGGGGTGGGGGCTGCCCAAAAAAGGGCATGGCAATGCCCCCACCCCCCTGGGAAATGTCAGTCTTTCTGCCCCCCAGGGGCAGATGGGCATGATAATGCCCCGCCCCAAAAACAATTACCACAGTCTTTCTGCCCCTCCCCAGAGGCATATTGGGGCAATAGCCCCATATCTGCCCCCCGGGGGGGGGCAGAAATCCCACTAGGCCTCAGGATTTTTAAAATTTTTATTCAGGGTTGAGGTCAACCCAGAATGGGCATGCCAATGCCCACATCTCCCCAAAAAAGTGCCACAGTCTTTCTGCCCCCACGACGGGCGGATGGGGGCAGTGGCCCCTGATCTGCCCCCGGGGGGGCAGAAAGCCCACTAGGCACCAGCGATTACGTTGGCTTTTTTTATGCGTGGGGTGGGGGCTGCCCAGAATGGGCATACCAATGCCCCCACCCCCAAAATCATAGCCAGTCTTTATGCCCCCCTTGGGGGCATATCGGGGTAACCCCCCCCCCCGATTCCCCCTCAGGGTGGCAAAAGCCCACTAGGCACATACTTGTTTTTAGGAATGTGCCTACCTGTGGATATTGGGCCCTAGCGCAGCCGGCACATAGGGAAATCTAGCAAACCTATACATTTTTGAATACTAGACACCAAGGGGAATCCAGGATGGGGTGACTTGACTGGCTCTCACCAGGTTCTGTTACCCAGAATCGCTTGCAAACCTCAAAATTTGTAAAAAAAAACACATTTTCCTCACATTTCTGTGGTGGAAAGTTCTGCAATCTGTGTGGATCCACAAAATTCCACCCACCCCGCATTCCCAAAAGTCTTCTGAGAAAAATGGTACATCACTTGTGTGTGTGGGTCAAGTACCTGAGACAGGCAAGGGCCCAAAACCTATTGCGGCGACATCAAAATTACCTATCACAAAACAACCTGGTTTTGCAGGGGGGGTCCCATGAGTTTTTGGCCCTGGGCTCAGCGGCCATCTAGGGAAACCTACCAAACCCACACATATCTGAAAACTAGACACCCGGGGGAGTCCAGCAAGGTATGGCTTGCGTGGGTCCCCCAACATTTCCCTAAACAGAATCCCCTGCAAACCTCAATTTTAGCTGAAAAAAAATCACTTTTCCCACACATTTTTGTGTGGGAAAGTTGTGGCATCACCGGGCTGACACAAATTTCCTACCACCCAGCGTTCCCCCAGGTCTCCCGATAAAAATGGTGCCTCACTCGTGTGGGAGGCCCAAGTACCCACGACAGGCTAGGGCCCAAAACGTATTGAGGCGACATCAAAATTGCCTGACTCTTGTGGGAGGCCCAAGTACCCGCGACAGGCAAGGGCCCAAAACATTTTGTGATAGGCAATTTTGATGTCCCCTCAATAAGTTTTGGGCCCTTGCCTGTGGCGGGTACTTGGCCTCCCACACGAGTGAGGCACCATTTTTATCGGGAGACCTGGGGGAACGCTGGGTGGTAGGAAATTTGTGTCAGCCCGGCGATGCCACAACCTTCCCACACAAAAAGGTGTGGAAAAAGTGATTTTTTCAGCTAAAATTGAGGTTTGCAGGGGATTCTGGGTAAGAAAACGTTGGGGGATCCACACAAGCCATACCTCCCTGGAACCCCCCGGGTGTCTAGTTTTCAGAAATGTGTAGGTTTGGTAGTTTTCCCTAGCTGGCAGCCGAGCACAGTGCCAAAAACCCAGGTGACCCCCCCTTGCAAAACCAGGTTCTTTTGTGATAGGCAATTTTGATGTCGCCTCAATACGTTTTGGGCCCTTGCCTGTCGTGGGTACTTGGGCCTCCCACACGAGTGAGGCACCATTTTTATCGGGAGACCTGGGGGAATGCTGGGTGGTAGGAAATTTGTGTCAGCCCGGTGATGCCACAACTTTCCCACACAAAAATGTGCGGAAAAAGTGATTTTTTAAGTTAAAATTGAGGTTTGCAGGGGATTCTGGGTAAGAAAACGTTGGGGGATCCACGCAAGCCATACCTCCCTGGAACCCCCGGGTGCCTAGTTTTCAGAAATGTGTGGGTTTGGTAGGTTTCCCTAGCTGGCCGCTGAGCACGGGGCCAAAAACCCAGGTGGCCCCCCTTGCAAAACCAGGTCGTTTTGTGATAGGCAATTTTGATGTTGCATCAATATGTTTTGGGCCCTTGCCTGTTGTGGGTACTTGGGCCTCTGACACGAGTGAGGCACCATTTTTATCGGGAGACCTGGGGGAACGCTGGGTGGTAGGAAATTTGTGTCAGCCCGGTGATGCCACAACTTTCCCACACAAAAATGTGTGGAAAAAGTGATTCTTCAGCTAAATTTGAGGTTTGCAGGGGATTCTGGGTAAGAAAACGTTGGGGGGTCCATGCAAGCCATACCTCCCTGGCATCCTCCGGGTGTCTAGTTTTCAAAAATGTATAGGTTTGCTACGTTTCCCTAGGTGCCGGCAGAGCCAGGGTTCAAAAACTACAGCTAGGCACTTTGTAAATAAAGGGTCATTTTTCACTGTGAAAATGTGGTGTGTCCACATTGTGTTTTGGGCCGTTTCTTGTCGCGGGCACTAGCCCTACCCACACAAGTGAGGTACCATTATTCTCGGAAGACTTTGGGGAACACGGGTGGGTGGAATTTTTGTGGATCCACGCAGATTCCAGAACTTTTTACCACAGAAATGTGAGGAAAATGTGTTTTTTTCAACAATTCTTTAGGTTTGCAAGGGATTCTGGGTAACAGAACCTGGTGAGAGCCAGTCAAGTCACCCCATCCTGGATTCCCCTGAGTGTCAAGTTTTCAAAAATGTATAGGTTTGCTAGGTTTCCCTAGGTGCTGGCAGAGCTAGGGTTCAAAAACTACAGCTAGGAACTTTGCAAAAAAATTGTCATTTTTCACTGTGAAAATGTGGTGTGTCCGCCTTGCGTTTTGGGCCGTTTCCTGTCGCGGGCACTAGGCCTACCCACACAAGTGAGGTACCATGTTTCTCGGAAGACTTTGGGGAACGCGGGGTGGGTAGAATTTTGTGGATCCACGCAGATTCCAGAACTTTTCACCACAGAAATGTGAGGAAAATGTGTTTTGTTTGACAATGTTTGGGTTTGCAAAGGATTCTGGGTAACAGAACCTGGTGAGAGCCAGTCAAGTCACCCCATCCTGGATTCCCCTGGGTGTCTAGTTTTTAAAAATGTATAGGTTTGCTAGGTTTCCCTAGGTGCCGGCAGAGCTAGGGTTCAAAAACTACAGCTAGGCACTTTGCAAAAAAAGGGTCTTTTTTCACTGTGAAAATGTGGTGTGTCCACCTTGCGTTTTGGGCCGTTTCCTGTCGCGGGCACTAGGCCTACCCACACAAGTGAGGTTCCATTTTTCTCGGAAGACTTTGGGGAACGGGGGGTGGGTGGAATTTAGTGGATCCACACAGATTCCAGAACTTTCCACCACAGAAATGTGAGGAAAATGTGTTTTTTTGACAATTTTTTAGGTTTGCAAGGGATTTTGGGTAACAGAACCTGGTGAGAGCCAGTCAAGTCACCCCATCCTGGATTCCCCTGGGTGTATACTTTTCGAAAATGTATAGGTTTGCTAGGTTTCCCTAAGTGCCGGCAGAGCTAGGGTTCAAAAACTACAGCTAGGCACTTTGCAAAAAAAGGGTAATTTTTCATTCTGAAAATGTGATGTGTCCACGTTGCGTTTTGAGCCGTTTCCTGTCGTGGGCACAAGGCCTACCCACACAAGTGAGGTACCATTTTTATCGGGAGACTTAGGGTAACACACAATTGTAGAGCAACTGTTATTACCTATTGACTTTCGATGCATTTCTGCCTTCCAAATGAAAGACAATGTGTAAAAGAAGTCATTTTGAAAAATGACCTATAATTCTCATGCTAGTATGGGTACTCCCAATTTCGGAAATGTGCAAATATCTACTGTTTCTAAACTCTATATTTTGTTCCCATTTCAGAAATACATAGGTGTCTTTCATACCGATTTTTCCATGTATACATTTTCCCAAATGAATTGCTATATACCCGGTACATAATAAAAAACCATTGCAAGACGCTCCTCAGTTATTGGCTCTGGGTTCGTCGGGTTCTTGGTGAACCTACAAGTCCTATATATCCCCACAACCAAAAAGGTCTATCGGATGTAATGGTATGTTGCTTTCAAACAACTGTCATAATTAGAAGAAGTTACATGTGAAAACGTTGACACAAATGGCTGTTTTTTTCAACTAATTTTCAATTTTTCCTATATTTAACTGTTAGTTTCTATGAAGAAAACTTGAAGGATCTACACAAATGACCCCTTGCTGAATTCAGAATTTTGTCTACTTTTCTAAAATGTATATCTTTTCAGGATCCATTATTGCTTTCATACCTATTTATACCATTAACTGGAAAGTGGTTTAAAGCACAAAAAATAGCAAAAATAGGCTATGTCCCAGAAAAATGCCAAAACTGTGTAAAAAATGTTGTTTTTTTGACAAAAGTCTGCTTGTCCCTGAAAGCTGGGAAGATGGTGATTTCAGCACCACAACCCCTTTTGATACCATTTGCAGGGAAAAAACCAGACGCTTTCATCTGTAGCCCTTTTTCCCATTTTTCAAAAAAACAAAAACATTTTGCTGTGTATTAGCTAATTTCTGGGTCCCCTCCAGGGAAATCCACAAGCCCTGGGTACCTTTAGAATCCCCATGATGTTGGAAAAAAGGACACAAATTTGGGGTGGATACCTTATGTGGTCAAAAAGTTACAGGGGCCTAAGCGCGAACTACCCCAAATAGCCAAAAAAAGGCTTAGCACAGGGGGGGAAAAGGCCTAGCAGCGAAGGGGTTAAGTGGAGCTGAAAAACAAGTGTTGGAACTTGGTCTCTCCTTTTGCCTAGAAACCACATTTAATTCCACAAGAACTTGAATGGACATTTTAACATTTATCAGAAAAGTAAAACTTAAATCACTTCTTGATAGCAGATAATCAATAAGGCTTCCAGTTTTCCGTTTTTACTGATTTTTACAGATTGATACAGAGAGAAAACAATCTATTTACTGTTTGTATTTAATTTTAAATGCAGAAAACTACAGAAAATTGTGCTTCTTGTAAGTGACTCTCCTTGTTGTCCTTCATGAATTCCACACCAACTGCTAAGCAGATAGACACCATGGGGATTTAAAAACAGGATGCAATTCACTTGAATACAGGCATATGTTAACATATATTTATATATAATGCTAAAGTTTAAATGTGGGTGTAGTGTTTTGTTATATTTGACTGCTTAATTTGCTAAAACGCAACAGGCATCAAAGTATGAGTGCATATTTATCAGTTAAATAAATGTGGAAATATACCATTTTTTTACTCTATTTATTCTCAAAACATAAAATAAATATGGATAAATGCCAATAAAATGGCCAAAAAATATATATGGATAAATACAGACGGAAATGTAAAAAAAAATGAATACTATAAAACCGGGAGCCCTAATAATAAACAAAAACCTAATAGGCCTGAAATAAGCACACATCTAATTAATTTTCCACAATCCGTACTATTTAATGACACTGAGATAACAGATGGCTTAGTCGCTTTAGACTGTGATGAAAATCAAGCATGGATGAAAGTACAGGCTTGAATCTTTCTCCGTTTGGAATACCCAAAAACCTGAGCAGCAATAGTGGCTTTAAGCCCAAATCTCGATTCTGTCCCCCTATGCTTTATGACAGTATTTGCCACGTTTTAGAAAGTAGTGATTAGAGAACTAAAACATATTTGGGAACAAAAAGAGAGTTGGTCTTGCAGTATAACGAAAGAGCAACAACAGGCTTTGAGATCGTTGCACATTTAGACTAGGTAATAATTAAACAATCTGATGAAGAAGGTAACATTGTAATTTGCCTGCGTGATATTTACATATCAGAAACAATATGGCAACTCAACGACAAGGAATGATATATGGAAACTGATAAAACTGACTATGAGGCCATACAGAAAATATTCAATGAAATGTTATAAGAAAGGAGAGGTAATGGTATACTCAAATCTGAAGAATATTTTCTTCTTAAAGTGGATGCTTCTATCATTCCATGCCTGCATTTCCTGCCTAAGGTGCACAACATTATTAATACACCACCAGGGAAGCAGATTATCTGACCTGTGGCAGTCTTCTTGCATATATGTCTATATATGTTGATTTTTTCTTGTTACCATTAGTACGAAATGTTCCATCATATGTGAGAGATACCAGATATTTCATAACAGAATTATATGGTACAGAGTGAAATGATGAGTCTCATATGGTCACATTAGATGTGACCATATGAGACCAAGAATAAAACATCATGCTCGGATCGAGGCATGCCAACATTTTAGAAATGTTTGAACACACATGCATGTTGTTAAAAACAATTGACTTTTGTCCAAATAATAATCTTTTTATCTTTTAGTAGAAAAACAAGTGGTATGGGTATGATACCTGCTTTGCCCCCAACTATGCACATTTACACATGGGCTGGTAGAAGGAGCAAGTAGTATGGTCTCCCTGACCTGAGCATATGCAGCACAATATTATGTGGCTGAGGTATATTGATGAGTTGTTCTATTTATGGAATGGCAGCTGTGAGAAAGTTTTGCATGTTGTTAACTTCAACAACAAGAATGAGTTAAATTTGCAGTTCTCTCACACTGTTGGCAAAGAACAACTATGCTATTTAGATGTCCAACACAGGATTAAGGAAGTACAGATGCCATCAGAGCTGGTTTGCAAACCGACTGCTTAAACAACATTCTGCATGCATCTTGCAATCATTCAAATAAATTGAAATAGATTATACCCTAAGGAGAACTCCTAAGGGCTTGAAGAAACCGTAACACCTAGGGGGATATTCACAAGAACGTGTGCTAAACATCTCCAAAAAATGTTAACGCAACTTTACACATCGCAGCCCATCGCGAGAAAATATCCCTGTGTTAACGTGGAATTCACAACACGGCGGTACCATGCGATAGACCCCCAAAAACGCGGCGAATGTCCGCGATACAACAACGCGACCGTGATAAAAACACAAACCTCAACGCGAAAAAACATGCGATGGGCCAAAGCGCGATGAAGAAATCAGCGATAAGCAGCGCCAGGCCTGCAATACACACATGGCAGGTGGGAAAAACCACTATAAAAGTAGAAAAAAAACACAAACACAAAATGACCAACACCCAAGCACCATGGAGGCAGCCGGAGCAGGCGCAGAGGACGAGCGCAACCCCACAAGCACCCCGGACGACCAGCCTGGGACCTCGGGGACAGGGAAGGGCAAGGACAAGAAGAAGAGGAAGACGAAGTTCAGTCCACAGGAGAATTGGATCCTGGTCACGGAGGTGATGGAACACCATCAACAACTGTTCGTCACCTCCAACGTGTCATTGGGCACCAAAAATGAAATATGGCAGGAAATCGTGGATAAGGTGAATGCCATCGGAGAGCACAAGAGGTCAATGGACGAGGTCAAGAGGCGATAGATTGACATCAAGCGCAAGACCAAGGAGAAACATGCAGCCAACCAGAAGGCAGCAATGCAGACTGGAGGTGGGAGCCCAGCGCCACAGCTGGAGCTGGATGACATGGAGGATCTGGTGTCAACAGTAATCAGTGTGGAGACTGTGGCAGGAGTCGGGGACCGGACACTGCTCAACAGGACACAACGCAACTGCAACAGGGTGAGTGACCACCAGGTACTGGGGTGACGGGTGGAGATGGCCACAATGGCACACATGCACAATCAAGCAGAGCACAGTGCACACCCATAATGACTCTGGATCATGGCCCTGATCCACAGACTGTCACAATGTACAATGCCATGCTGTCTGAATGTGAACCTGTACCATGTGGCTACATACATGCGGACACATTGTAATACACCATCTCCCCTTCACATTGCAGGGGCACCGTCAACACCTCCTGCAGAGCAGTCCCAGCCACTCTTCACTGATGACGAGGAGGACACCCCCAGCATCGACACCCAAGCCCTCCAAGACATCATTGACATCATCCGCAACTCACCTCCCGGATCAGGGCAGCCGAGCTGCATTGAGGAGACCCCACCCACTACCCAAACCACCCAGCAGGAGACACCCACAGCCCCGGCAGTCTCCCAAGACCCCCAGGAACAACACATGGCCTTCCAACTCCGTGTGCTGGAGGGCCAGAGGGAGACGGCTGAGCAGGTGCGGGTGGGGTTCGACCTCATGGCTACCAAACTGGACGCCATCCATGGGTGTCTAGGTCCCATCAGGGACCAGCTCCAGTCCCTAACGGACACCCACACCCCGCTCCATGGTCTCCAACGATACCTGACTGACATCCCTGGAGCCATGACTTGGAGACAAGAGCACCTGTCCGCTCAGAGTGGCTCCAGCGATCCCAGCTGTGAGCTGGCACACATGCGGAGGCTCATGGAGGACATGGTGTGGATGAAGGCGGAAAGGATGGCAGCCACCGCTACACATCAGCGAAATGTAGCTGGGATCTACCATGTCCTGCAGATTCTCATCATGGCATTGCTGCCACAAGGCGTGGCACAGATGAATGCTGCTGCCCCCACATCATCCACATCTCCGCCCCCTGGTGTGTCAGTGCCTCCCAGTGCAGCAGGCGTATCCACTCCGGCACCTGATGTGTCACTGCTACACAGTGCGGCAGACAATCCTCCTCCGGCACCTGATGTGTCAGTGGCATACAGTGCCGCAGCGGGTACTGCAACACCCACAGGTGGGGCAGGGCACACATCCGAGGACGTGGATGGGATAGAGTTCAGAAGGAGGCACTAGCATTCATTTCCGCCACCTGGCCTGTTTCTGCTTGGTGCCGCACATGGCCCCATGACCTTCCACTGACCCCCGATACACTCCGCTGCACTCACCTTGGACCGAGACATGGACTGCCATATCCTGTTTGATGACCAATGACACGGCGACCAGACTGCGGACTGTACCCTTCCTCTTCCGCACTACTTGTCATCCCCGGATGGACTCTGGCTGGCCCTCCATGGGCCCATATTATGTAGTGTGCTTGGCATGGCCCTGTACCGCTCCAGCTGCAAAACTCCACTGGATGTGCAATAAACATTCAGAAATGCACTGCTGTGTCATGTCTTTCATCATTCATGTATGAATGTGTGGATGAATGTAGGGACAGTGATTTCCCTTACGTCAATGATGCTCATCTAGTGGGATGCCAGTCACAGTGTCCTACATTGCCTATTGTGTTCCGGTTGCCGTGGACACTACAACAGGGACACACGCATTAGTCACTTCCTTGTCCGGACATGGACTGAACCACGCCCAGAGCCCCCGAGTCATTGTTGCAAGCCCTGCGCTGGTCCGGCGTACGCCAGGCCAGACCACTCCGCTTACGCACCGAGGAGGGGCCCACATAGCTATAGGTCGCAGGAGTACACGCTGGTGGTATGCAGGTCACTGTTCTACTTGTCAGCATGTCACGGTCACTCCCTGAGGGCAGGTCTGCACACACATCACACCCATCCGGCACAGGCGTCACAGGCCATGTGACCCCGCCAATATAAGGGGCCGACAACATCACATTCCCCACTGCCGGTGGTGACTGGATGACGGACGCTCCACAGTTCTCAATCATAAAGGGCTCATGAGTTGTGGCGCACAGGGTTGGTCGCACCCGAGGCCTTGCGTCCATCACGGGCCTACCACCACGTGGCGCTGACTGGGGTTGCACAGGGTTAGTGGCACCCGAGGCTTTGCGTCCGTCACGGGCCTACCACCACGTGGCGCTGACTGGGGTTGAACTGGGTTAGTGGCACCGAAATAGCTGAGCGGGTGTGCAGCCTGTGATGATGACGTGTGCACTGATGTGGTCTCTGCCATTGATGCCTCAGGACTCAGCGTCATGTGTGGGACCTGCTGGGCCACAGGGCGGGTCCGCATGATGTGGACCATGCCAGGTGGCAGGACCGGGGCCTGGAGCTTGCACAGGCACGTGGTGTGCCCACTGGGGGACACACCATTGGCGGCAGGTGAGCAGTGGGCCCGGGGTGCGCAAGTGCGGACAGCCAGTGCTGGCCGGTGGGAGGGGGTAGGGTGCGGCTGCATGCGTGCACAGGGACGGACAGGCGTTGTTGCCGTGTGCTGTGTGATGGACTCTGCCATGATTGACTCTGGCCTCGATTACAGATTGCAGATCTGGTGGCTTGCAGTGCATCCCGGCACGTGGTTGGAGACACACCGGTGGCAGCAGGTGAACAGTGGGGCATGGGTGCGCAGGGGCGGCGGTGTCTCTCTCTCTCTCTCCCTTCCTTCCCTCTCTCTCACTCTCTCTCCTTTCCTTTCCTTCCCTCTCTCTCACTCTCTCCCCCTTCCTTTCCTTCTCTCTCTCTCTCTGCCTTTCTTTCATTCTCTGTTTCTCTGTGTCTCGCTCCTTTGATGTGCGCAGGGCACACGTTCTGATTTTGTGCTTTATTTTCCAGGCTGTGACATCGAGATTGTCCCGGACGGACCGGACAGGAGTCTTCCGCATTGGTGTTTTGTGTTGTATTTCAATAAAGTTTTTGGTTGTTACTTCAGTGCTGTGTGACTGTTTCTCGTTCTTCTGGCCACACATGTGTGTTATTTTTGGACAATGTGCGTCATCATGCACTTTTTGTGGCTCTTGTGTCGTGCACAGTAACATTTTTTGGAGATGGTTAGCACACGTTCTTGTGAATATACCCCTAAAACCTATCAAGTCGATTACAAAAAGTGAGATAAATTATTGTTCATTCATGTACCTAGGCAGCCTAGCCAAAACAAGACCAGATGAGACTTGACACTTCATACATTACAAATGCACAAAGAGTAAAACATGCCCTGAGTAAACATTGAACTATTTTGAAGAATTATGATATCATTACCACAAGAATATTAGAACGCTCACAAATAGCATTAAGAAAATCGAAATCTCACAATGACTCCTTGGTGCACAGCTATCTGGGTAATTCTCAGAAAGACCATTTGTTAAAACGATTCAAGGTTTTTTTTTATATAAGTTTATATAGTGCTAGCTAGACCCAAAGGTATCAGAGCTCTTTACATAAAATGAGAAATAAAATAATGTAGCTCTGCATATGATGCTAGACACCTAGGGGCATATTCTCAAGGACGCATCGCTGAATTAGCGGCACTTTTCCGCCACGAAAGCGGCAATAGATTTATCGCCCCATTCACAAGCCTGCGCTAACAACCGACATCGTCAGTTTACTTGCGATAGCTGGCGCTAAAAACATCGCCAAGGCTGACAGCGACAACTAACGCTAATCACATGCAGAGTAGGCGTTCCCGTGCAAAAACTCACAATAACACCACTTCGCGATATTCTCAACGACCAGCCAGAACGGCGATGCGGTCCAAAAACAGGCGATAAGGCACGTTAGCAGCAGGGATTTAAGACCTTCTTTTTTCTGGTCTTAAGTAGGACGAAAACCTGTAGTATAAAGGGAGCCCAGCCCAGAGCCACATCTGAAGACCAACAGATGCCATGGAGCTACTAATCATGCAGCTTGGAGACCCAAGAGGGCCACAACACCCACCACCACCACCCCCAGGACCACTCCCACCCCCAGGACCACCCTCCCCCCCTCGGACTGCCACCGAGGCAGCGCAGAACAAGACAGCGGACCTTCCGAAAACGCACCAGCCTCAGAGACTTAACGCTAGAGGATGTCATTGCCCACTACAGGCTCAAAAGGACAACCATCCTCTGCATCCTGACCCACATTGCCCACAGGCTGACGGTACCAACACAGCGGACAACCAACATCCCTCCGCAGACAAAGCTGCTGGCTGTGCTGCACTTGTTGGCCTCTGGTACCTTCCAACAACTCCTGCCACCGTCTCCCCACTGATGACTGTGGACACCATTTCCTCCATCTCATCCAGCTCCTGCTGTGGCACTGGACTCCCACCTCCAGTCTGCATTGCAGCATTCCGGTTAGCGAGTTTCAGCTTGGTTTTGCACTTCACATCATTCCAGTGCTTCTTGCAGTCGTCCACTTCCCTTCTCTTCACTCCGACTGCATTCACCTTGGCCAAGATGGACTGCCATATTGCATTTTTAGTTGCCAATGACACAGTGGAGGGGATGAACAGTTGTTGGTGGTGTTCTATCACCGCCGTAATCCTGATCTTGTTTTCCTGCGGAGTGAATCGCGGGTTCCTCGTCTTCTTCTCCTTGCCCTTCTCCTTCCCCGAGGTCCCTGGCTGGTCTTCCGGAGGGTTTGTGGGGTTCTGGTTGGCCTCTGTAGTTGCTCCAGCTTCCTCCATGGTGCTTCTCAGTTGTTTGGGTTTTGTTTTTTGTTTTTTTGTTTTTTGCAGCTTTTATGGTGATTTTTCCCGCCTGACGTGGGAATAGCAAGCCTGGCGCTGCTTATCGCTGATGTTTTTATCGCTGTTGGGCCCATCGCCACTTTTTTCACGTTCGGGTTTCCTTTTTTAACGGCGTCTCGGTAATTTTAACGCGGACATTTGACGCGTTATCGGGAAACTATCGCCTGTTGCCAGCTTGTTGAGAATACGCCGTTAACACAGCGTTATTTTCCCGCGATAGACGGCGTTATGTAAAATTGCGTTAGCCTAGGTTGGCGATACTTATCGCCCGTTCTTGAGAATATCCCCCCTAGAGATTCAAGAGCAAGCATAAATAGAGTCAAGGAGAATCAGTAAGCAAAAATGGTGTGTTTACAGTATGCAGAATAATTAGAACATGTATTTAACAGTGTGCTAAGTGCTTCACCTGTAAACAGATTGAGGACATAAAACCCTACGCCATCCCATTATTCCATGAGACATGAAAAGTATAAAAAAACTTAAGTGCACTTCGAATTTTGTTGTCTATATCATTCAATGCTCATGTGCAAAGCAAAATATTGGAAGAACTTACTTTCAGGCTAGGAAACACATACATGAACATATATGGGCTACATGAAATAACAATATCACATGCCCCAGGGCATTGCATTTCCGGAATAGTGATATGAAATTAATAAGGGTTTTTATTGATAGTGTGATAAAGAATATCATTGGGGGACTCGTACTACAAAAGGCACATAGATTAGAACCTGAATATGTAACTGAACATGATTAATGTGCTCCCTACATTTTGAATATGATAGAGGAATTATCTGTCCAGTTGTAATATATCCCTTTGTTTGACTAGCAATGGATACTTCAGAATTGGTTTTAATAATAGTATACCGCATTTTGAACACTAGTCACTTCGATATGCATAGTTATGTTTTTTTAATAATTGTTTTACAGGTTTTTGGTTGAGCAGAGTCTCATATGAGGACAAAACCACTTCGGCTGCATGTCTTGTCACAGATATGAGCACATTTGATGGTAGATGTGAGACAAAATGATAGCACTTTGAAGGTGTAGAATTGATTTTCAGAGAACTATGAGGGATATTACCAAGGAATTGCGATAATTATCGCAAAGCGCGCTTAGCGCTGTTTTTTTTATCGCCGGCTATCGCTGGTTTTCAGTGCGGAGATAACACGTTATTATCAACGCTTATCTCCAAGGCGATAAAAAATCCAGCGATAGCGGCGAAACCCAGCAATAGCGCGAGAAATCGAGCGATAAATTCAACGCGCTAATGAAAAGCTTGCTAATAGGCAGGTGAGGACTTAACCTTACAATCCACCTCCCATTGACTAGAATGGTTATGTCAGGTTTTTAGCAGGTGTTAGATTCTAGCGATAATCGCGGTTAGCGCAAGTTTTTTTATCGCTTCGCGGGCATTGCTAATAGGGAGAAGTTGTGTTTGCGACTGTTTTCAGTCGCTTTTAGTTGGGAACGCCTACTTTGCATGTCATTAGCGATATATATCGCTGACATGCAAAGCGGCACCAAAACGGTCGCTTTCGCCATAAAGCTGTCGCTAACAGCTGTTAGCGACAGCTTGCTAATAGGGCGATAGAAATATCGCCGCTTTAGCGGCAAAAAGTGCCGCTAAAGCGGTGATAAGGCCCTTGCTAATATGCCCCCTATGATCCTACATTTTATAGCGTTATGAGGATAATGTTCTACATCGCCAAACAAGCATGGATGCAGTTGAGTAAACGCCAAATATACCTTGATGTTTCTGAGTTTAATTAATCCCACAGGGGCTATAGAATATTGCATATAATTAATTTTCCGTCTTCTTAGACGAAATTGTGAAATTCTCAAATCATAGTGACCTTATTGGCCTTCATGTTTTCTGCTGAGCACGAAAATGTATTTAAAGCGATATAGTAAATACTTGTATGTAACTGATGGAGCAAGGACTCATAAATGAGACTTGCTCGGAGGCAATCTCCTCACAGTATTAAAATATTAAACTTTGTATTGTTATACTAACTTTTACATACACGACATAAATAGTTATGAAGCTTGCCTATGTGTTCTAACTAACAAATAACGCTTGTCTGTTCTAAAATGGCCGCTAAAACGCGGGAAACACTTCTGCGCATGTCTCAACCATATCACATGGTGTGACGTCTTACTTTGCTTGGTGGGAAAATTCTGCTTCTGCGCAGTGTGTTCTAAAATGGCTGCTTAATGTTTTCACATGCAACAGCTTGCTCTCGTGTTATAATTAATTTGTTGTTTTCTTAACGCTACTAATGCGGGATAGAATTTATAAATAAATGGGAATAGAGTAGAGAGAGTGGGTATACAGTGAAACATTTTATTTGTGATTTTAATATTTTCTTCTTGTACTTTTATTAGTTCGTAAACTTGGGCCTGGGGTTGGTGAACTGAAAATCTAGAGACAATGATTCTGCGCATGCGTCCTGCATGGCTGCCAAAGAAAAGGATGAAGTCAACCTGGACGTCGTCCAAGGCCATGACCTGATGGCCGAAACTGCTGTACCCATGTCTTTCCTGTTAAAAATGAAACATTGTACATGGAGAATGTATAAATTTTGTCGTGAGACGGGTGGGAAATAAAGCCAATGTATTAAATTTGATGGGCGGTATTTTAAAACAATGGTCTACAGAAATCGAACAAAATTCATATGGTGTGAGGATCAACCCCCTGTCCCTGTCCAATCAGAAGTAGTGGTCCCATATTTTTGCAACATTAATTGGAGGTACATGGGTGTAGAAGGGTATAATAGATACAGAATTAGCTAATTAGTTTAGAAGGAGATGCTGCAACAGAACAGGCGTCCACAGACCAGGCTTCTAGCTCCAGACTGCCAAGCTGATCGATTGCAGACTGAATCGCTGTTCAGAGACGTCCTGAGGAGGGGGCGGCGGAGTCCATTAGAAGGAAGGCACGGGAGAATCGAGGAGAAGCGGAGTATCAGAGAGGGGAACGACGCAGGCGTCGAAGGTAGAGAGGTCACCGGTCCTGTCCTGAACCTGGAGGAGGTCTTGCTCTTCATCCTTCCTGTGTCCCATCTTTTCCAACTCCTTGGCCAAGGGGTTTGGTTCTCGCACTTTAGGTAATTATATGCAACCTTTAGTTGTGCTGTTGTTTCTATCCTCTCCTTTCTGAGGGACCGTCATTAATCAATAATTGATTTCTTGTGCTTCATCCTTGATATGCGATTAAATATCATGCAGCTCTGTAATTTACTCTCCTAAAATTTAGATAAACATTTTAAAACTTCCTGACTCAGTGATTATTTCAGGATTTAAGAACTGTATTGAATGTCACTCATTTTAAACTTCCTAATTAACAGAGGATCCATTGGTAAGTCATTACTCTTCAATCAGAAGGTAATTGGTAGCAGAGAATTTTGATAAAGAGTAACAACTGACACCACCAGCGTGAAACACTAGCGTAGTATGAATGTATGGGCCCAAGTGAGTATCTGTTGTATGAATGCTCGTTGCTAGTATCGCGCTGGATCAGTTTTCTGGCTAGCAGAGGATGGTTAGGATTCTACTTTGTTAATCGGGTAATAAGAATTGTATTTTTATGAATTAACACCTGTTATTGTTTAAAAGTTTTGTTTAATGTTGTCCAGAATTCCCCGGGGAGGAAAATTGAATAGCAGGTGGTAAGCGGAAGCCATACTGCAGTGAGGTTATCTGTCAGGCAGAAATAGTACTGAAAAGTTAAGTAGGGCTATCAGTACTTGTTAGGGACTCTATGCGTAAGTAATAGCAAAAGGAAAATGCTAGTGAAAATTTGATGTTATATCACCTAGAAAGGGTAACATTGAAGGAGTAACAGGTATTTTTGATGCTCGAGTGAAGAGTAAACGGAAGGGTTTTACTCGTAGTGTATGTTTAGTAAACGGAAAGGGTTTACTAGTGTGGACGAAAACTATCTTTTCAATTTAGTGAAACTGGCACGATAGCGAATGTTTTATGTTGTTACTGAATTTTAATTAAAGTCGTAGAGAAATTAAAGTTTTGCGTACGATTTTGTAAAGGGAGGGTCAGCTACCGGAGAGGGAGTTGACGTCACAAAGCTCTGCGCTGGGATTGGTTGAAACCGCGGGCGTGGAAGACTCTTGTAAAGGAGGGGTCAGTAGTCAGGAGTAATACTGACGTCACAGGTGCCGCGCTGGGATTGGTTGAAACAGCGAGGTACAGAAAAGCGCAGATTGTAAAGGAGGGGTTGTCAGATCAACGCCACAGAAAGGCCGCGCTAGGATTGGATCAGAGACAAAAGTAAACTGGAATTTGATTGGCTGCTAATATAGAAACAGAAATCCTAGTGGATAGTGGAGACTGCATGTTAAAACACGATCCAACTTTAATAGGAACTCGTCCGGATAGGAGACTTCTAGGTTTTGCAGAATATAACTTTATACACCGAGGTTTACCCAAAATGTATGGGGAGAAGAGAAAAATGTCATTCTTACAAAAGATTAAGAATTATTTTAAAAAGGACAAACCAATCAAAACTAGAGAAGGAATTATCATTCCACCAGCTAAAACGCCTGCATCATTCATGATGATGGAGAGAGGTTATCATACTTGTGTATGGTTAGAGAATTGGATAGAATATACCAAAAATGATGGAATATTAAAATTTCCAGAGAATGGTACTTTTAATGGAAGGATTCTTCAAAATTTGAGATTGAGGATGAATGATTTAGAACCAAGACCTAGATTGACCCAATATGAAGCCTTAGAAGAGTGGGAAACTGAGGCATTTGAACGTGACCGATCCAGAAGTAATAGGGGTTATCGGGGATTTTTCCCTAGGTACCAAAATGAGTCAAGGGACGGTCAGATGAAACAGTGGAGAAGAGCAATGCTTACAGAGGGACTGTATCCAATATTGACAGAAGAAGAACTGTTAGGGAGCAAATGCACAGAAAAGACAAAACCGTTGATGAGAAATGGAGATTCTGAAGATGAATTTATCGAAGCGATATTAAAGAACCCCCCACCATATCAAGAAGGGACAAGTGGATGTACCCCAAGAGCACCACCATTAAAGACACCATTGATACCGCAAGTAATGCATGATTCCACATCTAGTAGGGTACTTCATGATAAAGAAAAGGAAGCCCTATAAAAAACCAGAGCAGAATTAATACAGAAAATAACTCAGATAAAAGTGCATCCTGATTCTTTGACCATACCTGTAACAATTGGTCCAGTAGTTCCATTATATAGTGACAAGGTAAACTATCCCCAGCCGCTAGTTGCGCCTACTCCAGTGAACATTCCGAAACCTGAAGCAATAGTAATGGTTGAGGATCATTTTAGTGATTGTGAATCTATAATTTCATTAATGGACTTGCCCTTTCGAGAATCCGTAAATAATACTCCCAGAAGAGCTACACCTGGTTGCTCAAAAAATGTAAACATAATAACCTCATCAGGAAGAAAAAGTGGCACAGTAGTTACTCCTGAAGACTTAGAAAGGTGGGCACAGGGATCAGACAAACAGTGTACACCCCCAAAGATCACGGACATTTATAAACTAAAGATCGAATTAGAAGAAATAATAGCAGGAAATGTAGGGATAGACCGTCTAAATACTTACGGTGAAGAAGAATTGTTGTTTGTGTGTAGAAGCATCACAAGAAATGTAAAAATATTCCATGAAAAATTATAAGACTTGGCTCTGCAGATGAGAATTGAAATAGGGAAGTCAAAGGTATTACAGAAACCCTATAGAGCAGATTTTTCAGACAAAGATTTAGAAAACATGAATGCCTGTGGTAGAAAATTACAAATAAAAGAGTTAATGACCGTCTTACAGAAATGGGGAGACCTAGATAAATGGAAAGTTAGATGGACAAAGAAAAAGGAAGAAGCACGATACAGTAGAGCAGCTTCTGAATATTTGATGAAAGAAACAGGGAAAGCAGATCAAATGTACCCGATGCGAGAAGTTCCAGGAGGGGGATATGTACACGTCCCATGGAGCAGAAAGGATATTTTATCTTTTACGAATGATTTCCCAAAGTTAAGGGAGAAACCAATTGAATGGTACAAGCAGGTTGAGAGGTTTGTGAAGGTGTCAAAGGTATTGTTGAAGGACTTGGATGGTCTGTTTGACATAGTGGTACCTGCCGATTTATGGACAGATTGTAAAATCACAGTTGATTGGCCAAGTGATGAGTATCCCAGAGATCCAAAGACAGGTGCCCCGTCAAGTGATGTGATGAAAAAGTATCAGCAAGTAATAACTTATCTGAAAGGGAAAATACCACCGAAGGAAACAGATTGGGTAAAAATAGATCGAACTACACAAGAAGCAAATGAATCGGTACATGCCTATTATGAGCGTTTATTGCAGGTATTCAAGCAGTATAGTGGTTTTGAGGATATTGGAGATAAGAACATGAGTCAGTTTGTTTACCGATTTGTTTATGGTCTAAAGCCAGAAATTTGTCAGATGATTAAGCAGCACATGTTGTGTTGGCAGGGGAAACCGATCGATGAGATTTTGAAATTTGCGAAATATTGTGGAGATGACATTGAGGATAGGCACAAGAAATTGCAAGAGAAAGTGATGTGGGCTCAGGTAAAAATGGCCGAGAAACAGGGGATTAATTTGGATAATCCAAGTGAAAATCAGGGAAAAGATTCTGGATCGAATGCTGATACTGGGAATGGTGGAAAAGTGAGAGGACGAATGAGCAGAGAAGAGGCTAAAAAGAAATTTCCTTGTCATGGATGCGGAAAATTGGGGCATTGGAAGGATGAATGTAAAAAGATACGGAATAATAATGGCCCAAATCAAAATTTAAATCCACAGACGCAGAATGACTCACAGCAGGGTGTAAATCCTCAGAGTCAGTTGCCACCTGCAACTATTCAGGGTAATGTAAGCAGAGCAAAGCACGGTACAGACGTCGGATATCAAGGAGGAAGTGGTAAGAATGATTATGTAACTTCACAGTTTCTTTTACAGGACGATTTCTGTAAGTACAGTTCATGACGGTGCCTAAGAGAGGGGGAGAAGGAGTGCATATTTGGCGCATCCTTATCGGTAGATCAGTCAGGTCCAAATGTTGAAGGGAATGTGAAGGGTAATGATATTACTTTTCTTTTGGACACTGGTGCTACCCGGTCTACTGTAAGAACAGCAGACATCCCAGACCTTCCTCTCTCTGGAGAAGCTATCCAAGTAGTGGGGGTAGCTAATCAAAAGATTAGAACACCTCTTACCGAACCAATGGAAGTTAAAATTGGAAATTTTAGAGAAATGCATCAATTTGTAGTAAGTGATTCCAGTCCAGTGAATTTATTGGGACGAGATTTATTGTGTAAAATGTACAGCACAATTTTCTGCACACCGGATGGTGTGGCAATTCAGACCCCTGATGAAGACCATGTATATACATTTATGATTGCAAAACAGGGTACAGAGGTAGATGAGATGTTCTCTTTGATAACAAAAGACGAGTTACCAGAAGAATTAAAAACTACAGTAAACCCCATAGTATGGGATTTCACGGGAAAAGAAGTAGGACTTATGGCCAAAATAGATCCAGTTAAAATTACCATAAAAGAAGGTGCCATTTTCCCAAATACCAGGCAGTGCAAAATGAGTGTAGAAGTAAAAGCAGGAGTCATTGAAGAAATCAATCGAATGGTAAAACAAAACATACTAAAAGAAGTAATGAGTAGCCCATGTAATTCACCGATAATGGGTTTGAAGAAACCTAGTGGGAAATATAGGATTGTTCAAGACCTGAGAAAAATAAATAAGATTGTGGAACCTTGTATTCCTATAGTGCCAAATCCTGTAGTAATTCTATACCAGATCCCTTGGAGTGCAGGATAGTTCACTGTGATTGATTTATGTCAAGCGTTCTTTTCAATACCATTGCACCCAGATAGCCAGTATCTTTTCTCATTTAAATTTGAGAATAAAGTCTATGTATGGAATCGTGTTCCTCAGGGGTACACGGAAAGTCCTTCAATTTTCAATCAGATATTGAAAAAGTGTTTAGAGAAACTAGTGATGCCAGGAAGCTCAGTCCTAGTGCAGTATATAGACGACTTATTAGTGGCATCAAACACCAGAGAAGACTGTGTTGTTGATTCTATTGCATTACTGAATCTTTTGGCCGAAGAAGGGCATAAGGTCTCGCCTGAAAAACTGCAGTTTTGTACAACAACAGTTAAGTATCTAGGACATCAAATTGAGAGGGGAAAAAGAAGAATAACCTCTGAAAGAGTAAAATTGATTAAGAAAATGCAAATGCCTAACACTCAACGGGAAGTGAGAATGTTCCTTGGGGTAGTGGGCTATTGTCGACAGTGGATACTAGGGTTTTCCTTGTTAGCAAAGCCCCTAATACAAATGACAAAAAAGAAGGCAAAGGACCTAGTTGAGTGGGATGATGAAAGCGTAGCAGCTTTTGTAAAATTGAGAAACGCCTTGTGTGCAGCGCCTGCTTTAGGCATGCCCGATTATAAGAAAGAATTTGCATTATTCTGTCACGAGAGAGAAAATTGTGCACTATCAGTCCTAACTCAGAGACATGGTCTAGATAGACGTCCTATAGCATATTTTTCTGCTACATTGGACCCAGTGGCGGCTGCATTGCCAGGCTGCTTGAAAGCAGTGGCGGTTACCTGTCTGAGTATTGAACAAAGTGAGTCAATTGTAATGGGACACCCAGTAAAGGTGTTTGTTGCACATGCGGTTGTGATTCTGTTGACAAGAACCCGAACTCAGCATCTTACTCCTAGTCGGCTGACTAAATATGAAAGAATAATACTAGGTGCTGAAAATGTGACCATGGTAAGGTGCACAATAGTAAATCCAGCTACCTTACTACCAGACCCATATCATGAGGAAATTAAAAATGATGAAGAAGAAGAACATGATTGCTTACAAGTCACAGAGTTGTGCACAAAACCACGTCCGGATATTGAGGAACAGCCCCTCAGAAACCCAGACAGGGAACTATTTGTTGATGGATCATGCCAAAGGCATGAAGATGGTAAACTGACTGCAGCATATGCAGTATGTGAATTAACTTGAATAGTCGAAGCATCCTATTTACCAGGAGTAAAATCTGCACAAGTAGCTGAATTGATTGCTTTGATAAAAGCTTGCAAAATTGGGAGGAATCAAAAAGTAACTATATTTACAGATAGCCAATATGGTTACGGGGTTGTGCATGATTTTGGCCAACTATGGATGCAGAGGGATTTCATGACTTCTTCAGGATCCCCCATTAAAAATGGACAGTTTGTAAGAGAATTGCTGGAAGCAATACAATCACCAAAAGAATTGGCTGTGGTGAAATGTGCCGCACACCAGTCAGGAGATGACTGGGTGGTAGTCGGCAACCGATATGCAGACCTTGTGGCTCAACATTGCGCCAAAAACAGAATGGCGGTGAATAAAAGGGTGGAAAGAATGGGAATCAACTGCCAACTTTTGCTGTGTGTGCCACCTGAAACATGGAATGATGTGAAATGATTGCAAGATGATGCTGATGAGAGTGAGAAAAATATATGGATTAAGGTGGGATGTTCTCAAAGGAAGGATGATGAAGTATGGATATGTGCCGATGGCAGACCAGTCATGCCAGACTGTCTACTCTCACAAATGGCCAGAATGTATCATGGAGACACACACATAGGGAGAGATGCAATGATTAGGCTCTTCAGACAGAATTGGTACAATCCCAAATTCAGGGCTGTAGCAGAGAGTCTTTGCCAGAGATGTTTAACTTGCCAAATGCATAATCCAGGAAGAAAGACGATCATCGGGTTTGGAAAGATTGGTAAGGCAGAGAGTCCCTTCATAAGACTCCAATTTGATTTTATTCAGTTACCACCATGCAGAGGGCTGAAATATGTACTTGTCATAGTGTGTCTGTTTTCAAAGTGGGTAGAGGCTTACCCGACCAGGAGAGAATGACAGTATTACAGTCGCAAAGTTGTTGTTACGAGAACTCATTCCTAGATTTGGTTTTCCAGTAACTTTGGAATCGGATAGAGGAAAACACTTTAACAGTGAAGTGATTAAGATAATCTGTGAAGCATTCCAAATTGAACAAAAATTGCACTGTGCATATCGTCCAGAGGCTTCTGGAGTGGTTGAACAATTGAATGGCACAATAAAATCCAGACTGGGAAAAATGTGTGCATCAACATCATTAAGTTGGCCGGATGCATTGCCACTTGTCCTAATGGGACTCAGAAGCATTCCTGATAGAAATACCGGATTGAGTCCCCATGAGATAATGATGGGAAGAGCAATGAGACAAGCATATGTTCCCATAAACAAACTGCTGAATATATCTGATGATATGGTTCTGGATTATTGCAAAGGGTTGGCTGACCTAGTGCGTTCTGTCTCTCACCAGGTTGGAGAAGACGCAGTTACCAGGCAGCCTGAACAAGAACATGATCTGAATCCTGGTGACTGGGTGGTAGTGAAGAATCACACCAGAGAAACGTGTCTGTCACCTAGGTGGAGCGAACCTTGTCAGATCATACTGGTCACAAACACCGCTGTGAAGTGTGCAGGATTTCCTAATTGGATTCATGTAAGCCACACTAAAAGAGTACCAGATCCTGAAGAAGAAAATCCTCATTCAGTAACGAACACTGAGGAAGCTGAAGGTTGCCCAGCTGAAGAATCTCAAGAGCAAGATTCGAGGGAAGCTGACGAAGAACAACCGAGCACAAGTCAGGACTGGGTACCAGTGGTGGAAATTCCTGAAGTTTACTACAGAACAAGAAGTCAAGCTAATCTAGAAGAAGTTACAGAAGATCAGATAGGTGAAGAAGAAACAGCTCAGGAAAGAGAAGAAGAAGAAGAAACAATAAAAGAACCTGAGCAGGACCAGATAGGGAAAGAAAACTGGGCTCAAAATAGTGAAGAACGAAGAAATTTTGAGCAGGGACAAACAGGTCTAGAAGAATGCGGTCAGGCTGCAGAAGTACAAAGTGCAATAAGCCCTGATCAGGACCAGTTAGATCAAGGAAAACACATTCAATCAGAAGATCTCGAAATTCTTGAACCTGAAGACGAAAATCTTGAACAAAGTCAGCCATTAGAAATTCACAGTGGAGCTGCTGAAGAGAAACCAATCAGACCTGAAAAAGAACAAATAAAAGAAACTGTAATTGTCGAAAATAAAATTGTGACACGATCTGAAAATAAAAGTATTTCTGAAGAAGAAAACAAAGAGGCAGTAAAAACACAGAAAACAAGAAAAGGTGATCAATGGCCTAGTGTCATTAAAAGAGTGAAATACCACGTAAGAACCAGAAGTGAAGATCCAGAACAAGTAAATGAAGTAACAAGCCAAACAGGACAGGAAAACGAAACTGAAAAACGGAGAAGCAAAAGACTGAAACTTATTAACAACAAGTTTAAAGGCCCTGACTGGACTTACATAATTCTTGAAGATTACGAGAGCTCAGAATCAAGTGAAAGTGGTGACGAAGGAACTAGTGCAGAATTGGTCTATGAAACAGAAACCAGACCACCTTGATAACGAAAAAAAAAAAAAAGGCTGTGAAAAGAAAATTGAAGAAAATAGATAAGAAGAGCAATCTTCCTTGTCAAAATGTCCGGTGTTAGAGTTTCTGGGAGACCAAAACGAAGATGTTGTAGGAGATGCTGTGCCATATGCATATGCAGTTTAGTAGTGGTACTTGTAGCATGGTTAGTACTGATCGTAGCAATTCCCTACCTTATGATAGTGGATAAAAAGATTAACAATGAAACAAAGGGAAGGTTAGATAATTTGAAAGGAAGTAGAGTAGAACTAATGGAAGAAGATGATTCAGAATTTCATCATGAAGTAACAGATAACGACACTAGTTTAAATGTTTTCACAAAATTGCTGTTTCAATACGTAGATACCATGGAAGTTAGTAATTGTTATGTTAGCATGAAGTCACCAGAATCAGTAGCAGAAGGGTTAACATATCATCACTTGCCCTTAACATATGGCGTATCATGTAGTGTATTAACAAGTCTGTTTTATAAAACAGGAAGAATTCAGTATTATTATTATAACTTAGACGTGATATTTTCTGAGGTTCCGTTTCGCAAGAGTATGAACCCAGTGCTTAGTAGCCAAGATGCACAGTTTATGGGAGAGTTTTTCTTAACAATGAAATCAATAGACATAACACATGCACATAGAAACAATCTAACATGTTCTTTACATGAAGAAGAAAAGATATTTTTGAATTTAGTAGAAGATAGGAGACAAGATTTTCAAAAGAAAGCTTCTGAGCATAAGGCTCATTTGCCACCTTGGGCTGAGAAAGAAGGTAGTTACACACCTGGCAAGGCTCAAGCTGCTATGGCTCTGGATTTTGTAAAAACAGGGAAAATTTGTCTACATAGGTTAAGGACTGACTATAACAATGTTTTCATCGGTACCAGTGAATGTGAACACAATTTCTTAATTCTCGGAGGTTGGGGGCTCAAAGGAGGAACAGATTCAGTTTTTCCTGGAATCTATTATGTGTGTGGGAATAAGGCTTACTTTAGGCTTCCTGCACGGTGGTATGGAAGTAGTTATTTTGGAATAGTATTTCCAAAGATATACCACGTAAAAAGAAACACTGGGAGCAATGAAAATAATAGCGAATTAACTCGTAGCAAAAGAGCTAGTTTTTCAGAAATTTTTAGGTGATATATTTGGTGCATTGATACCTTCAGTGGGAGTAATTCTGAACTCAAGAAGAATATGTAAATTATCTACAGTGGTTGATCGTTTATCAACAGATACTGCTGGAGGCTTTCTAATGATTAATGCAGAAATGGTTGCGATTAGATCTATGGTTATGCAAAATCGACTCGCTCTTGACATTATTTTGGCAAAAGAGGGCTGAGTCTGTAAATTATTGAAGACGAAACACTGTTGCACTTACATACCTGATAAAAGTGCAAAAATTGAAACATATATACAGAATATTACGAAACTTGAGAAGGAACTGAAACCACTGGAAGTTGATAGTGTATGGGAAAGATTGACAAATAGTATAGCGTCAATTGGTACCTGGTTTTCTAATATAGGGAAAGGACTTCTAGGCAAAGTATTAATACCCTTAGCGGGGATAGCAATAATAGCATTGACAATAATAATATGGTGTAAATGCTGTAGAAAAGATGATTCGTATAATGTGACAGGAAAGGGAAAGAAAAGAAAATTCGATGAAATAGAACTTGAAGATTTAAGAAGTGAATTATACAAGAAACTGAAAGGGGATGTGAAAAGTAGAAAAGGTAAAAATTAAAATGAAATTGTTGTATGCTAAAAGTTGGCATCTGGTTGTGGGTAGTATTTGATGGCTCAGAAACGCCATCAGAGAGGGGATTGATGGAGCAAGGACTCATAAATGAGACTTGCTCGGAGGCAATCTCCTCACAGTATTAAAATATTAAACTTTGTATTGTTATACTAACTTTTACATACACGACATAAATAGTTATGAAGCTTGCCTATGTGTTCTAACTAACAAATAACGCTTGTCTGTTCTAAAATGGCCGCTAAAACGCGGGAAACCCTTCTGCGCATGTCTCAACCATATCACATGGTGTGACGTCTTACTTTGCTTGGTGGGAAAATTCTGCTTCTGCGCAGTGTGTTCTAAAATGGCTGCTTAATGTTTTCACATGCAACAGCTTGCTCTCGTGTTATAATTAATTTGTTGTTTTCTTAATGCTACTAATGCGGGATAGAATTTATAAATAAATGGGAATAGAGTAAAGAGAGTGGGTATACAGTGAAACATTTTATTTGTGATTTTAATATTTTGTTCTTGTACTTTTATTAGTTCGTAAACTTGGGCCTGGGGTTGGTGAACTGAAAATCGAGAGACAATGATTCTGCGCATGCGTCCTGCATGGCTGCCAAAGAAAAGGATGAAGTCAACCTGGACGTCGTCCAAGGCCATGACCTGATGGCCGAAACTGCTGTACCCATGTCTTTCCTGTTAAAAATGAAACATTGTACATGGAGAATGTATACATTTTGTCGTGAGACGGGTGGGAAATAAAGCCAATGTATTAAATTTGATGGGCGGTATTTTAAAACAATGGTCTACAGAAATCGAACTAAATTCATATGGTGTGAGGATCAACCCCCTGTCCCTGTCCAATCAGAAGTAGTGGTCCCATATTTTTGCAACATTAATGGGAGGTACATGGGTGTAGAAGGGTATAATAGATATAGAATTAGCTAATTAGTTTAGAAGGAGATGCTGCAACAGAACAGGCGTCCACAGACCAGGCTTCTAGCTCCAGACTGCCAAGCTGATCGATTGCAGACTGAATCGCTGTTCAGAGAGGTCCTGAGGAGGGGGCGGCGGAGTCCATTAGAAGGAAGGCACGGGAGAATCGAGGGGAAGCGGAGTATCAGAGAGGGGAACGACGCAGGCGTCGTAGGTAGAGAGGTCACCGGTCCTGTCCTGAACCTGGAGGAGGTCTTGCTCTTCATCCTTCCTGGGTCCCATCTTTTCCAACTCCTTGGCCAAGGGGTTTGGTTCTCGCACTTTAGGTAATTATATGCAACCTTTAGTTGCGCTGCTGTTTCTATCCTCTCCTTTCTGAGGGACCGTCATTAATCAATAATTGATTTCTTGTGCTTCATCCTTGATATGTGATTAAATATCATGCAGCTCTGTAATTTACTCTGCTAAAATTTAGATAAACATTTTAAAACTTCCTGACTCAGTGATTATTTCAGGATTTAAGAACTGTATTGAATGTCACTCATTTTAAACTTCCTAATTAACAGAGGATCCATTGGTAAGTCATTACTCTTCAATCAGAAGGTAATTGGTAGCAGAGAATTTTGATAAAGATTAACAACTGACATCACCAGCGTGAAACACTAGCGTAGTATGAATGTATGGGCCCAAGTGAGTATCTGTTGTATGAATGCTCGTTGCTAGTATCGCGCTGGATCAGTAACATTTTAAGATGTATGAAAATGTTCTGTACCTTTTTCAATTTCTATGCAATATCACGTCACATGTGTCCGTGATAATGACTGTTTGGTATTGTATCAGCATCTTGAAGAAGGAGCAAGGATGCCAAAATGCATTGATGTCTAAATCAGCATTGGTATAGCGCACCACGGAGTCCCCTCTCATGTTTTCTGTGAATTGTGGGTTTGAGGAACTTTCCCTAGCAGAGTCATCCGCTCCGAGAATTTCCTGGGTCTCTTGGCGAGAATTTGGGAACTGCAGAGATAATTTAAAAATATATACTTACAATGACATTCATTTCACTAAATGAATATTAGCTGAGCATTTGCTTTCAAGCTTAGAAAGCATACATGCATCTGCTGTTATCGCAGTTTCTGAATGATTACAAGGGTTGCTGATACATTGAAACGGGTTTGGGTTAGCTACTAATAAGTACACAGTTCAGTGCAGCTCATTAAGGCTCAACACAATGTGAAATCCTGTGTTATAAGTTTCAATTATTTGGCTGACCCTGCTGTCAATCTCACTTGCTAGGACAATGTACCATTTAACTGGGCAAAGAATTTCATTAATAATAAAACTGATGACTACTGTGCTCCATTCACCATCAGAGCTATAGATTATGGGCGTGTTATCTATAATGCACACAAGACGTTTCTAAGAAGAATGATTAGTACAGGTCAATATTTTTCAGCTCAAAGTCCCTGATTTGTTTATGATGTTTTTTTGTTATGGCTGAAGAGGAGTAGCATGGAAAAGTGATGTCCTCCTCTCCTGCTCCCCTCGCCCTTTAGTCCCACCTGTTTCAGGATTTTTTTTCCTTCCAAATGGCATGTCGGGGAGAGGAGTTGGCCTAACAGCTAGGGAGGTCGACCTTGAATCTGGGGAACTGGGTTCGAGTCGCGGCAATGACGCTGAACATCCTGTGATTCTGGGCAAATCACTTAATCTCCCCGTGCCTAACAAAAATGAATGTGTGCTAATGTAACGCAACTGGTGCTATGTAAAGCGCTCTGATACCCGATACCTTCGGGTCAAGTTTGCGCTATATAAAACTCTGTAAAATAAAATAAAATAAATAAAAATGTGTATGTTAGATCAATTACAGCTTCTCCCTCAATCATTCTTGGATGTATTTGTACTGTATGTACTGGGTCCCCAACCCAGCTTCCTCACCTGTTACTCATTGACTTTAAACTTGCCTTTGACCCTCTAGAGCCCTCCGCTGCCTTTTAGCTAGGTTCATGCTACAGAAATACTAAGGGGCACATTCTCAAGGAGCTATCGCCGAGTTAATGGCACTTTATCGCAGCCAAATCCACGATAAATTTATCACCCATTCCCAAGCTGGTGCTACCAGCCCATAACACCAGTTTACCTGCAATAGCAGTCGCAAAAAACATCGCCACAGAGGAGCCCGGCAACTAATGCTAATGATATGCAGAGTAGGCGTTCCCGTGCCAAAAGCCGCGACAACACCACTCCACAACATTCTCAACGACCAGCCAGACCGGCGATAAGATCACAAAACATGCGATAAGGCGAGTTAGCAGCAGGAAACTAATACCTGCTCCTACCTGGTGTAAAGTCGGATGACAACCGGCACCAGACAAGGGAGCACAGCCCATAGCCACACATGAAGAACAACAGATGCCCTGGAGCAACCCATCATGCAGGCCTGAGCCCCAATAGGTCAACAACACCCACCGCCACCACCCCCAGGACCCCACCACCCCCCGCCCCCCCCGGGCCCTACCCCGGGCACCCCCCACCCCCCCCATGGACAAAGATATTGCACATCAACTCCACGAAATCATGAACCAAACAAATCGCCTGAAGTCGCACAATCACAACACCCAACATACATGTGTGGCCAGAAAAAGGGAAATCATACACCCATATCAAAATATCCAAACAATACGTTTATTACAGAACACACCAAAAAAAACAATTCTGAAGAGGACATTCTGTAAGTCACAGCCTGCAAAACAGAAATCTGGATCAGAAGGTGTGCCATGCGCCAATCAAAGTACAGAGAGAGAGAGAGTGAAAGAGAGGAAGAGAGAGGGAGAGAGAAAGAGAGAGGGAGAGAGGGAGCGAGAAAGAGAGGGAGAGAGAAGGAGAGAGGGAGAGAGAAAGAGAGGTAGAGAGAAAGAGAGAGGGAGAGGGAGAGAGAAAGAGAGAGGGAGAGAGAAAGAGAGAGGGAGAAAGGGAGAGAGAAAGAGAGAAAGAGAGAGGGAGAGAGAAAGAGAGGGAGAGAGAAAGAGAGAGGGAGAGAGTCCCGACACTGTGGACCTAGGCCTCACTGCTCACCTGCTGCCACCGGTGTGTCTCCAACCACGTGCCGGTATTCACAGCAGTCCCCCAGGTCCCTCATCTGAAACAGTTTCCAGAGACATGAATGGCAAAGTCCATACAGTTGCACACGCCATCATCGCTTGCCCGCCCCTGCGCAACCAGGCCTCACTGCTCACCTTCCGCCACCGGCGTGTCTCCAAGAGGGCCCACCACGTTCTGGAGGGATCTCCAAGCTCGGTGCCCGCGACCATGACACCCTCCACATCACGCAGCCCCGCACCGCGGGCCACCAGGTCACACACCTGACTCTGGGTCTTGATTTCGCTATTGCAGAGACCACATCAGTGCACACGGCATCATCGCAGGCTGCACACCCGCTCAGCGCTTGAGGTGCCACTAACTCTGTGAAGCACAACGCAACGCCACGTGGCGGGAGGGCCGCACTGCCCGCTGGCCCAGGCCTGCACTGCGGTCCAGCAGGGCTCACACTAATCCTTGCCAGTCCGGACCGCCAGGACGGCACATCATTGCAGACTGCACACCCGCTCAGCACTTTAGGTGCCCCTATCTCACTGCACCGCAAGACACCGTCCCGTGGCGGGGTGCCTGTGCCTGCCGCAGTGTATCCGGTGCCACCAAGTCTGTGCACCGCTAGTGATGCAGCGCGTACAATGAAAACTATTCTCCTCCCAGGTTACTTATAGGTCATCCAGGGGTAAACTATATTTCTCATATCCTCATGACGATGGGGCCCATAAACATCGCCTAACACACACACACACACACACCTGGATTTCCTTTTACACCTGTATGAAATTCTGTATTCCTAGGAGAAGCATGAGAACTAAATGGAGAACACCATTTTGTGTACCGCTGGAAGAGCAAGGATATCTATTTACCTTAATTTGTCACTTTCTTTTAGTTATTTCTTAAGATATTCCTGCTCATTGTTTTGTCGATGAATCATTCATTTAAGAAATTAGTTCATAGTGATTAAGACCAGCTGAATCACAATCAACCAATTACTCATGTCACAATCATTTAGGAAAATAACCACTGAGTCATTTTTGGTTTAAAGAATCTTAAATTTTATATAATTTTAAAAGCATGGAAAGAATTTAATACTTTATTCAATTATTCATTTTTAAATTCACAATTTTATTAAGCATAACCAATTTATTGCAGAAAAGGAAATTTTGTCATGAAGCCAAAAACACTAGTTACCTGCCTAGCTTCCTAATTTAGCCTAATAATTTCTAACCTAACTTTGGGATTAGAAATAGCCTGATTCTCATACTCAACTGTAAAGTTAAGACAGCAACAGCAACTTCAGCTCGTCAGCATCAGCTACCTGCAACCCGTCTCCTCTACTGCAACCACGACTCTCGAACTGCTTGGAACTCTGACTGGAACTCTCTGGAACTGTCTGCAACTGACAGGAACTGACCCCCTCCCACTAAGAGTAGGCCCTCTTATACCCCAATTCTAACTTTGCTAACTAACTGTTGCAACATTAATATCACGCTTTTCTTTCATTGGTCCATGCATGTCAGCTTATTCATTCTTTAATCAAGTTCTCTTGGATTCAAGGGTCCTTGGATCATTTCCTTTCCCATACGCTTAAACATTTCCATCCGATTCGATCAGTCCATTTGTATCTTCTTTTGACACATTCAAGAACTCCGCAGTCATTGTCCTTTCTCTTGGGCTCCTTTCCCACGGACTCTCTCCTGATCATCACGGCACACTATCAGTTCAATTAGGTCACACCAGCCTTGACCATTTCTTGCATCCTAGCCTCTCAGAGACATCACGAGGTTCCAGATTTCTTCAATCTCATCCCGTACCACGTGTCCCCTTGCGCCTGCGCACATCTTCCCACTGGCGGCCATTTTATCTCGCCACTCGGTTCTACTTTAGAAGCACTATTTTGAGGCAAATAAAACATAATTAAAATAGAGAAAAATATCCCTTTCGTTTCCCTCCCGTCTACGTACCCCAATTAGTTGTTACCTAGCAAAAAGCGACATTTAAGCTGCTCCTTACTTACCATCACTATTGTTTTTGCAACGACACATTTTATTTCTATGAAGCACAAACATGCATTTATTTTATTTAGTACGCTTTTTATTCTTACGTTATGATTAGACACACGGACATTCATTAATAGATTATTTAGCACATACATTGGCATATTACCATTCCCACATATACAATGTTGATTAATACATTTAAACGAACATTTTTAATTAATTAATTATATAATTTGTTAGGGGTTAAATTTTTTTATTTTCCCTGCTCCATCAACTCCCCCTTTGGTGATTTTTAAATCACCACATAAAACCCAAGTCATACTTCTTTTCAGGCAGCATGTCTTTCATCCTTTACTTTCTGTTATTCATATCTCTGTCTCTTCTTCATCTTGCCTTTTAGTCTCTTTATACATGCTTTCTTTCATTTTCTCCAACTCAATTTCACCCATTTCTCTCTCTCTTTCTCTCATTATTCTGTTATTTCTTCTTATCTTATTCTGTCTTACTTTTCTCTTTATACATGTTATTACTATTTTCAATGTCATGGCTAACAATATCACTATAGTTGCTACTATTATAACTTTCCCTATTACTAGTTTACTCATCCTAGTTAACCAATTTGCTACTGAGGAAAACCCTCTACCAAGTTTTCCCAAAACACTTTCAACCTCCAGTGGAACTAATTCTTTGTGCAGACTTGTAATATTTGTAATATACTTCTGTATATTTTCACTGTTATCCGGAATGTAAGTACAACAATGTTGGACTTTCAACATTCCACAGACTCCACCCTCTTTTGCCAAAAGAATATCAAGGGCAAGCCGATTTTGCATCACCATAGCTCTCATGGCAACCATTTCGGTATTTACCATTAAGAACCCTCCCGCAGTATCTGTAGACAAACGATCTACTACTGTGGATAACTTCCAATTTTAAATGCATTCAAAGATATTCCCACTGTTGGTATTAATGCTCCAAAAATATCACCTACAATTTCTGAAAAACTTTCCCTTTTTCTACGTGTAAATCTATTAATCATCTTGTATGTTCCCTTTTCTTCTCTGTCCATGTGAAAAAATTTTGGAAAGACCAGGCCTACATAGCAAGTTCCATACCAATGGTCCGGTAACCTGTAATAAGCTCTATTCCCACAAATATAATAGATACCTGGAAATATTGGGTCCTTTCCACCTTTGAATCCCCAACCTCCCAGAATTTGATAATTGTCATGGCAGATACTGGAACCTACAAAGTAATTGTCATAGACTGTCTTATTTCTCTTAATGCACAACTTTCCTGTTTGTGGCCAATCTAAAGTCATTGCTGCATTTATCCTTTTCCCTTCATGATTTCCTTCCTCAAACGTCCATAAACGTTTTCCTTCCTCTTTTATTGCTTCTTTTTGAAATTTCATTCTTCTTTCTTCAACCATATCTAAAAATACTTTTTCTTCTTTCTTTAACTCACAGGTAAGGTTGTTACTAACTATTTCTTCTAACGTTAATTTTCTATGTTCTAAAAAGAATTCTCCTAAAACTTTTGCTGGTTTTACTTTGTTAAGTTCTGGTACTACTGGAATGTTTGCAAATATCTTATCTATGTCAGTATAATAAGATTCTAATCTACCTGTTTTATAAAATAAACTTGCTATTACACTACATGTTATTCCATAAGTCAAAGGTAAGTGATGATAAGTCACACCTTCCGATACTGATGCAGGCAACTGCATACAAACATAACAATCTCTTACTTCCATTGTTTTTACGTACTCATACAACAACTTTGTAAAAACATTCTTTGAGAAATCTGTTACTGACCTATCCTTATGCAACTCTGCACTACTTCTTAAAACAACTTGTTCTTTAATATTAGTTTCTTTTTCTTGTTTAGTATCATTCTTTGCTTCTATCACAGCTACACTAATAGGAATTGTGATTGCTAAAACTATCCATATGGTCATTAATAACCCTGTACAAAAGCAGCACATTTTGCACCATCTCTTTATAAATTCACATTTATCTCTTCTATCCCTATTATTTTCCATTTTTCTTTTTCTATTTGTTAAGTTTCAGAAAAATTGTGTCACTACACCTCAAGATGACTTAGACGCCACTCTGCTTTCAAAAAGTCTTTGCTTGGTACTTTCTTTAATTCTCTCCAGAATTCTTTCGTTGTCACATCCGGTGATTTGTCACGTCCAGTAAATTTGTCACGTCCGGCAGAAGCACTATAAGTCTTCACTTCAGTTTCGTTGCATCTCACCTTTTCCCATCCGACTTCTCAGTCTCTGGTTTCCGTGAGTGTTTTCTTCTTCTTCTTTGTAATCAGTTAATGCAATATACAGCCACTCAGGTGACTTAAATTTTGAATTCACTTTCTTTGTCCTTTTGGACTTTTGTAATCTTTTTCCACTGGGTTTTTCTTGTCCCTTTTGACTTGTCACCTCATTTACTTGTTCAGCATCTTCATCTTCTGCTCTTATTATTCTATATCTTAATTTTCTTACATAGCTGTTGGGCCAATTATCTCCTTTTCTTGGCCTTTTGGCTTCACCTTCTCTTTCTTCTCTTTCTGATTTCCAATTTCTTTTTCTTGATTCAGTCTTTGCTTTTTCCTCTCCTCCACTTTCTTCTGTTTCTGTTTCAACTATCTCACTATTGTCTCTTATTTTGAAACTTATAATCTCGTCATCTCCTACTGGTGGATCTGTCTTCTCCTTTTTGTTTTCCCTTATCACTGTCCCTCCTCGGGGTTCTTCCGATTTGGTGTTTTCCTCCTTATCTGTTTCTGAATTTCCCTGTTCTCCTGTTTCTCTATCTATCCCTATTGCTCCTCGGGGTTCTTCTCGATTTTCTAACTTTTTGTGTACTTCTTTCCCTACTTCATCTATTAATATTGTTTCTGAAGGATTTCCACCATAACTTGTACTTGGTTGTTCATCTAACTCAATTTCTTGCTCAGTTTCTTCTCTAATTGGTTTATAACCCCAAGTTCTCTTTCGGAATTCTTCCCAATTTGCAGCTGAATCATCAGATCCTGAAGTTGTGTCAGATATTTCCAGATGTCGACTTACAGGTCGATCTTCAAGTTCTGGAACTTCTGAATTTCTTTCTTCTTCTTCTTCTTGTTCCTCTTCTTCTATAGAGGTGTTTTCCGTTGGGGTCTCCAGATGTCGACTTTCAGGTCGATCTTCAAGTTCTGGCACCCTTTCTTTTATCTTGGTTGTTCCAGCCGTTAAACTTTTATCCCACACTTCCAGACGCCGACTCACATGTCGATCTGTAGGTTCTGGAATTCTGATTGTGTGGCTGGCATGAACCCAGTTCTTCACTCCTGCACACTTCACAGCAGTCGTTGTTACTAGGATTACCTGTCTTGGCTCATCCCAACGCGGAACTAGACAGTTTCTTCTCCTGTGGACTTTAATACGGACCCAGTCTCCTGGATTCAAGTCGTGGGCTGGTTTTCTTTCAAGAGTGGTCGCATCCGGTCCAACCTGATGAAACACAGAACGCACCACATCAGCCAGTCCTTTGCAATAATCCAGTATTAGATCATCAGTTATTGTTAATAACTTGTTGACTGGTACGTGGGCTTGTCTCATTGCTCGTCCCATGATCATTTCATGAGGACTGAGTCCCGTTTTCTTTTCAGGGATGCTTCTGATGGTCATCAGAACAAGAGGCAGTGCATCTGGCCATTTGAGTCCTGTAGCTTGACACATTTTCCCCAATCTGTTTTTAATTGTTCCATTTATCTGCTCTACTACCCCAGAAGCCTCTGGTTTGTAAGCACAATGTAATTTTTGTTTAATACTCAGTGCTTCACAAATCAATTGGATCAACTCATTTTGAAAATGTGTTCCTCTATCTGTCTCAACTGTGACTGGAAAACCATACCTCGGAATGAACTCTCGTAGCATAAGTTTTGCCACTGTTGTTCCATCATTCCTTCTTGTGGGGTATGCCTCCACCCAACGAGAGAACAAACAGACGACCACCAGAACATATCTTAATCTGTTACTAGGGGGCATCTCAATGAAATCCATCTGTATCCTTGTGAATGGACCTCCTTCTCGTCCTATTGTTCCTAGACTCACTACGGTTTTCCTTCCTGGGTTAAACTGTTGACAAATAAGACATCTTTGACAAAGACTTTCAGCAATGGCTCTGAATTTTGGGTTATACCAGGTCTGTCTAAAAAGTCTGATCATTGCATCTCTCCCAATATGAGCTTGTCCATGGTACATCCGTGCCATGTCTGCAATCATGCTATCAGGCATAACTGGTCTTTCATCTCTGTATACCCACACTCCATTATCTTCCTGTCTTCTACATCCTGCTTTAATCCAGTAATCCTTTTCCTCATCTCTTGCTGTTTCTTGTAACTGCCTTACTTCATCCCATGTTTCGACTGCATTAGTGAAAAGCAAAGGACAAGAGACATGCTCCCTTTCTCTATTTTTGTTCAGGGACGCCATGTTTTCCGCACAATATCTAGCGATCTCATCAGCATAATTATTGCCGACCGCTATGTAGTCTTCGTTTTTCTTATGCGCCTTGCACTTCACTACAGCTATTTGTTTAGGCAGCTGTATCGCCTCAAGCAGTTTTTTAACATAATCTCCATTTCTGATAGGTGTTCCTGCAGATGTCAAAAATCCTCTTTGTGACCAAATCTGGCCAAAATCATGTACGATGCCGAAACCATATTGGCTATCGGTCACAATCGTGATTCGTACATTTTTCCCCAATTTACATGCTTGAATCAAAGCAATTAGTTCCGCAACTTGGGCTGACCTAACTCCTTTCAGACAAGACGCTTCCATCACAGTTGCCACCGTGCATACTGCATAAGCTGCGCTTAACACTCCTTCCTTTGTGCGTAAACATGAACCATCTACAAACATGACATAATCGGATTCCTTTAACGGTTCATCTTTTATGTCAGCTCTTGGTTTTGTGCAATATTCCAGCACATTCAGACAATCATGATCTACTTCATCTTGTTCAATTATACTCTCTTCATCTGGCAATGATGTCGAAGGATTTACATTTATGCATCTATCTATGGTCACATTTTCTGCACTCAAGATGACTTTTTCGTACTTAGTCAGCCGACTATGTGTCATGTACTGTGTTTTTGTTCTTGTCAAAAGAATTTCTACTGAATGGGGAACATATACTCTCAGTGGATACCCCATCACTATACCTTCACTTTGTTCCAGACTTACACAAGTAGCAGCAACTGCTTTCAAACATCCAGGCAATGCTTTTGCTATAGGATCTAAAACAGCTGAAAAGTAAGCTATAGGCCTCTTCATGGTGCCGTGTTTTTGTACCAGTACTGAAAATGCACATCCATCTCTTTCACTGCAGTATAACTCAAAATCCTTCTCATAATCAGGCATGCCTAATGCAGGGGCCTCACACAGTTTCTTTTTCAATTCTTTGAAAGATTTCATTTCTTCTTTGTTTAACTCAAAAGGGTCTTTTACATCTTTCTTTGTCAGTTTTTGTAATGGTTTTGCAATCAAAGAAAATCCACTTATCCATTGTCGACAATATCCAACCATTCCCAAAAACATTCTTACCTCTCTTTGAGTCATTGGTGCTCTCATTCCTTGAATCATTCTTACTCTTTCTGTCGCTATTTTCCGCACTCCTTTCTCAATTTTATGCCCTAAATACTGGACTTCTTTCTGACAAAACTGTAATTTTGAAGGGGACACCTTATGTCCTCTTTTCTCCAAATGGTTCAGTAAAGCAATTGTGTCACTTACACATGCCTCTTTGGTTTTCGATGCTACCAATAGGTCATCGATATACTGCACCATCACTGATTTTTCTGGCATTTTTAAATCTTCCAGAGATCTCTTTAGAATCTGATTAAAAATTGAGGGGCTTTCTGTATACCCCTGTGGAATTCGGCACCATGCCAAAATACGCTCTCCGAAACGGAATGCAAATAATGGCTGGCTATCTGGATGCAAAGGAATAGAGAAAAATGCATGACACAAATCTATCACAGTGTACCACTCAGCTTCATGCGGAATTTGATATAGAATCACTGCAGGGTTTGGCACTATTGGACAGCATGGTACAACTATTTTGTTGATCTTTCTCAAATCCTGTACTATTCTGTATGTTCCATTTGGCTTCTTCAGTCCCATAATAGGTGAATTACATGGACTGCTCATGATTTCTTTCAGAATTCCCTGTTCAATCATCTTATTTATCACAGGAGTTATTCCTTCAATTATTTCTGGAGTTAATTTGTACTGTGGCGTGTTTGGATAACTTATCCCTTCTTTCACTGTCACTTTTACGGGATCAACTTCTCTCATTAATCCAATGTCCTCTCCTGTAAAATCCCACACACTTTCTTTTACTGCACCTTTTAGTTCTTCTGGAAGTTTTTCTGCATCAAATGCAGGAAATAAACCATTCGTTTCAGGTTCTTGATTCATCAAAGTTACTTTATACAAAACATCTTCATCCGAAGTCTGAAAACCTATTCCTTCTGGTGTACAATAAATCGTGCAATTCATTTTACACAAAAGGTCACGACCTAGAAGATTTACAGGACTACAATCGCACACTACAAATTTATGCATTTTTCTAAAAGAACCAATTTTTACTTCTACCAATTCAGTAAGTGGGGTTTTAATCTGCTGATTGGCTACTCCTACCACTTGGATGCATTCACCTGAGAGAGGAAGGTTCGGAATTTCCACTGACCTAACAGTAGAACGGGTAGCTCCAGTATCGACAAGGAATGTTACGTTTGCTCCATTCACTTCTCCATCCACAAAGGGACCAGACTGATCTACCTCTAGAGTTGCGCCAAGCACGCACTCTTTCCCCTCTCTTGCGCACCGTCAGAAACTTTCATCCGGGTCATCCTCACTCTGATGCAACCAATACTGGGAAATGTTAGCTGCTCTCTGCAACTGTGTTACCTGCTCTCCTCCGTAGAATCCTGTTTCTGTACTGTATCTTTGCTGGTTAACAGTGTTGGGAAGTGGTGGTTGTGGCACCTGACTTTGTTGAACAACTACCTCATTCTGCACCTGTGGAGTTAATGATTGATGTTCCGGATTAGGTTTAGGTGGGAACTTACACTCATTTCTCCAATGCCCTAATTTTCCGCAATTATGACATGGCCATTTCTTCTTTGCCTCTTCTAGACTCACTTGTCCTTTTCCTTTACCTATATTTGGTCGCATCTTATTCTGTCCTGATTCGTTTCCATTATTATTATCCAATTGGGCTTCTTGTTTTTCTGCCACTTTCACTTGTGCCCACATTGCTTTTTCTTTCAACTTACGCTGTTTACTCTCTATTTCATCACTACAATACTTAGCATACCTCAGCACCTCATCTACACTTGCATTCTGCCAGTTTATCATATGTTGCTTAATCATATCGCTTATTTCTTGTTTCAAGCCAAATACAAATCGGTATACAAAATGACTCATATCCTTCTCACTTAATTCCTCATAACCACTATACTGTTTGAAAACCAACAACAATCGCTCATAATATGCATGTACACTCTCCTTATTTTCCTGTGTAGTTCTATCAATCTTAACCCAATCTGTCTCTTTTGGAGGAATCTTATTTTTCAAAAAGGTAATCACCTTGTCGTATTTCTTCATCACATCTGGTCCTGGAGCTCCTGTCTTAGGATCTCTTGGATATTCTGTAGTTGGCCAGTCAACTGTAATCTTACATTCTGACCACAGATCCGTTGGTACCACTATGTCAAACAATCCATCCAAATCTATCCACAACACTTTCGAGACCTTTACAAACCTTTCTACCTGTCGGTACCACTCAACTGGCTTTTCTCTTAACTTTGGAAAGTCATTTGTAAATGACAGGATGTCCTGCCTAGTCCAGGGAACATGCACATAACTACCACCTGGAGTTTCTCTCATAGGGTACTCTTTAACAACATGTTCCTTTTCTGTTATCATAAAAGCCAATGAACCTTTGTCTACGCTTTTCTCATTCTTCTTTGTCCATCTAACCTTCCATCTGTCCACATCACCCCATTTTCTCAACAAAACAATCAACTCTTTTATCTGTGTCAGCCTTCCTGCTGTATTCAAATTTTCAATATCTTTTTCACAAAAATCTACTCTGTATGGTTTCTGCAACGTTTTTACTTTTGCAAAATCTATTCCAATCTCACCGGCCACTTCTTCTAGTTTGTCATGTAAATTCTTTGCCCTCCATGTTATACTTTTGCACAGAAACATTATTTCATCATCCTGATAATTCTTTATCTTTTCTGTACCAATCGTTCCTAGAATTAATTCTTCCATGTCAATTTTCAATCTGATCACATCTAATGGTTTTTCTTCTGTTTCTTTTATTTTAAAAGCTTTTATCCACTCATTTAACTCATCAGGAGTCGGACCTATAGGAGTACTATTTATTTCTGTCCAATTTCCACTCTTTTCAGGTGTCACTGTTGCAGATTCAGTTACCATAGGCATTTTCCTACCGCTACACTCATTCACTGTCAAATTTTCAGGTGGACTTGGTCTGTAAGCACTAGTCAAATTGCTCGTACCTGGACTTGTTTCCATTCTTTCCTTTTCTCTTTGGAATTGCGAACTCAAGGGAATCACCAAAGATCGTTCATCAATTTTCTGATTCTCGAAAACTGGTATTACTGGACCTATTGTTACGGGTACGGTAACTGCTTCCGTATTCTTGGTTAATTCTCAAATTTTCTCAGTTAATTCCTTTGTTGTCCTTGCCAATTCTCTTGCACTATCATTTTCTATTCCCTCATTTTGGGAAGTTCTTATTTGTTCTTGTGACCTATTTATTTCTTGTCTTTTTTCTGGACTTTTATTTCGCATAGTTTCTATTGGTGGCGCATTTGGTGTCACCACTGTAGAATTCTGCTGATACGGAGGTGGATTTTTATTTAATATATCTTCCAGCAACTCGTCATCCGTTTCGCTCTCATGCATATACTTTTCTCTCTCTAAATGTTTCTTTTTCTCAGTCCGTTTTTTCTTAGTCCCTTCCTCAACTGTAAAAGCTGGAAACAAACCTCCTGTCATGTTAGCACATCTCCATCGTTTTATTCTGTCCTCATGATTCATTCCCCACAATCTTCCGGGCACGAACTCATAACCTTTCATACCTCTGAATCTTTCTTTCTCGTACATCTCATCTTCCCATTCTGTTAAAGCCTCAAACTGTGTCGGTCTAGGTATAGGTTCCAATTTAAGCATCTTTTCTTTTAAATTCCGTAAAATCGCTACATTAAAAGAACCATTTTCAGGAAAAGCCAATGCTCCATCATTCTTTGTATATTTTACCCAATTGTCCAACCATATGCACGTATGATACCCATATTTCAGCATCATATGTGAAGCTGCTGATTTCGGCGGAGGAATTACTTGTCCCTCTCTAGTCACAACCTTTTTGTCTTTCTTAAAGAAATTCTTTAATTTCGTTGTCCATGACGTTCTCTCCCTTTCATACTCGTAATACGGCATGTTTTCTATTTGTTTTCTCTTTACTCTAACGCTGTTTCTGTGTACGGAACTTCGTCCAATTACAGCGCGATTCACACTAACGTACCAATCAGAACAATTTCCACCGTCCGCGAACCAACCAATCCTAGCGCGACACTTTTTCTACGTCACTCCTGCTCTGTATTCACGTGACTAGTGCACTAACCAATCCTAGCGCGGCACTTTTCCACGTCACTTCTACTCTTTACCCCTCCTTTACAAAATTTATCGGCAATTTTTCTTTTTACTGTTTTTTTCGTTAGTTACAACAAATAAACAATTCCATAGTCTGATTCGCTAAACAAAGTGACAGCCTTGTCCTTTTACACAAGAATCCTGTTTTTCCAGTAGGCAGCGCTTACCTCTACCCTACCACAGAATTATTTACTTTCGCCGATAAAGTAGCACTTCCCTCTACCTTACCCTTCTTTCAAACAAACAATTTACTCGTTTCTCTGGGGATAAGACACATGTGGAGACTAGGCTCCTGAGAATTAAGGCCAAAGTTTCACAAGTAAACGTGATTTGCTATCTCAGTTACACACCTTTCATACAGAAAATCCCTAACATAACACAACCTGTGTTATTACCAAAATGAATTCAGACCATGTACCAAATTCCATGTGACTTCTCTTGCCACACGTGTTCCACTTCCTACATCCCAGAAGCGTGAAAACTTACATATAACATAACGCGACTCAACATATAGTGTTAGTCATCAAATAATCAATAATCAATAAACAATAATCACTAAACTAATCTATAGAAAACCATAACTCTGCTACCAAGAAATCTGATGCAGCGCGTACAATGAAAACTATTCTCCTCCCAGGTTACTTATAGGTCATCCAGGGGTAAACTATATTTCTCATATCCTCATGACGATGGGGCCCATAAACATCGCCTAACACACACACACACACCTGGATTTCCTTTTACACCTGTATGAAATTCTGTATTCCTAGGAGAAGCATGAGAACTAAATGGAGAACACCATTTTGTGTACCGCTGGAAGAGCAAGGATATCTATTTACCTTAATTTGTCACTTTCTTTTAGTTATTTCTTAAGATATTCCTGCTCATTGTTTTGTCGATGAATCATTCATTTAAGAAATTAGTTCATAGTGATTAAGACCAGCTGAATCACAATCAACCAATTACTCATGTCACAATCATTTAGGAAAATAACCACTGAGTCATTTTTGGTTTAAAGAATCTTAAATTTTATATAATTTTAAAAGCATGGAAAGAATTTAATACTTTATTCAATTATTCATTTTTAAATTCACAATTTTATTAAGCATAACCAATTTATTGCAGAAAAGGAAATTTTGTCATGAAGCCAAAAACCCTAGTTACCTGCCTAGCTTCCTAATTTAGCCTAATAATTTCTAACCTAACTTTGGGATTAGAAATAGCCTGATTCTCATACTCAACTGTAAAGTTAAGACAGCAACAGCAACTTCAGCTCGTCAGCATCAGCTACCTGCAACCCGTCTCCTCTACTGCAACCACGACTCTCGAACTGCTTGGAACTCTGACTGGAACTCTCTGGAACTGTCTGCAACTGACAGGAACTGACCCCCTCCCACTAAGAGTAGGCCCTCTTATACCCCAATTCTAACTTTGCTAACTAACTGTTGCAACATTAATATCACGCTTTTCTTTCATTGGTCCATGCATGTCAGCTTATTCATTCTTTAATCAAGTTCTCTTGGATTCAAGGGTCCTTGGATCATTTCCTTTCCCATACGCTTAAACATTTCCATCCGATTCGATCAGTCCATTTGTATCTTCTTTTGACACATTCAAGAACTCCGCAGTCATTGTCCTTTCTCTTGGGCTCCTTTCCCACGGACTCTCTCCTGATCATCACGGCACACTATCAGTTCAATTAGGTCACACCAGCCTTGACCATTTCTTGCATCCTAGCCTCTCAGAGACATCACGAGGTTCCAGATTTCTTCAATCTCATCCCGTACCACGTGTCCCCTTGCGCCTGCGCACATCTTCCCACTGGCGGCCATTTTATCTCGCCACTCGGTTCTACTTTAGAAGCACTATTTTGAGGCAAATAAAACATAATTAAAATAGAGAAAAATATCCCTTTCGTTTCCCTCCCGTCTACGTACCCCAATTAGTTGTTACCTAGCAAAAGCGACATTTAAGCTGCTCCTTACTTACCATCACTATTGTTTTTGCAACGACACATTTTATTTCTATGAAGCACAAACATGCATTTATTTTATTTAGTACGCTTTTTATTCTTACGTTATGATTAGACACACGGACATTCATTAATAGATTATTTAGCACATACATTGGCATATTACCATTCCCACATATACAATGTTGATTAATACATTTAAACGAACATTTTTAATTAATTAATTATATAATTTGTTAGGGGTTACATTTTTTTATTTTCCCTGCTCCATCACTAGCCATGGACCCTTAATGATTGAGTACCGTTGTACGGACACCATCATGTCACCCCCGGCACTGGGCAATGTGAGGTGGCAGGGCCCTAGGCCCTCATGCACACATGAGAACTACACGGAGACAACCAGTCAGAGAGGGTGGAAATGGCGTCCAGCACCTGCGCCAGGCCCTTTTTATTGCCAGGGTCACATGTCCTGTGATGCCAGTGCTGAATGGGTGTGGTGTGGGTGTACACCAGCCGTGAGGCAGTGGCTGTGGCATGCTGACAACTAGACCTGAGAGCTGCAGATCCCCACAGTGAAGACCTGGGACATGTAGCGTTGTCCCCCCCGATGTGTGCGTAATCGGAGTGGGCTGTCCTGGCGTATGCCAGTCCAGAGTAAGGGTGTGAACAATGACCCCGGGGCTCTGGGCCTGGTTCCGTCCTGGGCTGGACAAGGAAGTGACTAATGGATGTGTCTCCGTTGTAGTGTCGGCGCCACCTGGACCGGAATCGGCAACCTGTCACCCTGTGCCAATAGTCCCACAACATGGGCAACATGGACGTAAGGGGGAATCACTGACCCTACATTCATCCATACTTCCACACTTGAAAGATCATAGACATGACACATCTGTGTGGACATGAATGTTTATTACACATTCAAGGGAGTGTTGCAGCTGGAGCAGTACAGGGCCATGCCAACCCCACTTCACATTGTCGGCCCGTGGAGGGCCAGCCAGAGTCCTTCAGGGAATGACAGGTACATCAGGAGAGGAGGAGTTCAGTTCGCAGTCTGATAGCTGTGTCATTACTGACCAAACAGAATATGGCAGTCCATGTCATGGTCCAAGGTGAGTGTCGCAGAGTGCATCCGGGTGTTGTAATTTGGCAGCACTTAAGTTAAGCATTAGCCGAAGACATCCGGTATTCAGAGGCTAAATTGTCCGCTTTGTGGAATCCATTTTATATTTCTGGCAGCCATTTTGGTTGCCATGTGCTCGCCATGTGCTCTGTCCTACCTTCCTGTTAACTGCTCTTGAAATCTGCCTAGAGACGAGTTATATTTGGTTTCTTTTGCTTTGCACATGCTCAGTTGAGCTCGCAGCTGTCCATGCAGCTGTTCCGAGTTTATAAATGTCAGGATGTGTCTACTAGAAGTAGAAACTGTTAGCTCCACCCACTTGTCGACTGTGCATTTCTTGTATGACCTTATATGTACCTAAAACCAGCATTTTGTGTTTGTACCGCCTTCATTTGAGCCCCTGTGTGGGTATAAAAGGACCAAGGTCCTTCCATTCGGTGTGCTACTTCATGCATTACCGAAGGGTGCTGTGTGACTGTAGTTCCACCTCATGAGGTTTAATAAACTCTGTCTTTTCTATTCCAGTTTCTGTGCCAACTTCTTCCTATTGGTCTGAGGACTCTGTGCAGAAAGGAGAACCCCTAAGCACTGGTAGGCCTTGTTGAGGCTCACCACCACAAATTGGCGCTTCCAACGTGGGGCTCATCGGCGACTCGGATGCCCGAAGGATTGGTCGAGACGAAGGATTGGAATCTCGCTTCTGGACGCGATCGCTGCCTGAGGAGACCCGAGTCTTGGCACCCACGGCATTTTTTCCTTTCTTTCTGATCTGACCATCCCGGCGGCGCCGGTCCTCGACTGAGATCTCTTCTGTTGATTCGCTGTGCAGTGACCATTTGGTCGATTTTGACACCTTGGCAGTTGGAACCTGGACACCATTTGATTGGTAAGAGCCGTTTTGCGGCACTTGCTGTTGGTTTGATGCCTTTGATTGGTAAGGTAGTTTAGTAACACTTACTGCGGCTTTGTTTGTATGATTGGCCAATTTTTGAATCTGTTTTGTAATTATATATGTATTGTAATACATATAGGCAGGTAATGAGGAGAATTTTCTCTATTTAAAATTGTTTGAACAGCGCAACGTACGAAGAGTACCTTAAGCGTTACTTTGATTATAATACTGCATATTTTGCACTATTTTTTGGCATGCCTGTTTTCAGCACACTTCGTAGGATGTGTTGCTTTTGTAGTGGTACCAATTTGAGACTTGACGAAGCACAACCAGCCCCCCCGGAGGGGACGCCTAATAGGGATATGTATATTAAGTATGGTATTTCTTCTATAATGTACTGCACGTTATGGAACAAATATACTAGTAAAGATCCTGAGTTGCGTTGGCCGATGTATGGGTCATTTGATTTGCGAAAGATTCAGTATGTGGAACAATGTATGTTTAAACGAAAGACTAGGCAAGATATGTTTGATTGTGTACGAATGTGGGAGAAAGAAGTGTGTGAGCGAATAAAGCGTGAGCAAGCCTTGATTGACAAAGAACAGCGAAAGACCATTTATGCGAAAGCATTAGAGTTAAAAAACAAGGAGATGAAAGAAATTAAAGAGAGGGAAGATAGGGAACGCCATTTACAGGTAACTGGCCAATACGCTGTTAGGCAGCCCCTTTATCCTATCCTTAATAAACCGCAAGATGATTTTTTGTTATTAGATCGTTCTCCACCTCCATATATTTTTTCTTCCGCTCCTCATGAGTCAGATGAGGACTCTTTTTCAGACCAGGACAAAGCTCGAGAAACTCGCTCAATGTTATCTGCTGGGCGTGCATCTGACATTAGATCTGCTGCGCGTAAAGCCGTTTGTAGTACTACCACTGCTTCAGAACTTTTAGATAGTATAAAAGGATGGCAGGAAAGGGAGCAAATATATTTTACCGATACATTTGCTGCAGAGGTTATTGAACGATTTAGGAAGCATTCGGTAGATATGGAGCCCGATGATGTAGCAGCTGATTGTAAACAATTACGTGACGGTCTTTTTGTCTTCTCCCAGGTGGCTGATACGATCAGACGCTTGGTTAAACTGCGTGTTGAAGCAGCCCGTTTGCGAGAGGAGAAAAAGGCAGCAGAAGCAGCTGCACTAGCATCTCAGATCAGCATGGCACGACCTCCTACTCCTGAAGCAGATAAGAAAGTTGTAATTCATGTGAAACCCATGCGGGAAGCCGCGCCTTTATATGTTCCTCCTAAAGGAACGGGTACAGAGGATGATAAGACTTCTACTAATGCGAAAGGGTACTTTATTTATAATTGGGTTTACACTCCTTGGAATAGGGCAGATGTTATGGCCCTTAAAAATGCATTGCCTGACCCGCGAAAGAATCCAGCAGCCTTTTATGAGGAAGTTGAGGGTGCAATTAGCTCTTGTACTATGACTTTGTCTGATATTGATTTGTTTTTTGGATTAATATTACCGCCTGATATGTGGAGAACTGTGCGTAAAATTGATGATAATGCGACATTTGGAGCATTGTGGAAAGATTTAGAGCGGTTAGATGAAGATAGAGAACCTGCACAGAAACCGTGTCAGTTAATTTTAAATCTTCCGGCAGCTATATTAGTTAAGTTAAAGACGATCATTCCCCCTAAAAAGATAGATTGGACAGTGTTAGCGTCTTGCAAGCAAAAGGTAGATGAATCAGTTTCTGACTTTTTCACACGCTTTGAAGAGGCATTCCACGATTTTAGTGGCCAGTCATTGATAGATGACACGGGTAGGCATCTGTTTGTTGATAAATATGTCGCAAACCTTTTGCCAGGGATAGCTAGTCGCTTAAAGGCCAGTGAGAGTTCATGGACTACCTCTTCTCCGGTTTCTCTTTTAACTATGGCTCAGTATTATGAGCGACAAGAATTAGAAACTAAAGGTAATGAGGACAAAAAGTCTAAAGAGTTGAAAACAAAGGTTATGTTGGCTCAAGCTTATGGTCCGCCTTCTAGAGGTCATGATAGAGGTGGACGTGGATCTTATGGTTCGTCCTTTCCTTCCTATACTCGTTCAAATTTGTCTGTTGATCAGTGTGCGTACTGCAAAAAATGTGGACATTGGCTTTCTGATTGTCCAGTACTGCGTGCTCAGCAGAATCTACGTGGTCGGGGACAAATGAGAAATCGTTCAGGATATCCAGGGCCTAGAGGAAGCGTGAATGATCGTGCTCGGTTTGATGCTAATACACGTGGGCAGGATGGGTTTAACACTTTTGATAGAAGGAACCAATATCAAATGTCTGACTATGTGCCCTCTGATTTTCAAGATTCTGCTTATGCATAGGATTGCCTAGGATGGGGTAAGGAATCAGTTGAAGTTCCAGTAGATCAGAGGGGTCCCTATGTTACAGCACATGTTTTGGGCTCTACTGATCAGTTTCTGGTTGATACAGGAGCTACTCGTAGCGCCTTGTCTAAACAGTTGGTTCCAAGGGCTCCCCTGTCTGGCTTAACCATTACATCAATAGGTTTCGATGGAACACCTTCCCTTAGCCCATTGTCACAACCACTTGCATTCGATGTTGATAAGTTTACTGCTCCATGTCCGTTTTTGCTTTCTCCAAACACACCAGACAATATTGTGGGTCTTGATATGCTTAAATATTTCAGGGCTACGATACGGTGTTCTCCGGAAGGAGTACGGGTTATTTTGAATGACAACTACCCTGTGATTGAGAGATCTTGTATTATTAAAGAGGACATTGCACTAGCCTCACTCCCTAGTACTTTGTGGGCTACTTCGAACACTGATGTAGGACAAATGGTTATTCCACCAGTACATATTAGTGTTAAGGAGGGCGCTTTATTGCCAAGACTGCCTCAGTATAAAATTTCTCGAGAAGGAGAAGAAGCACTCACACGTATTGTACATGATTTAATTAAGGTGGGGGTTGTGGAAGAAGTTCCTTACAATGTTTGCAATAGTCCGATTCTTCCCATTTTGAAAAAAGATACTTTCACTAGGATCTATAGATTTATCATCGATTTGAGAGAAGTTAACAAGATTGTAGTACCACAGTACCCTGTAGTATCTGACATAACGACATTGCTTACCCTGGTCCCTCCAACAGCAACTACATTTTCTGTAATTGATCTGAAGAATGCTTTCTTCTCGATTCTTATTCATCCTGATAGCCGATATTTGTTCGGTTTCACTTTGAATAATAGATCATACAGATTTTGTAGAGTTCCTCAAGGCTATACTGAGAGTCCTAGTATTTACAGTCAAGCATTGAAGAGACAGCTTGATTCCTTTACCTTGCCTAAAGGAGTGGCTCTCATACAATATGTCGATGACATCTTGTTGGCAGCTGATACACCTGAGTAGTGTGAGAAATGCACTTTGTCCTTGCTTTCTTTTCTTGCTACACACCACCATAAAGTATCACGGAAGAAATTGCAATATTGTAGACCGAAGGTGACCTATTTAGGACACCTTCTGTCTAAGGAGGGCCGTGCACTAACACCAGATCGCATTCAAGCAATTTTAGACACCCCAGTACCTTCCACGCAGAAAGATGTCCGTGCATTCATTGGTCTGACTTCGTTTTGCAGGCAATGGATATTGGGTTTTTCACACATTGTTAAACCCTTGCTAGCACTTTTGACTAAAAACACTCCGATCCCCCTTCCATGGACAGATGAATGTCAAAATGCTTTTTGTCAGTTGAGACAAGCTCTTTGCTCTGCACCAGTGTTAGGCACACCAGATTACACGAAGGCTTTTACACTCTATGTACATGAGAAAGAAGGATGTGCATTGTCAGTTTTAGTACAGACACACGGGGACAAACAGCGTCCTTGCACATACCTTTCTGCAGTTCTTGATCCTGTTGCTCGTGCATTACCTGGGTGCTTTCGTTCAGTTGCAGCGACGGCTGTGTCCATACGTCAGAGTGAAGGGATAGTTTTGTCACACAAACTGTTGGTGCTAGTACCCCATGCAGTAGATGCACTTTTGAATCAGACTAAGACTCAGCACTTAACTAGTGCTCGTTTGACAGGATACGAATTGACACTGCTAGCACCTCATATTACCTTGAAGAGATGTGCGACACTAAACCCAGCCACTTTGTTGCCATATCCTGCGACTCAGTCTCAGTCAAAGGAGCCTCACGATTGCATATTCCTTACTGAGGAGCAGACAAAGGGTTGCATCGATTTGCAAGATACGCCCCTTCCAGATGTAGATGGGGAACTGTGGGTTGATGGGTCCTGTCTGAAGTTACCAGATGGCACGACTTCAGCTGCTTATGCAATTACCACGCTTGAGACAGTAGTGGAAACAGCTCGCATACCTCAGAAGTCAGCTCAAGCAGCTGAACTAATAGCTTTGACACGAGCGTGTGAGCTTAGCACTGACTTGTGTGTGAACATTTACACGGATAGCCGCTATGCTTTTGGAGTGGTTCATGATTTTGGCCTACTCTGGAAGGAAAGAGGCTTTCTTACATCCCATGGGATGCAGATAATGCACGGAGAGTTAGTGCATAATCTCTTGACTGCACTTACATACCCAAAGAGAGTTGCTATTATGAAGTGTAGCGCACACAAGAAAGTGACTGACAAAATAGGACAAGGCAATGCCTTTGCAGACCGCGTAGCCCGTGAAACTGCAATGCAGCGAAGCATTACATCCATGTACGTAGTGAAATCACAAGCTGAGCGTTGGCATGATGCTAGAGAGGAAGTATTGGATATACAGAGATCTGCTTCTGTGGAAGAGTTTGAGCAATGGTCTAAAGAAGGAATGTTAGATGATGAGGGTTGTTGGCGTAACAAAGAAATGAATAAGTGGAAATTGCCTGCAGCCTATTTACAACCTATGGTTCAAATGGCACATGGGCTGGCACATGTTGGAGCTCTAGCAATAACTAAATTGCTTACACAAGTTTGGGAGCATCCTGAAATTGCTAGCACAGCCAAAAGAGTAGTACAGTCCTGTTTAATCTGTTGTCAGTATAATCCTGGAAAAGGGACACGAACTCCTACAGGAGGGTTTGCTACACCAACCGCACCTTTTGAAGTTTTGCAGATGGATTACATCCAACTCGAACGCTGCAATAATCTGAAATATGTCATAGTGGTGGTATGTGCCTTCAGTAAGTGGATAGAGGCATACCCTACAAAGGATAATACTGCTCTCACCACAGCAAAGGTGCTTCTAAAGGAGTTTTTCCCTAGATACGGTGTTTGCAAACTTTTGTGGAGTGACAATGGACCTCATTTTATTGGGCAAGTTGTTGAGCATGTACTGAAAGGATTAGGGATCAAACAGAAATTCCATACAGTTTTCCACCCGCAATCAGCAGGATTGGTGGAAAGGTATAACGCTACTTTAAAATCAAAATTGGCGAAAATACTGGCTTCCACGTCTCTAAAGTGGCCAGATGCACTACCCTTGGCATTGTTGTCCATAAGATCGGTGCCACATTCACGATCAGGTCTTACCCCCTATGAGGTGGTGTTTGGGAGACCGATGAACATTTGGGGAATTCCTAAGCCACGCCCCATACATGATGTTCCTTGTGTTCTGATGAATGATTATTTGGCACAGTTAACCGACAGTTTGATTTCTATTCATCAACAGGTTCGAGAAGCTCTTCCTGACAGATCTACAGGTGAGGCCCACGAACTCCATCCTGGTGATCACGTAATGGTCAAGGTCTTCGACAGATCAAACAGCTTGGAGCCGAGGTGGCGAGGACCAGAGCAGGTGCTCCTTGCGACAAGGACAGCAGTTCGAGTGACAAACAGAAAGAATTGGATCCACAGCACACACTGCAAACGCGTGTCGCCTGCCTTGGTGGAACCTGCTGTGTTGACCGACCATCGAGAGATTTTGGAGATGGAGAAAGGCCAAGCTATCTCACCTGACGAATCTGCGGAAGTCTTCCCGGACCACACGATCACTGGAGTATCCAGATATCAATTGAGACCGAGGAAAGAATCTGCAGTTTTGAAAAAGACTGGTTGAGCTACTGCCCTGGGTTAGTGAAACGGAGAGCGGATGTGGCAAGGGGAGGGGGATCAGCCCTGCATTAGTGTAGTGACACCCGCCTTGGCCCATGGTGAAGAAATCAACGGCTGCCCAGGGAGAAGAGCTCCAACGATTGTTTTCAACAAGTTTTTAGAAAGATCAATCATTACTGTTGCTGAAATGAATAACAAAAGAATAATTTGTGCTGTAGGGTTTGTTGTTGCTATGGTGGCTATGGCAGCAATTACGTGGTACATCGAGAAGGTGGCTCCTGTTCGACAGCTTTTTGTTGCCACTACGCCAGTACCAGTGGAACACTACTACTTCACTCTTCCCTACCATGAGCAGAAGCATCGACAATCCTATCTAAACAATACCTTTATCCAGATGTTGCACCATACTCACAATGCTACAAATACTACCAACTGTTGGGTGTGTGGGATGATACCTGCACATCAAAAGAAAGGAGGAACACCTTTTATTCCTCTTCCATTTTCTCACAATGGTTCTTGTCAAGCTTGGTATGCGCTTTTGTTTGCATTTGGAAAGCCTTCAGTAGGTGGGATTATTTTTCAGCTTAATAAAGTGTGTTATCAAAATAAAGAAGGTTATCCACAAGCCAAAGGGACTAAATGGGAATGGGAAGAGTATCAACCGGACAATATTTCAACACAATATGCCTTCACAAATGTGAGAATAATAAAGAACATTGGACCTTTTGTGATTTCTGTGACAAAAACTAAAGCAGATTTGTGTATCTGTAGTGTTGGAAGAATTCCAGTGGGGAGGAGCGAGTGTACTGTAATCCTGACCATTGAAGGTGCCAATAAGAGCACTTTCACAGCCTCGCATAATACGTATTTTGTGTGTGGAAATAACGGATATTATCAATTACCTGTTGGGTGGTCAGGAATCTGCTATGGAACTTTTCTGTTGCCCCCTGTGTTTCTGGCACTTGCATTATATCACCGTGATTTTAAACTGTACAATGATATTTCCAAAAACAGAAATAAGAGGACAATAAGTATGGATGAAGTTGACCAAACCGACACTACCCTACAACAATATGTTGATTTCAACTTGGGCTTATTTTTCTTTGTGGGTGCTGCATTGAACAGTAGAAAGATCAGGCGATTAACTTGTGTTGTGGAAGCTGTTACCAATCAGACAGCTATGGCACTTGGGAACATTACAGAGGAACTACAGATTGCAAGGATTGTAGCACTCCAGAATAGGGTGGTGTTAGACGTGATTTTGGCTGATCGAGGTGGTGCATGTCGCATCATCGGTAGCAGCTGTTGCGTATTCATACCGGATCACTCACCTTCAGTATATGACGCAATATCAAAACTGCATAAGATTGCTGCAGAAATTCATTCAGAGACTGGTACTTGGACTTTTGCTGGATGGTTTTGGACTCTTGTTTCTGCTTGGGGCTGGAAGCTACTGACTATCCTGTGTGTAATAATTATGATACTTTTTACATGCTGTGTATGTATCCAATGTGGTCCAATGCTTTGCTCCATTTGCATCTCTGCTTGTATACCTGCCAAAAGGAACGTTGCTGAAACAAAGGCCCAACAAATGTTGAATAAAGAGGTGGCCGAAATAATGTTAATAGATGTACGGGATGAATATTTCGATTACCCCAGATAAACGAATGTCTTCAGCTAATGCTGAAAGGGTCGTCTGTTGTAATTTGGCAGCACTTAAGTTAAGCATTAGCCGAAGACATCCGGTATTCAGAGGCTAAATTGTCCGCTTTGTGGAATCCATTTTATATTTCTGGCAGCCATTTTGGTTGCCATGTGCTCGCCATGTGCTCTGTCCTACCTTCCTGTTAACTGCTCTTGAAATCTGCCTAGAGACGAGTTATATTTGGTTTCTTTTGCTTTGCACATGCTCAGTTGAGCTCGCAGCTGTCCATGCAGCTGTTCCGAGTTTATAAATGTCAGGATGTGTCTACTAGAAGTAGAAACTGTTAGCTCCACCCACTTGTCGACTGTGCATTTCTTGTATGACCTTATATGTACCTAAAACCAGCATTTTGTGTTTGTACCGCCTTCATTTGAGCCCCTGTGTGGGTATAAAAGGACCAAGGTCCTTCCATTCGGTGTGCTACTTCATGCATTACCGAAGGGTGCTGTGTGAATTTAGTTCCACCTCATGAGGTTTAATAAACTCTGTCTTTTCTATTCCAGTTTCTGTGCCAACTTCTTCCTATTGGTCTGAGGACTCTGTGCAGAAAGGGAGAACCCCTAAGCACTGGTAGGCCTTGTTGAGGCTCACCACCTCACGGGGACAGTGGAAGGTGATGATGCAGGGGGCAGAACCAAGCAGAAACAGGCCACATGGCGGAGATGAATGCTACTGCGTCCTCCTGACCACGAGGGCTGATTCATCTGCATCTTCGTCCTCTGATGTTGCATGTGCCTCACATGTGGGTGGTGGTGTACTGTCTCCAGCACTGTGTGGCACAGACACATCAGGGGCCGGAGATGTGGATGGGGTGGTAGCAGCAGCATGCATCAGCGCCAGGCCTTGTGGCAGCAATGCCATGAGGAGGGTCTTTAGGGCATTGAGGGACCCAGCTACCTCTCGCTGGTGTGCAGCCATGGCAGCCGCTCTTTCCGCCTGCGTCCGCTCCATGTTCTCCATGATCCTCCGCATGTGTCCCAACTCCCGGGCGAGATCGCTGGAGGTACTTTGGCTAGACAGTCGTTCTTGTTGCAGAGTCAGGACACTGGCGATGTCAGCCATGGTCCGTTGGAGAGCATGGACCGGACTGTGGGTGTCCGTTAGGGACTGTGAGTGGTCCCTGATGGGACTTAGACACCCACGTATGGCGTCTAGTTTGGCTGCCATGCGGTCGAACCCCACCTGCACCTGTTCAGCCAGCTTCTCCTGGCACCCAAACACACAGCGTTGGAAGGCCATGTGTTCGTCGTGGGGGTCCTGGGAGGCAGCCGTGGTGGTGGGTGCTGCCTGCTGTGTGTACTGTGCAGGGGGGAGCTCCTCGTGGCAGCTGGGCTGCCCTGATCCTGGAAGTGGGCTGCAGAGGCTCTCCACGAGCTGTTCGAGGGCGTCTGAGTCGAAGGTGTGGTGGTCCTCTTCGTCATCAGAGAAGAGAGGTTCGGACTGCTCTGCAGGAGGTGTTGGATTTCCCCCTGCAATGTGAAGGGGAGATGCAGTTTAACATTGTGTACACATGTATGTTGACGCATTGTACATGTCTGCAATCAGACTGCATGACAGTGTACATTGTGACTGTTTGGGGGGATCTGCCTATTTGATGCGGGACAGTGGACATTCCGACTACATCAAGGATGTGAGTCTGTACTTGTACATTGTCAACTCACATTTCCCTGCAGTGCCATATGTGATTGGCCAGTTTCTACGCACATGCGGCACCTGTTGTGTCCTCTGTTCTGTTGTGGACGTGTTGCGGTTTGTACCACCTCGTTGTCATTGTTGATGTGCTCTGCATGTTAAGTGTGTGTGCCGCATTTTGGGGGAGTCGCCTCTGCAGCTCTGATTTAGCTGCCCTTCTCCCTTCCATGCGGTGTGCCTCTGTGTTCTGTGCTTATGCAGTGCTGAGATGTTGCATACCTGTGTGCATTGGTCTCTTGGCGGGAGTTGTGGGTCTGGGGCATGTTTTGTCCGCAGATGTGCTATGCTTAATTGTGCATGTGTGCCATTGTGCCCATCGGCACCCGTCCCCCCAGTCCCTGGTGGTTACTCACCCTGTTGCTGTTGTGTCCGGTCATGTTGAGCAGTGTCCGGTCCCCCGACTCCTGCCACCGTCTCCCCACTGATGACTGTGGAGACCATTTCCTCCATCTCGTCCAGCTCCTCCTGTGGTGCTGGACTCCCACCTCCAGTCTGCATTGCTGCCTTCCGGTTGTTCGCGAGTTTCAGCTTGGTTTTGCGCTTCACATCATTCCAGCGCCTCTTGAGCTCGTCCATTGTCCTCTTCAGCACTCCGACTGCATTCACCTTGTCCACAATGGTCTGCCATATTCCATTTTTAGTTGCCAGTGACACAGTGGAGGTGACGAACAGTGATTGATGGTGTTCTATCACCTCCGTTATCAGGATCCAGTTTTCCTGCGGACTGAACTTCGTCTTCCTCTTCTTCTTGTCCTTGCCCTTCCCTGACCCCGAGGTCCCAGGCTGGTCCTCCGTGGGGCTTGTGGGGTTCTGGTTGTCCTCTGTACTTGCTCCGGCTGCCTCCATTGTGCTTCGCTGTTGTTTGGCTTTTGTTTGTATGTTTTTTTCTACTTTTATGGTGCATTTTCCCGCATGACACGTGGGAATTGCAGGCCTGTGGCTGGTTTTCGTAGATTTTTGTATCGCGATTGGCGTCATCGCTACTATTTTTGCGTTGGGGTTTCGCGTTTTTGCGGCCTCGGGTTGTTTTTAATGCGATCATTTGACGCGTTGTCCTGTGACCATCGCATGGTACTGCCGTGTTGTGAATACCACGTTAACACAGAGTTGTTTTCCCGCGATGGACTGCGATTTGTGGGGTTGCGTTAAGCTACACTTGCGGTAGTTATCACACGTTCTTGAGAATATGCCCCTAAATGCACACATACATTAGCTGTAGGGCCTTGAAGGTGGTTTTAGAGCAGTACGCCCTCTGTTTCCATTCAGCCACACAACAAGCCTAGGAGCACTCACTAGCTCTCATTGCTATTTCAAGGATCTCGGCTCTGAGTCACACATTTAACCAACACATTCTTTTTTCAATACTCTGTCTGTACCAGAAATTGACCAGGGGATAATTGTGGGAGCTGGACAATGTGTGGTGAAAGTAAACTACAACTGGGAACTTATTGCAGTAGGAAAGATTTACTGCTGGTCCGAAGTGATAATGAAAATAAAACTTTTTTTCAGATTCGAAAGGTTTATACTTCATGAAGTTTGCAAAGTTTTTTTAAAGATGTTGGTAAAGTTGCAGCTTGCGAAAACTTTAACCTTCACGCACCATCTACGACAATAGAGACAGTTTGTTTACATGATAGAGGCCCATCTTTGGTCAAACCTACTTAGCTAAGAACAGGTGAATCCCTGATTAGAATAGGGTAGAATAGCAACTTGTGCCACACCATTTATATCACCCACCATATTACTTTTTGAAACCAGGAGTCACATCATTTTTTAGAAAAGCACAACACATATGTTAAAGAGTTTATAACCTACGTAAATGACTTGTTTGATAGAGCTCAACTACATGATAAATCAATTCAAATACATATTCTCGTTAGTCAATTAAATTCATCTCATACTCTCAATCATCTCAAAACAAAAACATGTTTTATCCTCTAACACTATATGAATATGTAGTATATATGTAGTATATATATATAAATATATATATATGTGCAGAGTGCAATATGCTTTTTATTACTGTTTATGCAATGACATTTTTTCATGTGCATTTCATTAATCAAAACGAAGGATTCAAGGAGAGAAATTTGTCCAGTAAGGTAAAACCACATTGCGAGGACTTGTGAATATTAAGAGAATTGCTTCCATGTATAAAGTAATTTAAAAAATCCCAAAATACCCAAAACATATTCATAAATGGGAATTCGTACTTGGAGAGGTTCAAAAATTCTCCATCAAGAGGTACATTAATTGATGAAAATCTTAAATTGAATTACCTCTTTGAGATAATATCTATCATTTTGGTCAGCAGGCTTGAATCTGTGCCTCTTTCTTCTCCAAAGCACAAAGATGCAATTTTAAACGGTGGACAAGTATGTAAGAGCATGGTGCATTCATTATTTTATGGGCAACTGGGTTGCTGGATTATCATTCTTTTGTTTATTAGATGAATGCCGTAAGGGAAAAGATCAGAATTTTAATCAATAATAAAATACCATCACACTGCTTTCATTTAAGCCCACATACCCAGTCATGTGTACTGATGGCAACACAATCATTATTGGGCTCACCAGAAATGGTCTTCATGCAACCAATATCATTTAGCATTTTGACCGCCCATTAATAGATTTTCTATTTTGGAGTATTTGTGGGAAGGAAAACATTCTCTCATTCAGTTGTAGAGTTGCATTAGACAGTCTGCTATGACATATTGGTCCTGGCTTCATGATCTGGAGTTTTAGATACCATTGTGTAATTGTTAGTGCTAAGAACTTACTTCCAAGCTAGAAAACGTTTATAAACAATGTTGGTGACAAGGATGAACCCTGTGTTAAACAGTATAAGATTTTCCTGATGATTAAATAGATGCTGTTCTGAATGATTGGGACCAATCAAAGCTGTGAATGTGATTCTAAGTCCACTATTTGGATCTGTTCCTTACATTACTTTTATCTACAGTGTCAAAGAGTATCTATAGGTCCAAGAGGAAAAGTAGTGTCTGGTGTCCACATCTAGGACATGAGAACTTTCTCTGAAATACTGGTGGTCATTTTACATATTTAATTGGCATAATTTGTGGCATGCAGCTACAATGGGATGCTTCTTTGTTTCACATAAGAGTCACAGCTTAGCATACAACTAAACAAAGGAATTCCTCAGCACACGTCTGTTATGTCACAATATACATAAACATGCTTGATGTGAGCATAAGTAAAATACAAGTAGGTAAGTTCTTATTTCTTTTTTCCTTTTTATTTTCCGATGTTCAGACAGCCGACACGTGTTTCGCACACTGGGATTCAATATCTTGCGACGTCTCACTTCTCAATGTTAAATCCAAGGGATCCCTGTATGTCCCAGAAGTCCAGAATCTTATTTCTTAGTAGTTTGATCCCACACACGGACGTCGCTCCTCGTGTTGCCGAGTACGTGCACCGTACTCGGCAACACGAGGAGCGACGTCAGTGTGTGGGATCGAACTACTAAGAAATAAGATTCTGGACTTCTGGGACATACAGGGATCCCTTGGATTTAACATTGAGAAGTGAGACGTCGCGAGATATTGAATCCCAGTGTGGGTTGGAATTAACACCACTAATAAAGGTTATACACAGGAAGACAATAGCCTTGATAAAGTCGCGGGATTAATTCCCATGTAAGCGACGAAACACGTGTCGGCTGTCTGAACATCGGAAAATAAAAAGGAAAAAAGAAATAAGAACTTACCTACTTGTATTTTACTTATGCTCACATCAAGCATGTTTATGTATATTGTGACATAACAGACGTGTGCTGAGGAATTCCTTTGTATATCTGTCAATTGGCCAAGGCCATTTTGTGTTTTGAGGAGGTCAGTGGTTCTCTTCACCTTGCAGCACCGTGATCAATACAGCAAGTAAATATCAAATATTTGTGTTATCTCTCCCGAGTGGCGCCTTCATTTACCCAACTAAATACCACTGCTCATTAGGTGCTCTTAGCATACAACTAAGACATGGTATGTAATATATGAGGATTATAATGAATTACAATGTTAGCGAGGGGTGATTGGCTAAAAATAGGCATGCCTCTATGATTTGCTTTGGAGCACTATTTACTAATGCAACTTGGGCGACATTCTTCATAGAGCCCATATATATATATATATATATATATATATATATATATATATATATATATATATATATATATATTATCTACTGGCGGTCGCCAGTAGATAGTTATAGTTACAACCTATTATCCATAGGAAATCCGCGACATTCTATTTGAAATAACTCTCTTGCCGGTTGACGTATCTTCGCGAAATTTTCAAACTTCGTGGGGCGCTCCGGTCCGCTCCTACCCTGAAAGTCTCGGGGTGATACGTCAAGCGGGGGCCGAGAAAAAGGGGGTCCCAAAACGCGTTTTCCCCATGCATTTTCCCATAGGAAACTTTAGACACGGCTACAGCCCGAACTGCTGAACGGAATTACACCAAATTTGGCAAAGAGGTAGTTCTTGGTTCAGAAAGAACCCTTTTTGTTAAATGGTGTAAATCCGTTCAGTAGTTGCTGAGAAAATCAAAAAGTAAAAGTACATATATATCTATGGGCACGGAGGATTCGCGCACCCTCCCGATCACGAGCTGCATGTTAATTGGCTGTCAGCTGGCTGTCAACATTCCAATTCAGGAAATGTTGGCAGCCATTTTGTCCTCGGTAGAACCGAGGGACAGAAACAAGTGCGCAAAGCGCACAAAGGGGGAGGGTAGAAACACCCTGACCCCCTAGGTTTGCTCAGGGGTCCCACAAAGACCCCCTGGGCAAAAAAAAAATTTTTTTTTTAAAAATCGGCAGGATGCGCTCAGGGAGCGCGAACCCTGCCGGAAAAAAATCGAAGCGCGGTCTCCCGCGCTCGATGCTAATTGGCCCCCGGGTGGCCCAAGTCCCGGGGGCATGCTGGGGGGGTTAATTTTATGTGTGGGGGCCTCTAAGGGCTCCCCAAGCCCCGGGGACCACCACCCCCCGGGGCTTTATGTACAATGGTGCGGGAGGGCTCTGAGCCCTCCCGCAGCCCCGGGGACCACCACCTCCCGGGGCTTCTTTTTTTATTAAAAACTGTGTGGGGGGCTCCAGCCCCTCACACGCCCGGGGACCACCACCTCCCCGGGGCACTAAGAAAATTACAATGGGGGTCCGTTTTGGACCCCCAGAGCCCCGGGGACCACCACCTCCCGGGGCTGTGCACTGAATGGGAGGGGGCCGCGCGGCCCCCTCCTGGAGCCCTTGATGGCCCTGGGGACCACCACCCCCAGGGCCGGCTCCTGCAGTGTCCCGGGTGCCTACCCCCGGGACACTGCTGTTTGCAATGACAGGACGGGAGCCTCGCGGCTCCCGTCCTGTCATTGCAAACTTGCTTTGGATATTGGAAGAGAGAGCAGGAAACCTGCTCTCTCTTCCAATATCCAAAGCCGATTGCTTTCCACATGGGGAGCTGCATCTTAGCAGCTCCCCATGTGTAAAGAAATGCCGGCTCCCGTAGGACACGGGGAGCCGGCGGGACTGTGGGGGGATTGGGGACCCCCCACAGTCCCCAACGAGAGGGCCAGCCCCGGGGATGGGGTCCCCGGGGCAAGTAGTGGCCTAGGAGGGGGCCACGCGGCCCCCTCCCCAAAAAAAATAAAATAAAAAAATAAAAAAAAAACGATCGGGCCCGCAGGCCCCGCCCCTTCCTTCACCACTCTGCAAACGCGCCCCTGGCGCGTTTGCAGAGGGGGAACGATCCCCTTGAATACTGGGGGTCCCTGGGGGCCAACTAGCCCACCAGGAACCTCCAGTATGCGCCAGGGGGCTGCCTTGCAGAGAGGTGTACAGAGGCCACGCCCCTTTTACACCTCTCTGCAACGCAGCTCTATGGCGCTTTTGGAGGTATATGGTGGGCTAGTTGGACTCCGGGGACCCTCAGGATTCAAGGGGACTTAATCCCCCAACTTAAAACGCGCCACGGGCGCGTTTGCACAGTGGTGAAGGGAGGGCGGGGCCTTGAGGTGACATGTGTGCAAACAGGCCCCGTGGCGCGTTTTAAGATGGGGAATTAAATCCCCTTCAATCCTGAGGGTCCCTGGGGCCAACTAGCCCAACAGGTACATCCAGAAAGCGCCACAGAGCTGCGTTGCAGAGAGGTGTAAAAGGGGTGTGGCCTCTCTACACGTCTCTGCAACGCAGCCCCTGGCGCATATTGGAGGTTCCTGGTGGTCTAGTTGGCCCCTAGGGACCCTCAGGATTCAAGGGAACTTAATCCCCCAACTTAAAACGCGCCACGGGGCGCGTTTGCAAAGATGTCACCTCAGGCCCCGCCCCTCCCTTCACCATTGTGCAAATATTCCTCTAAAATCAGCCGAAATACGAATTCCGATTTACTCACCTGTTATCAGGAGATACCTCAGTGCTGCATCTTTCAGCCCAGTACTGATCCTCAAAAGTAATTTTAACCGTACTTACCGGTAATTTGAATTTCCTTCATAGGCTAACATTGACTGGTTTCACTTGGAAATTCTTCTAAGTGTGGAGTTTTGGAACTTTAAAATATTCCTCTAAAATCAGCCGAAATACGAATTCCGATTTACTCACCTGTTATCAGGAGAGACCTCAGTGCTGCTTCTTTCAGCCCAGTACTGATCCTGAAAAGTAATTTTAACCGTACTTACCGGTAACTTGAATTTCCTTCATAGGCTAACATTGACTGGTTTCACTTGGAAATTCTTCTAAGTGTGGAGTTTTGGAACTTTAAAATATTCCTCTAAAATCAGCCGAAATACGAATTCCGATTTACTCACCTGTTATCAGGAGAGACCTCAGTGCTGCATCTTTCAGCCCAGTACTGATCCTGAAAAGTAATTTTAACCGTACTTACCGGTAACTTGAATTTCCTTCATAGGCTAACATTGACTGGTTTCACTTGGAAATTCTTCTAAGTGTGGAGTTTTGGAACTTTAAAATATTCCTCTAAAATCAGCCGAAATACGAATTCCGATTTACTCACCTGTTATCAGGAGAGACCTCAGTGCTGCATCTTTCAGCCCAGTACTGATCCTCAAAAGTAATTTTAACCGTACTTACCGGTAATTTGAATTTCCTTCATAGGCTAACATTGACTGGTTTCACTTGGAAATTCTTCTAAGTGTTGATTTTTGAAACATACAAATATTCCTCTAAAATCAGCCGAAATACGAATTCCGATTTACTCACCTGTTATCAGGAGAGACCTCAGTGCTGCATCTTTCAGCCCAGTACTGATCCTCATGGTTTTCAGCAAAAAGTTTCAAAGTGTTGATTTTCACAAACTACAAATATTCCTTAAAAATCGCCTGTATGACTTAAACGCATTCTTTCAACTGTTTACAGGAGATGCACCAGTGCTGGATCCAGGATCCAACACTGAGTAAGAAAAAGTAACGATAACAGTTTTTACCTGCTAAGTGAATTTCCTTCCATAGGATAACATTGGTGATTCTATGAGAAAAAGTTTCAAAGTGTCAACTTTTAAAATACAATAATATTCCTTAAAAATCACGACTGTAACCAAAACGCTTTTACTCAACTGTTTACAGGAGATGTACCAGGACTGAATCTAGGATCCAGTCCTGTGGTTACAAAAGTAATCCATAAAGTAACTAATTGCATTTAACTAGAAATTCACATTGAGCTGAATGTTGCATTGTGTTTGAAAATGTGTTGCCCATTGCAACAACTGTAACTACTGTACTTAAAAGTCTATTGCCTATCTGCAAAGTATTTAAACTAAAGTAATTCATTCTGAGAAAGTATTTTTTGTAATGTAATGTATAATGTAATTACAATGTAATTTGACAAATAAAATATGTAAAAAAAAATTGTTTCTAAAAATGTAGTAAATCAGTATGAAAAAAATTAATATAACAATTAATACATTTAAAAATTGTCATTTACAAAACCTTTGAAATTCACTGAAAAAACCGTAGGTTTCAGGCACGTTATAGTTAGAAATTAGCATTTAAAAAACCTTTGAAATTCACTGAAAAAACCATAGGTTTCAGACACGTTATAGTTACAAATTAGCATTTAAAAAACCTTTGAAATTCACTGAAAAAACCATAGGTTTCAGACACGTTATAGTTACAAATTAGCATTTAAAAAACCTTTGAAATTCACTGAAAAAACCATAGGTTTTAGGGACAGTTATAGTTACTTGGACATTGCACTCGTACAAAACCCGTGAAATTCCCCCGTTATAGTTAGTTCAGCTAACTATAACTCGCGCCCCCGCAATGCACTGCTGATGACGTCACATATTACATCACTCATGACATGGTCAGTGACATCACTGATGACATCACTGATGACATCTCAAATGACATCACTGATGACATCATCCACGTGATAATCTGATGCACCTCCTCACACCCTAATATAATCTTTGATACACCTACTCTAAATTACAGACTGCCATTCGCAAAACCATAGACACTCCAACACCAATAACTACATACCCACTCACTGATTCTTGGGTCTACACACACACATCCACTCACTCACCCGTACAGTCACTCATACTTACGGTCACTCAGTACAGGACTATCATATGCACTCTTACTCCTATATAGACACTCAAACAACGCCACTCATCCATAGAGATACTCACACACCTAGTCAGTCATGCAAATAATTAAACACACTGCCATTTACTCACCTATACAGTTATACACACACCAGCTCACTTACTCATACAAATAGTAGCACATTGTTACGCTCTTATACAATCACTGATACAAGCACACAATCATCCATACAGCCACTATCACAATCACTCACTCTTGCTTATAGCTATTTATATACTCCAACACACATATATACTGCCTTTCACATATGTAGTTACTCACACATGTACCACTGGGACATACATTCACTCACTAACACACTCTTACACACACTTACCCACCCATACAGTCTATCACAGATGCACTCTTGAAACCATCCACCCAGTGAATCACCCACTCACACATCTATGCACAGAGTTGCACACACCCCTCCCACACAAACACTCAGGCACCCATACAGATACTCAGACAAGCATTCAATAACTCATATAGAAAATCATTTAGCTATTCACAAACACATGCAGCCACTTACACAGCAACAGACAGACGGATACAGACATACACCCAGTTTAGTCACTAACCCATGCATTCAGTAAGATACGTTAAATCACTCACTTATAGAGTCAGTCACGCACCTACTAAATCATCCATACAGACACTTAGACACCCACTCATTCTTCAATACGTCTTTTCCTATATATTTTAAAAATATTTAAACTTTACAGAAACACACAGTCACTGGATGATGTCATCAGTGATGTCATTTGAGATGTCATCAGTGATGTCATCAGTGATGTCACTGACCATGTCATGAGTGATGTAATATGTGACGTCATCAGCAGTGCATTGCGGGCGCGAGTTATAGTTAGCTGAACTAACTATAACGGGGGAATTTCACGGGTTTTGTACGAGTGCAATGTCCAAGTAACTATAACTGTCCCTAAAACCTATGGTTTTTTCAGTGAATATATATATATATATATATATATATATATATATATATATGTGTGTATGTATATGTGTATATATATGTTTCTGAGTTTCTGAGCTGCTGTAAATAGAAATATATATTATGTGGGATTGGTTTGAGAATGGATCAAACAAACCAGGATGTGGTGAGGAATGGAAAGAGGGAACAAGAAGTAAGAAAGCATAAGACAACACACAAAATAGTTTCTTACATTTCACAGTTTTAAATCTGGAGTTTCCAAGAGATTAAAGGCATGCCTGAGAAAAGGTCTAAATCAACAAAATGGCAATGACGGAATCAACATGTTGGAAGTAGCCACGTGATCACCATAATTGTCAATGGAGAAGTAAGTCTACATCTGTGAAACAAGAATTCCTTCATCATTGTTAGAATCATTGAGGGCGTTTGCATCTTGCTTACCCTTACATTTGCCTGATGATGCCCAGCAAAGAAATCCAGCATTAAACATGGGAAATCATAAACCTGTCCAAAAAGCACTTAAATCTGCATCTCTTTCATAGACTTGGACAACTCTAAAATGTAGATCCAAGATAAAATATGTTTGATATACCAGCCAACTGATAAACAAGTACCAACAACGCAATTCATGAAGAATTTGGCAGAACTTTCAAAGGAACTGTTAGAACTGGGGGTCTCTAGTTGGCAATGGTATACACCTTTGACCAAATAGGGACCCTTGCTTCTAGTCAGGGAAACGGGGATTACACTACTGGATAACCCCTGCTCACCCCCTTGGTAGCTTGGCACAAGCAGACAGGCTTATCTCAGAGGCAGGGTGTTAAGCATTTGTGAACACATACAATAATACAGTGAAACCACTAAAGATGGACACCACACAGGTTTTATAAAAATAAGTATTCTTTATATAGACTTAACACAAGACCACAAACGACAAAAAATCCACAATACTGTACTCAAAATAGACTTAAAGATGGTAGAAGTAACTTAGTTCAAGATGATGATAAATGCGACACGTTTCTCACAAAAGTACCTTGGATGCGTAACGCAAAACAAACAAAGGGTCCGCAGGGAGGGCGATGCGGCAAGCAGGCGCCTCGATGCGGTGCGACAATCCGGTATGATGCGATGAGAGTGCCCCCTTGATGCGGTGCGACAACGTGAAGATGATGTGTGCATGCCCGAAGGCCGTGCGGCGAACTCTGTACCTTTGGAGCCGCGACAGGCCCTGCGACACGCCTCTCCGGTGATGCGACGGCAGGCAGCTGCGACGGCGACACGCTTCTCCGGTGATGCGATGGAGACTCTTGCGGTGGCGACATGCTTCCCCGGTGATGCGACGGCAGGCAGTTGCGATGAAGACACGCTTCTCCGGTGATGCGACGGCAGGCAGCTGCGACAAAGACACGCTTCTCTGGTGATGCGGCGGCGGCCTCTGTGGCGGCGACACGCTTCTCCAGCGATGCGACGGCAACAGCTGCGACAGCGACATGCTTCTTCTCGTTGAGTCGCGCTTCCAGCTCTCAGCGACACGCAGGCTTCTGCAGACAGAATCCCCAGCAAGGGAATTCAGGAGGGAGCTGGTGGTGAAGTCTTGTAGCCCCGAGACTTCAGCAGGACGCAAGCTCTAGTTCAAGCCCTTGGAGAAATATTCTGCAAGATGATGAAAGTTCTTTGAAAGTTCCTTCTCCTTGCCTTGGCAATGAAGACCACTGCAGGCCAACCCAGCAAACAGCACACTGGCAGAGGGGCAGTCCAAACTCCTGCAGCTTCCTTGGTTCTTCTCCTTGGCAAAGGTTTGTCTTGTTGTTCCAGAAGTAATCTAAAGTCTTGGGGTCTGGGCCCCAATATTTATACCAGTAAATCCTTTGTCCTCTGAAGGCAGAGGGTCCTGTACCTAGTCCAAACCAGTTCTGGGTGCATTCTGCCAGTGCACAACTTCTTCCTTTGTCAGTGTAGGCCAGGGTCATCAGACACACCACAGGAGGTGGAGCCAGCATTGTGGAAGGCAGGCACAGCCCTATTCAGGCCCAGGTGCTACTCCTCCCACCACTCCTCATGCAGGTAGGTCTATTCAGCCTAGTGCTGACTCACCCTGTCTCCTGGAGTCCCCCAGCCCCTGTCACTCACAAAACCAGACATACAATACACAAGCTAGCAGAGGCAGGCTGGATAGTTAGGCAAGAAAATACCTACTTTCTAAAAGTGGTATTTTCAAACAAAGAATGTTAAAACCAACTTCACTAAAAGATGTATTTTATCATTCTGAGTTCAGGCATACTAAACTCGAATTTCTACCATGTTCCCTGGGTCAGTTAGGATTATAAGATGTTATAATCAAACTGCCCATTCTTGCCTATGGGGACAGGTAGCCTTGCAATAGTGAAAAACGAAGAGGGATATTACCAAGAAATTGCGATAATTATCGCAAAGCGCGCTTAGCGCTGTTTTTTTTATCGCCGGCTATCACTGGATTTCATCGCGGAGATAACGCGTTATTATCAACGCTTATCTCCAAGGCGATAAAAAATCCAGCGATAGCGGCGAAACCAAGCAATAGCGCGAGTAATCCAGCGATAAATTCAACGCGCAAATGAAAAGCTTGCTAATAGGCAGGTGAGGACTTAACCTTACAATCCACCTCCCATTGACTAGAATGGTTAAGTCAGGTTTTTAGCAGGTGTTAGATTCCAGCGATAATCACGGTTAGCGCGAATTTTTTTATCGCTTCGCGGGCATTGCTAATAGGGGGAAGTTGTGTTTGCGACTGTTTTCAGTCGCTTTTAGTTGGGAACGCCTACTTTGCATGTCATTAGCGATATATATCGCTGACATGCAAAGCGGCACTAAAACGGTCGCTTTCGCCATAAAGCTGTCATTAACAGCTGTTAGCGACAGCTTGCTAATAGGGCGATAGAAATATCGCTGCTTTAGCGGCAAAAAGTGCCGCTAAAGCGGAGATAAGGCCCTTGCTAATATGCCCCGAAATTGGCTGTAATTCACTATCAGGTCATGCCACACACATCAGGGCATGACCTACCTTTTACATACAATGCACCCTGCCCTAGGGCCTACCTTAGGGGTGTCTGATATGCAGAAAAAGGAAGGTTTAGGGACTGGCAAGTGGGTGCACTTGCCAAGTCGACATGGCAGTCACAGACTGCACACAGGCTCTGCAATGGCAGGCCTGAGACACACTTTACAAGCTGCTTCTGTGGGTGGCACAATCAGTGCTGCAAGCCCACTAGCAGTATTTGATTTACAGGCCCTGGGCACACAGGGTGCACTATACTAGGGTCTGACAAGTAAATCAAATAATCCAATCATGGAGTCACTAATCAATACATCAATATACAATAGGGAGCACTTGCACTGTGGCACTGAATAGCAGTGTCACAGTGCCCAAAGCATCTAAACCAGCAACACATATCAAAAACAGAGGAGGCAATCAGTAAAAAAATGGAAGGGAGACTCACGCCAATGGTACCAGGTCTAACAGGAACAATGAACCAAAATGCACTTCAATCCAGTCAAATATCACAGAAAGCTAAGAAAGGGAGCAACAGATGAAACATACATGACAGAGCTCAAATTAAAGCAGAAAAGACATACATTTGATGTGAGAAGTTGGCCTGGTATATGCTGTCCACTAATTAAAGTGGGCACCTTGCACCAGTCCAAACGACCCTTATGATGTATGAGGTCAAAGATAACCTTTAGAAAGCTATCCTAGTGGTAGCTGTGGAGAGCAGCCTTCAGGCTTAATCTTGAAGGAATGTAAAGCAGCTTGTTTTACCAGAATATCACCTTTAGTATTAACTAAATGAAAGGAGAACCACACAGTAGTTATAAAAATACGTATTTATTTATATAACACTCTCTAGTATCCTCTACATGAGGATACAACACAAAGCACACAATACTTTAGCAAAGAAACAGTTGTAAGTAGCACAATACACAGTGGGCTCCAGAGGAAGACCAAACCGTATACTAAAATAGTGGTATAAGAACCACAACTGGAGTGGAGACAGTGTCTAGAACATGTATAATCACTGGGACCCCAAGGAACCACCCAAGGTGAGTAGAAAGGGACCCCACGGAGGACGGATGCAGTCTGCTAACACGACCGCAGGCTTTGTACAATTCTATGGGGAAGTCACGGTTACAATTTTAAAGTTTGAGGGCCCTTCTCGGTGGACTTCGAGGAAACCCTTTGGAACTTAGGAGGTTGGAGAGCCACCTCACCCGTGGGTACTGTAGTACCCGGGTTACCTATCCCAGAGGAGCCGGGTGCATAGGCCTGGAGTGGTGTCGGAAATCGCCGTCGTTCTCAATGGAGGGCTGCGAAGAAGAGCTGCTGCCGGGAAGGAAGAAAATGGATTTGTGATGGAAGGAACCTGAAAGCAGAGGGGACAGAGTCTGGGTCACTTCAGGGTGACCAGGGGCTCGGTAGACGAATGCCCACCGATGTCGGGTGCTTCAGGTGCGAAGAGGGGATGCTTGACTCTGCAGCCACAAGGTCCAGGAAACGTCGAGGACAACTAGGAGCCAGATGCAAGCTGTACCACGAAGGATGTTGAGTGGTGAGGGGTCAGTATCCGGCTGGAGCACCAACAAGCCTTGGCAACAGCAACCCACGCAGGAAGGTCAAGCAGGTTACGGTGTAGACCAGCAATGTCCAGGTGACTCACCAAGCAATGGGGAGTCAGGGCATTTCTGGAGCAACCAGAGAAGCCCAATAGAAATCAAGATGACCCTCAAGAGGACCCACAGGCCGAATGACCAGGAGTCTCGAGCAAGATCACAAAATACCTGCCCACGGAGCACTCGGTGTGAGGAAGCCAGAGTCCTTTGGTGGAAATACTGCTCAGGGTCAGGACTACACGAAGTCCAATGCACAAGCTCAGGAATTTCCAACAAGCATATGCACTTGCAAGAGTACACAGTGACAGGGGTTCGAGTTATGCGGTCCCCACGAAGGATACTGGCCTCAAACTCAGTGAGAGGGCAGATCAACCTCAAGGAACTTTGGAACCCACCTCCAGTGTTGCTGGAGCCTTTGGAGTCCGCAGGAGCTCAGGATCAGCCGACCGGTCAGTTGTGTTACGGTGCCTGCGAATGCAGGGGGGTGACTCCTTCACCCCAAGGGAGATTCTTCAGTTGTCCTTAGTGCTCCACAGGTCCTGCACAGAGCCTGTATGGTGCAAGGGCACAGACGATGCTTTGGACGGAGAGGGAGACGAAGTCGGGCCCAGTGGAAGTCTAGCGAAGTCCAGAGTGTCCAGACGGTCGAAGGTCAGTGGTTTTTTGTTGCAGAATCTTGTCCACGTAAAATCTAAAGTTTTACAGCCAGGTAAGCCCTCATGTACCTACGGGAGAGGGTTGGACAGATTCGGGGGACCCTCCTAGGGGAGGGTCAGGACAGAGGGGAGGTTACTCCCATGTCCTTTGTCCAGTTTCGCACCAGAGCAGGAGCCAACAGCTCCCTGAACTGGTTTGAACTGGACTATGCACAGGGACACCAAATGTGCCCCAGGTGCAGACTTTCAGACACTTTTGAAGTGCACCCACCCAGCCCCAATACACTAAATCCTGTCTGGGAGGTGGTCACACCTCCCTGTGACAGGATGCCTATTCAGCATCCATTTTGTGCTGACCGGGTCGAGAAGGCTGGCCCCGGAAAGACCAGTGACCCCACGAAGCTCGCTTCAGAAGGGTGGAATCATACCTCCACACCCGGTGTGGAGGTATGATTCCAAGGTGTTTAATATGAAACACAACATGTTTTATTTCAGCCGTTTTCGAGATAGCATTTACCGCAAGGTTATAATGCACCTCTACCTGTATGTCTGGCTGAGTCACAGATATCCCGGGAGAATGGTCTCCGAAGGCTGCAGAGGGGCTCTGCTCATGCAGGGGCACCCTCTCACGTAAAACCCAGCACCCTGCCTTCAGGATTGTTAAGGCCTGCTATAGGGGTGACTTATAAGTTTTAAGTGTAGTGACCTATAGATATAGTGAACCTATTTCTAAAGTAAGTGGTGCAAGCACCAACTTACACAGGCTGCAATGGCAGACCTGTAGTTCCATTTTGCATGGCCTCTCATGGGTGGGATAATACATGCTTCAGCCCATGGGAGGCCTCTGGGGTACCTATGCCCTGGGTACATGTGTACCATGTACTAGGGACTTGTAAGGGTACCCCAGTATCCAATCTGGAGTGTACCAAAGTACATGGCTTTATGTTTCAAGGAGAAAGCAGATAGACTGGGGTCCTGATTAGCAGGATCCCAGTCAGACTAGTCAAAACAGTGTAACACCAGGCAAAATGTGGGGGTAACCATAAGAAGCAGATCCTACTTTCCTACACAACCCCCCCAAACGTAAGGAGATGAGACTAACCTTGCCCAGTTGAGTCTTTATTTTCTAAGTGGAAATATCTGGAGAGTCCATCTGGATTGGCATGGTTACTCCCAGGTCTATGTTCCACTGCATAGTCCATCCCCTGTAGGGAAATGGACCACCTCAAAAGTTTGGGATTTTCACCCTTCATCTGTTTTAGCCATAAGAGGGGCTTATGGTCTGTCTGAACAATGAAGTGAGTGCCAAACAAGTATGGCCTCAGCTTCTTCAGAGCCCAAACCACAGCAAAGGCTTCCCTCTCAATAGCTGGCCAACGTTTCTCTCTGGGGGTCAACCGTCTGCTGATAAAAGCTACTGGTTGATCCTGACCCTCTGCATTAAGTTGTGACCACACAGCCCCTACCCCCAACTCTGATGCATCTGTTTGGACAACAAATTGTTTGGAATAGTCAGGACTTTGCAGAATGGCAACAGTGCACATGGCCTGCTTGAGATCATCAAATGCCTTTTGACAGCTAACTGTCCACTGAACTTTCTTGGGTATTTTTTTAGATGTGAGATCATTTAAAGGAGTCACTATGGACCCATAGCCCTTTTCAAATCTTCTGTAGTACCCAGTCAGGCCCAAGAAAGCTCTGACCTGAGTCTGGGTAGTGGGAGCAACCAAGTCCATGATGGTCTGGATTTTGCTCTACAATGGTTAAACCTGACCTCCACCCACAAGGTGGCCCAGGTATACAACCTTACTCTGCCCTATCTGGCACTTAGTGGCCTTGATAGTGAGGCCTGCTTTCTGCAGAGCCTCCAAAACATTCTTCAGGTGGACCAGGTGATCCTCCCAGGTGGAGCTAAAGACAGCTATATCATCAAGATATGCTGCACTATAGGCTTCCAGACCTGTAAGGACTTTGTTCACCAACCTTTGGAATGTGGGAGGTGCATTCTTCAAACCAAAAGGCATCACAATAAATTGATAATGCCCACTAGGGGTTGAAAATGCTGTTTTTGGTTTGGCACTCTCAGCTAGTCTGATTTTCCAATATCCAGCAGTGAGGTCAAATGTGCTCAAGAACTTGGCTGATGCCAAAGTGTCTATGAGTTCATCTGCCCTAGGAATAGGGTGAGCATCAGTCCTAGTGACTGCATTGAGCCCCCTGTAGTCCACACAAAACCTAATTTCTCTCTTACCACCCTGGGTTTGAGGTTTGGGTACCAGGACCACTGGACTAGCCCAAGGGCTATCTGAGGGTTCAATTACTCCCAATTCCAGCATCTTTTAGACCTCAGTCCTGATGCAATCTCTGACATGGTCAGGCTGCCTGTAAATCTTATTTTTAACAGGTAAGCTCTCACCTGTGTCCACTTCATGGGTACACCAGGTGGTCTGACTAGGAGTCAATTCAATTCAATACAAGCTTTATTTGATGTAAACAATTAAATCATAAAAGCACAATACATAGAAATAAAATGCAAATCTTACATGTCCCTTGGCATACAGAATTTGAAGAAAACAAATGTGATAATAAAACCAGCATATCAATTCTTAACATCCATACATACACTAGGTTTAAAATGCAGTCATATAAAAGTTAAAATAAGGGAGATAACATTGATTTTCTGCTTCTAATCACACCCTTCATATATTTGGTTAAGTAATCAATAAAAATGTCTTCATCTAAGAGTTGTAATTTAAAAAAGGCAGGACGACATTGTTTCAAGCCTATTTCCTTTAAAATAGGCAAAATCCATCTTTCCAGGAGTAAAGCGTAAAATGTACAGAAAAACAAAACATGTATAGTGGACTGGGTGGAAATGTCGTCACAGGGACAAGAACCTAGAAATCGGGACCAGTCATTCATATTTGGGAACGAGATCATTCTATAAAAGTTGCCTAAACGGAAGCGGGTTAACAACAACCTGTCATAGCTCCCCTTCACACTTGCTCGATAAGGTTGTATCCCTAGTTGTATTAATAACAGTTGGTTCTCTCTGACAGACGGTTTAGTTATATCATGAGAGAGTCTGTTAATCCCCAGAAAATCCATGCAAGCGATCTTTAAGGCTTTCCTTGGAATTATAGCAATACTGACCGGATTAGAAAAATATTCTGGGCATCCCATGTCAGCCACAAAGTTTTTAAAATAATTAAGCCATGGAATACGAGACACCCCTTGCAATTTAAGGCAGTCATTTATCACGTCACGGTTAAGACCAGTGGTGGAACTAGACCAAATCTTGTGCCATAATAAAACCAGCTGTATTTTGATTAAATCTAATAGATACGGCATTCCAAGTTCTGCATGGCAGATATGGGTAGCCGTACTATTAGGGACCGCTAGAAGATACCTTAAAAATACATTCTCAACTGACTGTAATGGTTGTACAGCTGCATAGCCCCAGATTCCGGCTCCATATATGGCTATTGAGATACATTTAGCATTGTACATTTTTATCATATCAACAATAGGTCGTTTTCCCAATTTCCTGGCAAAGTTCACCAAAGCTGCCGTAGCTTTTGCGAATAACAATTTCCTCGATGTTATAGCGTTTACCCAGGAGCCCCTTTTTTCAAAAACAATTCCCAGGTATGAAAAGTAACTAGCAAATTCAAGCTTTTTGTTATTAATAAAAATATCTCGACACTTTATGCTATTCTTGCGCATTTCATAACATATGTTTTAGTAATATTAACCTGGAGGTCTAGATTTGACATAAAAGTTACAAAGCTAGTGACAGCTCTTTGCAGCCCTATTTGTGTGCGGGATAATAAGACGGCATCGTCCGCATATAGTAACGCTGCAATTGGACGATTACCGATTCGAGGGGTGTCCTGACGTTCCTTAGATAATACTGTGCCAAAGCCATTTATATACAGAGTAAAAAGAAAGGGAGCTAGCACACACCCCTGCCTTACCCCCTTTCTAACAGGGAATTTGTAACTACACTCGCCTGCACTATCATATCGGACACTAGCCTGTGCGTCTTGATACAATTGCCATAGAAATTTGACAACTTGGGTGTCCACACCCATACCCTTTAGGATACACCAGAGTTTGGGGTGGCTAACGCAATCAAATGCCGAGCTCAAGTCGAGAAATGCCAGGAAAAGGTTCCCGCATTTAGCTTGTATGAATTTACCCCAAATTAAATTTAAATGTAGGCCTTGTTCAATAGTACCTAATCCTTGTCGGAAACCGTATTGCAGTTCCGTGATTATACCCATATCCTCAGCCCATGTCTACAATCTATTTAAAATAATTCGACCGGCCACTTTCACAAATGAGTCTGGAAGTGAAATTGGTCTATAGCATACCGGGTCATTACGGTCTCCTTTTTTAAAAATGGGTACAAGAATTGACTCAGACCAGCTAGGAATAAAGCCCTGCTTACAACAGGCTTTTAAAACAGACGTTAAAAGTGTGCCCCATAGGAAGGGATTAGATTTATATAAATCCACAGGAACACTATCAGGGCCAGGAGATTTCGCTCCCGCGCTTGCATTAATTGCAGCTATACCTTTCTCCACAGTAAAATCGATGTCAATAGGAAGAAAATTCACGGGCTGAGTTCCCAAGTCTTGATGACAGATATCATTGACACTATTATTATATAGCTTGGAGAAATGAGTCACCCATTGATCCTCACTAATACTTATCTCAATAGAAGGTATATTTTTAGGAGCCAAAAAAAAGGGGCATTCACAGCTTTCCAGAAACCTGTATTGTCTTTTAATTCAGATGCTAATTGGAGGGCCCGCTATGCTTCTGATCTGATGGCCTCCTTGCGATCTTTAAGCGAGGTTCTATATGCTTTTCTGGCCAGTTTGATTTCTGACTGATCTCTGACAGGTTTTTGTAAGGCATTTTTCAGAGCTGCGTGGGCTTTAGAGCAGTTAGTATCAAACCAACCCGTCTTAACAATATGGTTTTTTTGTGTTCTACTGATAAGTTTTTCTTTATCACCGATGATATACTTAGAAAAGAGTTAAGGATATCAGAGTCAGCAGCAGTCTCATCGAGACAAACTGCAAATTCAGATTCACAGTGCATTAGAAGTGTCTTAGTAAATAATACAGGATCCACTCCGGACCATTTAATAGTATATCCATTGCATTTATCAATGGCGATGTCCTGTACTAGATGTTTAGTCTGAGCTATTCTGTTTAACACGTTGGCTGATAATTCTAAAATAATGCTAATAGGAAAATGATCACTATAGGCAACGTTATGTGTTGTAAAATTAAGTATTCTGCTTGAATATCTATTAGACACTAAGACATAATCAATAATAGAATACATCCCTCATCCGTTAAAAGTACAACTAAACGGTACTGAGGGTGAACATAGTTCATTTGCAAAACCCATATCCGCAGAGTACTTGATGGAATTTAGTTGGTCCCCAAATAAAGAATGCGAGAAATGAGTGACATCAGACCCATCATCTGTCATTAGACCACAATTACCTTTCTCCGAGTGGCGGCACAATGCGGTGTTAAAATCCCTCCCCAGATTACACAGATATCCTTGTTGAGCTCCATTTGCATGTTATGCATTTCCTTCTCTAGAAGTCTCAGAACCACGTCTGCCTGTTCTTTTGAACAATTATTATAAAAATTCATAAGGACTGTACAGTGTGTGTTGTCAATATGCAATTTTAATACCTGATAATGGGTATTTGAGACTATGAATTTTGTTTTTTTAACATTCATCCTGTGAGAAACATAGATGCATAAACCTCCCTTCTTCCTCCCGTGACTTGATGGTACCGCCGGGGTATGAAATGTTTTATAACCATTAATGTGCGACGCACTATCCACCCAGGTTTCCTGAAAGCATAATATATCATAAGCTTCTACAAAATCGGTACAGGCAGGGTTGGAAAGTTTAGCTTACAGACCTGCCACGTTCCAAAATAAAATTTTGCTTAAACCTCTCCTGCCCTCTCCCTGGTTACTATCCCCCTTGCTGATTTTGTCCATAGCTATGCTGATGTGATGATCTACCGATAGCCTGGCGTTATGGTGTGGAACAAGGGTGTTTTTATCATTCCTTCCCTTTTCTTGATTGTTGAATGTAGTACTATCTCTATCAGGATTTGTACTGTTATTATAATCAACTTGTGGCCTAGAGTCATGGGAAGAACGGAGGGTGTTTGCATCATACGTTACGTTTGTGTCTTCAAAAGGAAGTTCCACCTAGTCATAGGGGATTGATTTCGGAGCAATAATAATCTTTGCCTCAACTGCGTTTAGATCTACTTGGCTGCCCAAAATAGCGAGTCAATCTATGTCCTCTAATGTGGGGAGTATATCAAATCTGTTATACGAGGATATACCAGGTGGGTATAAAGGAAGGCCAAAAGAACCCCTCATTTTAGGATACGTCTGTATACGATTCAAAGGAGGATAAAAGTAGCCAAGAGGCAATACATTAATGTCCCTGGTCATAACACAATCATTGCTGAGTCTAGAGAAGACCTCATGTGTAAATTGTGGCGTCCTGAAAGTCAAAATTATACCATCACCTGGGAGTGTTTTATCCCTTCTCCCCACCCACCCAACTCTGCTAACCATCTTGAATTCTCCAAATAAAGCCTCTGTTAGCCCAGTTTTATTACCGAGCCAGAAGAGAGCCTTATTTCTCAGTGCCTCCCATGTTTCATTCGACTGCGATGGGATTTGAGGAACGTTAGCCAAGACTATAGTGTAAGGGGTAGCCGCCGGGGGCAAATCCAACCTAATGCCTTCCTCGTCTTGATTAATTAGACGGGAAGGACCTGTAGGCGGGTTTGTTCTGGTATCTGGATGGGAAATTACCCCTATAGGGTTATGTCTATGGCCGGTCTTTTTACTTGTGGGTGTTATCAAAGAGCTTCAGCCTGTCATAGTTTGACTGTTGTTATAAGGCTTCGATGTACCTTGATTAGCATGTGACTCGATATTGTGAACTCAGTTAGATAAATGGTCAACCTGGGAGGGCAATGCATCTTTACCTGATCCTGCTGCCAGGTTCGGTAAGTTTGTCGTGGGGTTATCAGGACAATCAGTAATGCCTTTCCTCAAAATGTCTTCAATAGCTGTTACCCTTGTCAGTAAGTTCTCGAGAGCATCAGCAAATATTTTTTGAAGGCCATCTATTTTGAGGGAAATTTTATCATAGTCCTCGTTATGGTTGTTTTTACAAGTAGCTAAAGCTGGTTGCCCTTTCCCCCCCTTATCGGGTTTATACTTCTTATTGGATTTCTTTCGTTTTTTCCCTGGTACATTAGGCCTAATTATATATTTGTCATTGCCTGGGGTCGCTAGAGTTGCCTCTGGATTTCTGGGGCGTTTTGAAGGAGGTTGTGTCTCACGTTCCTGGTCGGACACATGGATGTAATCAGACACGTCCTGCACACACGCGTTAGCTTGGGTTGGTAAATTTGGTTTAGTTATATCGTTAGGGAATGAAGGGCTTGAAACTAGATACTCTGAATGTATGGGCCCTATAGATCCCTCTCCTACCTTAATGCCTTGATTTAACGTTTCTTCAACTGTGTGTATTTGTTTTTCTATTGCACCCATAGCTCCCGATAAGTACTTCATTAAGGAATTCTGTGTCCCTCCTGCCGCCTTTAACATGCTTTCCACTTTTCTTTTGCCCATTATTCCTTCTTAATCCTGCTCAAACTATTTGGGCTTAGACTCTTTCAGAGTGAAGTATATAAATATAAACCCCCCGAATAGAATCTGGCAGCCTGATACGATCAGACTCAGAGGCAACAATACTGATTTTTACCAATTATCGGCCCATTGCAGTGCACAATATGTTAAATTATAAAAGCCCCAGGACCGCACAGATACAAAGTAGTTAACGCAGTCTCTAGACCGTCTCTTTGTTAAATACTATTAACCGTTCTGCCGTTGTTTATCACGTATCCCACAATGATGTAAATTAAACAGCAGTCTGGATAGCGTCCCGAACAATACTGCAATAGGTATTGAGAACTCACCCTCAAGTGTGATAATCCTTGGAGCAAATATCAATAGTATGGCCCAGCCCGGCCTCATCCGGTCTAGGATGGGCTAAGACGGGCCCGTCTTAGCCCGGTCTTGGCCCTGGCCGAGCCCGGGCAGGCCCCGCGCACGTCCCGCGCTACAGGACCGCCGAGTTGCTTTTGAAGCGTCAGGTGACCCCTCCTCCGGTTTCTCTAGGGTTGTGGAGCAAAGTACAAAGTGCTTGAGACCAAACAGGGTCCGTAGACAAAGTGACGAGTGCTGGTTTCCTGCGCTGTGGGACCGCTGCGTTGCTTTTGAAGCGTCAGGTGACCCCCTCCTCCAGTTCCTCTAGGGGTGTGGAGCAAAGTGCAAAGTGCTTGAGACCAAACAGGGTCCGTATACAAAGTGACGAGTGCTTGTTTCCCACGCTGCGGGACCGCCGTGTTGCTTTTGAAGCGTCAGGTGACCCCCTCTCCCGGTTCCTCTAGGGGTGTGGAGCAAAGTGCAAAGTGCTTGAGACTAAACAGGGTCCGTAGACAAAGTGACGAGTGCTGGTTTCCCGCGCTGCGGGACCGCCGCATTGCTTTTGAAGCATCAGGTGACCCCTCCTCCGGTTCCTCTAGGGGTGTGGAGCAAAGTGCAAAGTGCTTGAGACCAAACAGGGTCCGTAGACAAAGTGACTAGGAGTCAAAGAAAACATATGCCTGTATTGATTGAGGACCTTCCTGCAATCAATCTGCTGTTGCTCAGTGAGGCTGCCTGCCAAGGCCACACCATCAACTGAGCCATCATCAGGGTTCTGTGAGAGGAGATCAGGGAGTGGGTCACTCTCTTCCTCCTGTCCCTCATCAGTAGCCATGAGCAAGCCCATGTCTGCCCTGTCTACATAGGGTTTGAGCCTGTTTACATGGAGCACCCTGTGGGGGCTCCTAGGAGTTCCAAGGTCCACCAAGTAGGTGACCTCTCCTTTTTGCTCAATAATAGTATGGGGTTCACTCCACTTGTCCTGGAGAGTTGCCAGGGCCACAGGCTCCAACACCCATACTTTCTGTCCTGGCTGATACACAGTCAGTACAGCCTTTTGGTCATGCCAAGCTTTTTGCAATTCTTGACTTGCCTCAAGGTTTTTACTGGCCTTCTTCATATACTCAGCCATCCTGGAGCGGAGACCAGGTACATAGTCCACTATGTCTTGTTTGGGAGGTTTGAGAGGTAACTCCCATTCCTCCTTCACCAAACACAAGGGACCCCTAACTAGATGCCCAAACAAAAGTTCAAAAGGGCTGTAGCCAACCCCCTTTTGTGGGACCTCTCTGTAGGCAAAGAGAAGGCAGGGCAACAGGACATCCCATTTTCACCTAAGCTTTTCTGGGAGGCCCATGATCATGCCCTTTAGGGTTTTGTTGAACCTTTCAACTAACCCATTGCATTGTGGGTGATAAGGTGTGGTGAATTTGTAATTCACTCCACACTCCTTCCACATTGCAGTGATGTAACTAGACATGAAGTTTGCACCCCTGTCAGTTAAGACCTCCTTAGCGAAACCCACTCTGGAAAAAATTCCCAGGAGGGCCCTGGCCACCACAGGAGCTGTGGTGGTTCTAAGGGGTATTGCCTCTGGATAACTACTGGCATGGCCCACCACCACTAGTATATAACTGTGCCCAGATGCAGTTGGAGGGTTCATGGGACCAATTATGTAAATGCTAAACCTTTCAAAGGGAACCCCCACCACAGGTAGTGGTATTAGCGGGGCCTTTGTGGTACCACCTGACTTACCACTGGCTTGGCAGGTGGTACAGGAGCGACAAAACTCCTTAGTGTCCTCTGACATGTGAGGCCAGTGAAAGTGAGGGACAAGCCTGTCCCAAGTCTTACTTTGGCCTAGGTGACCTGCCAAGGGAATATCATGTGCTAGGGTGAGTAGGAAGCCCCTACACTTCAGAGGTATGACCAACCTCCTGGTGGCACCAGGCTTGGGGTCTCTACCCTCTGAATATAGGAGTCCCTCATCCCAATAGATCCTGTGGGGCCCACTGATACTCCCAGCAGCCTCAGCAGCAGCTTGCTGTCTGAGGGGTTCAAGAGAGGGGCAGGTTTGCTGCTCCTGACTCAGTTCTGCCCTGAAAGGGCCCCCTGTCCCCAAGAACTCAACCTGGTCAGGTTCCAGTTCATCTGGGATAGTTCCTTCACAGGGACTGGGGTCATCTCCCTCAAGAGACTGACCCTCTTCCTGAGCCTGGGGGGAAGACACAGCCTTACCCCTCCTGCTCCTTCTTTGGAAGGCACCTGGTCCATTTTTTCAGAATCCAGGGCCTGTTCAGTAGACATCTGTTTGGCCTGTGACCTAGTCACAGCAAACACATCTGCAGAGATGCCCAACATTGCTGCATGTGTCCTAAGTTCCACTTCAGCCCAGGCTGAAGTCTCCAAATCATTGTCCAACAAGCATTCCACAGGGAGGTCTGAGCTAACCACAACTTTCTTTGGGCCAGTTACCCCTCCCCAGCTGAAATTAATAATTGCCAAGGAATGATCTGTCCTGACATTGTTAGCATTGGTCACTTGGTACATCCAATCCAATCCAAAATAGCTTTATTCGACAAATATGTCATCAAAGCATACTTACAAATATGATATGTAAAAGGTTTAAAAAAATTATCATAAATACTATAAAACTGTGCGTATTTACAGTGGTCACAATGTTGAAGCATCAGAACCTTGTTACCTTTGTTCATTTCATCATCATTTATATCACCAGCCTCCTTTTGTATATTCAAAAACTACAATTCATAAAATAAAAAAGATAAAAACACAATAAAAACAGCCCTTAGTCAGAAGAGAGGTCACGTGATCTGATTGCCCAGACCCAATTTAGATACTTTGCCATGGCTACGGCAATAGTGCTAGTTGTGTCAGTACGTAATAATCTTAGAGCAACTTCTGACCTTCTTGTGCCTAGAGATCTACAAATGGGCTTCAGCCATACTCGTCGGGGGTAGCATAAGCTGGACAAACAAATAATACATGGGCTATAGACTCCGGGTGGGTAGAGCAAGTGGGGCAGGTATTAGTTTCAATATTTCCCCATCTTGCTGTAAAAGATCTTACCGGCAAAGTACCCACCCTAAATTGAAAGTAAAGCTTCCTTGCATGTGGCTTGGTGATAATATCCCAATACTGTTCAAAAGTCGGTACTGGTTTGGCAACAAGGAATGTCCCTGTAAGTGAGGAGGAATCACTAGTCCTGTAGGCACCTTGGACCACCCATTCCCAATATTTTGCTTTTAATACTGCTTTCGTGGGGAATTGCGTACCTGCCGGGTTTTCCCATAAATGAGCCATCCCAAGATTGATCAAGGAAGCTCTAATCCCCCACAGCCATTTAATCTTATGAAAACAGTCAGCTTTAATTACATCCAAAAGGCCTGCAGCATAGTTAGTCAGCTCAGGGGTACACCAGATTCTCCGCCAATAGAGCAAGGGACGCAGTCTTGCTCTATCTACCATTGCCTTCTTGCCTAGATCGTATAGCAGTGGGCGTACCGGAGTACTTTGGGGTAGACCAGTAATCTTGCGGAGAAACCTGTTTTCTTCTGTTGTTAATTGTGAAAGGTTCTCAAAACCCCAGAGCTCGGCCCCATATAAAGCAGAACTGACCACCTTCAAATCATATATTTGCAGTACTGGGCTTATTGGTTTTGTAAAGGAGGAGCTAAACTCAGATTGTAAAACACCGGCCTGCTGCCGGTGTTTTAGTGAAGCCAGGTTGAGTTGTCGCTTCCAGCTAAGGTCTCTCTGCAGGGTAACCCCCAAATAAACAAAGTCAGTGACTTGTTCCAAGGGCCCATTATTCAACACAATGCCACCCTTGAATGCTTTGTGTGGATTAAAAGTCATAAATTTTGTTTTCGACACGTTGATTTCCAAGCCCCTTAATTGACAAAATTCTTCAAATCGATTAAGGGCTCGCTGCAAACCGCTGGCGTTTTTGATATAATCAACGTGTCGTCTGCAAACATTAAAATTGGTATTTTAACACCAGCCAATACAGGGGCATCAGACGAAATGGTGGCTAAAAATCTGCAATCCCATTTATAAAAAGGGAAAATAATGTGGGAGCCATTACACACCCTTGTCGCACACCTCTCTCTATGGGAAATGGAGTAGTAACTTCCCCTGAACTCCCCAGCGAATCTGGGTGAAGTTATCCTCGTGAAGTCTTATTATAAGGGTTAATAGCTCCGGAGACATTCCCATTTCTTGTAAAACAGACCAAAGTTTACTACGGGAGACGAGGTCAAAAGCCGATTTAAGATCCACAAAGGCAGCATAAAGGCTGCCCTTGTTCAGGACCACCGTCTTCCAGTACAGCATAATAAAGCGAAATACCTGGTCAATGGTACTGGTACTTGCCCTAAAGCCTGCCTGTACATCTCACCAAGTATGATCTGTTCAGGGTCCACAGGATCTTTTGTCACCATAGTGACACTTGCACCTGCGTCCCTGTATGCCATGGCCTCCTTACCATTAATCAAAGGCTGTTGTCTGTATTTGCCCAGGTTACTGGGACTTACAAATAAGGTGGCAACATCTATGCCACCATCACAGACTAGCACAGCCTGAGCTGGAGTTCTGACTAGGCCAGAACCCATCTCAGAGCCCAAGGTTAACCCTACTAATCCCTTGTTCCCTCTACCACCACTTGAAACTGTACTAGGGGGAGCAGTTGCCTTAGGGGCAGTGGTGGTTGGAGTTGAATCCTTGGCCTTTGGACAACTGGCATCTTTTGTCCAATGGGTCTTTTCTTTACATAAGTAACACCGAGGTTTCCTTTTGCCTTTTCCCTTTTTAGATTGTGACTCCCCCCCAGATGCAGGTTTTTGGGGCCATGATGAAGACGGTTGATCTTTACCCTTGTCCCCACCCTTATCTTGAGTTTTAGAGTCTTGCTTCTTCTGGTCACCACCAGAGTTCTGGTTTTTCTGCTTCACCCTGGTTCTGACCCACTTATCTGCCTTCTTTCCCAATTCTTGGGGAGAAGTCAGATCAGAGTCAACTAGGTACTGATGCAACAACTGATTTTGGCAATTATTAAAGATCTGCTCCCTCATAATCAAATTGTACAACCCCTTGAAATCATTCACTTTGCTGCCAAGTAACCAGCCTTCCAGAGCCTTAAAAACACAATCTACAAAGTCTACCTAGTCTTGAGTCTGTGTCTTCTGGGTGTCTCTGAACTTAATCCTATACTGTTCAGTGGTTAAGCCAAACCCATCAATGAGAGCACTCTTCAGTACTGAGTAATTGTCAGCATCCTCTTCTCTAACAGTGAGGAGCTTATCTCTACCTTTGCCAGCAAAGGAGAGCCACAAGATAGCTGCCCACTGCTCTTGAGGGACCCTCTGAACTTTACAGGCCCTCTTCAAAGCAGTTATTCATTTATGGATGTCATCCCCAACATGGTAGGGAAGGACAAGCTTGCTCAGGTTCCTATTGTCAAAAGAATGTTTCTTAACTCTAGGGACACTGTTGCTGCCACCATGGGACTCTAGTCCCAATTTATTTTTAGCTCTCTGGACTTCTAGGGATTCCTTGTCTAGGGTCAACTGCTCTTTCCTGAGCCTAAACCTAGCTTTCTCAAGTTCAAGCAGTTGATATTCCCTGTCTAAGGAATGGTCTCTCTTGCTAGATACAGAGGTCCCTATCGACTGTCCTGAGTGATGTGACTCTGCAGAGGGAGATCTAGATCTCCTTGGTAAACTGCACTCTTCCAGGAGGGTTGAAGAGGGGGCCATTTTGGCCTTCTCCACCATCTCCCTGAAGATCTGAGTTGTCCAGGGGGGAATCATCTTGATCCTCCTGGCCAGGGTTTGAATCTAGGTCATAGAAGGTGTCACCTCCTGACCTGTCTTCATTCTCTACCCGACCCACTCTATCCTGTTCATCTGACCCAGGGGTCTTCCTAAGGTCATCTAACAGTAACACCTCAATGAGGCGTTGAGTGTTGGCATTTCTCCCTGTCTTCAGCTTTCTAGAGACACACATGGCTTTCAATTCTTGAAATGTAAACTCAGTGTACCTAGAAGGCAGAGAGCCATTGGTGGCTTCTCCTTTAGAAGACATCCTAAGTGTGGTGTGGTGTATGCATCTACCTAACCTAGTGGGAAGCTAAACTCTCTTAGGTTGGAGAAAGGGTGTGCTAGACCCTTGACTACCCAATCCCAAGTTCATTAGAACTTACTTATTCAAAGCTGGTATTATATGTACCTAGTACTTTAGTGGTTTTCAGTTAATCAATACAAAGATTTATCTGGTAAAACAATTTGCAAGCTTAAATCCCAACCGCTGCACACCAATGTGAGAAGTTGGCCTGGTATATGCTGTCCACTAATTAAAGTGGGCACCTTGCACCAGTCCAAACGACCCTTATGATGTATGAGGTCAAAGATAACCTTTAGAAAGCTATCCTGTCAGGCTTAATCTTGAAGGAATGTTAAGCAGCTTGTTTTACCAGAATATAACCTTTAGTATTAACTAAATGAAAGGAGAACCGCACAGTAGTTATAAAAATATGTATTTATTTATATAACACTCACTAGTATCCTCTACACGAGGATACAACACAAAGCACACAATACTTTAGCAAAGAAACAGTTGTAAGTAGCACAATACACAGTGGGCTCCATGGGGAGACTAAACCATATACTAAAATAGTGGTATAAGAACCATGACTGGAGTCGAGACAGTGTCTAGAACACGTATAATCGCTGGGCCCCCAAGGAACCACCCAAGGTGAGTAGAAAGGGACCCCACGGAGGACGGGTGCAGTGTGCTAACACGACCGCGGGCTCCGTACAATTCTATGGGGAAGTCGTGGTTACATTTTTAAAGTTTAAAGACCCTTCTCGGTGGACTTCGAGGAAACCCTTTGGAACTTAGGAGGTTGGAGAGCCACCCCACCCATGTATACCGTAGTACCCGGTGCATAGGCCTGGAGTGGTGTCGGAAACCGCCGTCGTTCTCAATGGAGGACTGCGATGAAGAGCTGCTGCCGGGAAGGAAGAGAGTGTCCGTGGCAATCCAAGGGTGGATTTGTGATGGAAGGAACCTGAAAGCAGAGAGGACAGTGTCTGGGTCACTTCAGGGTGACCAGGGGCTCGGTAGACGAATGCCCACCAATGTCGGGTGCTTCAGGTGCGAAGAAGGGATGCTTGATTCTGCAGCCACGAGGTCCAGGAAATGTCGAGGACAACCAGGAGCCAGATGCGAGCTGTCCCACAAACGATGTCGAGTGGTGAGGGGTCAGTGTCTGGCTGGAGCACCAACAAGCCTTGGCAACAGCAACTCAAGCAGGAAGGTCAAGCAGGCTACGGTGTGCACCAGCAAGGTCCAGGGGACTCACCAAGTAATGGGGAGTCAGGGAACATCAGAAGCAACCAGGGAAGCCCAATGGAAATCAAGATTACCTTCAAGAGGATCCACAGACCGAATGACCAGAAGTCATGAGGGGACCTCAAGCAAGATCACAGAGTACCATCCCACAGAGCACTCGGTGTGAGGAGGCTGGAGTTCTTTGGTGGAAATACTGCTCAGGGTCAGGACTACATGAAGTCTAATGCACAAGCTCGGGAATTGCCAACAAGCATATGCACTTGCAAAAGTATATGGTGCACAGGGGTTCGGGTTATGCGGTCCCCACGAGGGATACTGGCCTTAAACTCAGTGAGAGGGCAGAGCAACCTCATTGAACTTTGGAACCCACCTCCTGTGTTGCTGGAGCCTTTGTAGTCTGCAGGAGCTCAGGATCAGCAGACCAGTCAGTTGCATTAAGGTGCCTGCGAATGCAGGGGAGTGACTCCTTCACCTCAAGGGAGATTCTTCAGTTGTCCTTAGTGCTCCACAGGTCCTGCACGGAGCCTGTATGGTGCAAGGGCACAGACGATGCTTTGGACAGAGAGGGAGACGAAGTCGGGCCCAGTGGAAGTCCAGCGAAGTCCAGAGTGTCCAGACGGTCGAAGGTCAGTGGTTTCTTGTTGCAGAATCTTGTCCACGTAAAATCTAAAGTCTTACAGCCAGGTAAGCCCTTATGTACCCACGGGAGAGGGTTGGACAGATTCAGGGGACCCTCCTAGGGGAGGGTCAGGACAGAGGGGAGGTTGCTCCCATGTCCTTTGTCCAGTTTCACGCCAGAGCAGGAGCCAACGGCTCCCAGAACTAGTTTGAGCTGGACTATGCACAGGGACACCAAATGTGCCCCAGGTGCAGACTTTCAGGCACTGTGGAAGTGCACCCACCCAGCCCCAATACACTAAATCCTGTCTGGGAGGTGGTCACACCTCCCTGTGACAGGATGCCTATTGTGCTACCTTCCTCTGCTCAAGCTTGGCTCAGCAGCAGGAGGGCAGAAATGTGTCTCTGGTCGGCAGCATCCATTTTGTGCTGACCGGGTCGAGAAGGCTGGCACCGGAAAGACCAGTGACCCCACGAAGCTCACTTCAGAAGGGTGGAATCATACCTCCCACACCGGTTACCGGTGTGGAGTATGATTCCAAGGGGTTTGATACCAAAGACGGCAAGTTTTATTTCAGCTGTTTTCGAGATAGCATTTACCACGAGGTTATAATGCACCTCAACCTATATGTCTGGCTGAGTCACAGACAACCCGGGAGAATGGTCTCCGAAGGCTGCAGAGGGGCTCTGCTCATGCAGGGGCACCCTCTCACATAAAAGCCAGCACCCTGCCTTCAGGATTGTTAAGGCCTGCTATAGGGGTGACATAAGTTTTAAGTGTAGTGACCTATAGATATAGTGAACCTATATCTAAAGTAAGTGGTGCAAGCACCAACTTACACAGGCTGCAATGGCAGACCTGTAGTTCCATTTTGCATTGCCTCTCATGGGTGGCATAATACATGCTTCAGCCCATGGGAGGCCTCTGGGGTACCTATGCCCTGGGTACATGAGTACCATATACTAGGGACTTATAAGGGTACCCCAGTATCCAATCTGGAGTGTACATGGCATTATGTTTCAAGGAGAAAGCAGATAGACTGGGGTCCTGATTAGCAGGATCCCAGTCAGACTAGTCAAAACAGTGTAACACCAGGCAGAAAGTGGGGGTAACCATAAGAAGCAGATCCTACTTTCCTACATTTGAGACACCTGCCACACGAAAATCATTTCAAATCAAATCAGAGGATGGGCACACTATGAAACACGTAACTGTCACAAATGTACACCCTAATACTTCAGAACCTCCCAACCAATTAAAAGGCAAGGATGCACTCCACAAATTATGCTGATCACCTGAATAAAGCCTCAATTTCACAACAATGTATCACCACAGGTCTTTAATGCTCATGCCAAACTTCAGGAGTGTGAGTAAAGCAACCAGAAAGAAGTGATTCTAGCAAAAGCCTACATCCCCTGACTACATTGAGCAGGAATACATTGAGAGAGTAAGACTCGACAAGGACATCAATGTCTTTGTACACCTCCTCACTCCCCACTTAATGATGTAATTTAACATGTCATGAGTGAGGTAATATGTGACAACTTAAGCAGTGCATGGTGGGGTCGCAAGTTATAGCTACCTCAGGAAACTATAGCAGGTGAATTTCAATGTTTTTTGTCTTTCTCTCTCTGGGTCAATGTAAGTGTATGAAAAATGCCAATCACCTGCATCCTTCAGAACAAATTATACTGATGGTCAGGCATAGTTATTACTCTAATTGGAGATTGCCTGGTAATACCAGAGTAAAAAAGGTAAATAGGAAGTAGAGATAACCCTATATTGGCAGGTTTAAAAACAGTCAGGAAGATATACAGTGGAAGACCCCGAGACACAGACAGTTAAGAAAGTAGGGCTATATTGATAAATATAGTTGACTGGTTGGAAGGGAGATGAAGTGACTGGTAGACAGAAAGACACATAGAGAGGATTAACACAAATTGTCCGTAAAATCACCAGTTCGATCTGCTGGTCGCTATGGTGACCGGACAGACTGTTAAGTAGGTACTCAATGCAAAACAGTGGCACTATTGAAAATGTGAAGTAAAATCTATACATGAGCTTGTGTACTCAGCAATCATCAACTGTTGAGAGAGATGGTAAAACAAGTTCATGAAAATGACCGAAAATCCAAAAACATGGAAGGTTTTGGTTTTAATTCTTCATTTGTTTTAGTGTTAATTTGCTGTATTGTTTTACGAGTTTCCCGTTTCTTATTTTTTGTATTTAACGTATGTGCTCTACAGGCTATGACGCGTTTAACTGTAGTACACATTATAAGAGATAATAGTAACCAATCAAGTGATGGAATTGTTTTTTTTCTTATTTTGCAAGAATTCATACAGCAGCTATTGCGAGTAGTGAACATAATGATGGTGTTAGTTTTGCATTAGGCTGACCTTAATGTCCCTATTTCCAACAACTTAGAGATTTTTTTTAAAGATATTCAAAGATGCCATTGGTCCAACAAAAGCAGAACAGTGGCAGGAAATTGCTTAACTCATGCTGTGTTAAGAGTCGTAATTTCCATTACATTTGAGCGTGGTTACAGGCTAACAGATTGCAAAAAAATATGTATTCATATGGTTGATTCTGTTAAATTGTTAGGCATTACCTTGGACAAATTACTTAATATGCAAGCTCACATCAGTGCCACTATTAGGGGTGCCAACTTTCATCTTAACACCCTCAAGAAAATCAAACCTTTCCTTCCGACCGAAGACATACAACCTGCAGTACAATCCCTGGTGATCTCACGTCTTGAATATGGGCTGGTGACCCTTGTGGGGCTGCCTAAAGCGAGCTTGGCCCCCCTCAGAGCCACTCTCAATGCATCGGCCAGGCTCATCACAGGCTCCAAAAAACATGATCACATTACACCGGACCTTGTGCAGCTTAACTGGCTGTCTATTGAAGCGAGGATGTGTTTTAAAATAGCTTGTCTCACGCATAAAGCCTTGCATTATAACACTCCGGCCTATCTGACGAACAAGCTCGTTCTTTCTGGCTCGAGTCGGAACTTAAGAAGTACGTCCACACTTCTCTTGAAACCGCCCAAATTTAAGAAGAAAAGTACGTACAAACGTGCTTTCTCCGGCCTTGCAACTAGCATTTGGAACGTTCTTCCTACTGAGATTAGAGCCAATCCTTCCACTGCCTATTTCAAGAAACAGGCCAAATTGATTTTTCTGAATGATCATTAACTGCATCATCGTGTTCTCTTTTACATGTCCCCTTGTTGACAGACCTGACATTTATCCCAACATAGCGTTCTCCATTTATTTCATGTTTGGTTGTTAATTGTTATGTTACCCGAGGCCCCTCACCCTACAGTTTTGTCAATTATTTTATTATGTTGTATCAAGTTCACTTTTGCTTGTTTCGCTGAATGTTACAGGAAATATTTTACACCCTAGGAGAAATGGATCTAGTGTGGCCCACTGCCAAGTCCCTGTTCTTGATTGTGTACTCCTTGTGGTGTCACTGTGCTGACCTCCATTGTACGGAGTTTATTCATGCTTTCGCCGTGTGTACAGCGCTCTGATACCCGCAAGGGTCATGTTCGCGCTTTATAAAACTATCTAAATAAATAAACAGCATGTTGTTACCTGTAATTTATAAATCTAGGGAGCCAGGTAAAGCAGTTATTGTTTGCCTCCCCTAGTTATATTTATTGCACTTTTTTATGCGTTAATAGTGAAGTAGTCTGTAGAAAAATGTTTGAAGAAAATACTTAAGGCTAACGTCTTGCAAATGATGCAGTTCAAAAGGAGCCATAATTACAAACTAGAATAAATATATTAGATCCACCTGTACTGCGTTACATTTTAATCCCTTCAGAGCCTCACCTGATTTCTAATATATCGGTCCTCTTGAGTGAAGCAGATTTCATCCTGAGACACACACATGTATATGACAATATGTGGCTTCAAATATAGGGAGTGAGAGCATAAGAGTAAGGTATTGCTATGTTTATGGTCAAAATGCAATTTATACAAACTGAAGAAGAGTGTGACGGAAAAAGTCTTGGATTGTTTTCCTGCACAATGTACCTTCTTCTTCTAAAATGACCATGTTTTCATGATTAAGATGGCGCCGTAGCATCCCACAAGAGTGATCAAAAAGACGCTTTCTATAAAAATGTCAAAGGCTATGAAAAGAGAAAAATACATGGCTCAAAACATCTTTTGGAAATACTGTTTGTGTTTACAAAAGAGTCCACAATACTTATAACATCTCTCTCATGAACTTTTCTTGCTCCCTTATTTCGGTTTCATCTCAACCCTGGCGTATGTATCGTCACCGACCAGAATTACTGTGGTCACCCAGAAACAATTACACATGCCAGTGCTTAATTTGAGACCATGGATTTCTGTGCTCAGCACCGGCACTCAGTTGTCAACACTGGCACTTCGGACAGTCTGCCACAGGGTGGCACTGTCTGGCTAATTTAGAAGTGACCATAACAACAGTTAATTATTAATTCAATATACATTACTATTACATGCCACCCAAGCCATTCTCATAGATTTGGGGGCCTGAAATAGTTCGAATTGTCACACTTGTAGGAGTATGATAGTTAGTAGTTGCGTTGTTACTATCATTGGCAGCATGGCAGGGGAAATGTGCGGTACAATCTACAGTGGCCTCCTGACAAGAGCTCTGTTACTTATTGTTTAAAAAATTAAGCACTGCCCATGGCTTGTGTGCAGGTTGGCAATTTCGGTTTAGTCTGTGAAATTCACTAGAAAACCATCTGATATTCACTTCATGGTTGGCAGAAGAAGATGCCCGGCAGAAGTGGATTTGCACAAGTATTTGCAGGGATGCAGAATGAAAAATATATTTTCACCCTGCCCTACAATAGCAGTTGTTATTCCCCAACTAAATAGTACTCATTTTAGTGACTACATTTAGATGGAAATTTAATTTAACACTAATGACATTCGTATTTGTGTCACTCCTGGGTACACGCTGGTTAAAGGAAAATAGGAAGAGAAGCCCATAATATTTTTTGATTCATGATTTGTAGAGCAGATTGTCTCCTAATAAAAATATCTATAACATTAACTAACACTTAAATCAGTAGCACATGCACAGCTCCTCCAAGCAGTTCTCTTCCCTACGCCCCATGTACTTGCACACCCACTCTGGCTGCTGTTTATGATCTTCTGCAGCTTCATAGAGAGGAATACAAAATGGACTCCCTCTTGTTAAAGATGGCACACTTTAAGACGCAAGTAGTCCTCAAAAAGCTATCTAAAATGTTGGACACTCTTCATACACAGCTTGGAGACTTGGAGGCGCAGCAGGCTACACTACAGGAGACTATGACAGAGAACACAGCAGTCAGTAAGGAAACATGAGCTTCAATTGGGTGGTCTTACAGCAAAGTTGGAAGATTTGGAAAATGGATCATGGAGGAATAATCTCAGAGTTGTAGGTATTAATGAGAGCAGTGAGAGAGACCACCCAAGAAGCTATATCACTCCTCTTTTTAGAGAACATTTTCCAGCCCTAAGTGACTGAGATATGAACTCAATGGTTCAAAGTGCGCACAGCTATCCTTTTCGGCAATCCAGGAAAGAGGGGACCACCCGGTACCCTCAGGCTATTTTAATCTACGTTGGAAACTTTATTTTGCGGCAAGCAATTTATCAGTCAGCAAACCCATGATCGCCCATCAAAGCAGGCGGGATTTAGTTTTTGCTGCAGTATGACTTTTGGCATGCAACCGTGGTTTGATGCTGGAAATTGCTTGAGCTTATTTCTGCCTTTCAGAAAGTTGGGGCTCCTGTCTCACTGTTGGAACCAGCCAATCTTTGGTTTACATTCAAAGGATGAACATATTTTGTTGGGACTATGTTAAAGCTAAAGAGCGGCTGGATATGTGGTCTTCTGCTAAGCAATGGCTCTACAAAAGATGGCATTGAGTGCTGATATGATTCACGGTGTCACTGTGGGGTTTTTCTCTCATTCTTCTTTCCCCCTCTTTCCTTTTCTGGTCCCCCATATCTTCAATAAATACTTTACGGTTTGCAGTGGTCATTCTGATTTAGGTTTGTCTTGTTCGGGGCTGTCTCATGTAGGGGGGACTTCATTGTCTAGCATAGCTGAGACCTGTGGCTAGTGTGATGCTGATGGGTTATGGCTCAGGGTCTGGACAAAAGATGGTGGGAGGTGGGGGGTGGTAGGGGCTGGTGGGGTCTAGGTTATAGGTGTGGGAGCACTAGCAAAGTTGTGGAGACACTCAGATATGGTAGGGGAAGAAGGGGCATTAACAAAAAGTTTAGAGGCCATACACTAGTAGGTGCTTGTGGCATCAGATGTGATTTACATAAGGATGATGGCTGAGAGAGAGACATGTCATGGCCAACACTTGCATATCCTTACTTGGAATATTAATGGTATGAAAACCATCAATAAGTTTAAACTGATAGAAGGAGCTGTACACTCTTAAACCACATATAGTTTGTATGCAGGTAACACATCATCTGGGAACCAAACTTTGCTGTTGATCGAGCTTGGTTAGAGAGCACTGGAGTGTCATTTTAACTCGGTTAGCAGGGGTGTGGCTGTTCTAGTCTGTGACTCCGGCTGGTTTGTGGTTAAAATTGAGGCAGATGAGGGGGGACCATGGCTGATTACAGTAATTCGGAGAGGAGACTTCAAACTAACAGCATGTACAGTCTATGGGCCTAACAAGGATGATTCCTTGGTATTTGACTATCTACTGGCTGAGCTGCACTATTGGCTGAACCCTTTGGCATTATGTGGGAATTTTAATGTTGCCCTTGTCCCTGGGGTAGATTCCACATATAGGGAGTCTGGTAGTGCAACAATAGAGGGTGAGAAGCACCTCAGAGGGGCATTGCAGCAGATCATTATGCCTTTGTGGATATTTGGAGTTTGTGTAGGCTACCGGATCCAGGTTTTACCTTTTATTCAACATTGCAGAGGACCCTGTCTAGGATCAATATGTTTTAGTGCGTTACTCACTTTAATCTCATGCTAGCATTTGCATGAATCCACAAATAATATCAGATCATAATTATTTGTCACTCTATATTGGCACAGCCTGCTATATCAATCTGGTGAGCCTGGCAGCTGGTCTTTTGATTGGAAACTACTACTAGAGGAAGGATATATCCTTGCTGTGGGTAGGGCCTTGAGAGAATTTTTGGATATTAATATTGGGTCCGCACCCACAACTGTAGTGAGACTCTCGTAAAGCCTTCAGCAGGGGACAGACATTGACAGATTCTATACATCAGTAGAAGAACTACGTGCTGAGGACTCCCAGACACGATATGCTCTTATATTGCTCGAGGCTAGACTGGCCCAACAGGTCATAGAGCAGGACTGGCAAGAGGCCGCAGTGGCGTCAGACCAGTTACAGGTCTTGCAGGCACCCTAAAGAAAGGCATCTGGAATAAGGTTATTAAAAAGATCCGGGCCAAGCAACTGCTTTATTTTGAAAACAGCAAGGAAATGGGTCATTGGCTAGCATTCCGGGCTAGAGATAGAGCCTGCAGCAATTTGATTTGGAGAGTTGCTAATGAGCGGGGTGAACTAATGGTTGATCAGATAAGAATCAGGAGGGAATTTAGACAGTCTTATCAAAATCCATATATAGAGGATAGTGTTGCCTCCATCCATCGAAGATGTCAACAACTACATAGAGGAACACTATGAGTGTAAACTGAGTCAAAGGCGGTCTGATCGGTTGAAGGACACCCATTTCTTTAGGAGACGTTAAATTAGCTATTAGTCAATTAGCAAAGGTGAAGGCTTGTCGGGTGAATCAGATTCCTTTGGAATTCTACAAATCCTTTTCAGGGGTTCTAGCACCTGTTCTTAAAGATCTTTTTAACTCCCCTGATTTCCTTAACCAAGCCCCCCCGTTCATGGGGAGAGACTAAGATAATTATCTTATCTAAGAAAGGGAAGGATCCAACAAACAGTAGCTCTTATTTGCTGATATCTCTTATCAATGTATACTCCAAGAACTATACTAGAGCTTTGGCCAATGGACTATCTACAGTGATTATCAATCTATTAGATCCTATGCAACATGGGTTCCTCCGGGGCGTGATAGGACCTCTCATGTGAACATGGCTATAACTGCCCTGGAGGTTTTGTCAGTGGAGAAGACACCTATAGAGTTGATCATGCTGGATGGTGAAAAGATATTCAACTGGGTCTCCTGGTAATTTATTTGGGCAATGATGGCTAGGTCATGGTTTGGCCAGGGGTTTATTGACCGGAGTAAGCTGCTCTATAGGGGGATAACAGCAAGGATCCTCTATTGTGGCAAATTATCAGACCCTATTGAAATTACCAGGGGTACCTGTCAAGGGTGCCCGTTATCATCACAACTTTTTGCACTATATTTGGAGCTCTACATCCAAACCCTGAGACTAGCCGACTCTATCCACTCACTTCATCTACATCGCTTGGTGCTCAAGGTATTGGCTTATGCTGATGGTATTGCAATTTTGACATTATCTCCAGTGGCGGCCTAGAAGGGGGTTGAGTCACTAGCAATGGAGTTTGGGCGGGTCTTAGGTTAGAAGCTTAACTCAGATAAAATGTTGATGATCTCTAATGTTTCTGCTCTTGATACAGAAAAAATGAAGGTTCAGTCCACCATTTACTCAGGGGTAGAATTGTCATTCAATAAGAGGAAATCATTGAGCTGAACCATGGTAGGGTCTATAACCACTCTGTAGAGACATTTAACAAATGGAACTGATTGCACTTAGGGCTCATAGGGAGGTGCAATCTTATTAAAATGATCATATTACCTAGGTATCAGTATCTCTTTAGATGCATACCATTATATCTCCCAATTATTTTTTTAATAAGACTGAATCACTATGGCAATGATTCATATGGAGCTATAAGAAGCTGAAGTGTACGTTACAGTATCTCCAGCTGCAAAGGGAGAGTGTTGGGATGTCCCTGCCTGGTATCCGAATGTATTACCTGGCATCTTTTATTTTCTGACTTACCATGGCCTTGGATAAGGAACAATGGCTGCTCGGGTCAACATTTTCAGACTGTCTACAGTGGTGGGAAAATGTTGAATCACATACAGGCATTATAGATATGGTCTACTTTAAGCGGACTAGGTTTAAGACTTTACTGGTTTACCATCAAATCTTGGACTATTTAGAAAAGATATTTCATGGCTTCACCCAACATGATCAATACATGCTATTAGGTTGTAATCCTTATCTCCATTTATCCATACATGAAAGTGTGCACAGCTGCTGGGGAAGCTGGAACTGCATACATTGTGGCCACTGTTTGAGGGCAATACTATGCCTTCTTTTGAGGAGCTACAACAACAGTTCTCACTCCCTTGTCAGAGCTTTTTTAGATTTCTTCATCTTCGTCATTTTTTGCTGGGATTGGAAGTGAGTGAGATTAACTGTGTACAGAATGAATTTCTTGAGCTCCTCATGGATTTGAATTGCAAAGGCAGTATAAGCTTCTATTATAAAATGATTCTTGAAGCAGGAGTGGAAGAGAGAGTCCATGTATGTCAACTTATGGCTGCAAAGTGGACCGCCTTGATGGGAGGTATGGTGATGCCGCAAGAAATTCAAAATAGTAATATCTTGGCACATACAGTCCTTAATGTGCCTCGAGTTAAGGACCATCATTTTAGGTTTTTCAGTGATTTATACTATACTCCGTACTGGTTACATAAAATTAAGATAAGGCAGGTCAGTCGATGCTTTAGGTGTGGGGTTGACGGAGCTGGTGCGGTTCATATATTTGCCACCTGCATTTGTTTACAAGGGTACTGGGACGCCATTTTCTGGAAGCTGAATGGGCTATTCCCTATTGACTGCAGAAGGAACTATTGCTTTTACTTTGGCTAGGCTGGTCTTGGCACAGCACTGGTAACTAGTCAGTGCCCCTGATCCTAGGATGTGGTGGCAAGAATTTCTAAATATTTGTTTGCTTGAAATGCCTATTCTCGAAAATAATCAGCACAGATCGAGATTAAGTCATATTTGGGAGCCAGTATGAAATTGTGAGTCAGAGGTATTGGCAGGCCTTGACATGTCAACCCCATAGTGTATTATTCTATGAATTGTTCTTCTGCGATGGATGTATTTATTGATTTACATCCTGATGCACGTAGCACTTTCCTGTATGTCGTTGTTGATATATGTGATTTTTTTTTTAATCATGTATGCTTTTTGATGCCCTAATTAAAAAAATGAGAACTTCCTCTGAAATACTGGCGATAATTTTACAAATGTAATTAACATAATTTGTGACATACAGCTACAATAGCAATTCTAAGAGAGGGGAGTGATTCACTTCAGGAAGTACAGAGGTTGGAATCAATATAAATATTAACAAGAACAGAATACCTCTGACACCATCAATAGAATTTTCACTTATGCCTCAATGGTTCTTTTTATTAACCTTGGGCTCCATTTATTTATGGATTCATTCTTCATTATTCATGATCAAAAAAGAGGTTCCCATCACATTACATGTTTACGACATACACCTCTCTTTTTGTTTTTGTAAATATATACAACAGCAACTTCAGACACAGCTAGTCTAAACAAAAAACATATACACTATTTACATAACATACTTATAGCTTAAGACCATGAAACATTCCTACATGCATAGACAACAACAATCCTGTTTGTAATGATTGTTACAGGAATACCATTCTCAACATGAATAAGTCCTACTATTTTACACTTGTAATTGGGACTTTTATCTTTGTTTTGCCCTCAATTAACTGAATTAAACAGGTCCTAGAGAGGTCAGAGAGTTATTTACAAACTCGTATATAGAGCAGCAGTAAATCTACTCGAGTGTACCTATTATGGGGCAAACTTGTTTTGTTCGGTTGCTCTTAACCTCTCTTTTAAAAGAGCCAACGCGTTTCGACCTTCAGTGGTTGGGACCAGGCAGAATATTTCATATGAAGGTCTTCATCAGGGCGGGGCTTTGGACGTGTAGGACATTAGGTGCCATATCAGACTTTCAAGATGGAGTACAATGTCCCTCCAGTCTTCTTGTATTAAGGTGGTTCTTTTCAGCTTTCTGATTTATTTGTAGTTTGGCACTTCTTTTGCTTCGTCTTCTTTGCGGTATCTGGTCTGCAGGACCGGTGGGTGTATTCTCCGCCTGGTCCCAACCACTGAAGGTCGAAACGCGTTGGCACTTTTAAAAGAGAGGTTCAGAGCAACCGAACAAAACAAGTTTGCCCCATAATAGGTGCACTCGAGTAGATTTACTGCTGCTCTATATACTGCCCTCCAAGGCCCTGGGGACCATTACCCCCCAGGGCCGGCTCCTGCAGTGTCCCGGAGTGCCCACCCCCGGGACACTGCTTTTGCTATGACAGGGCGGGAGCCGTGCGGCTCCCGCCCTGTCATAGCAAACACTGGTTTGGATTTTGAAAGCGAGAGCAGGGAAACCTGCTCTCGCTTTCAAAATCCAAACCAGATTGCTTTTCCACAAGGGGAGCTGCATGTCAGCAGCTCCCCGTGTGGAAAAGCAATGACGGCTCCCGCAGGAGGCGGGGAGCCGGCTGGGACTGTGGGGGCATTGGGGCTCCCCCCATGGTCCCCAAGGGAGAGGGCCGGCCCCGGGGGATGGGGTCCCCGGGGCCAGAAGTGGCCCGGGAGGGGAGCCACGCGGCCCCCCTCCCCCATAATAAAAAAAATATTTTTTTTAAAAAAAGGAAAGGCCGGCCCTAGGGGATGGGGTCCCCGGGGCCAATAGAGGCCTCAGGAGGGGGGCCATGCAGCCCCCCTCCTTAAAAAATACAAAATAAAAAAAAAAAAATGGTGGCTATGCCCCGGGGGATGGCGTCCCCGGGGCCGAAATTGGCCTCTGGAGGGGGGCCACGCGGCCCCCTTCCTGTTTTTTTTTTTTACAGTACAAAAATGGGTCAGGCCCTGGGGGATGGGGTCCCCAGGGCCCAAAATATTTTTTTTTTTAAAAGCCGGTATTGCGCCGGAGGCCCCGCCCCCTCCCTGCAGCACTCAGCAAACACGCCCCCTGGCGCGTTGTAAGTTGGGGAATTAATTCCCCTTGAATACTGGGGGTCCCTGGGGGCCAACTAGCCCACCAGGTACCTCCAGTATGCGCCACAGGGCTGCGTTGCAGAGAGGTGGTCTGAGGCCACGCCCCTTTTTACACCTCTCTGCAACGCAGCTCTGTGGCGCTTACTGGAGGTACCTGGTGGGCTAGTTGGCCTCAGGGACCCTCAGGATTCAAGGGGACTTAATAGGGACGTTATAGATAAAAATTAGCATTTAAAAACCTTTGAAATTCACTGAAAAAACCATAGGTTTCAGGCACGTTATAATTAGAAATTAGCATTTAAAAAGCCTTAGAAATTCACTGAAAAAACCATAGGTTTCAGGGACGTTATAGTTAGTTAGACATTTCACTCGTACAAAACCAGAGAAATTCCACCGTTATAGTTAGTTCAGCTAACTATAACTCGCGCCCCCGCAATGCACTGCTGATGATGTCACATATTACATTATTCATGACATGGTCAGTGACATCACTGATGACATCACTGATGACATCTCAAATGACATCACTGATGACATCATCCACGTGATAATCTGATGCACCTCCTCACACCCTAATATAACCTTTGATACACCCACTCTAAAATACAGACTACCATTTTCGAAACCATAGACACACCAATACCAGTTACTACATACCCACTCACTGATTCCTAGGTCTACACACACGTCCACTCATTCACCCATACAGCCACTCATAGATGCAGTCACTCATTAATACAGCACTATCATATGCACTCATACACCTATACAGACACTCACACACCACCACTCATCCAGAGTTACTCACACACCTAGTCAGTCATGCAAAGAATCAATCACACTTCCATCTACTCACCTATACAGTTATACACACACCGCATCACTTATTCATACAGATACTAATGCATACTTACTCTCTTACACAATCACTGATACAAGTACACACTCATCCATACAGCCACTCTCACAATCACTGACTCTCACGTATAGTCATTTATATACTCCAACTCTTACATACACTTCCTTTTACATATGTAGTTACTTCGACATGTACCACTGAGACATCCATTCCCTCACCAACACACCCATACACACACTCACCCACCCATACAGCTGTTTCCACATGCACTCTTGAACCCATACACCCAGTGAATCAACCACTCACACATCTATGCACAGAGTCACACACCTCCCACCCACCCACACACACACTCAGGCACCCATACAAATACTCAGGCAACCAATCGATAACCCATATAGACACTCATGTAGCTACTGACCAACCCATGCAGCAGCTTACACAACAACAGACAGACTGATACAGACATTCACACAGTTTAGTCACTAACCCATGCATTCAGTAAGACACATTTAATCACTCACTTATACAGTCACTCACGCACCTACTAAATCCTCCATCCAGACACTTATACACCCACTCATTCTTCAATACACTTGGCATATATATATAAAACATATTTAAACTTTATAGAAACACACATTCACTGGATGATGTCATCAGTGATGTCATCAGTGATGTCATTTGAGATGTCATCAGTGATGTCATCAGTGATGTCACTGACCATGTCATGAATGATGTAATATGTGACGTCATCAGCAGTGCATTGCGGGGGCACGAGTTATAGTTAGCTGAACTAACTATAACGGTGGAATTTCCCTGGTTTTGAATGAGTGAAATGTCCAACTAACTATAACGTCCCTGAAACCTATGTTTTTTCCAGTGAATATATATATATATATACCTTTCTGAGCTGCGGTAAATAGAAAAATATATTGTGTGGGATCGTTTTGAGAATGGCGGTCGCCAGTAGGTAGTTATAGTTAGGACCTAGTTTCCATAGGAAGAGCATTTATTGATTTGCCAATAACTTTGGTGCCATATGACGCATCTTCACGAAATTTTCAAATCTAATGGGTCAGTCACGTCAGCTGCTGTCTTGAAATTTCGGGGTGATCCATCAGTGATGTCACTGACCATGTCATGAGTGATGTAATATGTGAGGTCATAAGCAGTGCATTGCGGCTGCGCAAGTTAAATTTAACTCAGGTAACTATACCGGCTGAATTTCTCTGGTTTTGTACGAGTGAAATGTCAGCCTAACTATAATGTCCCTGCAACCTTTGTTTTTTTAGTAATTTCTAAGGTTTTTTCAATTCTTTTTGCTAACTATAACGTCCCTGTAACCTTTGATTTTTTTAGTGAATATATATATATATAAATATATGTATATATATATTACCTACTGACGGTCACCAGTAGGTAGTTATAGTTAGGACCTTGTTTCTATTCAAAAAGCGTTTTTTCTTTTGCCAATATCTTTGGCGCCGGTTGACGAATCTTCGCAAAATTTTCAAAACTAATGGGGCGCTCCGGTCAGCTCCTGTCTTGAAAGTTTTGGGGTGATTCGTCAAGCGGGGGCCGAGAAAAAAGGGGGTCCCAAAACGCGTTTTCCCCATGTTAATTTCCATAGGAAATTTTGGAACAGGCTACAGCCCTAACTGCTGAACGTAATTACACCAAATTAGGCAAAAAGGTAGCTCTTGGTTCAGAAAGCGACCTTTTTTTAAATGGTGTAAATCCGTTCAGTAGTTACAGAGAAATTCAAGATATAAAAATATATATATCTGAGCACCGAGGAGGAGTCGTGACTCCTCCCGAGCACAAGCTGACTTCTGGTTGGCTGCCAACACTCCAAACCAGGAAGTGTTGGCAGCCATCTTGTGACTCGGTAACCGAGTCACAAGAAATCAGTTGAAAAAAAGGTGAAAAATAAGAAAAGGGGGCAGGGTACAAACACACTGACCCCCTAGGCCTGCTCAGGGGGTCCCACAGAAACCCCCAGGGCCAAAGAAAGCAGTTTAAAAAAAAAAATCGTCCGACTTCACACTGGGTGCGCGAATCCGGACGAGAAAAACAAAAAAAACGAAGTGCGGGCTCCCGCGCTTCGTTTTGTATAAGCCCCCGGGTGGGCCAGGTCCTGGGGGCAATGTGCAGTTAATTTTCAGGGGCCCCCGCAGCCCCGGGGACCGCCACCTCCCCTTGGCTTTATTCATTATATGCGGGGGCAAGCAGCCCCCCAGTATCCCCGGGGACCACCACCTCCCCGGGGCTTCTAAAAAAATGTGTGTGGGGGCTCCTGCCCCCCCACGCTGCCGCAGGGACAGCCACCTCCCTGGGGCATTCAATAATATGGGTCGGGGGCCTCGCGGGCCCCTCGAAGCCCCGGGGACCGCCACATCCCCGGGGCTTAAATTAAAATAAAGAAGTGTGGGGGGGCTCCTGCCCCCCCCACACTGCCCCGGGGAGCACCACCTCCCCGGGGCATTAAATATTCAAATGCGGGGGTCCGTTGCGGACCCCAGGGGACCACCACCTCCCTGGGGCTTTACAAACATTGGGAGGGGGGCCGCGCGGCCCTCCTCCTGGAGCCCTTGATGGCCCTGGGGACCGCCACCCCCTAGGGCCGGCTCCTGCGATGTCCCTGGGTACCCACCCCCGGGACATTGCTGTTTGCTATGGAAGGGCGGGAGCACGGCTCCCGCCCTGCTATAGCAAACTCTTGCTTTGCTTCGTTGAAGCGAGAGCAGGAATCTTGCTCTTGCTTCAAGGAAGCAAAGCAGGATTGCTTTTGGGCATGCAGCTCCCCTTGCTCAAAAGCAATGCCGGCTCCCGCAGGAGACGGGGGGATGGCTGGGACCGTGGGGGCATTGGGGCTCCCCCACGGTCCCCAATGCTAAGGGCCGGCCCCGGGGGATGGGATCCCCGCGGCCAGAAGTGGCCCGGGAGGGGGGCAACTAGGCCCCCCTCCCCTTTAATTAAAATGTAAAAAATAAATTAAAAAAATATGGAAGGCCGGCCCAGGGGGATGGGGTCCCCGGGTCCATAATTGGCCCAGAGGAGGGGGGCCATGTAGTCCCCCTCTCGGGAAAATGTTTATTTTGAAAGAAAAAAAAACAAGGCCAGGCCCGAGGGATGGGATCCCGGGGCCAGAAGTGGCCCAGGGAAGGGGGGCCACGCGGCCCCCCTCCCAGGAGAAATTGAAACAACTTTTTAAAAACGAGGCCAGGCCCCGGGGGATGGGGTCACCGGGGCCAATAGTGGCCCAGGGAAGGGGGCCACGCGGTCCCCTCCCGGGATAATATTTATTTAAAAAAAAAAATGAGGCCAGGCCCCGGGGGATGGGATCCCGGGGCCAGAAGTGGCCCAGGGGAGGGGGGCCACTCCCAAGAGAAATAAAAAAATGTTTTTTTTAAATGAGGCCAGGCCCCAGGGGATGGGGTCACCGGGGCCAATAGTGGCCCAGGGAAGGGGGGACAATTGGTCCCCTTCCCGTTTTTATTAAATAAAAAAAATAAAAAGTTGCTCAGACCCTGGGGGATGTGGTCTCCAGGGCCCAAAAATAATTAAGGGAAGGGGGGCCACACAGGCCCCTTCCACAAAAGCAAAAGCCGGCATTCCCGGGAGGCCCCACCCCCTCCATGCACCGCTATGCAAAAGTGCCTCCTGGCGGGTTCTAAGTTGGGGGATTAAGTCCCCTTGATTCCTGAGGGTCCCTGGGGGCCAACTAGCCCACCAGGTACCTCCAGTAAGCGCCACAGAGCTGGATTGCAGAGAGGTGGTCCGAGGCCACGCCCCTTTTTACACCAGTCTGCAAATGCGCCTCTTGGCGCACTGCTGGTGGGGCGATGAGGTCCTCTTGTGTCCTGAGGACCTCAGGACACAAGTGGACTTCATCCCCGGAGAAGCAGTGCGCCAGGAGGCGTGTTTGCAGAGTGGTGTATAAAGGGGGCATAACCTCGAACCACTCTCAGCAATCCAGCTGTGTGGGGCTTACTGGAGGTACCTGGTGGGCTCCCCCAGGGACCCTCATGAGAAAAGGGGACTTCATCCCCCAACCAAGAGTGTGCCAGGAGGCGCGTTTGCAGAGTGGTGGAGAAAGGGGTCGTGGCTTCTGTCCACCTCTCAGCAATCCCACTGTGTGGGGCTTACTGGAGGTAAGAGGTAGGCTAGTTGGCCCCTAAGGACCCCCAGCAGTGAAGGGGACTTCAATCCCCCTCCAAGAGCGTGCCAGGGAGAACGTTTGAAGAGTGGTGCGCTATGGGGGCGTGGCCTGTTATGAGAACTTAGCAATTCTGCTGTGTGGTACTTACTGGAGGTAATAGGAGGGGTAGTTGGCCCCCAAGGATGTCCTTGGGGGCCAACTACCAATCTTGTTACCTCCAGTAAGTCCCACACAGTAGGATTGCTAAGACATCTTTGGAGGCCACGCCCCCTTTGTCTACCACTCTGCAAACGTGCCTCATGGCAGACTACGGGCAGGGGGATGAAGTCCACTTTACTCCTGAGGGACTTTGGGGGCCAAGAAGCCCTCCTGGTACCTCCTGTAAGTCCTACACAGCGGAATTCCTGAGCGCTGGTTGGAGGCCCAGCACCCTTTCTCTACCACTCTGCAAACGTGACTACTACTTATATAAGCATCTTTCTGCACCTCTGACTTAGAGGTAGTTTTAATCCCCCTGCCCTATTATGTACTAGGGCCTTACAGAGGAGGTCATGCCAATCACAGGGGTACCCCAACGCATAGTGTTCCCTAGTGTATGTATGTGTTTTCACTGTATTCTAAGTGTCTTTTAGCATAGCACTGGCTCTAGGCCTGGTTAGTCAGAGTCAGTTACCACCAGTACCCATCAGCAAAAAGTTGGGGGCACAGGATGACTTTGCAACAAGGCCTCTTTCTGCACCTCTGTTGGTTCTTTCTGCATATCTCTTGCTTCTTTCTGCGCTTTTCTTCATCTTTCTGGACTTCTGTTGCCTCTTTCTGCATATCTCTTGCTTCTTTCTGCACCTTTCTTTGTCTTTCTGGACTTCTGTTGCCTCTTTCTGCATTTCTCTTGCTTCTTTCTGCACCTTTCTTCCTCTTTCTGCACATGTCCTACCTCTGTAGGCATAGTTAGAAATTAGCATTTAAAAACCTTAGAAATTCACTGAAAAAACCTTAGGTTTCAGGGACGTTATAGTTAGTAATTAGCGTTTAAAAAACCTTTGAAATTCACTGAAAAAACCATAGGTTTCAGAGATGTTATAGTTAGAAATTAGCATTTAAAAAACCTTTGAAATTCACTGAAAAAGCCATAGGTTTCAGGGACATTATAGTTAGAAATTAGCATTTAAAAAACCTTAGAAATTCACTGAAAAAAACACAGGTTTCAAGGACGTTATAGTTAGTTGGACATTTCACTCGTACAAAACCAGAGAAATTCAGCCGTTATAGTTAGTTCAGCTAACTATAACTCACGCCCCCGCAATGCACTGCTGCTTCCAGTCCAAGCAGCCCTTTTGCCTCATTATCGGACCTTTCCAATATGGCCGATCTATTTTCCAACCAACTCAGCACCAAAGCGCATGCGCACGCATGCGCAGCTTTCCGCCGCACTCAGGGCTCCAAGATGCAGCCGAGTGACTGCGTACGGCAGCGCCGCTCCTCCCTGCCTCCGTACGAGCACACAGGCACGTATCCAGGAGGGCGCACAGGCTTAAAAGCACTGTTTTCCCCACGCTCCACACCAGCCGGGACGACGGGATACCACACCAGGTTCACAGACGGGTTCCATATCGAAACCAAGTAAGGTTGCGCTGCTTCTTTCCCACAGCAGGACCCCCGAGCACACCTGACTTTCCGTGCTCATTTCAAACTTCACTTCTCCCCAGATTCTGACATCGGATGGGACCCCTCCCGAGTCCCGATCGGCTGCCAAATTTCACATATAGTGTAATTATACTTTCATAAACAGCGTTGCTAGCAGAAGCTCTCTGATTGTTTTAAATGTTTTTATTTCAGTTTCAGCGCGCCGCATGATCACTTGTGCCAAACGCTCTCGCCAGGCGCGCCACATGATCACTTATGCCAAACGTTCTCGCCAGGCACTACCACTACTGTGGACACTATCCACACAGCGTGCCACGTGACCACCGACCACGGTGGCCCCTACCTGCTCACTAGTAGTTAAAGGGTGATGACCTGCGACAAACCATGTTTTGCTCACCACCCTGGGCAATATAACGACCTGGATCTCACCTGAAGCTCCTCAGCTTCATAGCATCGATAAGACAGGGGCGATCATCATAGGCTGCTTGCCACCTTCCGCATGCAGCATGCCCCACCTCGTCTAGATAATGCGTACAATGACAGGGTCGGTCATCGTGCTAGACCATAGCACCGACGTAAGATTGCATTTTATGTTGCTTAACAATAATGTATATACATGTTTTGTGTTGTCTTCTTTTCTCCCACAGGTCTTTTTCAGTGTCCGTAAGTACGTTGACACTCAGTCCACACACCTTAGCGCGTGTGTAGGTACTTTCTTGTTTTTTCACGTGGCACTACTCACTTTGCCACTCACTTTTTCACCACCCGGTCCTGAAGAAAGCCCCTTATAATCCCTATTGCGGGCTGAAACATGTAGACCATTCACATAGTCAACTAGGGATAATAACCTCCCATTTCAGTTGCACTACACTTATTTTAACCATATCCTGAGCCGCCACTAATAAAGTTTACAGGCAAGGATTCTCAGAGGTATTTTTAACAAATTTCACATCACATCACACACTCACACCAAACCAGCTCCGCTGTAATCAGGCGTCGTAGCACAACCTGGCGGCACTCGGCCACCCGGTTGGGACCCCAATGATGAAACATGACACCAACCAGGTTGGTGTGTGAGGGGTCTTTTAAACAAACCTAGTGGGTCCATGTACTAACCAGACTAGTGATTGTACCACATCCACACAGAGGGTTCGTCCTTCTTTGTTTAGCTTGTCACATATTACATCATTCATGACATGGTCAGTGACATCACTGATGACATCACTGATGACATCACTGATGACATCTCCAATGACATCACTGATGACATCACTGATGACATCATCCAGTGACTGTGTGTTTCTGTGAATTTTAAATATGTTTTATATATATATAGGCCAAGGTGTATTGAAGAATGAGTGGGTGTATGAGTGTGTGAATGGATGATTTAGTAGGTGCGTGACTGTCTGTATAAGTTAGTGATTAAACGTGTCTTGCTGAATGCATGAGTTAGTGACTAAACTGTGTGAATGTCTGTATCAGTCTGTCAGTTGGTGTGTAAGCGGCTGCATGGGTTGGTGAGTAGCTACATGAGTGTCTATATGGGTTATTAATTGGTTGTCTGAGTATCTGTATGGGTGCCTGAGGATGCTGCAGACTTCGTCCTTAGGGCCCCTACACCTGGCATGGCCCAGCAGAGGTGATTTGATCAGCAGCCGGCAGAGGGGGGCATCACCAATTCTGATGCAGCTGGACACCCAGGGCCTCCCGCAACGACATGAAGGTCAGGCCCTACGGCCATAAGTCTATGCTTTGGGGTCTGGGCTTCCTGGTGAGGGCTGAACTGGGGCGGACTCATTACCCCCATGCTGTACTTTTCTGCTGTTGACACGTGGATTGTGGGAGGGCCTCCTGGATCTCCTACGGTGCAAGGCCACTCCCCCTCCTCCTTTGCCTGGAGACTAGGTGACAGCGTGGAGCTGTCCTGGGGGTGCATGGGGACCAGGGTAATACATCTAACTTGGCTGGTGCACCCTACATAGGGGAGGCACCACCCACTGTTTGGAAAAGTGAGGGGAGCAGGGGCCCCATCTTGACTGACCTCCTATCAGAGCGGACAGCTCTGCTATGCTGGGCTTGGCCCGTGCCTCCACTCCTGGACCCCTGAAGCGGCTCCAGCACCTTGCTCCTACAGTGATGATGGCGGATCCCTGCCCCTCTTAAGCCTCAGGGATAATGATTTAGAGATGGGCTCCTTGAATGAGGCTTAGAACACAGCTTTACCTCCTGGGCTCCGAAGGTCATTTTCACCACCTACACAGCTATGAAGGCGGCTAAAAACAAGCATGACCTGTTGGTTCGGGAAATGTTCACCTACTCCACACCAATCCCCACCCAAGGACTCAATGTCTAACATGCAAGTATTGTCACAATCAGACCTGAAGGGGGGCTCGGACTCGGAGCATGCCCCGGTGACCTGGGCTTTTCTGGCCTCCCTATTTGATTCTCATAAAATAGAATTCCAGGACCTCAAAAAAAGACTTAACCAAGGATATCCAAGCACTGCGCCAAGACTTGTCATCAGAGGGGGAATCGAGTGTTCTCTCTAGAAGACAAGGACACAGCGAGGAGCAAAGAAGTGGAGATGCTACGCCATGAAATAATTTGCCTCTATGAACAGCACGACAACCTCAGAGCCCAAACTGAGGACCTCAAGAACAGGTCCCGCAATAATAAAGTCCGTCTTAGAGGGAGCCCTTCAGGCTCGGAGGGTTCAGACTTTCAAGGACATACACAGGCGCTGTTCTGCTCTATTCTGGACTGGGAGGATGATGCTGAATTATGGCTGGATAGAGTGAATAGGGTTGGTTGGCCCGCAGGACCTAATGCCAGACCACCAGATATCCTTGCATGTGTACACAACTTTCAAATATAAGAGTAAATCCTGAAAAAGCAAGAACCAAGCACCATATCCAGTTTTGCAGCCACATCATTGAACTTATCCAGGATATTTCCCTTCGTACCCTTCAATGCCACTCCAAAAAGGTCTCCTATCATTGGGGGTGCCCCTTAAGGCTGGTCTTCCATTGGGAGGGTAAGCTTCATCAACTGAAGATGCTCAAAGATGCTCACTGGGTGCTCAACCTCCAAGAGTATTAATCTCTGCAGCCCGGGCTTGGCTCCTCCCGCGGGTCCCCACCCCAGGCTGCAGCCTGCTGGAGAGTCGGTAGATGTGGTAAGCCTACTCGTCCTGGCCCGGAGAAGTGGGCCCAAGAGCGCCTAGCAGTGTTGGTCAGTTTGACCTCAGGTACTGGCGGGGCTGCCTCAGAAGAGTTGCCCTCTGGGCGCTCAGTGTTCAAGTAGTTTGTCCTAAGCTGGGCCACTGTCTTATACACATGGTCCATAGTGACGAGGGGCAATATGTTGATGCACACTGCTGCACTAACACATCACCCCTGCCGGTCCATGCCCATCAAGTTTCTTACCACTGACAATGGACTTTTAAAAGTTATTGTTACTTTTGTTATTAGGGGATGGTTCTTCTTGGGTTCTGATCCATCACTTCCCTAGATCTCCACCTGGTGCCTCAGGGTTTGTGGTGCAAGTTAGAACGTTCTCAGGCCACTCTCTTGCCAATCCAATCCTTACCTAGTGCCAACTCACGATTGCCGGCTATGCACTTACACCTCTATTAATATTCTTAAAACTTAACGTGACAAGCCTCAGTGTTTGAGTCCTTAAAAATCCAATAAAGTGGCAGTTGTCCTTTCCCTCCTCGAACATTTGAGCAGGGGCATCTGCCTCCTCCAAGAGACCCACCTGCTCCCCAAAGACACCCATAAAATGCAATCATGAAGGTTCCCACAGGGCTTTGGTCTTCAGGCTCTGCCAAGCGGGGCTGGGTGGCCATCCTGCTATCAAGAAGCTTTAAAGGTGAGATCCTCTCTAAAGTTGTGGAGAGTAAGGGACAGCTTCTGGCCTACTGGTTCCGGGTGGGCACTTTCAATTTCACCTTAGCCAACGTTTCAGCTCCCAACGAACACCAAGAGACTTTTATAATGGGCGCCCTTGCATCAGTGTTTCTCTCTCCCGACTCTACCATACTGGTATTAGGCGACACTAATGTAGTAATGGACACTAACCTGGACTGCTCAGGCCAACGTTCTGACCAGACAGGGGCCTTCACGGCTCAGGGCCTCCAGAGGTTGGCAGATTGTGGGTTACATGGTGTCTGGCGCAAGCGGCACTCCACCACACCGGAATATACATTCTATTCCACAGCGCACAAGACTTAAGCCCACATCCACCACTTTCTTGCAACTCCCACCATCAGTCGCGGCTCCTAGAGGGAGTTCCGCTGGGCGGTGACGTGGGGCGGGGGAGGGGCAGGGTGGGGGGGTAGTAAAAACCGGAATCCGGCCGAACCGAGTAGTTAGCAAATAATTAAATAAAACGAATTTCGTAGCGCGCACTGCATCGCCAAATGCGATGCAGTGCGCGCTACGAAATTCGTTTTATTTAATTATTTGCTAACTTACCTCGGTTCGGCCGGATTCTGGTTTTTACTACCCCCACCCTGCCCCTCCCCGCCCCACGTCACCGCCCGGCAGAACTCCCTCTAGGAGCCGCGACTGCCCACCATGCAAGCCCTAGTGACAGACACCTTCATTGCCCCTCGGTCCCTATCTGACCATACCCCCTTGTCTCTAGTGTTGCGCCTCGATTCCCACCAGGCTGGACAATCACACTGGCGGCTTTGCGAGTCCCTTCTCCAGTCCCTGTCCACAGTGGCCTTACTCCATAAGGTGATCTCTGACTATATGCAAACTAATGACACTGGGAAGATGTCTCTAGCCTCTCTTTGGGAGGCACTGAAACTAGTGGTACGGGGAGCGCTCATAGTCATATCAGCGGCAGACAATCGCCGTTGGAAATATAAATGACAGAGCCGAGAACAAACGGTCTCAGAACTTGAGGCCATACACAAATGCACATGAGCGACGAAAATTTGGAGAGAGTTGGAAAAAACGTGACTTTCCCTCAAGCACCTAGATCTCAACAGGGCAGAATATGCTTTGGTGCATTTAAAACACAAGTTCTGCTTAGGTAGCAATCACTGTGGCTGTATGCTTATGCATCGCCTTCGGGCCAAAATACAGACTGGATCGGTACAGGTGCGATAGGTACCAACGCACACATAGTGCTTGCGTTCCAAATGTTTTACAGCGCAATGTATGCAAACTCGAACTTCCTTGGTGAAGACCCCTCCACCTATTTCAACATTGTTCCCCTTGGCCCCCTCCCAGCCCAAGAATCCAAAGACCTGGAGTAACCTATCTGGATTGAGGAGGTGATCTCAGCCATCGCTCACTTAAATGTTATAAAATCCCGGGGGCCTGATGGCTTCTCGTCCTTCTTCTACAAAGTCTTTTGCCAGGAATTGGCCACACTTATCACACACCTTTACAATACCTTTGCAGGGATATGTGACGTTACAACGCATGCCATTACATCGCATGCCGTTGCAACGCCAAACTTTACCCCGACTTTCTGTCAGGGGGGGCGCTGGAAGTTGGAATAGATTAATTTTCTATTCCAACTCCAGTGTGTGCAACAGTAGGGAAGGTGTTGGAGTTAAATCCAACACCTTCTACCCACTGCTGCACACCTTTTTTGTTGCAACGGCATGCGATGTAACTGCATGCGTTGTAACGGTTGCATTGTAAAGGCTGCTTCCCCCTTTGCAGATACTGGCACCTTCACTGATTCTATGCTTGAGGCTTCAATCTCTGTTATCCCTATCAAAGGTATAACACTATCAAATAAAGCAACCACAGCACAATGCAAATTGTTACAGGTCAAACTCAGTTTAATCAAATGTTCCTTTGCTCACATGAATGCACATTGAGAAAAGATAATGTAGATTTGTTATAAGCAATGAACATTTTAGCAACCAAAGTATATTTGAGCATATCAAATGTACAATTGCACAAAAGAATATACATTTCGATCAGTGAATTTCATTTCACAGAATAATTTTGGCACTGCATCACATTTACATCAAGCAACTAAACACTTATGAAGTAAACACACCATCAAAACTCCATGGCCATTCAGGAAAACCAATATTGTAGATTCTTTTCCTCTCCTAAACCAACATGGAAACATAGGTATTCAGACTCTACTTACATTCACATTACAATACCCTGGATGAAAATGCTTCCTCCCACTTGAGAAAATCTGAGACCTCAGGAATCTGAATTTAGCATGTGTGATAAATAGCACCAATTATGAGTTTTGTCTAAAACAATGTGGCATAACATGCAGATTTTAGCGCTCTCCACCAAATCAGTATTTTTCCCTGAGTAACATTAGCAGGATACCCAGCCAAAGTTTACATATGGAAAATTGCTGGATTCTGATGCTTGCCGTAAAACATATAAGTCACTTATTGTAAAGCTTTAAACCATAGTTAAAGGTACAATAGTGTAGACTACAGCACTTGATAAGTATATATTGTAAACATTTTGAAGTGCATCAATTAAGGCACTTTTGATTAAAAACACAGAACCCTTTATCTAATTCCGAATGTTCGATATTACTCCAAACAAACATCATTCTATCCATTATTCGGGAAGAGTTATGATATTTGGAGAGCACTTTGATTTTTAAAAGCAATCTAAGTGATTCCTTTCAGAACTATTGAAGTCTTTTTATCTATAGGTGTTGTAGTATGCAGCCTTACATTTTCTTGAAACCTGTTTGTTCATTTTATGAATATATAATTTGTGTTCTGCATAGTATTTGATGGAGGATATTTTACAGTTTTGCAGGACAGTAAATGGTCTGTAGTCTTACCCATAGTATCAGTCATTGAAGGATGAAAAGTAGAGATGCCTCTGCTGGAATTAGAGCTGGAACTTTAGTTCACTGTAAAAGGCAGATATGCATAGCTATACACAGATGCATATTTGTGCACGTTTTGATTTGCATTTATATAGTGCTTCAAACTCACTATGTCAGGATACTGTATTTTTTTCCACTTACTGAACTTAAGAGTGATTAACTCGCGACTAAAAAATAAAACAATGTGCTTTTAATATCAGTGTTTTAATGTCATGCACTGTTCTAATCGGAATCCTTTTTTATGGATCAATTCTGTTTAATAAAGCCTCAGCAAAACGCAAACACACACAGCTGGTCGCCTACAACCCAGGGGGCCAGCCGCATTAATGCATTATCAGAATATAAGTTAACACAGCAGTTTGCCTACAACCTCGCCGGTCGGCAGCATTACAGAATGCATTTTCAACCAGAACAGTCATGAAAGGTACCATGAATCATAGACATACACATCTGATCGCCTAGAACACATAGGGTTGGCAGTGGTAGAGAAAGCAATTGCATCATATTGAGTTTGTGGCTACCCTTTCCCTCCTGGGTCAGCAGCATTTGTAGGCATTATTCACGTAAGAATACAGGAAACCCCAACAAAAACACCCTCATTCCTCCCAGGTCCCTCCTAAAGAGTAGCAAGGTGGTCTGTAGTTATGACATGCCAAGGCAAGCATTAGGTGTGCAAATGTATGTGGTGGGTAATGAGATCAGACCGGGCCTTGTTGTTAGTAGACGTGGGCTATGGGAGCAGGCAAAGCAACTTTAGATAGGCCGGGCAGGTTAGCTCATTAAATTCAAGTGGAGAGTATATGGTGGAATGGTGCCCACAGGTTGGAGTAAGTATTACGCTTCTGTTCAACAGCTAATGATAAGTTATCCATACTCAATATAAACCAAATCTTGTGAAGCAAGGCAGTGTGGTCAGGGATCCGGGCGGTACCCCACAAGGAAAGGATCGCCTGATGGGCTGCTCCCAGGGCGAGGGCCATCTGCCTCCCTCTCAAAGAGTGAAGCGGGTACGCCAAAGGGTTAGGAAGTCCCATGATGCTATAGACCAGGAACCTTTGTATAGTCGTTTGGAAAGCCTTGTCTATGTCGTTAAGTTTATGATCCCAAAAACAACCTAGCTTCGGGCAGTGCCTGAGAAGATGAATTAAGGTGCCTGTACCATGCACCCCCTCCAGCACTCTTTCGTGCATTCCAGGCTCAGAGCCGTGCAGGAGTCAAGTAGCAATAAGACACTATTTCGTATGCCGTTTCGGCGCTGGCCATGTTGTGGGCGGTGTGTTTAGCTTTGTCGTAAATGTCTTTCCACTCTTTGGCAGTGAATGTCCTGGCAAGTTCTGCCTCCCACCTAGTCTGACCCATGGATGTCGTTAAAGGCGCCCTTTTCCTAGTAGGGCATAAAGTTCCGAGGTTAGATGCTCGTCATCTTTTTTAAGGGTGAGCCATTTTTCAAAAGGGGTAAGAGGTCTCCCTGCATTCTGTTTGATGGCTGGTTGCATCACACAATGGCGTACCTGGAGACTAAAAGACAACAACTAGCTGCCAATGGTCACTCCAATAGCTCTTACCCAGTCTTATAGCAGAAACCATGTTGGAGTCTATGTAGTGAGTGAATGCGTAACAGAGCATAGATTCTAAATTGGCCTTATTACCCATAAGGCAAAGTGCATTTTAATTAAAAGTAGGACATGTAGCTATGTAATGTTAAACACACCCTAACAGCAAAAAAGCCCCAAAAGCTATTTTCACTGTAGCAAGGCTGGCTTTTCCATGGGAAAATACTGGGATGCAATATTAAATGTAATAAAGTTATCTCAGGCTAGGAAACAGATAGAAAATGTATTCTTGGACTCTTTGTAATATTTATTAAAAGACCCAATTCACTGATTTGAAGTGACCACAGAGGAGTTGCTGCTTATTTCCCTGGCCACACCTCTGGGGAGGGCACACAGACTCCACACAAGAGAAAAAGGGTTTCACCATCTATGATTTAGGCAGGGAGGAGCATTGTGGGATTGTTTGTTGTAGGGCACAGAAGAAATGCTGCAAAAGTGGGTAGGGTTACCCTCAGAACTTTTACCCGATTATTAGCGAGGGGCTAGGAGTCGCCCCTACCCACAGGCTAGTGCCAGACATAAATATGGCACCCATAGTATTTTCCTCAAAACACTACTGGGCATTTGGGAAATCAGAACAGGACTGAAACTGCTGTCTGAGAAGAGCCGTGAAAGACCGGACCTGCTCTCCCTTTTGTACCCAGGACAAATAAGTGGACTCCAATGTTTATAAAACTGATCTCCTTTTCAAACTACAGGGACACACCAAACTACAAGATACAAGAGGTCTTTCCTGCAACTGCTCAGGTCACCAGGTGGACCTGCCCTGGACTCTGCTGGTTGTTCCAGCTGGGGTGAGTCTTGACCCCCAAGTGTTATTCCTGAGATCATGGAACTTTGGGTTGTGTCAAAGTGCACTCTTCCTATCATCCTAAGAAATATGAGACTTGGAAACTTTTTGACTCCAAAGACCTTTGGAGGACTTGGACAAACCTGCTGTGTCAATCCGATCCAGGTGTGTTGCCACTGGGATGAAGATTTAGGTTTACCCTGTTCAGACATTCATGGAGCCCTCTTCGACTAGTGCCTCCCTCCCTCCCCTGCTGGAGGAGTCTAGGCTTCAAAAAAGAAACTACATGTAAATATAGAAATCTTCATTGGGCCAAGGTGCCAGAACTATCCTTATAGTGGGGAACCTTCTCTGGGCTTGAAATTCAAATTCCTTCTACTTGGAACTTTTCTGCCAAAGTCAACGGCTTCATCAGGACCTCATCCAACAACTAGGTGACCGCATGGCTCTCTCTTTGGCAACAGCCTGCTGCCTTGACCTGCTGAAGATGTAAGACTTCCATTTCAGAGACCAAAGGTAAAACCTCTGACCATGTCAAGCCTGGATTCTGTAGCCAAACCACACTCATCACAGCTAGCCTCAAATCCCACCTAGGTCCTGATCTATGCTTAGTACTTTATGCTGCTCTTTTTATTTAAGACTTTAAAAATTCATATTGCTTGTTCCCCTTTTTGGATTTTTGTCATTTTGGTGTCATTTTATTTCTTAAACCATACCCTATTTTTCTTTACTTTTTCCTTCATTACTGTTTTAGTGCAGCATAAATACTTTACACATTGTCTGTAAGCTAAGCCTGTCTGCTCTGTGCCATAGCTACCAGGGGCTTGAGCTCCGGTTTATTTACTAACATTAGTGGTTCATCCTGACAAGCATTGTGATTAATGCTTGTGGTGAGTATGTAATCCCCCTTAACTAATACTCCAATTTCTTAAAATAGGAAAAACAAGAAAAGTGAAGGGAACAATAATGGTGATGAACTTATTGGATTGGGAAGTCATATGGCCAAATGGAGAGTTTCCAGGCAGGTTCTGCAACCTGAACTTAAATACTGCTGCTGCCAAGACTACCCCAGAAGCAGTGAGCCCAACCTTGAAGTGAGTAAATGATTGGGTTTATCTTCTAGTTATTTTTCCCAACTTCCAGTGCCCTGTTCTCCATCACTTTCAGCCTACCTTAAAGCCTCTAATTCTGGTACTTGTGGGTACATCTCAGAACTGTAGTCTGACCTATCTCTTACCTGCGTCGTCAGCTTTCTCCACATATGGTTCTTATTCTCCCTTCTCGTGATTTTAACCCGACACGGCTTCACATTCCTGACACTTGAAAAGTTGAGGGGTGGCCCTTTTGCTTTTTTTCATGGCCAATTTGTAGATCCTTGTGAAAATCTGGAAGTGGAGCATGTCACTGCAGTGATCTCACTTCTTCCATTGATGTCTTTGCTGTCAGAGGAGTCATATCAAGGAAGCAGGAAGGTGATAGTTGAGTGTAATGAAACTTAACGTGTTTGAATGCCTCTGGAGGGTATTTTTGGTCTTTAAAATTGTGAGACTGGTATTGGTGTGGATGTTAACAATGAAAGAGCTGAAGTGGTGGTCTCTTTGGGTGACAGGAAGATTTAATTTCCAGTCACCATGTAGAGTCCTGGTGTGGAAATTATTACATCCAGAATGTGGCCAGCTGAGTGTGTTTTTGAAGAGACGATTTTGAAGAAGTTGAGATTCTTCGGTTTGAGCGGGTGGTTCATGTTTGGTGAGTTTTGATTGGTTAAACCAGATGCTCAAGGTTCCCAGAATGCAGAGTTTCATGTCGGATTTAGCCACATTGAAGATGGATGAGGCAAGGAGGAAGGAGCGTTGTAGATAGAGTGAGTCTTCCCCAAGACGTTGTTATTGTCCTATTGCAACAACAATAAGGTGATGGATGGAATGCTTGAATTAATCTCAGCCACTGGCAAGCATTCAGGTTGCACTCCAATCTATCATTTTTTGCTTACCATGTCACCTCAGTTTGGAGCAAGCCATATGCAATTCTGCCCTGTCCCTGCTCCAGTTGGAACAGTCAGCCCGAACTGCCTGGCCAGGTCCTCCCTGAACCAAAAAACAAGCAACCTAGGACCGGTTTTGCACTTATTATGGGCTCATCTGCCACGTATAGCTTGATTCCAGTAGCACAGTGAGCACAGGATCCACATCTGGGCATACCCTTCGCACTTAAAGCAGCAACTGCAAAAACAACAAGGCGGTGGATGGAATGCTTGATTTAATCTCTGCCACTGGCATTCGCTCGGGCCGCATCACAATCCATCATTTTTCGCCCACCATGCCCCCTCAGTTTGGACCCAATCACATGCAAATCAGCCTTGACCATGCTTCAATTAGAACAATCCAGGCCAAACTACCAGACCAGGTGCTCCCTCACCTGGAAAATAAACAACCAAGGACCAGTTTTGCACTTCCCCAAGACAATGCTATTGTCCTAGACACAGCATATAGCTGGCCATAGGCATCTTGCCAAAAGGTAGAGAGCAATGAAAAAATCATAAATGAAGAGGGCAGGACAGATTGGGAGAAGCAAAAAGGTAGAATTTCATGATGAAGGGGTTACTCACTGAGTCAATTGGGGATTGTAGAGAGAGAAAGTTTCCGATATAAGGGCAAATACTCAAGCAGACCAAAGAGAGCCCATACGAAGCCCAAATTGACCATTAAATCTAAGGTAGATCTCTCATACTAGTTATGTTTAGCTGAAGAGGTATCAGGAGGAAACGTGGGAGGAGAGAATAGCTTCTTTGAGGACAGAGGCCAATAGGGTTAGAAAAGTAACTATTGATTTAAGAAGGTGGGGGTCGAAAGGCTGGGCTTGCAGGAGAGGAAATGCTTGAAATGGAGATTACTAAGTGTAGCTATTTTCTATCTTGGAGTAATTTCTCCTGTCTCAAATAAGACATTACTATACCACTGAAAATAAAATGAGGGTAGGATTAGATTTGCATGCACTATTGCTTAATATTTTCATGGAAGAAATGCTACCTAAAAATATGATCCTACTAATATTTAAGGGTGTGTTCCAAGTTTGAGTGTCAGTTCTATATTTCAATGGGCATCCATTCACTAAAATGCCAGAAGTAGATGTAGTGACTTAATCCACTTTCATCGCCATTGGCAGTGCAGGGTAGCCGTTTGACAGACATGTTGCTCTTCAACATCTAGGTGGTTGCTGCCCAGTTTCTAGGCAGAGCGAAAAGTATATAAACATAAAGAAACAGGGCTTTTAGAGTGCTGTTTACTTTTTGATCCCGGCACTGTCATCATGACTCCTGAGACAATTTGTAGGAAGAGCAGTACCATGGGTGGTAAACTAGGACAGCAATTGCTACACCCTATGAACCCTAATAGAATTCCATATATGATGTTGGGGCAGCATGGCTAATCCTTCGGGCATGCCTTAACAGCAAACCTTTCCAAACATTGGTTGCATCTCAGTCTATTTTTCTAGTAAACATTTCAAACCAAGAAAATTTGATGGGAGTTATACCAGTACCAATGAATACATTTTCAAAATTCTATGGGCCTTATTTAGATCTTTGAGTATCAGGTCCTGCTGCTGCTTTTGCGATGGTCTTCATGCCCGCCTGCTAAGTGGTCCGTCTTTTCTAATTAGATGCTGGCGGTTCAACGGATGAAAGACTGTTAGAGTGCTGCCAACTTCGCCAGGTATGTTCACCCACGTCGACGGCACAATAGACAAAAGCAGTTGTCAGAGGGAGGGCCACTAGTGTGTCGGCCAGGCCATTCATGATGTGCCTTCCCACTGATGTGACTGTGGCGGTAAAACCTCTACACCTGAGTTGGTGGATTGGAAGGGATATAAGGCAGAAACTCACCTTTTATCACTTTCACACTTGCTTTCTCACCATGGATCCAATCTTCCAAGTCCTGCTGCTTCATGATGAACAAATATATATATACACACAGAAAAGGGTGCCAGATGAGATTTTAACGACCAGCGAGGGTGAACTCTCCAATTGCAATCACAAAATACACAAGGGCCCTCGGATCTGTCAATAAAGAAAGAGAAAAAGGTAAGAGAGGTTGGCAAGGAAGAATGCGCCCCTTTAAAGGACGATTTCCCTCACCCACCAGAGATGGCATGATTCATCATAGGGAATACTCCTCGCACCATGAAGCCTAGCCATGGTGCGGGCTACAACCCCCTCGCTGCGAGGGAGGAGCCCAGGGATGTTTTGTTTTCAGAGGGGTATACACTAATACCCGATGTGAGCTAGCAGGGTGTGTTGAGGGGTGCAATGCTAATGAGGGTGAATTAAAACTAGCTACAAGGTTTACAGCGTACTTTTATTCTGGCTACCTTGTGCTAGGGTTAAAAACAGCAAGGAGAACAAGAGATACGACAGGAACCATTAGATCAAGTCATACTCAACTTAGATCGACATGTTTCAGCCTATGACCTCGGAAATGTTGTGGCTTCCTTCAGGATCATGAGTGAGCTACTGCTGTAACAGTGATATCTAAAAGTAGTGAAAAAAGATGACAACAATGGTAAGTGCTTTGGTAAATTGTGTAAGATACTAAACCAGTGATCCAGGGGTAGCAAGATGATGGATTCACCGGTGGTATCTTCATGATCTTGAAGAAAGCCACAACACTTCAGAGATTATTATGATGGTCAGGAGACCACCGAACAAGCAGTCGGGAGTCCGACCACCGCATCACGATGCAACCACTGGGCTGGCAGTCGCAAAGTGCTCCTTTACATGGCGGCTTGTGCTGCGGCCCAGGAAAAGAGCCCCAGCACAGGCCACCATGTAAAGGAGCACTTCCTGCAGCTCCATGCACTGTGTGCCATGCACCATGTGGTGCATGGAGGTGCATGGGGGCTCTACATGTGCCACCTGGGCCACTTTACAGTGGCCCACGATGGAAGGGGGCCCTGTTTGGGGCCCCAAAAATCCATTTCCAACAGACTTTTCGTGGCAGTCTTTCCAACATGAAAAGACTGTCGGATATGGATATTGCAATCCCGATGGCGGTGCCTTTAGGGTCCGACAGCCTGGATTGTAATCCGGCATGCAGTCGGTGGAGGTCTGACCAACATTGTAATCAGGGCCATTATTATTGTGGATTGACAAATGACTCCAATAGTATAAGTAAAGACATAGGGCTTGATACATTTCTAATCCACTTTAGTACAGAGCAAGTACTTATTTACATTTGACTCCAAATTAGTTCAAGGTTGTCTCACCATTGTGAAATTATTGAACAAGATATGGTGGCTTTCACCATAGGCAAAAAGTGGTGCCACATCACAGTAAATATGACATACACTCATTCACTAGGGCCCATTGATCCCCCTAAGTTCCCCTATTTCCCTATATTTTTAATCATACTGGTTAGAAGTAAAAATTAAAACTTTTTTTCTCTTACTAAACTAGGTATTTTTAATTTTCCTCCCACTCCTTTTGTCCATAGACTTCATCCTAAAAATAGATCTTTTGCCACCTATAAGTGCTCCCACGTAACTTGTAGGTTGTAACACAACCCGTTCCTCAGCAGAATGGGACAAACCCAATAATGAAGTTGCCACCAAGGGGAAACCCTGGTGGGTGAGGGTTATTTACGGAAAACTCACCATTTTCCTAACAAACTTGTGAGTGGAAAGAAAAACAACCCTTCTTTTTCTCACAGAAGGGCTCTTTTTGATTAATATGACTCCAAAATGTAGCCATTAATTCTGATGTGATTAGTGATTTTGGCTCACATGCTCACTCTTGTTTGTGTAAAATCCCAACTTAGCAATGTGACGTTTGGAACATCCACTGTATTATAAGTGCGTAGTATGCTATGCCACATGCAATTGGTCTACCAATACATCATCAACAATAGTAAAGAAGCATCACACCTGACACAGCAAAGACTATTGTTCTGCACCGCCCGTACTGGTTAATTTGATACCCGGTATTATCACACATTTGTCCACGATTGTGAAACCGATTTTTGGCTTTGTGCCTTGAGGATACATCGTGGGTTGATCCGACACCATCCATACTGGTTCAATTGGCCTACGGTATTATCACACATTTGTCTACACTGACACTGATTTTAGGCTTTGTGCCTTGAGATTTAAGACTAGTCTCTGGCCTTGGGCCAGTATTGCTCTAGTTTAGTTGCTCTGCTGGTGCAGATTTGCCCCCCTTGTCTAGACCTTTTGTTACCATTGTGTATCAGATCTCCGTCATGAAATTGAATGTCCTGATGATGATCCCATAATTATGTATAGATTGAAAGTGGTTGAATTCCGACACACTGACCCTATTTATTTTGTATAATTTACTATAGGAGCAGCAGTGTCATATTATATGTATTTGTGACCTAATATATTTGTACTTTCTGTCACATGTTATTTCCTGAGTCACTTTTTCATTACTTGTTGTGTGCCCCATGTGGGTTTTACCCACTCAAAAGAAACTTTAGTTGTATTTATTAATACATTTATTTTTAATTTGTTATTTGAACAAAGCATCTGGGTACTGTTTTTTCCCCTATACATTAGTTGATATATGAACTCTTTAGGACCCCTGTTCCTTTAAAACATTAGCTAACCCCAGTCCCTTGATATCCATGGGTTTCCCTTGTGTTCTTAAAACACAATTGTGTTGGCATTTCTCTGACTAAAGTTTCTGGGGCCTTTCTATGAGTGGCCAACTGCCTGGGTTGGTGATGGCTTTCTCACTGGGTGATGTGTATAGGAGCCACAAAGTGAACAAAATGGTCTGGATATAGAGGGGAGTGAGTTTTCCTGACAGAATGTATGGGGAGGAGCCATGCCCAGTCCTGCTTATACTTCAAAGGACCATGCCTCCATCACACACAAAGGAACCTGACACCAGCCCTGCTCTTGCCTTTGTTTCACTAGCCAGGCTGGATCCAAACCCAGGAGAAGGGGAGGAACAGACCAGAATCAGTTTTAGGATTAGACAAAGTGGTTTCTCCCACCCACAGGGTGGCATTGAGTAGAAAAGTTGCATCCTCAGAAACTGAAGGAGAGCAAAACCATGGATCCGGACAGTTACAGTGGCAACACCATGGACTAGTCCCATGATGCCCTGATGGACCGATGGGCTCTGTCGGGAGCTGACTCTAGGACTAGATGGGTCCCTCCAAGGCCTGTGACACTGGCCCCTTACACTCCCTGAGGAACAGTTAGGGGAAGAGCTGGACTCCACTGCTACCCTTGGTGCTCTGCGTGATGGCCAGGAGGACATGGGACCTAGGGAGGTCAAGCAGAGGAGGAGGCTGGTGCAAGGAACCTGTAAAACCAGCTTCCCAGAGGGTGTGCCCCTTTGGAGGCCAGGAGGCCTGCTGAAAATGCTTCCTGTGTCTAAAGTTTGCCATCAGGAGTAAGATGAGCCCAAGATCTTTAAAATTGGTCCATTGGGGCCTGAGCTATGCAGCTTTAGGAGAATTTATCTTTGACCCCCCCCACTCTGCTCGAGCAGCAGCGTGCGTGGGGCTCTATTGCATCTCTGAAAACTACCCTTGGGGTGGGCCAGTTTTTGGGGGTTGGCGCCAAGCTCCATTAATTATTGATGTCTAGGGAGGTAGCATGCATGAGGCCCCCTCCCCAGAGTCTTATTAGGCCTAGGTACCCCATTCCACCGAGCCAGAGGCTTCATGGTTGAGGCCTGAGAAACTAACCCTAGGACCTGAAGACAAAGGAAGGGACAGAGTACCTGAGGGCTACCTCCTGCACCTACCTTCCTGCCCACACAGACTTTGGGCAGGAGAGATAAAAAATGCCAGCTTATGGATTTGGCTTTGTGGTTGTCCTAAAACAGGCAGGGGCACCACTGATGCACACAAGGATGTGTTGGGGGCTGCAGGAGCACAGCAGTGCCCCTAGATTGTATTTCATTTTCATGAATTAACCCTATGTGCAAGAAATGGGGTTACTGGTTCAGAGGGGTGAAATCCTACTCAAGCAGCAACCACAGTCTCTGTCAGGGTAGAACACAAGCAAACTTCAAATTAATCTGAGCTTAATTCTCTGGTTCCTTGGCACAAAGCAGTCAGGCTTAACCTAGAGGCAATGTATAAAGTATTTATGCAGCACTTCAAACAGTAATAAAGTGAAAACACAACACTAGAAAAATCCCACACCAATTTAGACAGCTTTTTAAATACACTGCATCCTGTCCTCTGGGCTGTTCTAGGCATACAGTAGGGGCGGCTTTTTTGTAGTAAAAAGGAAGATTTAAGCCTTGCAAAAGGTTTATTTTGCTAAGTCGAAATGGCATTTTAAACTGCGCACACATTCTGCAATGGCAGGCCTGAGACGTGTTTAAAGGGCTACTTAAGTGGGTGGCACCATAAGTGCTGGAGGCCCACTAGCAGCATTTAATTTGCTGCCCCTGGGTACAAGTAGCACCACTTTACTAGGGACTTACGAGTAAATTAAATGTGCCAATTGGGAGTAAGCCAAAGTCACCCTGTTTAAAGGAGAGAGCGCAAGCACTTTAGCACTGGTAAAGTGTGCAGAGTCAGCAAAAACAAAGTCGGCAAAAACAGGAGTATGGAAGGCAAAAAATTGGGGGATACCATGCCAAGGATGTCAGTTCAAACATGATGTCTCCCAGGTCACAGAATGTATGACATTGAGAAATTTTTCATAATTTTCAAGCAATCTGGGCTGGATCTTTGGTCTACAGCTTGGGTGTGAAGCGGCCTCTAGTGGTTGGTCCTATGTCTTCATTTTATGTAGCCTAACGGTGTAAAAGAAAGACTTAGACACATGTTATGTTGATTTTCAATGCTTTTTTTGCATATATTTTGCTGACATTGATTTTAATGAGCATTACAATGCCTTTATGTAGGAAGCTGGCTCTGTATATACTATACCAAAGTGAGGTATAGTGTGCACAGAGTCCAGTTGAACCCCAAAGGTAGGCAGAGGTAAAAGTAGATAGCACCTTACACTCTATTTGTGGTAGTGTGGTCGAGCAGTAAGGCTGTATCAGAGGACAGTGTTAAGCATTTGTTGTACACACTCAGTCAGCAAAGATTTCACACACTCAAAGACCGAACTTCAGACCAATTGTTTTTGTATAAAATATTCTCTTAGTTAATTTATTTTCTAGAACCAAGCAAGCCTGGAACAGGTAAGCAATAAATACTTTACAGTAGTAATGCAGTTGTAACACAGTTTGGATTGCAATTGTATATGCACTTTGTTTTGATTTACAGTACTGTTACTGAGAAATGCAATGCTTTGGTAATACAGTACATATACTTTGAATTGGCTTTTTAGTAAAATGACCAGTACATTACTTTCAGATTACTTTTCTTACACAGTGTAGTATACCTGGATACTACACTGGGACAATTCCTGTAAAGAGGTAAGTAAAAGCGTTTTTGTTATTTAGTACAATTGTAAAAGGTTTTCATAGATTTTCCAACTCCACACTTAGAAACTTTTCATAGAAAAACAGTCAATGTTATCCTATGGAGGAAAATAGTGTTATCGGTTAACAGGTAAGTACTTTGTTGTGGGAGTTAGTATTCTGGGGTTAGACTCAGCGGTCCCCCAGGGTCAAGGATGCACTCTTTTTACACCCTCAGCGGCACTAGGGCGGCCGGGGGCAGAGTGCTGAGGCCCAGTGTTATCCAATGGGGGATAGGGGGCCTCCGGTTGGTGGCTGCTGATGAGCAATCCACTGGGTTGTGGGAGCAAAGCTCCTGGACTTAAGCTCAGGGCAAATGGGGGTTTAGGCCAGGACAAAAGATGCACCCTCAGCGGCACTGGGGCGGCCGGGTGCAGAGTGCTGTTTTGGCATCGGGCGCCCTAGGCTTTTAATGGGGTTTCTCCGGTTTGCAAAAGCACTGCAGGCTCAGGGACAAACATCTCCTGGGTGCGACCATCACTTGGAGAGGTAAGTTGGAATGTTGGGGGTTGGTTAGGCACCGTCGGTTGGGTCACCCAAGGCCGTGGGGCGTCGGGTGCAGGGGTGCCTTTTAGGGTCGGATCTTCTTACCAGCTCCTGGTCGCGGTTTGGGGGACCTTCCGGTTTGAGGTTGCAGGCGTCGGCTGGAGGCTTGAGGCAGGTCAGGGGTCACCGGATCTCAGGTCAGGATCACTGGGGAGACCTCCTCTTGGTGTTGGGCCACTCGAACTCGGGCCGTGGGCGTCGGGTGCAGAGTGGTGCAGACTTGTGGATCCTTGCGGAGCTGAAGTCTGTGGGTGAACAAATCCGGTGTTCACGGGAGACAAAGTCTTTGGGATTGAAGACAGGCAGGTCCTCCGGGTTTCTCAAGGTTGCTGGCTGCAGGACACACCGGGATTTCGCTGGAGCAGGTTCGAGGTGGGGACAGGCCGGTAGGGCTGGGGCCAAGTCAGTGGACATCCTCCTCTTGTTAGCTCCGGCACAGCTGTTCGGTCCTTCTTCTTTTTTTCTTCTTCTGGTTTCTTGTCTGACTTCTTGGTTCAGGGCTGCCCCTAAATACTGTATTTAGGGGCGTTTACTGAGTCTCGAGGTCAGTAGCCAATGGGCTACTGACCTTAGGGTGACTACACCCTTGGTGTGCTCATCCCACATGGGGGTGTGAGCACAATCCCTAATCCTGATTGGGGAGTGCCTGCCATCTGCAAGATGGCCTGGCACTGAAGAGTGGGCTTCACCTCGCCTCCCCCACCTGAGGGGTGGAGTTGGCAGAGGTGGGCACACCTTCTGCGCTGGCTAATTTTTCCTGCCTGCCTTCCTGCCGAAAATGGGGGTAGACAGGAAGGGGGCCTGCTCCTGATAGCAGGAGAGGCTGGGGGTCACATTACAAAGGCTGCAAGGCCTTTGAACCTCCCCTGCCACAGATGGCTCTTCCTGGCCTGGGAGAGGTGTGAACAACTCGCCCAGGAAAGGCTTTGTTTCTGGGCTCAGGGCGAGAAGACTCCCACCCTAGGGGTCCAGAAACATGTCCCGTGGTGGCAGACTGGTGTGTACCAGTCAGGGAACCCACCAGAGGCTAGTCGTTTTTCAGGGGCCATCTCTGAGATGCCCTCTGAGTGCATTTTTCATTAAATCCCACACTGGCATCAGTGTGGGTTTAATGTGCTGAGAAGTTTGATACCAAACTTCTCAGTTTTCAGTGCAGGCATTATGGTACTGTGGAGTTCGTAATGACAAACTCCCAGCACCATATACTCTTAATGGCAGCACTGCACTTACAATGTCTAAGAATTGACTTAGACACTGTAGGGGTACAGGACTCATGCACCTGTACCCTAACCACTGGTATAGTGCACCCAGCTAGAGGGGTGACTGATCCATGCCAGGGCAGTGGTTTGTAGGCATGGCACACAGGGATGTGTGCCATGTCGACTCTTCACTTTGTTCTGCACCAAAACACGCAGCCTGCAAGGGCAGTGTGTGAGTGTAAAGGTACAGGACCTCTAAGGTTGGCACAATAAGTGCTGCAGCACTTAGAGGCCTCCCTGGTCACAGTGCCCTGGGTACCTGTGGTACCATTTACCAGGAGCTGACCTGTGGCCAGAGAGTGCCAATTGGGTGTACAAGGTACAGTTGTGGGGAAAGAACACAAGCCCTGGGAACCTGATTGGCAGGGGCCCAAGGCATATCAAGTAAAAGTGCATCAGTAGTCTGGCAAAAAGTGGGGGGTTACTACAACAGACATCCAGCTTTTCACACTTTATTAATAATAATGATATAGTTTAAACATGGTATCAATTCCAGTGATAGAAATGCAATTTCTAATATGTGAATATTAGTCTTATAATATGATAACCTCTTGACAAAGCCAATAGGCTTGCTTTATAGTTTAATGTGGTGATCCCTTGAAAAAGCCAGTAGGCCTTCCTAATATCTTAATGTGGTGAAGCCTTGACAAAGCCAATAAGCTTTCTTTATTTAAAATGACACCCCCCTATATTGTGATGTTCGACCTGGTCCAGATGGGGGTGGTGGTATTGCGATTTTGATGCCATGACCCAGTAGGGGTCAAATGAGATTTCAGAATGTCACCAAAGGTAATTCCAATAGCCTGATGTATATATTTGTAAATCAACGAGTACTGTTTTGTAGTGTGTGTGTAATAAATGTACTTTACCTTTCTCAATGAAAAAGCACTGACTGGACTATCATTTGAAATATCTTCCCACTTCGAATTAAAAGAAGGCTATCTACAAAGCCATGGAAGAGATATCATCTGGGGCTCTGGTCCTTTGCCAGCTGGTTTTGTAATCTCCATCATCCAGATTTCTCCATGGTTATGAACACTATTCATTAGCCTAGGTTAGTTTGCCTAGGATCACATGAGGCCCAAATCACAAATTAAAGTTGTAAATCAGCATTGTGTCTGGATGTAGACTTATGAATTTCAGGTGTACACAAAAGCTTTCCAGGCAACACTGGAGAGCTGCTCCAGCCCCAGCATTCCAGGTATTCTTCAGGACAATGTTTTGGTGCATGTGTGTGCATTGGCATTTACCCTGGTGGAACTGAACATGTTGTAGAATTACCCTGGCTGAAATGCCAGCACATTTGTGCAATGACACAATGTTTTTCCTTTTTTTCATCCCTCCTGACATTTGGGGGTCTTCTGTTACTTTTTCCACACTGGAGGGGTTTTCACCCACCATCAACAGGAGTAAATGTCTGACCACTTCCTGGGTGGGAAGGGGTTGGAGGGGAAACAAATAAAATATCGACAAACACATGTTCTTGGGTGTTTAAAAACTCTGAAAACATGTTGCTAGAAATTGGGTTCCTGGTTGGCAGAGGTATGGACCCTGTCCAATCAGGAACCTCAATTCTAGTCAGGGTAATTCAGACATACACCAGAAATTAACCTGTGCTCACCCTCTGGTAGCTTGGCACAGAGCAGTCAGGCTTAACTTAAGAGGCAATGTGTAAAGTATTTGTGCAACACTTCAAACAGTAAAACAGTGAAAGCACCACACAAAGAGATACCACAAGAAAAATAGAGCTTCATTTAATGAACAAAACAAGACCACAATGACAAAAATTCAATAAGTAGAACTGGAGTTATGAATTTTTAAATATTAAGCTGAAATGTAGTGCTTAAAAGCATAAAGCGCCAAGCGGGGCTATCTTGTCATGCTATACCGGGTCAAATCCAAAAGTTCAGGCTGACCGTACTGGAGCGTAGGTTGGATACAGGGACCCACCTTGTCCCATTGCAAAGTACCTTGTTGTGTTGTTGGATAGGGCCCAATGTGTGGAGCAGAGGAGGTGATGTGTCATCGTCAATCCCTTCAGATGTAGGCAATGCGTCAGTACTAAGCTGCACAAGTCAGATGTGCGTCGTCATCGAACCGCAAAATGTAGGCGATGCATCGTTGAGCCATGCAAGTCGAGGATGCATCTGTAACGATGTGTGGATTTTCACTGAAGCAGCACTTTATACCCTGGTCCAAGGGCCAACTGGATTGGCACAACTTGGCAGGGCAAGACTCTCAGATGGCAGAGTCTAGGTACTGTAGGTGGATGGTTGGAAGTCTTTGATGTCCCTGAAGCTTTAAAACAGGAGATAAGCAGAAGAGCCCTTTGAGTCACTTTAGTTCTGGGTTGGAGATATTTAAGTCCAGTCCTTCTCACTCCCAGACAAGAGGGCAGCAGATCAGCACAGCACAGCAGGAGTTCAGCAGAGTAGCTGTGCAGCAGTCCTTGTTCCTGGCAGAGTATACGTTGGTTCAGAAGTGTACTGAGTTGGTGGTGTCAGAGGTCCAGTACGTATACCTAGTTGTGCCTTTGAAGTGGGGTAGACTTCATTAAATATAGCGGTAACTACAGCCAGAAAGATAGATTTTATTTGAGGAGCGAAAATGTTATAAAATTCCACAGGAATGCCATCCATTCCTGCAGCTTTCCCATCAGGCAGACTGACTAAGGCTTCTGTGATGTCATCCCAGGTCGGAGTAACATCCAATAGCTCGCAATTATCCTGGCTAAGCTGCCTTAGATCTACCGCTTTTATATAGTTGATAATCTCAATTTCTCCTAAGTCGGTTGACATACTATTCTCTTCTGTATATAACTCGGCGTAGAATTCTCGAAAACCCTCTTGTATTTTAGTAGGATCACTGGTCTCTATCCCTGTTGACAATTGGATTGCAGATATTTCATTGCTTGTAGCCTGCTGCCTGGTGTTAATAGCAAGATGGTGACCAATGCAGTCGCTACACTCGTAGTTTTTTTCCCGTATTGCCGCCCACTTGGCTGCGGTTTTTTCTGAAAATACTGCCCCTAATTCCGCCTTTATGAGTATTACTTCTTGTTGAGTGTTCTCAGTGTCCATTCCAGTTTGAGCCATTTGGACTAATTTCATTTCTGCTTTTTTAGTTTATCCTGGAGATCACACATTATTAGTTTTTCTTTCTTGTTTTTCCTGATTGAGAATCTTAGAGTCTCTCCCCGAATACCTGCTTTCAGTGTGTCCCAAACTATCATAGTCGGGGCCGTACCTATGTTTATTTCCAGAAACTCCTGGATCCATACCTGAATATGAGACCGATAGCCTTCATCTTGCAATAGCGCTTTCTCGAAACTCCAGCTTGGTGTTTCTTTCCAGTTCCCCAATCCCCCAATGTTTAAAATGAGTGGATTGTGGTCCGACATGAAGCGTGGAGCAATGTCTATGGTACATTTGCTTAATAGAGAAGATGAGATTAAAAAATAATCTAGTCTAGCAAATGTCCGGTGTGGGGCAGAAAAGTAGGTATAGCCGGGTTGAGTAGAGTTTATATTAGGCCAAACATCACTTAACCCATGAATTTGTGCTAGATTAATAAGTGCTTGGTATACTAGGGGTTTTCTACCTTTATACCTCCACTTGCTGTCCATTTTCCAATGACAAGGCAAGTTAATATTAAGATCGCCACAAATGATTATTGGAGTAGGCCAGTGAGCTAGCTCCCCAGAAATCAAATTTATGATCCCTGGGTCGTCTACATTACTTCCATAGATTGAGCACAAGGTAAAAGGGGGATTAGGGGAAAGATGGCATTCAGAAATTACCCATCTACCCAGTGAGTCAGATTTAACGCGGGATTTTTAGAAGAAGTCTCTTTTCAGCCAAAATGCCTACCCCTTTAATTTTGGCACCCTGTGTAGTAGCCCCCACAACCTTAAACCCTAACGAGTTTAGTAAATGTTTTTGTGATCCCTCTATGTGAGTCTCCTGGAGGCAAATGATATCGCCCTCAGAAAGCGCAAACCTTGCGCTACTTTTTGCCTTTTAATGCATCATTCAGCCCACAGATGTTAGCAGAGATAAACCTGAGTGAATTTATTTTAGCCATTTGGATATTTTAAAAGATTTAAGCCGGAAATTTCTTGATCCTTTGAGTGCACTTCATTTGGTGAATTTTTTAGCCTTACCCAATGTCTAGGTGAGTGATTATGTGTGAAAAGGTGTCCTTGATTCCTCTGTGTCATTCTAGATACCCCTCCTCCCCCCCAACCCACCCACCCCCTTTCTTTGAGCAATCAGGAATAACCTGAATGATGGTAGTCAGTAGTGAGTCTCAGCCGCAGACCACGCCTAAAATATGTTAGTTATGAGTTCGGCTAGATCCCCCTCAGCTAGATAGACAAATTTTAAATTTAACATACAACTAGCCTGTTGAGAGAAAAAAAATCCCAGGGAGTGAAGAGGAACGAGAGAAAGCCAAAATGGAGAAATAACAAAATATATTCCTCCTTAGCCCTCCCCTGCCCTGCCCTGCCCATGCCCGAGTGGTAGTCTCTTTATTTTGGGCCCTTCTTAGATTTAATCTCGTCCAGGTATTCTCCTGCCTTAATTTCAGACAAGAAGATTTTTGTACCCCCATTAAAAATTACTTTAAGTCTGGCAGGGTTCATTAGGTATACTTGTGCTCCCAGTTGCTGGAATGGGGAGATTAGTTGTCTAAGACGCCATCTTCGCTCTACTGTCTGGTGGCAAAAGTCGGGCTTTGCAAAAAATGTTATTCCATTAGCCCCCTTCTTAGAGTTTGGGCGAGCCTGATCGTATATTAATTGCCTCAAAAGGAAGTTCCCAAAGTACACCAGGAACACCCTTGGTTGACCACCCGCTGCACTGCTGCCATCGCGCTGTCGCCTAATGTTAAAGGGAAAACAGTGTGCCCTCTGCACCTCGCGGTCCCAATCCCAGCCTGGATGTTCGGGGAAGGATTCTTGCAAGAGTTTTACAATGAAGCGCCTGGGATCTTCGCCTTCCTTCCCCTCCGGGATTCCAAGCAAGCGAAGGTTGTTTCTGCGTTGGCGATTTTCCTGTTCCTCCAGTTTGGACATTATATCCACTAGGCAGGCAGCGTTGGTCTCGCTCTGCTTTTTGACAGCCGTGGACTCAATTTCCAGACATTCGGTACGCCCCTCAATCATAGAAACACGGTCGCTTATATCAGTACATGTTTTATTCAGTCGTCTTAGGCCTCCTTGCAACTTTTTAGCAGCCCCTTTGGCTGCGCGGTTGTCTGCCCGAACCTCTTCCTGAAATTCTTTGATTGAGGCTAAGATTGAAGCTAGTGAGTGCTCCGAAGTATCTGCCGGCAAGCTCTTTGCCTTTTCCCACTTTGTCATGTGGGAGTCGTCGTCGTCAGCCAAGGGGTAGGACATCTGTGAGTCTGAGTAGTCCCACTTGAGTTGGCTACGTCTTTTGCCCTTACTCCTTGCTTTCTTGGATCGTTGCACCGTTCAAGTGTTTTGGATCGACTTCTCGCTGTCACCTTCACTTGTGTCAAGGCCCCCCTCTTTAATGGGGCCTCCCCTCCTGCCTCTTGGTCCAATGCTAAAATATCTATATTTCTTAAAAAAGACAAACCACCCTTAGAGATGGGCTCATACAGGCCTATCACACCTATAAATTGTGACTACAAAGTCTTTTCCAAGATCCTCGCAATAAGAATGTCTTCAGTAGTTGAGTCCCTGGTATCAGAATGGCAACATGGATTCATTCCAAAGAAAAGTACTACCGAACACATTAGGCGGGCTATCACACTGTTTGACGCAGCACAGGTTGCGGGAGACCCGATGTCACTGATATTATTAGACGCTGAAAAAGCCTTTGATCGGGTCTCCTGGCGGTTCCTGTGGTGTGTCATGAGGAGGATGGGCTTCGGGCCAAAACTTACGCAGGCTGTACAAGCTCTGTATCAGAACCCGACTGACTGTGTGTTGATTAACGGGGGGTTAACTGAGCTATTTAACATCTCTCGGGGCACTAGGCAGGGTTGCCCCTGCTCCCCTTTGCTCTTTGCCCTTTATATAGATCCCTAATCAAGAAAATTGAAAAGAATCCAGCAATCCTGGCAGTAAGCATGCAGGAAGCGACACCAAAATTATGGCCTACGCTGACGACCTGGCCATAACCACCCCTGAACCTGAGAGTGCTATTTTGGCATTGGAATTGGAAGCACAGAAATTTGGGAAAATCTCGGGGTACGCACTGAATCAAAAGAAAACCCAAATAATAGTCAATAAAGAAATTAACTGGATTGATAGTCGGATTGTCCCGAAGGCCAAATATTTAGGGGTAACATTAACTGCTAATATAGACCAAATTGTAACTGAGAACCTATCCCCTCTGGCCACTGAAACAAAGCGAGCCCTTAAACTAATTGACAATTTACACCTGACTATCGTGGGTAGAAGCAATGTAATTAAAATGACTTACTTTCCGAAATTGCTATACTTTTTCCGGGCCATTCCACTGGAATTCAGCAAAACTAAGTTGCAGAAATTTCAGCAAATCTTCTCGCAATTTATTTGGGCTTACTCACAGCCTAGGCGGGCTCTAAAGCAACTGTCCCTCCCCAGGGAGCGGGGTGGCTGGGCTCTTCCTAATATAGTGCTTTATTACTGGGCTTCAGTTCTGCAATATAGTACTGAACTGGTGAAGGAATACTCTTTCTCTCTTTCAACCGGGCTTCCTTCACCATTTCAGCTCCTACTGGGAGAGGAGACCCGCGGCTGTCTTCTTAGACAGGTATCTTTCGGATACTACAAGCATGTCAGATTTAAGACACTGATGAATTCATTTAAGGTTTTCCGCAATATCCGCAGAATATACGGGCTGGGCAGACTTAATTATTACTCCCTATCAATGCAAACGGCAACCTGCCTGCTATCTTTGGCAGGTCTTACCTACTAGACTGGTATAAAGCTGGTATTATAAAGTTAGGAGACCTAATTTCTAGCGAAGGAGTTAAATCCTTTGCAGATTTACAAAACAAATATGGATTGAAAAACCAAGACGCCTTTAAATATTTTACTATACATGACTTTCTTTCTCGAAAGGCTGGGGGACCAGCAGGGTTTTCAGAAATCGAATTCATCAAAAGGTTACGGGCCCCAGTGACTCCCCGGATAGGTCATATATACTCCGCACTAAATAGTCAAACCCCTGACGACCTACCTAGAATAGCAGATAAATGGCTTGTAAAACTGGAGGCCCCACATAGTACGTTTTATAAATCACTGGAACTTTCTCAAAGCGACTTGCTGTCAGCTAAACTGCAGGTGCAACACTTTAAAACTATCTTTTTCTTATATATTACTCCTAGTAAAATTGCCAAATGGGGAGTAGGCAAGGGAACGCTGTGCCCTCGATGTTCGTAGTTTGGAGCTGACGCAATACACATGTTCGCCACCTGCCCGAAACTTACTCCAGTCCTTCTTAAAGTACAGGATTTTCTGGGGAGGGTTATTTCTCAGGCTCTAGTGCTGACCCCCATAACCATCCTGTTGGGGACACAAGAGGAGGCCAACAGGGTGGAGCGTTTATCTTTGTCGCCATGACAGTGTGGAGGATCTGTGTTGCTTCAGCATGGATAGAGACTGACCCCCCTCCTTTTTCCCAATGGTTGGCTAGGCTAATGGCGACCTACCACCTTGAAAAGGCTGTATATGCTAAAAAAGGTCGTAAAGGGCGAAAGAAGGGGCTGGAGATTTGGGGGTTTCTCACCTCCTGGTTAGCACAGCCTGGCCCAAATGGCTAAATACTTAGTTCTGAGGAGGGCAGTTCATGGCTGGCTGTAGTCCTGACTGTGCTCTCTCTTCTTTCTTCCTTCTATGTTTACGTACTTTCTTTTTTTTTTTTTTTTGTGGTACTTTCCTCGTCTTTTCTTCTTACTTACCGCTTGTCTGTTCAGTCTTATTTCTTATTTCTTATTTCTATTCTTTTTTTTTCTTTTTCTCTGATTTACAACCCAATTTGTTGGTTTATATATATATATATATATATATTTTTTTTTTTTTAGTTATTATTTGTGTCCTTGAAAACATAGTCATCTCGTGGTTGTTTGGGGTGGGGGGTGGAGGGGTGGGAGTCGAACTGTTATATCTCTGTATTTACTGCTTTGGAAAAATAAAAAATAAAAATTTTAAATTAAAAAAGAAAGAAAATTAAAAAAAAAAAAAATGAAGTGGGGTAGACTTCAAAGAGTGGCCTTTGAAGTACACAGAGTCCCTGCCCTTCCTGCCCTGCCTCCAGACTCACTACAGGAGGTTATTCAGCCTTTTGTGTGGGGGTACAACATAGCCGATTCAAGTGTAAGTGTCAGCTCCTCCCTCCCATCCTCCTCAGGATGGCCCATCAGGATGTGCATGGTCAATCATTCACACCTAAGCTCCCTTTGTGTGTGGCTGTCTAAAGGGAATGCACAATGCCCAGCTCTCCCCCACCTCAGACATATAGTCACCAAATTGTTAAAGTAAGAAAATGTCAATTTTCTAAAAATGGCATTTTCAGAATCACAATTTAAAATCTAACTTCACCATAAGTTAGGATTTTAAATTGTGATTCCAGAGACATCAAACTTGGGGGTCCCATCCCCTCCCAATTGGAAATTACACTTTTACGATGTAACAATGTAATCCCAATAGTAACATACGGGAGAGATAGGCCTTGCAGTAGTGGAAAACGATTTTAAGAGTTTTTCACTACTAGAAATGTAAAACTTAAAATTACATATACTATTTTTTAAACACACTGCACCCTGCCTTTGGGCTGTCCAGGGCCTACCTTAGGGGTGACTTCTATGCTTTGAAAAGGAAGGTTTGGGCCTTCCTTAGGGGTGACTTATATGCTTTGAAAAGGAAGGTTTGGGCCTAGCTGGAGAGTTAACTTTGTGTACCAGGATGGTAACTAAGAGGAAATACACGACAAAAAAGAGAAAAAGGTGAACTCAAAAGCACTACTGTGTTAAGACGAGAACCCTCAGTCACCCTAGGGTGACATGCTTCATCATGGTGTCCCCTCTTCACACTGGGACCGCAAGGTACCCAGTGTGGCCTACAACTCTCCCGTAGGAGAGGAGCGGGGGGGTTGTCATCCAAGCTATGAGTTTCCTCTACTTATAGGGGAGAGAGGGGCAGAGTGCAAAACAAAAACTAATGTGTGAGTTTCAAACTATCTCTTGGTGGGTGAGGACAACTTTTATTCTGGTACCCCCAATGGATAGACTTGAAAACAAGCTTAGTGAGATAGGGATATGGACATTACCCTATTCTATAATCTGGTCGACATGTTTCTGTCTACATAGACCGAGAGGTTCATGGCATTCCTCAGGACCAAAACTATAAGTCACTCTGCTTTAAATGAAAATTGAAAAATCAAAACCATACTTTCACTGGTATGGAGCACAATTGTGGTACCAACATCTAGTAAGGTCCACAAGATGCTGTGAAAATACAAACACAAAAACAAATCACACAGTATACAATAAAAATCCTCCATTATTTTCACCACACCTGTGTCCATCACCAATACTGCAAACCAAATGTGACGCAGTTGTATGTCAATAACCAAATACACCAATCCTTACCATTTGTAACCTATAAAATAAGCACCACCTTCATCAATCCCTTCATGGCAGGTCGGAGCTATGAGGGTACACAAACGGTGGTAACAAGGGTCATATAGGTACAACTACACTGTTCCTTAGTTTCTTCTAACACACCCTATTATGGTCAACTCACAAAAATTCCTCTGATAATATAGAAGAAAGGGGGCCATGTCCTAATCGAACACATATGTGTATGTGTCAGACATATATATATGTATGTATGTATCAACCTCCCAAGACAGCTATCTCAGGAGACCTGAAACCCATAGTCTCTATATCTCATTAAGTTAGCCAGAAGACAAATCACCAATGGTCACTTCTTCTTCTCTGTCTATTAATCATATCCGGTTAGCTAGCAATATGTTTAAAGGGAGAGTAGATATATATATATAATATGGGAGAAGAATAAATAAACAGGTACTTTTTTCAAACCATCCATGAGAAAGTGGTAGGATCTACCAGATCATAATTTGAAAAAAGAATTGTGTATATGAGGACTGGACCAGCATGATACGGCAAAAGCTACACCTCTGACGATTTACTCAGAAAAAAGGTATATTTCCTCTCCACCCATCCGCAAATGAGTGGTCAGGTCTACCGGGTCGCCAAACGAGAGACAAAATGTGTCTCCAAAAACTACAAAAAATGTAATATGGTAACAATACCCATACTAATTTCAATGTCAGCCCAACTCTAATGAACTACAAGTGCCTCGGGGGAGCGTCTTCCTCTACGGTCTCGACCGACGCGTCTGTGAAGGGCCGGCATGGAAGAGATTACAGAAGACGCTCCACTATAAGAGCAGTTCGGCGGAAGTGACCTACGCATCACAATCTCAACCCGGAAGCAAAGTCACAGGGATTATGGGAGCTGTAGTACTGACGCTATGGAGACGATTTAAAAGAAAAGAAAGCCAGTGATCATGGAAACAATATATATTTTTTTAAATGTGTGGGGACTGAAAGCAATAAAATTGTATGTTATTTACTTGGAGGATTACCCAATAGTCCGTTTCATCTAAAACGGTGAACCTTTGTGATTATAAACTACTTGGAGGATTACCCAATAGTCCGTTTCATCTAAAACGGTGAACCTTTGTGATTATAAACTATAAATAGCTTATATGTGTAGCGGAAGTGCATCTATCATCTCTGATAATAGGGACCTAGTATAGCAGACATGTGTACTTCATGTGACCTTTTTATGATTGTATAAACTGTCTCTTCAGTTAGGAATTAATGCATTATTTAAGAGACTCATTATGGCATGGACGAAACCAAAAGATTATTGCTAACTAACCCCGGGCGGAGACCTCCGCTTCGCCCGCGAAGTGTGCGGAGATTTGCCTCCTCCGCGTTCCACGGAGAATGCAGAGAAGGCAAATCTCCGCACACTCGCAGTGGAGCGGAGTTGGCCAGCCCCCACCTCCACCCCCCTATATTAAAAATTACTTTTACATGACTTAAAATTAAATTAAAACCACTTACCTGGCATGCGGCGTCCCCGGGCTGCCCTCCTCCTCTTCCTCGCCGTCTGGGTAATTCTTTGAGAAAACTGCGCATGCGTGCGCGCCCGCGCATTTCTTGCGAGAAATGCGCATGCTCGGGCATCTGGTAGAGTCAATGATGTGGGGTATACATTTGAGAGCCGTTAGGTGTTTCATGTATTCGACGATAATGGGCGTCTGTTTAGGAGGAGATATAAGGAGGAATCCCGTTTTGATGGAGTTTAGCTTGAGATGATTGGAAGTCAGCCAGTGTTGGGTTTTGAGTATGGTTGAGTTGAGTGAATTGATATCTTCAAGGGAGGAGATTTTCAGGTGCAATTGGGTATCGTCAGCATACATATGATAGAGTATGTTGGATGATTTGAGCATTTGCGTTAGGGGCTCCATGAACAGGTTGAAGAGCGCTGGTGAGAGCGAGGACCCTTGTGGCACCCCAAGAGTGATTGGAGTAGAGTTGGAGAGGGATTGATTGACTTTAATTATTTGTGTTCTGTTGTGAAGTAACGAGGCAAACCAGTTTAACATTGATCCTGAAAGACCCATCCTGCCTTTCAGTAAGTCCAGGAGGTTGTCATGTTTGACTGTATCAAAAACTGACGAGACGTCAAGGAGGATTATAAGGCAAACTTCATTCTGATCCAGCATTTTTAGAGCGTCATCCACTATGTGATTAAGGGCCGTTTCAGTGCTATGTCTCAGACGACAGCCTGATTGGAATTGATCTAGAAGCTGGAATTGATCAATGTGGCTACATAGTTGGACATGGACACATTTCTCTAGGAGCTTCAAAAGAGTAGGAATGTTAGTGATTGGACAGAAGTTATTAAGGTTGATTTGCTCCGCAGTGGGCTTTTTAAGAATGGGTGTAACCTGCCCTGGCTTTAGACAATCAGGAATCACACCTTGCTGTAGGGAGGCATTTACTATATTGGGCCAGATTGGAACTAAGGACCTCTTCATCTCATTGAAGAAACTGGAGGGTAACTGGTGCTTTGAGGGTTTAAGTGTAGTAAGTATGTTGAGTATAGAGATTTCGTCAAAGGGTGTGAATTGGCTCCAAGAGGCACTGTTTTTGGGGGTGAGCCCTGGTGCAGGGGTAGACTGTGGGGGAGGAGTGGATGAGGGGTTGATAGGGGATAGGACTGTCAGTTGGTTCATCAATGTCCAGAGATCAGTTTCAGTTTCTAGTTGGCTTCTGAAGAAGTTTGCTTTCGCACTTCCGATATGTTTATTATAAGTGCTCCTCCTAGATCTCAGGAGCCTAAGGTATTCAAGGGACAGAGAGCCTCTCCAGGAACGCTCGGCTAGTCTCAGATTGCGTCTATCTGTATTTAAACTATCGTTGAACCAAGGTTTGGTGGACCTTCTTTTTAGTTGCAAGGGGGCGGCAATAGCATCTAGAAAGTTCAATATGGAGTTGTTGTAATGCTCAGTGAGGTCATGTACCTCAGACATGTCAGTAGGTGGAGGCAAAGTCATGTTGCTAAGGGATATAATTTCATTCAGGTTTGCATTTCAGATGTATAGTTTCCAATATTACCATGTTTAAAGCAGAGGGCGCATGCATTTTAGCACTGGTTAGCAGTGGTAAAGTGCCCCGAGTCCTAAGGCGAGCAAAAACAAAGTCAGCAAAAGCAGGAGGTCTGAAGGCAAAATGTCCGGAGAAACCATGCTAAGGATGTCAGGTTTAACACATACCATGCATTGGAACATTCACTCCCCACACCTTGCCTAATACTACACAGCTATGGGGTTACAAAACGCTTGACTATAAGTGTTTCCAACTGCGCAATTAGCTCTTGTATATGCCATTCAGTAAAAAATGCAGCCATTTGCTTGTTGTCAAACTTACATGCAAAAATTGGTTTGGGAATTGGGGCCAGAAATTTTGGTTAAGTGTCAAAGTTGGGATCAGAACCTAATTTAGAGGTTCCAAGGACACCAACCAACCTCATCACTTCCCCTACAGTTTGAACAGTAGCAAACAATGGAATCCATGTTTACACTTGCTCCAGCAACATCTCTACTCAAACCTGTGCTCCTCAATATCTAGAAAGGCTATCCTAAGAACGGTACTCCATCATGTGAACTTTTGCTCTGAGATGCAGACAAGCGACCTTGTGTAAACGCTTGCATAATTTTACATGATATTCCCGAAATGTCATGTAAAAAGATACCCAAATTAGCCCGTCCCTTCTAGAAACCATTCTCAGCTAATCATTGATTCCTGTTGGAACGTTTACTCTATGATTGAGCCTGCCACTGTGTATGGACTGGCTTATTGGCCTCTGTTGACTTGCATCTTTCTACGCACTCCATCAGAGCAGGCCAATCTGATGCACATTGTGCTCAAATTCCATTTAAGGATGTAGGTCTTGCAATTTTGTTGAAAATTAAGATCCTTATGATGGAAATAACTATAGACCCGATTCTTGGCGCAGGACTACTGCATACTAACTCATAGCAAAACGTTTGTAAATTGGGCGATATATGTATGGTGTCCCAGTTGTGCACAATCAGGGCATTGGTATTTAAAAGTTTGCAAGAATTCATCATGCACAACAGTTTGCCATGCACAAGAGCCGTCAGTTAAGTGCTACATAAATCAAACCACTCTAAATAGTTTGACTTAAATTTAAAGGTACCCAGCATTTGTTGTCGTATCGACGCTATACTCATTAGTATTAACAACTAAGGGGCTTATTTACCAGAAACCTGCGCTGCTGGTACATCATTTTTTTTTTATGCTCCGTGGCGCAGGCCTCTCCATCATATATATGAGGTGGCACAAAGCTACCCTGCATGGCTTTGCATGGCCTCATTGATATGAAGTGAGACAAGGCAGCGCAAATTGCCCAGACATGGGTCCTGTGCTCTCCGTGCCACTGGAGTCAAGCTATCCTGGCTGATGAGGGGTGAAACCCCGAAACCGGTCCTGGGATGCTTGTTTCCAGTCCAGGGAGGACTTGGCCTGGCAATTCGGGCTGGACTGTTCCGATTGAGCGCAGGGTCAAGACTGATTTGCATATGGCTGGGTTCAAACTGGAATGGCATAGTGAGCAAAAAAATGATGGATGTAGGCCCAGATCACTGTACTGGGGTGAATGTATGACATTGTTCTGCATTCTGTCCATCAATTGTTCTTTTTTCATTTGTCACCCCGAGTGGGAAGGGTATGCCCAAACGTGGGTCCCGTGCTCTCCATGCCACTGGAGTCAAGCTATCCTGGCTGATGAGGGGTGAAACCCCGAAACCGGTCCTAGGATGCTTGTTTCCAGTCCAGGGAGGACCTGGCCTGGCAATTCGGGCTGGGCTGTTCCGATTGGGTGCAGTGTCAAGACTGATTTGCATATGGCTGGGTTCAAACTGGAATGGCATGGTGAGCAAAAAAACGATGGATTTAGGCCCAGATCACTGTACTGGGGTGAATGTATGACATTGTTCTGCATTCTGTCCATCAATTGTTCTTTTTGCCTTACTCTGCATCAAGGAGGAGTTCCACGGGCATTAAGGTGCATGTTCCAACACAACAGCAATGGATTTTGACGCTGCCCCAGATTTCGAAAATCATGTAAACCTGGGGCAGCGCCAAAACCTTACCCCTCCCCAGAGCAGGCGTAACGGGGAGAAATGATTTCTTTTCTCCTCGTTTTTTCCTCATCCCATGTGTGCTGCATTCTGCAGCACACATAGAATGAGGAAAACGCCTCTCAGGATTGTTTTTGTGCAGGAAGGTACCCCTTCCTGCACAAAACCAATCCTGGCAACAATGCAGGTACCTTTGACACCCTTGCACCATGGTGCAAGTGTGCCTTTGTTGGCGCTAGGCACCAAATTGTGTGACACACTGAATGAAAGTACAGGAATACACCATATCTCATAAATATGGTGCATTCCTGCCCTTTCAAATTGGCACTGGGCAGTGTAGCAAAAAGACTTGTGGCGCTGCCCTACACCAATATTTTGTAAATGAGGGCCTAACTGTATTTAATTTGACATTGTGTCAGTCATTTTATAGGTACTGAAAATATGTGCAGCTCTAAACATGAAGGGTAGATTTATGCATAATGCAAACTGAAAAACAGCAGAATATATTTATGAAAAAAAACAATTAAAAAATATTTAAGAAAAAAAGGAATGAACACTATTACTAATCTCTTCCCAAGTAACTCCATTGATTCCTGCTTGCACATATATGCAGTAGATGGAGTGGATATTCCCCACATTCATTTCATATCCCTTAATTATTTAAAGATTTACATTTTTTAATCAGAATCCTAATTTCTTTATCAAAGACCTAATTTCTCAAAGTGACAGGGCATAGAAATAATGGATTCAACAATCACAACAATTGCGCGTACATTAAGTGTGATTAATATCTGCTGTTAGGCAGGTTATTCTAAAAATTGAATAGTCGTATGAAGATTTTAGAATCAAGGCCTTTTGTGCCCCGTTAGTGTAGCTTCATTCAAGTTCATTACTTTCTTACCTCTGCGGGTTTCAAGGCTTTGTTTTACTGCAGGGGATCTCGGTATGACTACAGTAAAGACAAAAAAAAAAAAATTTAATGTATAGGTCAAATAATCGTACTATGATATTAAAGTGATTTCAAAAGAAATGTTTCTGAAATTTCAGTTTCATGAGCAACAGGCAAGGGTATATGTTAACTTTGAAGGAAAAATCCCATCAGAATTAGTTTCTGCAAGTCATGCAAAATGAGAAAACAGGTATTTGTAATAATGTGTTCTGGCATGTGGGTAGGAAGCAAAAGAGGTCTCTTGTCTAAATTGTTGAGAAGGTAGAATTAATTGAGCAACACAATTTAAACTGTTAACAAATAAAATAATCACTGCTCAGTATGAAATATTAATACACCACAAGAATTTAGCAAAGTTTAAATACAGAGATGCTGTTAGTGACTCTTGTAGCTTGACAGAGCTGTTCTGGGAGAGGTTTTATTTGTTCCTACCAGCTCTAACAGAAACATCTGGAAATAATCTTTAGGTTTGAACTCAAGTGTTCATGTCTTTTGCAGTTATGCATTCTTCAGATTGAAAACTCCACAGCAGGTTCTGACCTGTTTAATGAAGAAAGAATTTGCCTCATTATGGTCACATATTCTTTAGTTTCAGACACAAGTAATTATTTGGCAGAAGCAATTTAATTAATTGGAACAGTGCTGTGAAACACTCAGGGCAAATTCACTAAAACAAGCAAAACTTATGACTCTTTAGTTATGTCTATGCCTTAATGAATGTATTACTTACCAGAAATACATTAATTATTCCGAGTCAAGTGCTCTTTGTCCCAGTCATAATGGTTGAGGAGGCCCTGGCTCCAGCAGCCCCTTTCCTTGTCAGTTCAATCTTTAAACTAGTCCTACTTCTGTTTCTGGCATCATGGTAAAGGCCCCTTCCTCCCGCTACCACATCCTCCTTTAACAAGTAAATATTTAGCACTGTGTTACATGGGAGGGAGGGTAGGAATGCATTCTGGGATAAGTAGGGCTTGGCACAGAGTAACGAAGATTACCACTAAGTATTTGGGGGCTAATTTATAAGCCCCTTGCACCACCAGTACGTCACTTTTTCACACTTTAAAAGTGACGCACCAGCGGTGCAAGGAGCTTGTAAATAAGCCCCTTGGTTCATTACTTCCTCATCAGCGTTCCTTGCCCCAGTTATAATGGGTGATGATGTAACAATGTCTCTAAGGCACAAATAACATTTTCCACAGTTATTTATTTGTCATAGTGCCAATATCGGCAACACGCTCCTCATCACACATACCGCAATCTCCTGATGAAATAAACACACAAGACACCTTTTTTCGTGGAGAAAATTGCTGCAGGTTTATTTGCATACCGAAATATGCCAACATGGTGGGTCAACTTACGGGCGATCCAAGAGCGGGCAGCCCTCGCTGCCTGCCCACCTGAAGAGCCAAATTGCACAGTGGCACTAACCCATCGGTGCTTACCAATTTTGGGGAGGGTTTACCCTTCCCCCTGTGGACCGCCAGTCCACCCCTTTACTCACGCCCCTTGAGGGGGGCGGAGCGTATCCAGGCAGCCCCCGGTTGCTCAGGTCCACAACCACCCGTAGGACTAACGGGGCGCCGTCGCTCCTCCAGGGTCCAACGCGAGGACCTCCCTGGGGATATTTGGCCTTTGCACCCTTGTTGTGCTCCTGCAGAGGGTACACCTCTGTACCTTACAGCCTCTGGATCGCCCTGTAACTCCGCCTGCAACACAAAATAACAAGTTAACTGCCTCTCCCACCCAACCCCCTGTATGTATACGCCGGGTAAGCGGTGGGGAGGGAAACGGCATGAAGGAAGGCAGCAAAGAGACTGCCAGGTGGGCGGGCGAGGTACTTATACCTGCTCCCCGCCCACCCGCGTGCCAGAAATGACACGGGGCGTGCCGGACCCCACAGGGGTCCCTCTAGCCTAGAACGTCCTGTGTGCCATCATGTGGCACTAAGGCGGCAGCCCTCTTATGGGGCCCCCTGCGTGGGCCGCGGGCAGCCAACATAGTGCCAATATCAGAAACACGCTCCTCATCACACATACAGCAATCTCCTGATGAAATAAACACACAAGACACCTTTTTTCGTGGAGAAAATTGCTGCAGGTTTATTTGCATACCGAAATATGCCAACATGGTGGGTCAACTTACGGGCGATCCAAGAGCGGGCAGCCCCTCACTGCCTGCCCACCTGAAGAGCCAAATTGCACCGTGGCACTAACCCATCGGTGCTTACCAATTTTGGGGGAGGGTTTACCCCTGCCCCCTGTGGACCGCCAGTCTACCCCTTTACTCACGCCCCTTGAGGGGGGCGGAGTGTATCCAGGCAGCCCCTGGTTGCTCAGGTCCACAACCGCCCGTAGGACTAACGGGGCACCATCGCTCCTCCAGGGTCCAACGCGAGGACCTCCCTGGAGATATTTGGCCTTTGCACCCTTGTTGTGCTCCTGCAGAGGGTACCCCTCTGTACCTTACAGCCTCTGGATCACCCTGTAACTCCGCCACAGCTCTGGGTGTGGCCACCGTCACAACCAGGGCCCCCCACCAAGGTAAGCATCTTTACCCACAACCTGCTGATTCGAAGCCTCTCCCACGTCCATGCCCACTCTGGACAAGTGCACCCCCTCCTCTTCAAACTCCCTGTGGAGTTTAGCATGCAGCAGGCCATGCCTGATAAACCAAAGCCCCTTTGTTCAGTGACTCTGCGCCTGGCACTGTTAACTCTCCTGCAAGAGGTTTCTGCGGCAACCCCTGACCTGTCCCCTCGCCCCATTCCAGTGGGGTTATCTATGTCCATCATAACACACATGCCCACAATTGGTTGCTTAAATTACACCAGCAGGGTTTCATTTCTGGCAGCAGTACCCTCCTACCCAGGAAAGTCAAAACATTGCCTCCCAGGTGTATGGCCAAAATGTCGGGAGGGGAGACACTGTCGGCAGCAGCTTCTACAGCAAGCTGTTTCAGCGCATGCCTGGGACCCCCAACCAAAATTACCTCAGTAGTGTGCCGCAGCTTCTTCTGCAAGCTGTTCCAGTGCATGCCTGGGCCCCCCAACCGAATAACTCAGTGGTGGCAAACCCATGCCTCCATTTCTTGAATTCCGCCCATCGCGCCACTCACAGGACGCCTGGACGGCCCTTCCCCAAGACCTTTGATCCTGGCAGATTAAAGAAATGCTAGATTGCTAAACACCCTTTGTTGAGCACTGCACCCCATTCTATACAACTAATCCAGCTTGCACAAAATTTGCCTAATAACACTGCACCCCAACAAAACTCAGGTGCCTCACCGGGGTGCCTATGGTATAATCATCATTCGCCTGTACATAAAATACTTAACCTGTCTTCCGGCCACTCCCCTGGATGGCTGCGGACGGATGTACCTTTTAGCACCTTGGGATTCCCATCGTCCCACCTGCATGATGCGCTCCTCTGACAAGCCCACCCAGAACGTTGGGTTTACTGCCCCTGCAAAAGAATGATTGCAAAGTTGCCTGCCAGGACCCGCATAGCCTGACATATTTAATAATGCCTTCCATACCCGTTCACCCCCAAATTGGTAAGGGGCGTGCTGTCAGCATGAACCAGAGAGTCCCCCTCTCCAGAAAGGCGAAGGGCCAGGTAGGAGTCGACCAGACCAACTGGGCCACACATCTATCTCCCAGCTTGGTATAACCAGAATACCCTTCAGCCGAGCCTGGTCGGATTTTGCCCTTCTCCCTACGCCTTGTAAGGGAGTACCACCCCGGCCCACATTCCTAGGCCAAAAATGGGACAGGTCCCAAGGATATTTTGCTAAACTGAAGCAACCTGTATCATGCAGCCTTTGGATTTGAGGACATGGAGTAAACCTATGAGCAATGTACCTGTACCCTCTTAACTATAAATGTAAACAGTGCTCTGATAGTAGTCCGTCTATGTGAACCTAACCCTCTGTTTCAGCACTATTGGTGTAACAGCACCCTTTACGGAAAGGCAAACTCATGCCCCAGCTGACTGAATAGAGCCTATCCGTACTCTGTCAAATGACCCGACAGAACCTCAAACCCGCAGCGACAAGATGAGGACTGCTAACCTGCCCCCACTCTGAGGAAACCACAACCTGTGCAAGCTTCGGGAAAGCCTGCCACCCCAAAACCCTCCCCGGCACCCGGGGGTCATGCGGTCGCTCCATGGCCTGACACTAACCAGGTAACATATGGATGATGTCGAGGGACCCAACCCTCTGCGCATGCTTGCAACCTGTCCCCTGCATCACCCTAGTCAGAGAAAACGACTGCAGGGAGCATGCCGAGCAAGTCGTCCCCATTTGCTGGCCCAAGTCCCTACCCTCACGTGAGTAGCCCAGGGCCAGACTCCTGCTGACGTATACGGAATGTAGGCCTGTGTGTGGAAAAGCTACTGGAGTGGAGCGAACAATACAAGCAGTTTGCCTGCCCTTTCTAAATATGTGAATGTTCAAGGTCCAGTAGCTTGTAGCCTTAGCTCTTTGTGCTATAGCCCTCCCAGCGCCAGGGGCATTTTCCTAAGAACCGGGTGGTCGAACCTGTGTGTATGTTGGAGCTGAAGAGGGAGGTGACAGGCTGAGAGAAACCCCACGGGGGGACTGCTACCAGGAGGTCGAACCCAGGCCCCCGCAGAGGGCGCTGTAGTCGCTGAGCCAGCAGAACCCAGGCATAGGAGGTCCTGCTCAGCTGACAGAGTCCCATCCCAGTCTCACTACGGATAGAAGCTGGATGATGTGTAGCCGGCCGGCGCACCCACCCTGGGGTGGATTACCCAGATAGGAGTAATGCTGGGCTGCAGGAGAGGGAAAAGCAGGTGGCTCTGCTACCCTTTGTCCGCCAGCGTCCTATCACCAGTGGCCCCGCACCTTAGGTCACCTTGCTCTACATGTGGCCCGGGTATCCACTGTGTAAAGCTTTCACCTGAGTTTGTCCATTATGAGCTATGTTAGTTCATCCAGTCCACAAGCATTGATGTAGACCCAGGTTGTGCTAACCCAAACCTGTAATTGCGTGCCCCACACCCGAAGGTATCTTGGCTCTGGATGACAGGTGTCTGAAACTGAACTAGGTGATGTTAACACTGTCGACCTCTGGAAGATGAGGGGCTGGGTGGACCTACTTGGCTGGGCGACAGCTAACCAGCTTGGCTCTATTCGTCCTTCCCTATGTGCTCCTCCTCCCCCCACAATGAGGCTCAGCTGGACGGCCACCGCATCGCTACCTACTCGCCAGCCCAAAGACCATTTTCCGTTGGTGACTGTCCCCACATGATACGTGCCTGCCCAGCTTCTGATGCCATTCGGAGCATGTAGCCAAGAGTAATGGATGTCTTTAGTAATGAAAACATAATAAGCAGCGCAATGAACCATAGATATACCTATAATGTCTCTGAGATGATGCAATTGGAGGACACCAGACAGGCAATATTCAAAAGACTTCGGATGCCATAAGGAGCCCTCAAGGTTAGAAAGGACCAACAGATCCGAAAACAGCGCCTTGGAGGTAAACCCAGTTGACCCCAAACCCTGCTTCCACCTGGTCCTGAACTGGAACAACTGCATGTGGCTAGACATGGCGACAACCCCCCCGCCACACAAACTCTCATTGAGCCAAGATATGACGTTGTTTGCTGAGATTATGGCCCCAAACAATGCAAATCTCTCTATCCCTGGCCTTCAATGACAGTAACCTTCCATGGGACTACCCAAGCCATCTGCAGGCCTGCCTGCCTGCCTCTGAGCTACCTGCTCACTCACTGCACCCTGCTGAGGCATCTGTCCATTCTAGCCTCTAAACCAGCTGTGATAAGGCAAGCACAGCAGATGACATATGCTGGTCTCCCAGTAAAAAGGTGCACCCTAGTGTGAGATGCGATACCAACAAGACTGGCTGTGATTTGCAAGATAAATAAACTGTGGGAAAACTCTCAGGCTAGAGCTCTGTTCAACCCTCATTGTGCTCCTTTTCACCGCAAGAGGCTCTTCTGGGTAGCCGCAGCATCCCTCCCTACCCAACTGGGTGTTCCATGCACTGCTGCACACAACATAACTTGTGCTGGAGGGAGGCACCCTACGCCCCCTTCGTTAGTACACATGCCTAATTAAAACTGCAGGGCCCTTCCCTCCCTGCACATCTCCCCAGACAGCACACTCAAATGCCTGCCCGAGTTGGCCCGACACTTGACCCCTGTTGCTTTGCGAGCGATAAAAGCAAACTATGCGGGCTTATTCGGGGTATTCGTGTAAGACTCTGCAAGACAAGGCTGCCTCCCCTGACTTACATGTATTGGAGAATGCAGTTGTTGCACTTGCCCACATGTCACGTCTGTCAAAGTGCCTGTTTATACTCCATTCTGGAAACACTATCTAAACCCGTGTGCCCGTCCTGCTAGCAAAAGTGCTGCATTATAGCCCAAGAAAATGCTTCTTTCCTATTCCGTTGGGCTGGAATCTGAAATTCCCCCCCCCCTCTGGTCTGTGACGGAACCCAGACCTAATTCCAACAGCTGCCAGGACCGGGGCAATACTTAAAGGTGATGCAACGTGTCTGAACCGCCTGCAAGTCACGAATGGGGATGTGTATTTGCCAAAAGTGAAATGTAATAGGTAATACTGGCGAGCCCAGGCATGGTCGGGTGCCTTGTTACCCCCACTTGTGCCCCCCAGTTGCGTTGCCCCAAGGACAAATGCCCCTACCTGTCCCCCCGTCATCAACTCGTCATTACTAGCAATCACAAAATGCATCCGTCTGTCCTATAACATATAGTCGCCATGTTCTGCCTCCCAGGTCAGTGATGTGAAACCCCGAAGGCGGCAGTCACACTGATTATGCGTTATGACTAACGGTTACTTATTCAAATTACAAAGCCTTGTTGAACCCATAATAACGCTGTTCTAGATTCCACAGAGTGAAACCCATAGTCACTTACAGGCTATTGTCTGGTGGGGGCCCCTCAACTTGTCTCCCAAGCCCCACCCGGGAGTCCCAAAGCGAAGTGGTGCAAAGCCAGTCAACCGCGGAGGCCCTGTGAAAGCCCAAATCCTACAGCTCTCAGGAGCAAGGTGCGCCTGACCCAACGATCATCCCACGGCCGGAAACTACCCCCCTCAGCCCCACGCAAGACCAATGGAAGTCTACACGGTGGGGCCCGGCGGCACCATGGGTCAAGGCTGCAAGTGCCTTCCCCCGCGACAGGCAACCAACAAACTGCGACGTAACATGTGCACCTCCTCGCCCGCAAGCCCTAACTATTGACCTAGACAATAGTAGATAGATTCCTCATGGGAATACGCAACCGCATGGCCTCGTCGCAGGAATAGGTGGAGTACACCCATTATAACAGATTACTGGAGACCTGACTTGTTCGGTACGCCAAACGTGGATGTAAAGGTGACATTTTTCCTATGGGATACAGCTGAATTCTTCTCGAAGGGGCCCAGTGCGCAGGTCTCAACTGCGCGCGCCCCTTCACAAACAGGAACTGATCGCCCTGCGCTTTGTTGTAACCTGACACCAAGACACAGCCCGTAACACAAAGTTAAGGTGAAATTTTCCCTTTGGGATACAGCTGAATTCTTCTCCAAGGGTCCCCGTGCGCCGGTGTAAAATGTGCGCGGCCCTTCACAAACAAGAACTGATCGCCCTGCGCTTTGTTGTAAGCTGACACTGAGACATAGCCCACCAGACAACCCCCACGTGACCCATCCAACCTGGCAATGCGTAGATCTAAATCAAGTATGGGGGGGTACCTCAGCTGCTACCTGGCGGGGCGGGACAGTACACCTCAAGACCCCGGGCGGAAAGCACATAACAAACCACCACCCCGCCGCTCGGAACCGAGCTTGTCCACTGAGCAGGTCCCCAAACGGAGGGCAATGTACTAGTGGGGAAGCAGAGGATGAGGACAAACCGCCCGAAGGCGCGTGCACAATGAGTTCCCCCAACGCCCTGCCAACCCGTAGCAGACAAAAGGCCCAAATGTGCCTTCCCATTCTTCAGGGCCCGCCAGCAGGCAGCCGGCCGTGAAAACCCGCTGTCACCAGAGCTCAACGTGATGCACCCGCTAACCCTGCTGGCACCAGAGATCGAAGTGATGCACCAGCTAATACGTACAATGAAATAATTGAACTGTATTTGTAACGGGGCTGTCCTTCAACACTACCTCTCCACTGAAAATCCGGACGCCTTCTGCAACATGGAGTTTCAGCTGTACATCTAAATTCACCCGCACCACCTACAAACCCTGACAGGGGTATCAACGCTCTATGTACCACAACGAGCGCGAACAGACCACATCATCATACAGTCCTCACTCACTGCAGGGATCTCCCTCATTGCTCCTCGAAACTGACTGTGCATGCCCTCCCTCATTGCACCCGGCCCTCATCCACTGCTCAGAGAACCGCTGAAACAGAGCCGTCCCCAAGGGGGGTAAAATGCGACAATGGTATTGATGGAATGAACTACGGGTGCTTGGGAGGGCGCTGTGCCACCTTGATAGAAGCAGAGAGGACACCGGATTATACCACAGAAAAGTGAAGTGCCTGAACGCCCCAAGCCAATCGCATCAGCATAACAGGGGCGTGCCTGTAAGAGTGAACCTTACATAAGCCTTGCGCATTAGTGTTATGAACTATTTTGAAAATGCACACTGATACCCTAATTAAAGCTGTGCTCTTATAACTGAGCTGAGGCGACACTCAATCAAAACAGTCGTACAGATATCTTGATGAAGCGACCAGAACGCCCTGGCCACCCTGAAACACAGCCCACACACACTGACACTCAGCGTGCGAGGAGGACTTAGCAGCTTGATTGCCTCGGCCATAGAATCCCCACAACAGGGTAGCCTACGCCACTGACCTATAAACACTTTGGCTCCAACACATTCCCCCGTGGAGCCCCTGCAAATGGACCGCAACATCCGGACATTAGGCAGAAAGTAGAAAAATACCTCAATCGATATTCCTCAATTAAAATGACACATACGTCAAAATAGCTTGAATATGTCAGGTTCCTTGTTTCGAAATGTTTCATGCATTATCCAAAGCAGCTACGAAAGTCAATACGGTTCTAGCCTAGTTGACCACTTCGCAAGAGTGTGTACTTTACCCAATTTATCCTACGCGCCCGGATTATACTCCTTGTAAAGTATTGACACTATTTGTAATAAAAGTTACCTCTATGTGTCAATGGGTATTAAAAGCCCTATCTTTCATGTTTAATCTGAGATTAACAAACCATAGCTAACGAAGGCCCAGTGAACGCCCAAAACCCTGCGCTCTCACAAAGCATGTGGCGCCCAAACAGACAAAACCCTTACACCTGAAACCGGCTCCAGTCCCCCGCTGCGACACCAAAGACAATGATCGACATCTCTACAATGCACCGTCGCTCTCCCAGCCCCTTGCCACGGGAGGCCAGTGACTCGCTTAGGCCACCCATGAAACTCCCCAAACCAGAACAAAAATGGCACGGAAATCTCCCTCGTCTCAATCCACCTCGCAACAAGAAAACTTCAATCCATGGACACCCCTCAGAACAAAGGAAGGTAGTCCATCCTCAACTGGGGCACAGCCTGCAAGCAGGCCGACAGACCCACAACACTGCGGCGGCCGTGGATCCACGGCAGTGCAACCAGAACGCCCCCGCAACCGCACACAACAACACTCTGAGCCAATGCCTGTTCTCTGCCGTTAGTGGGTATAACTTCCAAGATGTTTAGAGGTCTGCACAGAAACCGCAATATACCAGAAATGCGGCCCCCACTGTGCCGCTCCCCTGTTCCCCCGATCGAACCACACCATCGAGCCATAATGGAGGCCGAGCAACTGACTCAAACGGGGTTGGGGGAACAACAGGCCCCAGAGGCCCAAACTCACCAAAACCGGGAATCGCGACGTAACACGAACAACACCGGCGTGCTGCAAACGGCGTGAAGGAAGGCAGCAAAGAGACCGCCAGGTGGGCGGGCGAGCTACTTATACCTGTTCCCCGCCCACCCGCGCGCCGGATATGACGCAGGCGAGCCGGACCCCACGTGGGTCCCTCTAGCCTAGAACGTCCCGTGTGCCATCATGTGGCACTAAGGCGGCCGCCCTCTTATGGGAGCCCCCTGCGTGGGCCGCGGGCAGCCAACAATTTGTTTCTTTTCTGTTGTTTTTTTTTACATGCATGCACTTCATTCACTGCAACTTGCACCACACCTGTAGCAACATTTAAGGAGTCTGTTGAAAGGTTTAATGGGGTGGTAGCAGAGACTGTGCAAGCTAATTTGGCTAACAGAGTTGACGTAAAGGATTTGGGGGCATATTAGCAACAACAGGCGAAAATTATCGCTAACCGCGCTTAGCGCGCATTTTCTTAACGCCGCCTATCGCTGGATATTATCGCGGAGATAACATGCTATTAGCAAGGTTTATCTCCAATGCGATAAAATATCCAGCGATAGCGGTAAATGCGTGAATATCGCTGGAAATCCAGCGATATTCACGCATTAACTCCATGGTGGACTTAGGCTGACAATCCACCTCCTATTCTACAAACAGGTAAGTCATGTTTTAGCAGGTGTTAAATTCTAGCGATATTAGCGCTAGCGCAAATTTTTTATCGCTTCGCCTGCGTTGCTAATAGGGAGAAGTTGTGTTAGCGACTGTTTTCAGTCGCTTTTAGTTAGGGAACGCCTACCTTGCATGTCATTAGCGATATTTATCGCTGGCATGCAAGGCGATGGGAAAACGGGCCGCTATCGCCAGAAAGCTGGCGCTAACGCCTGTTAGCGACAGCTTGCTGATAGGGCGATAAAAAAATCGCCGCTTTCGCGGCAAAAAGTGCCGCTAAAGCGGCGATAAGGCCCTTGCTAATATGCCCCTTGGTTAGGGAAAAGATGTAGGCATATCATTCATCACCAAATCTTACCACTGGATTTTCCCCATTTTCCATGCTTATAGGTTGCACCCCAAAAACATCATTGGTTCCTGTATGGATTCAGAGTGTTACCTGTTTTGGATCTCAATCAAATGTATGAAGCTGCCACGAAGAATTTTCAGGCAAAAAGAATGGTAGATTTAACCAGTGGGGAGAGTAAAATAGTGTTAAGAAGGGTTGTATATACAAATCGGAGATTGTATCAAAATAAACCTTCCTTTCCATGTCGAGAAGGGAAATTCTGAGTTCTCTAAAGTTTTCTAAGTGGTCAGTGTAGGCAAGTCATCTGCAAAGCTTAATAATGGAATTTGATGGTGTTTGAACATATTGGCTAAAGTTGTGGGTTGGTAAAAGTAATCTTGAACTTGGAAAAAATAATAATGTAGTAAATGCAAAAGAGATATTAGATGATGCTGGGAGCCCGTAATTGTTGTTTTTTACCTGCCATAACTTCGCCTGCCATCTTCTTGACCGAAGACTGCATCCCCCACGCTGCACCGCAATTGAGGAGCGCTACTTAGGCCGCTGAGGTGTCCAGCGGCGCCATTTGCGAGCTCAGGACTATCTTTGCACTGAGCACCAAGCACTTTACCCTTTGTCCCTGTCCTCTGTGTACTGCACGGAGCACTTTGGCATCGCACCTTTACTTTAGCTGGAGAGGGGAGGGGTCCCCAGCGGCACCGTCTTAGCCCGTCATAAACTGGCAGAGGCCGGGTCGGACTACCCCCTTGATGGTTTGTGGCCGGGACTTGAAGTACATGCGGGCGAGTCCGCTTTGTCTGACAGTAATTAAGGGGTTTTTGTGTTGCATTATTTGCACATCTCTGGGTGGGCACGATGGGAAAGAGAAAAGCTGGTTGTACACTAAAGCCAGCTGGGGGGCCACAGCAATCACTCATGAAATATTTATCCGGTGCTATGGGGGCCATTGAAAAACAAATCCACTCAGTAGAAGAGTCATTAAACCAAGGGAAAAAAACTGGAGGAGTGGTTGCGTGCACACAAAATTCTGATCATTCCATCCCCCCCGGGAACACAACCTGTAGATTTTATTGGCCCAACTTACCATAATGGTGGTGTACAGAATGTGTCTGATCACATATATGTGTCTAACCAGGAGCGTGAATCCCAAACCCCCCCTCCCCCCAAGCGCCCTAGAAACCCAGAGGTAGTGCTAGGCGCACCAGGGAAAAATCCCCCAGAAATTAGGATAGATACCCTAACAAAAAAACGGAAGAAAATAACCAAATGTAGTAAGACTGGAATTGGGAGAAGGGGTCAGCCATCATCCATTAATCAAACCAATAACCAGTCTGTGGAATCCATACAGTTAATATCAAAAATAGATGACCTGGCAAAAACAATAAGTGATGCCTTAACTAAACTATCTGACAGGGTTGCTGTCATAGAAGATATGTTGACTAAGCTTCTAAGAGTGCATCATAATTCCTCCAAGATTAATACTCCTAGGGCCAGATGTACGACCCTTTCATTTAGCGCCTCGCAATTTGCGACACATTGCGAGACGCAAATTGCAAGGCGCAAAATGAAATGTAAAACAGTGTTTTTACACTGTTATACACTGTTTTGCGATTCCCAGGGATGGTAGCCTGCTGGGCTCAGCAGATCACCATGTCTGGGACTGCTTTCTAATAGAGCAGCTTTTTTCTTTTTTAAATGCAGTCCGTTTTCCTTAAAGGAAAACTGGAGGTATTTAAAAAAATAATAAAATGAAATGTTTTCGTTTCATTTTTTAAGGGCAGGCAGTGGTCCCTGGGACCACTGCCTGCCCTTAAAAAATTATTTTGCATGCATTTGCAAAGGGGAAGGGTCCCCTGGGGACCCCTTCCCATTCTGCAATGCATCACCTACTTGAAGTAGGTGGTAATTGCAGTATTTTGCGACCGCAATTGCGGTCGCAAAACATTAATACATTGTTTTGAGATTCTCGCAATTTGGAAGGGAACACCCCTTCCAAATAGCGAGTCGCAAAACATATTTAAGAGTCGCAAAAAAATTGTGACTCGCTAAATGGGCTATGTGCATGGCCCAATATGTTTTTGCATGCGCAAACGGGTTCGCAAACCCGTTTGCACATGCAAAAACGGGTTGTACATCTGGCCCCCAATACTGTAAGACGCCCAGGTATTGAGTTGTTGTCCAAGCCTGATGTACAGGGTAGAAGGGTGGTTCATCTTGAGGAACAATGTAGGAAGTCAGGGAATTCAACCTCTTCCCCTTCTAATTCCAACTCTGGACTTACCTCATCAGGCCCAATAGCGTCTAGCAGTAGCATTAATGCCACATCACAAAACATAGACAACAAACTAAGGGGCATATTAACAAGGGCCAGCGATAATTATCGCTGGCCCCACATAGCGATAGAAATATTATCGCCGGCTATCGCTGAAAATTATCGCCATGATAACGCTATATTTACAATGCATAGCGCTATGGCGATAATATTTCAGCGATAAGCGGTGTTGCTCATGGAACATCGCTGGTTTTCCAACGATGTTCCATGGAAAACAGCGATAACATTGCTGATACGACCCTGTGGTCGTATCAGCATAATCCACCTACCATTATTAGTATGCCTTTGTCTGGAATTTAACAGACGTTAAATTCCAGCGTTAAGGCTGAGGTAGCGTGATTTTTTTTAGCGCTGCACCTCCTTGTTATTATTGCGAAGCTGCCTTCGCGATATTTTCATGTGCTGTTTTCACAGCCACGCCTTCTTTGCATCTCATTAGCGATGCGAGGCGAGGCTGTGAAAAAACGGGCTCTACATCAAGGAAACACGCGCTAGCGTGTCCTTGATGATATTGCGATATAATTATCGCCGCTTATCGCCCGAAAACGGACGCTAAAGCGGCTATAATTATATCGCCAGCCCTTGCTAATATGCCCCTTAGGGACTTGGCTAGCTCAAGGGTAGCGACAAACCCTCGGTATCGTCATGTGACGATAAGTAAATCAGATGTGGTTAGCCCTAGGTTAGATCTACCACCTGCTTCAACCCCCTATACGGTAGTCCTTGCCAACGTACCACCTTTATTGGCACATGTGAGTGAATCTTGGGATTCACTGAGAAACAAAGCTCTTTTTTGGTTGGGTTCCAAAATCGGGCTAACAGAGGCATTATTTGTCGAGTTCAAAATGGCAAGAAGGGTTGGTTGGGTTGGTAGGAACCCTAAGACGCTCCCTGGCGATTGTATAGTACTAACGTTTAAATCACCACAACTGATATGAGGGATTTTTCTTAGGGACGGCACTGAATTTATCATGGGCACTGATATTAATATAGTACCGCTGGGATTTTTCTACCAACCTCCCAACTCGAAGCAAATAAGAACCCATGGGAGGAGCTCTTATGGCACTGCACCCCATTTCTATAGCATTCCCACGTTCAATCGTTTTGACATCTTGCCGTCTCTGGAGGAAGTAGATTGACTCAACTTATCTGATATAAATGCTATGCAATCAAAGGACATATTCCTATATTTAGATAAGGTGAATCTGAATCCTCTAGTCACTACGCCACCACTTTTGGATTCTAATACCAACTCAGTGAGTGACACAATGTTTTTACCCTGTAGCCAGGGCTCTTTGCCACTCCCAGATTATCATTCCAATGTGACTAATACCACTACAGTAAACCCTCCAAGGGATAGCCCTCCATCAAGACATCTTTTTCAGGGAAAAACGATCACTAACTCGCTGGTGAATATTATGTCCTGGAATATAGCAGGAATACGGTCTAATCTTAATGACCCGAGTGGGGTAAACTAGTGGATGATTGCCACATTTGTTTGTTTCAAGAAACCCGGGCAACAGAGCAGATCCACAGAGTGGGTTTTATTACATTTAACATAGAAGCCAGACGGTCAACTGCTGGCAGACCTGCGAGGGAGATGCTGATCTGGGTTAAAACCACATTGGCATGTAAAATCAAACGCCTAGATATAGACTCACAGGAAATCCTTGGCATTGACTTGGCATCGTTTAGAAGGGGCACTCATGTCAGATTAATCAATATATATAACCGGTTTAAAAGTCCCCATAAGCCTTCTGACACTATGACATCGCTTATAAACTTCCGGGAAAGCTCTAAAAATGAGTACCACCTCAATATAGTAGGCTATTTTAATACAACTTTCGAGCCCGTAGGTTATGTTCAGGAGATTGTTCAGGATGAAGAACAAGCTAGAGGTGTCAAAAGGCTCCAAATACCAACCCTCAAAAGATGCACCTGCGTAGGGCAGCAAGTTTTGTATTTTACTCTTGCTCATGGGGTGCGAGCATGCAATGGGCAGACACAGTTAGATGCCAATGCTAAGTGTACATTTAAGAGGGGGAATGTCAAAAGCAGGATCGACTATATTATGGTAGATCTTGATCTTTGGTCGCAAGTTAGCGATATGGACGTTCTTCATCGTGATGACAGTGATCATAATGCGCTGTTTTTAAGTCTTTCAGGGCTTCCTACCCTTCAGCCTCAGTCAACTCCAGTGAATGTGACAGTGGTCACAACCAATGATAACAGGAGAGTCAAGTGGGCAAATGTAGCGACTGATGGGAAGCTCCTCTCATACATCTATAGTGAGGTTGCTCAAGCACTAGTAAAATTGAGCAAAGTTAACATAAATGATGATACCATTTTGGCTAGCTATCAAGAATTGTCAAATAACATCTTTACGTATTTCAGTAGCAAGGAAAGGTCTCTGTCAATTAGGCGCAATAATGCCCCATGGTATAATGAGGCATGTAGGCAATCAAGGTTAGAACTTATAGGAGCAGTAAAAGCAGGGCTTCAGCCCAACATAATTAATAAAAGAAGGCTCTACAAGAGAACGCAAGCAGAGGCTAAACGTGGCTGGGAAATAGATAATTGGAGTACTCTAGTTGCAGCATCTAGGCAGAAGGACAGTCGGTTATTCTGGCATCTTTTCTCTAAAGGGGTAATCCATCAAGTTAGCGAAGAAGATTTTCATATTCAACCCCATCTCTGGGAAGAGTACTTTAAGGCATTATATTCTGAGAAGGATTGTGACCCTGCTGGTGAGGTAGTGGAGCCAGTTGAGGTCAGCATAAAAAAGCTCAATGCTTCAGAAGAAGTCAGTTTTTCCTTAAAGGAAACCATGTATGCAATCAACTCACTACAAAACGGGAAAGCCCTTGGGTTAGATAGATTACCGGGAGATCTCTATAAATCCGAACCAAAAATATGGGGCCCCTTGCTCCACTTAGTATTTAATGCCATCTTACGTGGAGGTGATATCCCGGCAACGTGGAAGGGTGCCGAAATGATCCCAATATTTAAAAAAGGGGCAAAAGGGGACCCTGCAAATAATAGGCCCATCAGTCTTATAGATGTGTCACAGAAAATATTTAGCAAAATGATTCTTTTACTTCTTCAAAACTGGATAGAGGACAATAGCATACTCTTGCATTTGCAGGCGGGGTTTAGAGCTTCTACAAGCACCCTTGATCAGGTGTTTCGTTTTCTTTTGCTTATATGGAAGGAGGTTAAACTACAGAGGGGTCACCTCTATGTAGTGTTTGTTGACCTTAAAACGGTGTTTGATTCCATAGACTGTACTAAGCTCTGGGCCCCCTTAGGGATTTGGGACTTCCCCCTGGCTTGCTTCAACTTCTAATTCATCTACATCGGGATAATTATGCCAAAGTCAAATGGAACTCTGATGGCAGCCTAACTAACAATATACCCATTATGAAAGGAGTGCGTCAGGGTTGTGTGCTGGCCCCAACCATGTTCACACTGTTTATGAATAGGCTTATAAGTGAGCTGTATAATTGTGGAGGTGACCCGCCAAAACTGGGAGGCAAGTTAATACCATCCTTATTATTTACCGATGACACGTTGCTCATATCTAAAACTCCAAAGGGCATCCAAAATGTGTTAACCAAGTTTACATCAGCCTGTATAGTTCGTGGCCTTGAAATTAATTGCTCAAAAACAAAGTTTATGGTTTTTAATCCCTATAAATCCACCAAAGGGAAGGTGAGGCTTGACTCTGAACTATTAGAACAGGTCAAGACCTTTGATTACCTGGGTGTAAGAATAAGTAATAATCTAGAGTGGTCCGCCAAAATCCAGAAAAGCGTGCTGACTCTTCAGCATGCAGATTGTGCTATTCTAAAGAGAGTCAAACGCTCAACCTTCCATCCAATCTCTCCTACCTTGGAAATACATAGAGGTAAAGGGTTGGGTGAGGCTCTCTACGGGGCCAAACTATGGGGGTTGGAGAAAATTAGCCAGCTGGAAATCACTGAAAACAAATTTTTAAGAGCTCTTTTACATCTCCCCAAGAATACACCCATATTACCTTTACGCCTTGATCTTGGTCTAAAGCCCATTACTCCTTTGCTGTTCTCAAGGCGCTTATGTTTTGGCTAAGACTCTGGACTAGCAACACCCAAGTACAAGTTAAGGACGCAGTGGAGGAATTATTAATCCTCCAAAGGAAATCAGGCTGTTTGCCATGGTTTGGGAAAATTAAAGAATGGCTTTTTAGACTGGGGTGGGAAATCTGTGGGAAGACCCACAGTCCATTACAAAGAATACGATACCACAGTTTAAAGCAATTTATTAGAATTGTATTGATTCTTCTGGCACTGAGCCCAGGGCACTTGGCACTTTAACATAATATTTTTTAAATGTCAAAAGTTGCTTTAATTTTGATATTTATATGGATGACATTGAACCACCCCAAGCATGAGCACTTTACATACAATTTAGATTTGGCACCCTACCCTTGAATGCTATGAAAAGTAGGTGGGCGAATGCCACTGTAACCTCTATGTGCCCGTCTTGTAATTCCTCCATAGAAAATATAGAGCATGTTTTTTTCTGTCCTGCTTATGCCAATTTGAGGAAAACATGGATTACTCCCGCTTGTAGGCTGCTGTCATTCACTTGCCCGTCAGATGCCCTCCGCGTATTCAGCTCTGATACAACAAGGTGGCTTGTTTTTACTTTATCCAGATATCTTCTGTACGCCTGGTGGCAGAGATCTAGAGTGGTTAAATTAGTTCCACTTTAGATGCTCGAGCTTAAATGCAGTGTGTAGTTAGAATGGGTTTCTAGATCAAAAAAATGATGCAGAAATAAGGGTACTGCTTTGTTTTATCTAAACTAAATTTTATTCTATTTTATATTTTTATCATCGTAATTTTTTTAAATTTGGCTGATGTGACCAATTATAATTCATCTTTTGGATATTGGCTATGATTGATGGAATATTGTCTATACATTGTTACTGTGCATGTATTTTATTAATGAAATTTTATATGCAATGTGAACTCTGTTTGGTGTATGATCATGCTATTGGTCGAATAAATAAATAATATTTATTAGATGATGCTGTTGTGGCAGATTCTTGTCCAACAGTAGAAGAGGTAATTGACTCAACTTTTAATGTCAAAATAATGTTGAGTAGGTGATCACATGCAGAAAAATCTGTTTCAGATACAAAGGTGGAAGATGTAATAGATGTGTTTATTAGACCCAAGAGAGAAATTATTCCACCTAAAAAGTTTGAGGATTTTGTTTTAGGTTAAACTTATCCTTTTCTAGCTTCAATTCTTGTCATTTTGTCATTTATTGATGAGGTTATTGACATGTGACATGGAAAAGTAACATAGGCAAGAATGTAACTAGCAGAAAACGTTAACGTGAAGAGCTCGTGTTGTGCAATTGACATAACCTTTATACTAAATGTGTTAACAACGCTATTCTGAAATTTAGTGGTTGTTCATTTAAATGCGATAGAGGTATGTCAATTCTGCAATGTCTAAACAAATGCGTTCGTATGTTAGCTTAAATTGTAGGCCTGAAATGCAAGTCCCTGATAACTCTTGCTTTAGAATTAATAGTTGAATTTCATGTGAACTGTAGAATCTGTTCTTTCTCATGTTTCATTGCAGGTGGAAAAGTGTTCATTAGGCAAAAAGTAATGTCTTTGTTTAGGACCTGGGAAAGGAGAAAAGAAGTTACAGTTACATGGCTTGAAGGAGATAAAGACTGAGACAATTTTACATGGGAGAAGTCATAGGAACCAAGGACAAACTGTTGCAAAGGATGTACATGGAGAACATCGTGAAGAAGCACTCCCATGACTGTGCCTATTGTGGACCATGTGCACTCTGGGCATTAAGGGAGAGCTACCTGTGGATACCTGATTGTTGAACTTAGGGAAAGTGCCCCACTTCTTTCTTAGAGCATCTCAGATCGAGCTCTTTCTTTACAATAGTGGTTTTATGCTGCTCGACCCATCTGATGGCGGAGAGGCTTCTCAGGAAGACTCTACGTACTGGCACCTTTTTCCTCTCCTACTGAAGATGCCTATGAAGGGATGTCACCTTAGCGATAGTGTTGGGATAGATTTAATGTGTTTTGTTCATCAGCCCTCGAAGCAGGGGAACTTGGACTCATGCTTCCTGATTTTCTGTATCCTACTTCTTGAATTAATAGCTTTGTTTATGCTGCACCATTTAAATTGGGCACGTAGATTTGGCTTCATGCTAATTCCTTTGCATGTTTATACCCTCATGTTGTAGTGTCTCTATGTTCAGTTATTCTTGGCTTTGTAATAAATTAACTAACCTTATATAGTTGTCCACAAGTTATTATGTATCTAAAAGGGTTAAATGCTAATTGATTGAGAACTACAGATTTTTCCTCCCCTTTACACTTTCATATTGTGGGCCATTTTGATATCCATTGGACTGGACAAAGCAGTAGTGCACTTTCTGGCATATTTGCACAGAGGAATGAAAGCGAGAATTAGAATTAATACCGAGGGGGAAGTATCCGGAGGTGTTAGCATCCCTAGAGGTGTATGGCAAGGATGCATTTTAGCTCCACTTTTATTTATTTTGCATATAAATGACCTCCACCCATTTTTATTTGCTATCAGTTCAGACGTCCCTAAAGTTAAAGGCTCTCTTTTGCCATTACTACTTTATGCTGCTGGCAATGCGTTGATGGCCTGTACTCCTAATGCACTTTGGCAGTTAGTAAGCTGCTTCGTAAATTTTATGGTGCTATTAGACCTGCGCATAAATTTTAATAAATCATTCATAATGTCTTGTGGTCCAAAAAAGTATAAACTGGCTAACCTGAAAGAGGGTGATTCCTCTCTTCAATGCACAAGCACATTTTCTTACCCTGGCATGATCTTTTCTGATAGTAGCTCTTGGCAAGCCCACAAAGCACATAGTGGGAGTAAACTTTCTAGAGCCATAGGCTCACTACTCAGTTTACTTCACCCCAGGAACAGGGAGCCTTACCCCCCTTACTGAAGATCTTTAAAACACAGTGTCTCCCAATTGCCACTTATGGGGCTGTAGTATGGGGTATTGATAAATGATCCCAAATCCAACTGGAAGAGCATAGATTTTACAGGATAATTCTGGGGGCGCCGATCCCCAGCTCGAACGTTATAAGTCACAGTGAATTAAATATTCCCTATGTCGAGGATTACATCAGCACTTGTCCACTGCTCCTATGGTTAGCAATTTGGAATAACACGGGGTAGATCTCACAAGAGACATTATAACAGACTGTCTCTCTTGCGATAAAGGTAGAAATATTCCATGGTTGGTGTATGTAAAATCCTGCATGTATAAGATAGGCTTTCAACAATTATTCGAGAACCCGAATGGCCCTCATACTATTAGTAAAAGACAGTTGCATACTGCCTGGTTTTGAATTCACACATTCTGAGAGACTGAAGAATGAGCTTGATAAATCAAGAGTGGAAGCTTATCTGAACATGACCCGTGATGGAGCAAGGACTCACAATGAGACTTGCTCGTAAGCAATCCTCTCACAGTATTGTAATGTCTTTATTAACAAATGCATACACAACACCGTATCCGAGAGAAGCTTGCCTATGTGTTTAAAATTAATAAGTAATCCTTGTCTAATCCAAAATGGCCGCTAAAGCGCGGGAACTCAAATGCGCATGTGTCAACCATATCACGTGGTATGACGTCTTTCTTTGCTTGGAGGGAATCATTGCTTCTGCGCAGTGTGTGCTAAAATGGCTGCTTGGTGTTCTCACATGCTAAAGCTTACGCACTTGCTGCAATTAATAATGTGGTATTTCTAACGCTACTAATGCGGGATACATTTTTTAATTAAATGGGAATAGAGTAGAAGTAGGGGGTGTACAGTCAAAACATTTATTTTTGATTTTAATATGTTTGTTCTTTGATTTCCTATTAGTTTGTAAATTTGGGCCTGGGTTAACTGAACAGCAGCTCAAGAGCTATGGAATGTGCGCATGCGCTCTGAAATAACAAGACAAGGCGATGAAGTCAACTTGGAAGATATCCAAGGCCACGACCCGTTGGTCAACTCCACTGTACCTCTGAGATGTTCCCTCAATTGTAACAATGTATATACATTTTGTATTAAAGTTTGCCGTGAGACGGGTGGGAAATAAAGCAAATGTATTAATTGTGAGGGGCGGTATTTTAAAACAATGGGCTTAAAGAAATTGAACTAAATTGTCATGGTGTGAGGATCAACCACCTGTCCCTGTCCAATCAGAAATAGTGGGCCCTTAATTTTGAAACATTAATGGGAGGTACCTGGGTGTAGAAGGGTATAATAGATATAGAATTAGCTAATTAGTTAGCATTAGGGCGCACAGGAGCCAAGCACAAGATCAGGCTTTGGTGCTCAACGAGCTGATCGATTGCAGACTGAATCGCTGTCCAGAGAGGTCCTGAGGCGGTGGCGGCGGATTCCATTAGAAAGAAGACACAGAAGAATCGAGGAGGAACGAAGTGACAGAGAGGGGAACGACGCAGGCGTCGTTGGTAGAGAGGTCAGCTATCCTGTTCTGAATCTGGTCCGGAGGTCTTTGGTCTTCATCCTTCTTGGGACCCATCTTTCCAACTCCTTGGCCAAGGGGTTTGGTTCTCACACTCTTAGGTAACTATAAATGCAAACCTTTAGCTGTACTGCTGTCTCTATCTTCTTCTTTCTGAGGGACCGTCAATTGATTTAATAGGTGATTATTTAGTATGCTTCCTCCTTGATATACGATCAAATATTGTGTGATTTGTAATTTGCTCTGCTAAAGAATTTAAATAAACATTTTAAAACTTCCTGAGTCAGTGATTATTTCAAATTTATGAATTATATTATATTTTCTCATTTTAAACTTCCCAATTATCAAAGGGTCCATCGGTAAGTTATTACTCTTCAATCAGAAAAGGTAATTGGTAGCAGGGATATTGATAAAGAGTATAACTGACCCACCAGCGGAAATTGCTAGCGTAGTATGAATGAATGGGCCCAGGTGAGTATTCAGTGTATAATATTTACAAATGGTAGTGGTGGTCTTATTGGTAGCACATCACTCTCTATGTGCATTAAATATTTATTTGCAATATTGGTGCCCCTCAAGGTTAAAGGTTTACACCCCACTACCTAAGGTGTTATCCACTGTGGTTCATAAGAACTCAGTGATGATATCAGAAAATATAGAAAAACCTCGGCACTCAAATCAGTTCAATTTTGATTCATACAAAAAGAATATTTGTTCAATGTTTATTTTTTTAAAAGGAACTTAAAGCGATTCAAAATATCAACATACAAAAAAGTTTCATGGAGCAGTTCATAATACCAACAAATCAGAAGTAAAATAAACACATCCAACAAACAAATTTCAACCATATGTTTTAAAAGCAAATGGCATAGTATTTCAATAATAGAAGTTGGATACTGTAATCCTTCCAAATAGCGTTGAACCGACAGCCGACACGTGTTTCGTTTCAAAAGAAACTTTTTCAAGGCTTCAATAGCTTTAATAGATAATTTCTCAATGCATTCATAAAAATTCTGATCCTGATCTGATCCTGTAACCGAAGATGTTCTTAATACATTCAGAACATCTTCGGTTACACGACGAAAGTTACGAGGACAGGGGCATATCATAGCCCGACGTTCATCGTGGAATTATCAATACCTATTACGATATTTCTATGAAATTATGGAAATTATCTTCGTTCTGAATAAAAATACTCTCTCTAGGACTAAACATTTTCGCTGAAAGGATCAGAATTTTTATGAATGCATTGAGAAATTATCTATTAAAGCTATTGAAGCCTTGAAAAAGTTTCTTTTGAAACGAAACACGTGTCGGCTGTCGGTTCAACGCTATTTGGAAGGATTACAGTATCCACCTTCTATTATTGAAATACTATGCCATTTGCTTTTAAAACATATGGTTGAAATTTGTTTGTTGGATGTGTTTATTTTACTTCTGATTTGTTGGTATTATGAACTGCTCCATGAAACTTTTTTGTATGTTGATATTTTGAATCGCTTTAAGTTCCTTTTAAAAAAATAAACATTGAACAAATATTCTTTTTGTATGAATCAAAATTGAACTGATTTGAGTGCCGAGGTTTTTCTATATTTTCGAGTATTCAGTGTATGAATGCTTGTTGCTCGTAACCCGCTGGATCAGTTTTCTGTCTTTCAGAGGGTGGTTACGGTTTTACTTTGTTAATTGGGTAATGAGAATTTCATTTTTTTATAAACTAACATCCGTTTGTTTAAAAGTTTTGTTTTATGTTGTTTAGAATCCCCGGGGAAATTTGAATAGCGGATGGTAAGTGGAAGCCATACTGCAGTGAGGTTATCTGTCAGGCAGAAATAGTACTGAAAAGTTAAGCAGGGCTATCAGTACTTGTTAGGGACTTTGTGCGTGCGAGTGACAGCAAAGGAATACGCTAGTGAAAATTTGATGTTATATCACCTAGAAAGGGTAACATTGAAGAAGTAGCAGGTACTTCCGAAGCTTATGTGAAGAGTAAACGGAAGGGTTTTACTCGTAGTGTATGTTTAGTAAACGGAAAGGTTTTACTAAGTGTGAGAGAAACTATCTTTTCCAATTTAGAGAAACTGGCACGATAGCGAATGTTTTTATGTTGTTACTGAATTTTAAGAAGCATAGAGAAAATAAATCTTTTGCGTACGATTTTGTAAAGGGAGGGTCAGCTGTCGGAGTAAAAGCTGATGTCACAAACGCCGCGCTGGTATTGGTTGACACGGCGGGCGTGAAGCGAGTTTTGTAAAGGAGAGGTCGGTAGTCAGGAGTAATACTGACGTCACAGGTACCGCGCTGGGATTGGTTGAAACGGAGAGGGACAGAGAAGCGCAGATTGTAAAGGAGGGGTCGTCAAAGAGACGTCACAGAAAAGCCGCGCTAGGATTGATCCGAGACAAATGTTAGCTGGAGTTTGATTGGTTGTCAGCATAGAAGTCGAAAAATTAGCGGATAGTGGAGATTATATGTGGAAACGTGACCCGACTTTGACAGGAAACCGTCCAGACAGAAGATTCCTAGGTTTTGCAGAATATAATTTGATACATAGATATTTACCCAATATGTACGGAGAAAAGAGAAAAATGTCATTTTTACAAAAGATTAAGAATTATTTTAAGAAAAATAAGCCAATCAAAACTAGGGAAGGAATTATCATTCCACCAGCAAAAACGCCCGCCTCATTCATGATGATGGAGAGGGGTTATCATACTTGCGTATGGTTAGAAAATTGGATAGAATATACAAAGGATGATGGAATATTAGCTTTCCCAGAGAATGGTACTTTTAATCAGAGAGTTCTTCAAAATTTACGAATAAGAATGAATGAATTAGAACCCAGACCAAGATTAACTCAATACGAAGCCCTAGAGGAATGGGAAACCGAGGCATTTGAACGTGATAGACCCAGAAGCAATAGGGGTTATAGGGGATTTTTCCCTAGACACCAAAATGAGACACGAGAAAGTCAGATGAAACAGTGGAGAAGAGCGATGCTTACCGAGGGTTTGTATCCAGTTTTTATGACAGATGAGCCGTTAGGGAGCAAATGCAAAGAAAAGACAAAACATTTGACAGGGTTTGGAGAATCCAAAGATGAATTTATGGAAGAAATATTAAAGAACCCTCCACCATATCAGGAAGGGTCAAGTGGATGTTCCCTAAGTGCACCAATTTGCAGAACACCCTTGGTACCGCAAGTAATGCATAATCCACCAGTTAATAGGGTACTTCAGGATAAGGAAAGAGAGGCTATAGACAGAAACAGAGTAGAATTGATACAGAAAATAACACAGTTGAATGTACATCCTGATTCCCTGACAATACCTGTAACCATTGGTCCTGTGGTCCCTTTATATGGTGACAAAGTAAATTGTCCGAAACCCCTAGTTATGCCTACACCTGTGGAGATTCCAAAACACGAAGCAGTAATAATTGATGACCATATCAGCGATTGTGAATCTATGATTTCACTAATGGATTTACCTAATCAAGACTCCGTAAATAGCACCCCTAGAAGAGTCCCACCTGGTTGCTCAAAGGATGTGAATATTATAACATCTTCAGGAACTAAGAGTGCAACGGTAGTAACCCCAGAAGACTTAGAAAGATGGGCACAAGGAATAGACAGACAAAGTTCACCCCCAAAGATTTTGGACATTTATAAATTAAAAGTCGAGTTAGAAGAAATGATAGCAGGCAACGTAGGAGTAGATCGTTTGAATACCTATAGTGAGGAAGAACTATTGTTCGTATGTAGGAGCATAACCAGAAATGTAAAGATATTCCATGAAAAATTGGCGGATTTGGCCTTAGAAATGGGAATTGAAATAAGAAAATCAAAAGTACTACAGAAACCACATAGAGCAGACTTTACTGATAAAGATCTAGAAAATATGAATGCATCTGGTAGGAAACTACAAGTGAAAGAGTTAATGTCAGTATTACAGAAATGGGGAGAACTAGATAAATGGAAAGCTAGATGGACAAAGAAAAAGGAAGAGGCACGTTACAGTAGAACGACTTCTGAATATTTATTGAAGGAAACAGGGAAAGTAGATCAGATGTACCCGATGCGGGAAGTTCCCGGAGGAGGTTATGTTCATGTCCCATGGAGCAGACAAGATATTTTGTCATTTACGAATGATTTTCCAAAGTTGAGAGAAAAACCGATAGAATGGTACAAGCAGGTCCAGAGGTTTGTAAAAGTCTCAAAGGTATTGTTAAAGGACTTAGACGGTTTGTTTGACATAGTGGTACCTGCCGATTTATGGACAGATTGTAAAATTACAGTCGACTGGCCGAGTGAAGAATATCCTAGAGATGCAAAGACAGGTGCCCCATCAAATGATGTGATGAAAAAGTATCACTAGGTAATAACTTATTTGAAAGGGAAAATACCACCAAAAGAAACAGATTGGGTGAAAATAGACAGGACTACCCAAGAAGCAAGTGAATCGGTACACGCCTATTATGAACGTCTATTACAGGTGTTCAAACAGTATAGTGGATTCGAGGATATTGGAGACAAAAATATGAGTCAGTTTGTCTATCGATTTGTTTATGGTCTAAAACCAGAGATTTGTCAGATGATTAAGCAGCATATGTTATGCTGGCTAGGGAAGACTATTGATGACATTTTGAAATATGCTAAATATTGTGGAGACAACATTGAGGATAGGCACAAGAAACTGCAAGAGAAAGTGATGTGGGCTCAAGTGAAAATGGCTGAGCGACAGGGAATTAATTTGGATAATCCAACAGAAAGTCAGGGAAAAGAATCTGGAACGAATGGTGACACAGGGAATGGTGGAAAAGTGAGAGGACGAATGAGTAGAGAAGAGGCTAAAAAGAAATTTCCTTGTCATGGGTGCGGAAAGTTGGGACATTGGAAGGACGAATGTAAAAAGATTCAAAATAATAATAATGCCCCAAATCATAATTTAAATCCACAGACGCAGAATGATTCACAGCAGGGTGTAAACCCTCAGAGTCAGTTGCCACCTGCCCCTATACAGGGTAATGTAAGCAGAGCAAAGCACGGTACAGACGTCGGATATCAAGGAGAAAGTGGTAAGAATGAATATGTAACTTCACAGTTTCTTTTACAGGACAAATTTCATCCATATAGTCATCAATGACGGTGCCTAAGAGAGGGGGAGAAGGAGTGCGTACTTGGCGCATCCTTACCGGTAGATCAGTCAGGTCCATATGTTGAAGGGAAAGTAAGAGGTAATGATATCACTTTTCTTTTGGACACTGGTGCTACCTGTTCTACTGTAAGAACAGCAGATATCCCAGACCTCCCTCTCTCTGGAGAAGCTATCCAAGTTGTAGGTGTAGCAAATCAAAAGATCAGAACACCTTTTACTGAACCTATGGAAGTAAAGATAGGAAACTTTTGAGAAATGCACCAATTTGTGGTGTGTGATTCCAGTCAAGTAAACTTGATTGGGTAGAGACTTACTGTGCAAAAGAAATTGTACTATTTTTTGCACACCGGATGGTGTTGCGGTACAGACCCCGGATGAAGATCATGTTTATAAGTTCATGCTAGCCAAGCAAGGTACTGAGGTGGATGAAATGTTCTCCTTGATAACAAAAGACGAATTACCAGAAGAATTAAGGACTACAGTGAGTTCTAAGGTATGGGATTTTACCGGGAAAGAAGTAGGACTTATGGCAAAAATAGACCCAGTAAAGATCACTATAAAAGAAGGCGCAATTTTCCCAAATACCAGACAGTACAAAATGAGTGCAGAAGTAAAGGCAGGAGTTGTTGAGGAAATTAGCAGAATGGTGAAACAAGGCATATTAAAAGAAGTTATGAGTAGTCCTTGTAATTCACCAATCATGGGTTTGAAAAAGCCTAGTGGAAAGTATAGGATTGTTCAGGATTTGCGGAAAAATAATAAAATTGTGGTACCTTGTTGTCCCATAGTACCAAATCCTGCAGTAATCCTATACCAGATACTCTGGAGTGCAGAATAATTTACAGTAATTGATCAATGCCAAGCATTTTTCTCGATACCATTGCACCCATATAGCCAATATCTGTTTTTGTTTACATTTGAAAACCATGTCTATGTGTGGAATCGTGTTCCTCAAGGGTACACAGAAAGTCCCTCCATTTTTAATCAAATACTGAAAGGGTGTCTAGAAAAATTAGTACTGCCCAGGAGCTCAGTCCTGGTGCAGTACATTGACGACTTATTGATAGCATCCAAAACTCATGATGATTGTGTTGCAGATTCAATTGCATTGCTCAACCATTTGGCTGAAGAAGGACACAAAGTATCACCTGAGAAACTGCAGTTTTATACAACAGCAGTTAAATATTTGGGACACCAAATTGAAAGGGGAACAAGAAGAATAACATCTGATAGAATAAAAATAATCAAGAAAATGAAAATGCCAGTAACACAAAGAGAAGTGAGAATGTTTCCTGGAATAGTAGGATACTCTCGACAAACAATTATAGGGTTTTTACTACTAGCAAAGCCTTTAATTCAGTTAACAAAAAAGACAGCAACGGATCCAGTTGAATGGGATGATGAAAGTGCCGGTGCATTTGTAAAATTAAGAAATGCTTTGTGTGAGGCACCTGCTTTGGGCATGCCTGACTATACAAGAGAATTCACACTGTTTTGCTATGAAAGAGAAAATTGTGCACTTTCAGTGTTAACCCAAAGACATGGACTAAACAGGCGTCCTATAGCATATTTTTCTGCTACATTGGACCCAGTGGCTGCAGCATTGCCAGGCTGTTTAAAAGCAGTTGCTGCTACCTGTATGAGCATTGAGCAAAGTGAGTCAATAGTAATGGGATATCCTGTTACAGTGTTTGTCCCACATGCAGTTGTGATCCTGTTGACAAGAACTAGAACTCAGCATCTCACGCCTAGTCGGATGACAAGGTATGAACGAATAATTCTAGGAGCTGAAAATGTGACCATAGCTAGGTGCACAGTTGTAAATCCTGCTACATTATTGCCAGATCAATATTGTGAAGAAGTTAAGGATGACCCAGAACATGATTGTTTACAGGTCACAGAATTGTGTACAAAACCGCGTCCCAACATACAAGAAATGCCCCTAAAAGACTCAGACAGGGAGCTGTTTGTGGACGGCTCATGCCTAAGGCATGAGGATGGCAAATTGAGCGCAGCCTATGCTGTATGTGAACTATCTGGAATAGTCGAAGCATCCTATTTACCAGGAGTCAAATCTGCACAAGTAACTGAATTAATTGCTTTGATCAAAGCCTCCAAAATTGGGAAAAATTTAAAAGTAACCATATTTACGGACAGTCAATATGGGTACGGGGTTGTGCATGACTTTGGCCAACTGGGGATGCAGAGGGATTTCATGACTTCTTCAGGGTTCCCAATCAAAAATGGGCAGTTTGTAAAAGAACTATTGGAGGCAATACAATCACCAAAAGAATTGGCAGTGGTGAAATGGGCCGCACACCAGTCAGGAGATGATTGGGTGGTAGCCGGTAATAGATATGCAGATCTAGTTGCTCAACACTGTGCCAGAAACAGATTGGCAGTAAACAGAAAAGTTGAAAGGATGGGATTCAGCTGCCAACTTATGCTATGTTCAACACCTGAAACATGGAATGATGTGAAAAGACTGCAAGATGATGCTGAGGAGAGTGAAAGAGATGTTTGGATAAAAATAGGGTATACCCGAAGAACAGATGATGATGTATGGGTATATTCAGATGGCAGACCAGTCATGCCCGACTGTTTGATTTCACAAATGGCCAGGATGTATCATGGAGACACACATGTAGGGAGAGATGCCATGATTAGACTTTTCAGACAAAGCTGGTACAATCCAAAGTTTAGGGCTGCAGCAGAGAGTCTTTGCCAGAGGTGTTTAACTTGCCAAATGAATAATCCAGGAAGGAGAACAGTAATTGGTTTGGGAAAAATTGGAAAGGCTGAGGGTCCTTTTGTGAGATTGCAGTTAGATTTCATACAGCTACCACCATGTAAAGGACTAAAATATGTACTTGTCATAGTGTGTCTGTTTTCAAGGTGGGTGGAGGCTTACCCAACCAGAAGGAATGACAGCATTACAGTCGCAAAACTGTTGTTACGAGAACTCATTCCTAGGTTCGGTTTCCCAGTAACTTTGGAATCAGATAGAGGAAGTCACTTCAATAACGATGTAATTCGAATAATCTGTGAAGCATTTAAAATTGAACAAAAATTGCACTGTGCGTACCGCCCAGAGGCTTCTGGAGTAGTTGAACAAATGAATGGCACAATAAAATCAAGATTGTCAAAAATGTGTGCATCTACATCGTTAGATTGGCCAGATGCATTGCCCCTTGTCTTAATGGGACTCAGAAGCATTCCTGATAGAAATACAGGATTGAGTCCACATGAAATCATCATGGGCAGAGCAATGAGACATGCACATGTTCCTGGAAACAAACTGCTGAACATAACTGATGATATGGTTCTAGATTATTGCAAAGCATTGGCTGACCTCGTGCGTTCTGTCTCTCACCAGGTTGGAGAAGACGCAGTTTCCAGGCAGCCTGAACAAGAGCATGATCTGAACCCTGGAGACTGGGTGGTAGTGAAGCATCATACCAGAGAAACGTGTTTATCACCCAGGTGGGGCGAGCCTTGTCAGGTTATATTAGTTACAAACACAGCAGTGAAATGTGCAGGATTGCCTAATTGGATTCAGGTAAGCCACACCAAAAGGGTGCCAGCTCCTGAAGGAAAAGATCCTCAGTCAGCATCAATAGCTGAGGAAGCTGAAGGTTGGCCAGCTGAAGAATCCCAGGTGAGAGATTCTGGAGAAGCTGAAGAAAAACAACCGAGCACAAGTCAGGACTGGATACCAGTGGTCGACATACCAGAAGTTTACAACAAAACAAGAAGTCGAGCAAGATTAGAGGAAATTAGTGAGGACCAGACAGGTGAAGAAGAAGCAGCTCAGGATAAGGAGAATGAAACAATAAGAGAATCTGAGCAGGCCCAGATAGGGAGAGGAAATTAGGCTCAAATTGACAACGAAACAACAAAATTTGAACAGGGACAGACAGGTTTAGAAGAACGCGGTCAGGCTGCAGAAGAACAAAGTGCAATAAGCCCTGATCAGAACCAGTTAGAACAAGAACAGGGAGAAGAAAACCAAGAAAACAACGAGCATGAAAGCCTCAAGCACGAAGACGTAAATCCTGAACAGGGTCAGTTAGTAGAAACTCACACTCAGGCAACTGAAGAAACAATAATAAGACCTGAACAAGAACAGATAGAAGAAGAAACTGAAAACAAGGAAAATCAAATTGTGCCACACCTTGAAAATAAAAGAACTTTTGGAAAAGACTCAGAAAGAGAAAATACAGTGCAAACAAAGAAAGTCAGAAAAGGTGATCATTGGCCTAGTGTCATTAAAAGAGTAAAATACCATATAGAAACCCGAAGTGAAGATCCAGAACAAGTAAATGAAGTAACAAGCTTATCTGAACAAACAAGTGGAACTGAAAAACGAAAAAGCAAAAGATTGAAACTTGTGAACAATAAATTTAAAGGTCCTGACTGGACTTATATAATCCTTGAAGACTACGAAAGTTCAGAGTCCAGTGAAAGTAGGGACGAAGGAATAAGTGCAGAACTGACTTATGAAAAAGAAGTAAAACCACCTTGATAACGTAAAAGTCTTTAAAGAAAAAGAAAAGAAGAGAAATCTTCTTTGTCAAAATGCCTGACGACAGAGTTTCTGGGAGACCGAAACGGAAATGCTGTAAAAGATGCTGTGCTATATGCATATGTAGTCTGGTAGTGGTGCTTATAGTGTGGATAGTTGTGATTGTAGCGATTCCTTACCTTATGATAATGGATAAAAAGATTAACAATGAAACGAAAGGAAGGATAGATAACTTGAAAGATGATAGAGTAAAAATAGAAGCAGAAGATGAACCAGAGTTTCCTCACGTGGTAACAGATAACGATACTAGTTTAAATGTTTTCACTAAATTATTGTTTCAGTATGTAGATACAATGGAAGTTAGTGATTGTTATGTCTGTATGAAGTTACCTGAATCAGTAGCAGAAGGGTTAACATATCATCATTTGCCTTTAACTTATGGCATATCATGCAGTGTATTGACTAGTTTATTTTATAGAACAGGGAAACTTCAGTATTATTATTCAAATATAGATGTGATATTTTCAGAGGTTCCGATTCGAAAGAATATGAACCCAGTGCTTAGTAGTCCAGATGCACAATTTATGGGAGAATTTTTCCTAACAATGAAGTCAATAGACATAACACATGCACATAGAAGCAATCTAACATGTTCATTACATGAAGAAGAAAAGATATTTTTGAACTTAGTTGAGAATAGAAGACAGAATTTCCAAAAGAAGGCGTCTGAGCATAAAGCTCATCTTCCACCTTGGGCTGAAAAAGAGGGCATTTACACACCTGGCAAAGCTCAAGATGCTATGGCTCTGGATTTTGTAAAGACAGGGAAAATTTGTCTACATAGGTTAAAGACTGATTATAACAATATTTTCATCGGTACCAGTGAAGAGCTAGTTTTTCCAAAATTGTAGGTGACATATTTGGTGCATTGATACCTTCAGTGGGAATAATTCTGAACTCAAGGAAAATATGTAAATTATCTACAGTGGTTGATCGTTTATCAACGGATACTGCTGGAGGATTTCTAATGTTTAATGCGGAAATCGTTGCGATTAGATCTTTGGTTATGCAAAATCGACTTGCTCTTGATATAATATTAGCAAAAGAGGGCGGAGTCTGTAAATTGTTGAAAACTAAACATTGTTGCACATATATTCCTGACAAAAGTGCAGAAATCGGAACGTATATAAAGAACATAACAAAACTTGAGAAGGAACTAAAACCACTGGAAGTTGATAGTGTATGGGAAAGATTGACAAATAGCATTGCGTCAATTGGTACCTGGTTTACTAATGTAGGAAAAGGACTGATAGGTCAAATATTAGTACCCTTAGCAGGGATAGCAATAATAATACTGTCAATAATGATATGGTGCAAATGTTGTAGAAAGAATGAGACATATAGAGTGACCGGAAAAGGCAAGAAACGAAAATTCGATGAAATAGAATTAGAAGATCTGAAAAGTGAAATATACAAGAAACTGAAAGGAGAAGATAAGAATAGAAAATGTAAAAATGAGACTGAGACAAAAATATGCTAAGAAGTTGGCATCTGGTTGTGGGTAGTTTTGATGGCTCAGAAACGCCATCAGAGAGGGGATTGATGGAGCAAGGACTCACAATGAGACTTGCTCGTAAGCAATCCTCTCACAGTATTAATTAATTAAACTTTGTAATGTCTTTATTAACAAATGCATACACAACACCGTATCCGAGAGAAGCTTGCCTATGTGTTTAAAATTAATAAGCAATCCTTGTCTAATCCAAAATGGCCGCTAAAGCGCGGGAACTCAATTGCACATGTGTCAACCATATCACGTGGTATGACGTCTTTCTTTGCTTGGAGGGAATCTTTGCTTCTGCGCAGTGTGTGCTAAAATGGCTGCTTGGTGTTCTCACATGCTAAAGCTTACGCATTGCTGCAATTAATAATGTGGTATTTCTAACGCTACTAATGCGGGATAGATTTTTTAATTAAATGGGAATAGAGTAGAAGTAGGGGGTGTACAGTCAAAACATTTATTTTTGATTTTAATATGTTTCTTCTTTGATTTCCTATTAGTTCGTAAATTTGGGCCTGGGTTAACTGAACAGCAGCTCAAGAGCTATGGAATGTGCGCATGCGCTCTGAAATAACAAGACAAGGTGATGAAGTCAACTTGGAAGATATCCAAGGCCACGACCCGTTGGTCAACTCCACTGTACCTCTGAGATATTCCCTCAAGTGTAACAATGTATATACATTTTGTATTAAAGTTTGTCGTGAGACGGGTGGGAAATAAAGCAAATGTATTAATTGTGAGGGGCGGTATTTTAAAACAATGGGCTTAAAGAAATTGAACTAAATTGTCATGGTGTGAGGATCAACCCCCTGTCCCTGTCCAATCAGAAGTAGTGGGCCCATAATTTTGAAACATCAATGGGAGGTACCTTGGTGTAGAAGGGTATAATAGATATAGAATTAGCTAATTAGTTAGCATTAGGGCACACTGGAGCCAAGCACAAGATCAGGCTTTGGTGCTCAACGAGCTGATCGATTGCAGACTGAATCGCTGTCCAGAGAGGTCCTGAGGCGGGGGCGGCGGATTCCATTAGAAAGAAGACACAGAAGAATCGAGGAGGAACGAAGTGACAGAGAGGGGAACGACGCAGGCGTCGTTGGTAGAGAGGTCACCTATCCTGTTCTGAACCTGGTCCGGAGGTCTTTGGTCTTCATCCTTCTTGGGACCCATCTTTCCAACTCCTTGGCCAAGGGGTTTGGTTCTCACACTCTTAGGTAACTATAAATGCAAACCTTTAGCTGTACTGCTGTCTCTATGTTCTTCTTTCTGAGGGACCGTCAATTGATTTAATAGGTGATTATTTAGTATGCTTCCTCCTTGATATACGATCAAATATTGTGTGATTTGTAATTTGCTCTGCTAAAGAATTTAGATAAACATTTTAAAACTTCCTGAGTCAGTGATTATTTCAAATTTATGAATTGTATTATATTTTCTCATTTTAAACTTCCCAATTATCAAAGGGTCCATCGGTAAGTCATTACTCTTCAATCAGAAAAGGTAATTGGTAGCAGGGATATTGATAAAGAGTATAACTGACCCACCAGCGGAAATTGCTAGCGTAGTATGAATGAATGGGCCCAGGTGAGTATTCAGTGTATGAATGCTTGACGCTAGTAACCCGCTGGATCAGGTGTGCCCCCATTGAAAGGTATTTGAAATGCCCGATGGGGCAGTGGGAGCGCCCTCTGCTGTATCGCTTTAGGGAAGGTATGGTCAAAAATTTGTTAAGCTTCCCATTAGGTTTCCAAGCTAACTTAGACTCCCGCCTCTGTTCGTGCAACGGGAGGTCGGGTCAATCAATGTTACATTTTTTTCTGTTTCGTGATTTTTATTCAATGTACACTAAAAGCATTTTATTACCATTAATTAAGAAGCATTGTATCACAGATTTTAGAGAAGCTTCTGACATCGTGCTCCAGCTGAATAATGAGAAATGCATCTTTCATGTTGGACTGTTTTCGAAAAGTGCTGTGAGGGCCTAACAAACAATGGCTGTCTTTTAGTGCTCAGTTTTTTGTGGCAGTATGATATGGAGACTGCACTGATTTTATTATTTTAAAATGGATATGATCTAGACCACAAGTCTGTTTTAATTATTTTAACTATTTTATGTATGTTTGTACTTTCATGGCTAATTGTGTAACCAAATAAAGATCTGTGAACTGAACTGAACTAACCTTTCATAGTTGTCCACGAGTTATTATGTTTCGAGAAGTATTAAAGGCATATTCGATTGTGAACCACAGATTTGTTCTCCCCTTTACACCTCCATGCTGTGTAAAAGAACCATTGGAGTGTGTCTCTAGAGAAGGTCTAGAACTAATGGGCCCGGCCCTTTCAGTTGGTAGCAGAGTAGGATGGTTTGCACATAAAGTAAGGGGAGAATCAAGAACTAATCTAGCTTAGGTGAAACATAGAACCCAAATCCCCACACTAGAGCCGAATGACGGAGAACGGGAGGTGACGGAATCCGGCGGAGACCAACGGAGTTTGATGGTGCGGCGAGACCAGTGGCAGAAGGAGGAGTGAGTATTAATAGGGTGTATGTAGCATGTCAGATTGCTGAAATGGTTTGATTGTGTGATGTCTTGCGGATTTGGAGTGAGAGTCGAGTGAATATGGTTTCGTGTCAGAGGTGGCCCAAGGATTGAGATTTGAATTACAAGTCCCGAAGTGGCCTAAGATCCCAGGATATTAAAAGGTGTAGAAGAGACAGAGATTGTGTTTGTCTGACCGAAGAATTGAGGAGTTGTCGTGAGACGTCATCGGCTATTCCACTTAAGACAGTGAACTTTATGTGAATGGGACATATGGGAATCGTTTAGTGGACCTTGTGTACAAAGGTGAGCTATAGAGATTCGAGTGACTAGCGCAGGTTGAGGGTCACTGTGTGTGAATGTTCTCGGATGATTGAATTCTATCGATCTTCTAAATGGCAGACAATTACAGATTTTAAGCCGATTGTGTGAGTGAATGCATATGGAGAAATTGTAAAGGAGGGTCAGCCGCTGCGAGGAGTAAGAGTGACGGAAGGTTGTGCCGTGCTGCAATAGGTCGGTTGGTGTAACGCCGTGCTGGGATTGGTTGGTAGTCATAAGGAAGTCTGTGGTGAAAAAGGATTCTTCCGTCGTAACCCATTGAACAGAAAATTACATTGTGAAATCATGCGATGCTTTAGAGTGTTATGGGATCTTTTCAGGGTGATGAAGGGGTTGTTACTCGAGTGGGCAAAGATGCTCCACCCGAGGATACTTCAGCACACTACATGGCGACAAAAGTTGGGCTCTACACTATAATTTGGCTCCAAAATCGGCACAAAATCACTGAAAAGAAAGGTGACCTATCATATCCACATTTATGCTCATTTAGATTAGATGTGTTAAACCAGCTTAGAGGAACGATGTTTGTGATGCAACCTTTGCCCAGACCCACACAGTTTGAAGCGCTAGATACATGGATGCATGCAGCTCATACTAAGCAAAGAGAGAAATATCAAGGCAGGATGAAGGAAACTGTGAAGGCGTATCAGGATGCACAGTGGGACGCTACGCTTAACAGGTGGAGAGTGGATACCCTTGAGGGAGAGAGGTTGTACCCAGTGCTGGTAGGAGATGAAGGACCACAGGATAAGGGCAGAAGGACAAATGGGAGTGACAATAGTGACAATGAAGACAGCTTGTTGGATAGTTGTTAACTGAACGTCTTCCACCTTACAGTCCACAACTGGGTGAGAGGGGATGAAGCGCTGAAGGTACCGATAATGTGGGAAGTGCATAAGACCCAGTGGCTTCTGATTCAGGTTTCATGGGAATGATATTGGCAGGAGCAGGTGGTATTGGAGTACCCGCCTTGGGAGGTGTGGAACAGAATGGTGCCAATGCTGCTTCATGGTTGCAGGATGCTCTTACAGTACCGGTTACCATTGGTCCTGTCGTTCATGTTTATGATCCAGGCTAAACCGGGTTGGGGAGAACAGGAGGCACGACTGGGAGTTGTCATCCATTAGTGCCTATAGAATCCAGTACTTCTTTAGTAACTACTGCTGACCCTTCCAGAGTACAGATTAGCTCCAGCACCATAAGGCCTATACCTATGGTAAGCACTAGTTCAGTTCTGAGAATGTAGGAAACTCCTGTTAGAGGACCAAGTGGCATGACCCAACAAGCAAGCATAAGTCTGGGAACCCCTGAGAATTAGCACGTTTTAGACGTTGCGGACTTAGAGTCATGGTTGAGGTACCATAATAGCAAGGAGAGTCAGAATAGCATGTCGACTCAGGGTACCATCAAGGCTGCAATGAAGGTGAAGCTAGTGGATATGCTAAGGATGAAGGCAGAATTGGAGAAAATTATCAATGAGAGTTTACCTTTAAACAGAATAAAGACCTATGAGCCAGATGACCTGTTGTTTATGGCAAAGGATGTCACCCGAAGGGTGAGACAAGCACATAGAAGTTGTCAAAGTTGGCTCAGAGGTATGGGGGTAGAATTATCTTGAACAAATGCATTGCAGGGAAATCACTGGCTTACTTACAGTGACCCAAAGTTAGAGGAAAAGAGAGTGACTGGATTGAGGACTCACCTTCGGGAATTAGTAATAGGAATAAGAGCTTACTGGCACATGCATCAAAGAAGGCTTTTGCGATTCCTTAATTGCGATTATTAAGGAATCGCAATTAAGGAATCGCAAAAGCCTATACATGTAGGAAACGCTATAAAAATAGCGATTCCTTCACATTCCTTATTTGCGACTCGCAAATTGCGAGTCGCAAATAAGGAATGGCTTCCCATTCATTCCTATGGGCCTACAGGCCCATAGGAATGAATGGGAAATTGCGAGCGCTATTTGCGAGTACCAATAGGTACTCGCAAATTGCGCATGCAATTTCAAGGGTGTAGGGGTGTCAAAAGGACACCCTGTTGCACCCCTGAAGTTGATCCGTGCACATATGTTGCGCACACATATGTCCCAAGGACATGTGTGTGTAACCTTCAACTTTGAAAAATGCCCTTTAGTGCATTTCTCAAAGTTTTGTAATTTACCATGAAGTTCAACTTCATGGTAAAATGCGCCCTAGTAGCGAAATCGCTAATTTTTTTACTTTGTTGCATTGCATTTAAGGAATCTCAATTTGCGATTCCTTAAATGCAATCGCAATTTAAGTAATCGCAATTTTGCGATTCCTTAAATTGCGATTTTTGCATTTGGGATGATGCATCCCAAATGCAAAAATACAGGTCGCAAAGGGGCAGATTCTGCGAATCTGCCCGTTTGCGACCCGATTTTCGGATGATGCATGGGGCCCTTAGAGTATGCTGCATAAGTGGGGGGAGAGATGGCCGAAGAAGAAGAGCATAGAAAAGGTGACAGGAGAGATGCCACATCTAGGAGGGGGACACAGGGAGAAGAGGCATACCTTTTATGGGACGTGCCTAGTGGGGGTACGTGCATGTTCCCTGGAGTCGGGGTGACCTTGCTGCATTCAAGAATGATTTCCCCAGGTTAAGAGAGAAACCTGCTGAGCGATACAAGCAAGTCGATCGCTTTGTTAAGATCTCGAAAGTGTTGTGGATCCATTTAAACACCTTGTTCAAAATTGTGATTCCCAGTGATCTATGGTCTCCTTGTAAGATAGCCATTGAGTAGCCTACTGCTGAACCGGAGAGTGACTCAGTAACACATGGTCGTTCGCCGTTGGTTATGAAGAAGTACGATCAGGTGATCACATGGTTGCAGTCCAAAATAGCCCCTCAGGACATCGATTCGGTCAAGATAGATCGAACTACTAGGAACCTAAAGAGTCGGTACATGCCTATTATGAGAGGTTCAAGAAATGTGTGCTAGTCATTGTGTTGCACTTCTAATTGAATCCAAATGTAAACCATGTAAACAAACGAATACGTTTAGTGTGCACTCTGTAAAGGGGATCCACCCTCGCCCTCTATTAATTGACAAGACAAATAACCTGAGCAGATGCTCTGGAAACAGCGTGCACTACTAGAGCACACAGAAGGGTCAATCAATGTATCAAAATTAATCGCATGTATGCATTTCTTTCAGAACATTTTTTCAAAACAATTACTGACAATATGTTTCTCAAAAGACAATAATTCAGAGGTATACAAAATTCTCGATACAACAAACAATTATGAATCCAGGCGATTTAATTTCAAAGACCAGATTCTAGACTCATAACACAAAGTTCACGGATGATCATGATATTCTAGGTACATCCCAATGCATTTCGGGCTTCCAGTGAGCCCTTCGTCAAGGGAATCTATAAATCAAACAGAAGCAACGATCGTCTGAATATGCACCTGATTCATATCAATCTTAATACAATTTAAGACAACCCCACCCATGAAGAAACAACAAATCTATGACATATGTGGCTAATGTGCATAACCATCATCACACTTCCTCCCAGTAAGTGTAGGCAGATACCAGTGGAAAATATATAACTCAAATCCATACAATAAATTAACAAAAATACTAAAGTAGAATCTTCCAGTTGAATGATAAGCTTCCAGTGCTGGTGGTTCAGACCAAAAATTTAAAAAAGATAAGAGAAAAAGAAAAAAAGAAAAAGAAAAACACATGGTACTCCCAGTGCACATAAGAATAATACATGTCAAAAACATGCTCGTGACTGTATTCAAACCGAACCCGACTGTGTCACCAGTGAATAACAAGTGAATAACGGCGTTCTTTACCATCTAAAAGAACTCCAAAAATGCTCAAAATGGAAGTCCAGGGTAACCCTGACTCCAAAGGAAGCCGATTACTCCTCTGTAGTGAGCATAAAGACAACATGTCAAGAAAAGTGTGACCGAAAGGAAACGAGTGCGACGGACTACAGGATCAAAGCCTTAACGTTAGTGCACAAATAGACGTATGATCGGGTGACATTATCTCCAATGCTAAAAGAAAAGAATGTGAACTCAGTAAGCCAGTCTCTTCTATCAATACACAAAAAATGGTAAAAAAAATAGTGAAAACGACGTGCCAATGTACTCACCAGAAACCAAAAAGTCATGCACTTCTATTTGTCGAACCCGAATGCTTCAAACCGGCGTTTGCAAAGACTCGCGTACGCGTTTAAATTCGTACATAATAAAAGTAAAAAGAGGACTGTGAACAGCATCTCATAGGCAATACTTACAACTCTCCAATACATAAAGTCAATTGAAAAAGATCACCGAAAAACAAAAAAGTCAGGCACATCTCCCTATCAAACCTGAATACTCTAAACCGGCGCTTACAAGGACACGCGTACGCGTATACATATAAGTGCATGCATGTTGAAAGTAGAAACAGCCAGTGAATAGTGTTGACAATTTGCCACTAAATAAAGTACATTGAAAAAAAGTCAGATTGAAAGAGAAAGAAAAAGAAAAGTTAAATAATATCAGTAATGCACCACTAACTGGGAGAAACATTGGACATGTCTTGTCAGTCTAATTAGGGCGAACCCAACAATAATGCATAGTGACAAAACAGACAATTCATACAATTCAATGCAGCAATCATAGTGATTTACAGAAAAACATTCAATGTTAAGATCACAGTATGATGACACAAATCATTCCAGGCTCCAATCAGTATAAGTAGCTGAGAGCAATCATAGTGGTTCACAGAAATAACATTCAATGTCGAGATCACAGTATGATGACACTAATCATTCCAAGCTGCAAGCAGATATGAGTTGATATGCGTAGATATTCAAGAGGACATGAATATCCAATGTGAAAAAAACAAATCAAAACACAGTGAAAAATGGTCAAACCCCCAAATATGTGACTAATCGTGATTTATGAACATGAGTTAAAAATCAGAACCCCTCCTTATAGCCTCTGCTGAATGAACCTGCCTACTTGATGAGTGAGAAAGTGAGATGATGCCAGGTATTAGCAATTATAAAAAGAATGCAAATTCTATTTTGTCGTTGAGCCCTTTCGGAATTAAAGTGTCCAAAAATCGTATCCAGTGCATTTCACGCTGTAACAATCTCTTGCTGTAATCCATGTCCACTTGTTGTTGGACTACCTCCTGGATAGTAAAACGCATTTGCGCAATAGTATGATGACACTCACTCCAATGTATAGCCAGTGGCGAAGTTAGAGATTTGGTTCTAGTGCGGCTTTTGTGTTCTGTCATTCTTATCCTGACTTTTCTTTTGGTTTTACCCACATATAGTAAACCGCACGGGCACTTAATGACGTAAATCACCCCATGAGTGTTACATTCTGCTGTGCAGTTCAGATTGATCATCTTCCCAGTCCATGGATGAAAAATAGTTCTGCCTTTCAACACATTGTTACAATGAGTACAATTGTAAAACTTTTTCATTCCTTTGTGCGTGATCTCACCAGTTGTACTTTGCCTTGTCAACAATTCTCTCAAGTTGCGGGATCTTCTATATGCAAATATAGGTGGCTGGGCGAATGTATCTCCTAAGTCGGGTTCTGTCTCAACCAACTCCCATTGTTTCAGAATGATTTTCTTAATCAGTGATGATTTAGTGGAGAATGTAGACACAAAAACCTGTCGGGATTGGGTATCCTTATGCTGTTTCTTTAATAAAGATGATCTTTCCAAGGATTGTACTCTTTGAACTGCATGATCAACTACTTCTGGGGGATAACCACGTTCCAAAAATTGCTTTTTGTATTCATCCATTGCACTGACACAACTATCAGCATCTGAAGTGATCTGTTTTATTCTGGTAAGCTGCGAAAATGGCAAGTGTCGCTTAAGGCTTTGATCCTGTAGTCCGTCGCACTCGTTTCCTTTCGGTCACGCTTTTCTTGACATGTTGTCTTTATACTCACTACAGAGGAGTAATAAGCTTCCTTTGAGTCAGGGTTGCCCCAGACTTCCATTTTGAGCATTTTTGGAGTTCTTTTAGATGGTATAGAACGCCGTTATTCACTTGTTATTCACTGGTGACACAGTCGGGTTCGGTTTAAATACAGTCACGAGCATGTTTTTGACACGTATTATTCTTAAGTGCACTGGGAGTACAGTGTGTTTTTCTTTTTTCTTTTTCTCTTATCTTTTTAAATTTTTGTCCTGAACCACATGCACTGGAAGCTTATCATTCAACTGGACGATTCTACTTTAGTATTTTTGTTAATTTATTGTATGGATTTGAGTTATATATTTTCCACTGGTATCTGCCTACACTTACTGGGATGAATTGTGATGATGGTTAAGCACATTAGCCATATATGTCATAGATTTGTTGTTTCTTCATGGGTTGGGTTGTCTTAAATTGCATTAAGATTGATATGAATCAGGTGTATATTTAGACGATCATTGCTTCTGTTTGATTTATAGAGTCCCCTGACGAAGGGTTCACTGGAAGCCCGAAATGCATTGGGATGTACCTAGAATATCATGATCATCCGTGAACTCTGTGTTATGAGTCAAGAATTTGGTCTTTGAAATTGAATCGACTGGATTTATATTTCTTCGTTGTATCGAGAATTTTGTATACCTTTGAATTATTGTCTTTTGAGAAACATATTGTCAGTAATTGTTTTGAAAAAATGTTCTGAAGATATGCATACATGCGATTCATTTTGATACATTGATTGACCCTTCTGTGGGCTCTAGTAGTGCACACTGTTTCCAGAGCATCTGCTCAGGTTATTTGTCTTATTATGAGGGGTTGCCACAAGCCTTCAACAGTACAGTGGGTTAAATACGCTCGACCCTAAAGACATGGGCCTATTTGTGTCCAAATGTGTGACTGGACTGGGGTCGGAGAACAGCCTCATGATCCAAAAGCACTTAATCTGTTAGCAAAACAAGTCCGTAGACGAAATCATATGATATGCCAGGTATTGCAGTCACGAGGTGGACTCGAAGAATAGGAGGATAAAGAAGAAGTTGATGTTAGTCCAAATGGGCAATTCCCAGAAAGCAGAGCAGGTGTAGGCAGAGATATGAACTGTAGTTCTTGGTCAGGGAAATGCCCCAGGAGGTGTACAGGTTCAACCAGTTGCAAGGTTGACAGGACAGGGAAGAGGGAGAGGTATCCCTATAGATCTGAAGACAGGGATAGATGTTGCAACCCTGAAAAAGACTACTGCCTGTAATTTTTTTCACAAGATCGAGCATTGAAAGCGCAAGTGTCGCCTCAATCCTGCGAACCAAGAGCAGCGAGGAGACCTCATACAGGTGACAGATGGAGTGAATCAGTTACCGGCAGTGATCAGGCCAAGATCTTATGTGGGAGGGAATCAGAATCACATCAGCTACTGGAAGTGCCTCAACCTCCGAGGATTTTGCAGGGCGATCAAATTTATCACCAGATGCCCTTCCTGGAAGCCCTAGATGGATTTGATCAGGACCCATCCTTATGACGGTGCTTGAGAGGGGAGGAAGACTGTACACTTGGTGCAGTCTTAGAGGTAGACGAGAGTTGACCATACGTAGAAGCAGACATAGATGGTCATCCCATTACATTCTTGATTGACACTGGTGCTACCCGTTTTACTTTGAGATATGCAATAGCCCTAAACCTGCCCCTCTAGGGGAAATCGATTCAAGTTGTAGGAGTCTCTCACAAATAGAATGATGAACCCTTTGACGGAAGAGGTACCCGTGAAAAATCTGAACCTTTCAGGATCACCATCAGTTCGTGGTGTGTTACTCGAGTCCGGTGTGTCTGATAGGGTGTGACCTATTGTGCAAATTGAATTGTACCATCTACTGCACACCCAAGGGAATTGAATTGCAGACAATTGATGAGGATAATGCTTTCAAGCTGGCAAACCAGAACCTTTGTACTGCAATGTTTCCTTTACTGACAGTGGAACACATGCTGCTGGATCTCAGAGACACTGTCTCTCCAGTGGTATAGGACTTCACAGGGGAAGAGATTATACTGATTTGAGAAGTTGAGCCAGTTCGCATACAGAACAAATCAATTGCAGAATTTCCAAGAGCACCCCAGTACGATTTGACCCAAGAAACTGTGGCAGGTATTCAATCAATCAATCAGGGTTTGTTAAAGTGCGACTACTCACCCGTAAGGGTCTCAAGGCGCTAGGGGTGGGGGGGGGGTGCAGGTTCCATCCATCAAGGAGGGGGTCTGTCGAAGAGCCAGGTTTTGAGGTTTCTTGCGAAGATGGGGAGCGATGTTGTCTGTCTGAGGTGGAGCGGAAGGGTGTTCCATGCTTTGGCCGCGAGGAAGGAGAAGGAGCGGCCTCCCAATCTGGTCTTTCTGGTGCGGGGGACCACGGCGTAGGAGAGCTGGGTTGATCGTAGGGTCCTTTGGGGTGCGTGGAATTTGAGTCGGCTGTTCAGGTATGCTGGTCCGGTGCCGTGGAGGGCCTTGTGTGCGTGGGTGAGCATCTTGAAGGTGATTCTCGCCTCGACAGGGAGCCAGTGGAGTGTGCGCAGGTGCTGGGAGATGTGGCAGTGTTTTGGCAGGTTGAGGACCAGTCTTGTGGCGGCGTTCTGGATGTTCTGTAGCTTACACATGTAATTGAATTCATGATTGCGCAGGGCATCCTAAAGGAGATCAGGGTAAGTCCGTGAAATTCTCCCATTATGAGGCTGCAGAAGGTGAGTGGGAAATATCGCATTGTTCAGGACCTTAGGAAGATTAATAACATAGTGATCCCATTTATATGCAAAATAGATCAGCACCCACTATATGTCTATATTCTCAAAAGTAATCTGTTCTGTTCCAACAACAATTAGTAGAATACAGCACTGGTTCTGAATCTTGTTCAGTTTGCCAAATTAACTTCCAAATTTCTCATATTCATTAAAATTGCTTCAAACATGTCGTGTGTTCAAAAATACTTTATTGATGGTATATAAAAATGTTCACATCAGCATAGCCAACGCGTTTCATCTGTTTTCGCGAGACTTCTTCAGGGCTTTGTCCTTTTAGAGATGCATTTCTCAAAACATCAGTTTTTGTTGGTTTATACAGAAAAAATCTTGATTGTTACGATAGGTGTCTAAGTTTTACGACGGGAAAATTCAGCACCCAAAATATCGAGAATTTCTTGTATGGACCATGTTATCATTTAAGCGAGTCAGTATTCAGTGTATGTCCAACACCCCCGGGTTTAGAGTCCAGAATTTTTGAACATGCGACATGTTTGAAGCAATTTTAATGAATATGAGAAATTTGGAAGTTAATTTGGCAAACTGAACAAGATTCAGAACCAGTGCTGTATTCTACTAATTGTTGTTGGAACAGAACATATTACTTTTGGGAATATAGACATATAGTGGGTGCTGATCTATTTTGCATATAAATGTGTGGATTGTATCTGCTTATGGGGACCTAGGAGGCTGTCTTCCCCTGATCTGAGCTCCACTTTTTTAGATTAAACCCTATACTTTGATGGGTGCGGCATTCAGAGTCTAGGCCTCTTTCTTGTTAATCGCTAACATAGTGATCTCTGCCAAGCCTTTCTCTCCATTCCATTGCATGAGGAAAGGCAATTTTTATTTGCTTTCCGTCTGGGAACCGTGTCTTAACATGGTGTCGTATCACTCAAGGGTATACTGAAAGTCCATCCGTTTTCAACCAGATTCTGAAAAAGAATCTTGAAAGTCTGATCCTACCCCGAAACTCGGTGCTAGTCCAGTACATTGAAGACCTCCTTATCGCTTCCAAAACACGAGATGCCAGCAGCGATGATACCATTGCTTTGTTGAACCATCTGGCTGACAATGGGCACGAGGTGACTCCGAGCAAGCTTCTCTGCTGTTTAAATGAAGTACAATACTTGGGTCACTGATTCGAAAAGGGCAAGAGAAAGGTGTCACCAGAAAGAGTGGAGGCAATCATGAAAATGAATCCACCTAGTACCCAAAAACAGGTCAGAATGTTCTTGGGAATGGTTGTCTACTGCCGACAGTGGATTCCCAATTTTCTTTCCTGATGGCGAAACCTTTGCAAATGCTGACTCACAAGGATGCATGTGATTCAGTACCTTGGGATAAGATTGCTTGCTTGCTTTCCTGGAGTTGCGAGAGTGCCTGTGTCATGCTCCAGCTTTAGGAATGCCTGTTTACAACAAAGCATTCTCACTTTTCTGCCATGAACGAGAGGGATGTGCTCTATCTGTACTAACACAGACACATGGAAGTGCCCGTATACCAGTGGCCTATTTCTCAGCTACATTAGACCCTGTAGCTTCAGCGTTGCGCAAATGTCTTAAATCCCTTGCTACAACAGGTGTCAGTATTGAGCGATGTGAGAGCAATGTGATGGGTCATCCTCTTACAGCATATGTACCACACTCAGTTGAGCTTTTGATAACAAGAACCAAAATGCAGCATTTGACAAATAACAGACTTACAAGGTATGAACAGGTACTGCTTGCCGCTGAAAATGTCACACTGAAGTGGTGTTCTGTGTTAAATCCTGCTACCTTGTTACTTGCTCCAAGTGCTGATGGGGAAGAATGTGAAGAGCATGACTGATTGGATGTCACTGAACTTTATACAAAACCGAGACCTGACATTGTAGATGAGCCATTAGCTGATCCTGACCAAGTCCTCTTTGTTGATGGTTCATGCTTAAGAGACAATGAAGGTAATTTGAGAGCAGTGTTTGCTGTTTGTACCATCGCAGGAGTGATGGAAGCTGTTTGGTTACAGGGAGTACACTGTGCACAAGTGGCTGAAATCGTTGCCTTGACCCGTGCATGCCTTGTCTCCGAACAAATCCGAGTCACGATCTATACAGATGGCCGGTACGGTTTTGTGTGGTTCTTGATTTTGGACAGCTATGGTTGCAGAGAGGGTTCTTAACGTCATCTGGGTCCCCTATGAGAAACGGGGAGTATATGAGGTAACTGTTCGAAGCTTTACAACTGCCAAGAGAAGTGGCTGTCGTTAAGTGCGCAGCCCATGGAAAGGGAAATGATTTTGTCACTGTCGGACATAGGTATGCAGATGAAGTCGCACGCTACTGTGCTTTTCATGCATGTGTTTTCAATGGAGAATATGGTGGCGAGAGTACAGAGCACACCAAACTCAACATGATGCTAGCAGTTGCTGATATGTGGGATGAAGTGAGGCATTTACAAATGGAGGTTACAGAGAAGGAATAAGGAGGTTGGATCAGAGCAGGTTGTGAGAAGGGGAAGGATGACATTTGGGTGTCAGCTGATGGCAGGGCAGTATTACCGGATTGTTTGTTACATACAATGGTGAGGCAAATTCATAGAGCAGCTCCTACAGGGAGGGATGCAATGGTGAGACTGTTCAGGCAGACTAGGTTCAATCTGAGGGTTCGAGTGGTTGCAGAAGCTGTGTGTCATCGATGTGTCATGTCTCAATAGATGAATGCTGGGAAGAAGACTGTTGCTGCCTTGAGTCACATTGGCAGGTCAGGGGGTCCCTTTAATCATATCCAGATAGACTTTGTTGAAATGCTGGTTTGCAATGGTTTGGGATACATCTTGGTTGGTGTGTGCATATTTTCTCGATGGGTCAAAGCTTCCCCCACTAGGAGATGTGATAGCCTTACGGTAGCTAAGTTGTTGTTGAGGGAACTCATTCCTAGATTTGGATTTCCAACTACATTGGAGTTCTATAGAGGAACACACTTCCACAATGAATTCATGAAGTTGTTGTGCATCGCTTTGAATGTGGATCAGAGACTACATTGTAGCTACAGGCCGGAGGCATCAGGAATGGTGGAGCAAATAAACAATACCTTGAAATTGAGGTTGGCTAATGTGTGTGCTTCAACATCTTTGAAGTGGCCTGATGCTTTCCATTTGGTGCTAATGAATCTGCGCAGCATCCCTGGCAGGAGAACTGGGTTGTTGCCTCATAAAAAACTTATTGGAAGAGCAATACGCTTGCCTGTTGTGCCTGCTACCACGTTAGTGAGCATCACAGATGATTTGGTCCTTGACTACTGTAAAGAATTGGCTGACGTGGTTCGTTCTGTCTCATATCAGGTCGAAGCAACAACTGTACATACTTCAAAGGCTCTCTGCCACGACCTGAACCCAGTAGATTGGGTTCTCATCAAAAAGCATGTGAGAAAAAACCGTCTTGGTGTGGCCCATACCAAGTGATGCTGGTGACTACGACTGCTGTGAAGTGTGGTGCAGTGCCGCGTTGGGTTCATGCCTCTCACAAACAATGAGTCCTAGGTCCCTCTGATGAAACAGCTCCTCTCCCACAAGAATTTCCAGCTGTGACGGAGAGGTCACAGGAGAGGGCAAGCCAAGCTGTAGAGGTACCTGAAGAGGCTGGAGACACACCAAGTCGATCTGAGGGGGTTCAAACTATACAAAAGACCCGGGTATAGACTCTGAGGGAGACAGTAACATTGTGAGTGACAGAGAGTCCGACTCAGTGGAAGAGACTGGTGTGACAAGTGGTTGTGTGCAGTTAGGAAAGAAAGGTGCTGCAGGTGAAGCCTGGCCTGTGAGACAGAGAAGGGAAAATCTGAGGCTTGCAGCTGAAAGAGAACTTGTACCAATAAGTGAATCTTCAGAGTCCGACCTAAGTGAAAGTGAGCAAAACTCAGGAAGTGCGAGAAGGTCCAAGAGAGCTCAAGTGCCTTGTCGGAGATATTCCTCTCCTGAGTGAACTTAGCTGGTTGCAAATGCCAGGGAGAGAGAGGTCCGAGATTTCGATATTGGTTGTCGATATATTGATGAGAGTTCCTCGGATTGAAACAAATGCACTTCAGTCATTGACTGTTCCTTTCCCATCAAGGCTAAGTGGTTTGCAGACCCGGATTCTGGGAGACATCGAATTCTCAAGCTTCGGAGCACCACAGTCTACTCAAGAGATTGCAGCATTGAGAGCTGAACTGTTTCAATGAGTCATTGAGGAGATTGGCTCTGATCTGATAAGGGATGTGAACTGAACTTTGAACTGTAAATATTGGTTTGAAAAAGAAGATAACCTAGGCCAGAGTGGAAGAGGAATAAAGTTAGGGATTTCATCGAGAAGAAGAAGAAACAGGGCTAAGGAAGTCTTATGAACCGCAAACCAAAGACTGCTGAAAAGAACTTTCCAAGGTTTCAAAAGAAATTTGCTCGAGAACCTTGTCATACATGGAGAGAGGAGGAGGAAGAGACACTGTGTGCTATTCCTCTCTCGAACTGTAATCCGAGCTACTCTAAAAATGGAGTCTGGAAATTCAAATCGTAGGCACAAATGTATTGTACGTGCACTTATTGTAGGAGTAATTGTAGTGATAGCTGTTGTCATTATGGAGTCAATTTTAAGTTCGCCTGACGACAAGGAACATCGGGTGGGGGTACATGGGACATCCACACCTACCACTACTGTCTCAAAGAGGGTACACTAGGATCTGAGAAAAGCTTAATAGAGCAAACTAGCTGCTTTCTTCATGTAGACCTATCCAAGGATGATTACACACTAAATGCTTACGCTAAGTTGGTTTATGAGTATGTAGACACTATGGAAGTTAGAGACTGCTATGTGTGCATGCAATTACCTGCCTATGTTGAGAAAGGAATACGATACCATCACCTACCCTTGACTTATGGCATTAGTTGTAGCTTATTCCTTAGCATGTTCTATGGGAAAGGCAATTATGATACAGCTTCTCAAATTATGACGTGTTACTTTCAGAAATACCTATATATAAACATCTGAATAAATACGCCTACTATAAGAGTATAGAAAGAATGGAAAACTATTTCTCACCAACAATGACACTAGACACTGCTTACGCGCATAGGCATAACGTAACATGCATACTAACAGATGTAGAAAATAAATGTATAGATCAGGAAGAAGATAGTCGTACAGGATTAGTTACTAATGCTGAGAACAAGGTCAAAGATTCAGATTGGACCAAGGAGGAGTTAGCTCATAAGGCTAAGGAAAGTTCTGGTCCTATAGATTTGCATTGGCAACAATGAGGCAAGCTTTGCAGACGACAAACTGAGAGTCGTTATGATACACTATTCGTGGGACAGAGTGCTTGTGATCATGTCTTTTTAACAAATGGTCCTTGGAAGATGTTTTTGCAACAGACAGTTCGAATGGTACCAGGAGTATATTTGGTGAGTGGAAAGAATGTGTATGTTCAGTTACTGAGCCATTGGTATGGTACTTGTTATTTGGCAGTTGTGTTTCCGAAAATATACCATATGGATGAGTTGGAGAGTGCTGAGGTAAAGCTGAACAGCAGGGAGAAACGTGGACTAAGCGCTGGAGTGTTTGTGGGAGACATATTTGGAGCAATAATACCTAGTGTGGGAATGGTGTTGAATGACATCAAGATTAGAAGGCTGTCTACCATAGTGGATAAGTTATCTGTTAACATGGTTAAGTCTTTGCTACTCATAGATGGGGAAATGGTTTTGATAAGGGTGATGCTGATGCAAAATTATCTTGCTTTAGATATATTGTTTGCAAAAGAGGGCGGAGTCTGTCAGATGCTAAAGGTCCAACAGTGTTGTACTTATATCCCTGATAAAAGTAAAGATCTGAAGGGATATATCAATAACGTCACTGAAATACATTAGGAAATACGGGACTTGGCAGCTGAGGGAGTTTGGGACAAGGTTGGAAAAGGGTTTGGTGCAGTTGGAAAATAGTTTGCAAATTTGCGAAGCAGAACATTTGGGTACATCTTCAAACCAATAATGATTGCTAATATCTGTATCATAGTCTTGGTAAGGATGATAAGGGCATATAAGTGGCACAAAGCGAGACAGTTGGAGAACCCCCTAAGAGAACGAGAGAGAAGGATGGAAAGACTGCAGGACAATCATTATGAGAATTTGAACCAAATGAAGAATCTCAGACAGTGAATATTAGCTGCAACATCTGTTTAGATCAGTCAACTTTGCAAGAATGTTTTGAAGGTTTTTTGATGACTCAGCGTCATCAGACGGGGGGAACTGATGTAGCAGAAATCTCATTTCATTTGTAGGCGTGCATCATAATCACTATAGAGTGCACCCGCATATAATCTTGCAATGTATTAACATGAGGTGTTAGAATTGTGAAATATATGAGCCCAATTACGTGAAATGTTTTAGGTTATTGACAAGTGACATGGAAAATTAACGTAGGCAATGAATGTAACTAGCAGAAAACGTTAACATGAAGAACTTGTGCTGTGCAATTGACATCACCTTTATACTAAATGTGTTAACAACGCTATTCTGTATTTTAGTGGTTGTTCGTTTAAATGCAATAGAGTTATGTCTATCTGTAATGTCTAAACGAATGCATTCTTTTGTTAGGTTAAATCGTAGGCCTGAAATTCAAGTCCCTGAAAAATCTCGCTTTAGAATTAATAGTTGAATTTCATGTGCACGGTAGAATCTGTTCTTTCTCACATTTCATTGCAGGTGGAAAAGATTTTATTAGGCAAAAAGTAATGTCTTTGTTTAGAAGCTGGGAATGGAGAAAAGAAGTTACAGTTACATAGCTTGGTGGAGATAAAGATGGAGACGGTTTCACATGGGGGAAGGCATGGGAACCAAGGACAAACTGTTGTGAAGGGTGTACATGGAGAACATCGTGAAGAAGCCTTTCCATGACTGTGCCTATTGTGGACCATGTGCACGATGTGCATTATGGGAGAGCTACCTGTGGATAACTGATTGGTGGAATTAGGAAAAGTGCCCCACTTCTTTCTTGAAGATCAAGCTCTTTCTTTATGATAGTGGCTTTATGCTGCTCGACCCATCGGATGGTTGAGAGGCTTCTCAGGAAGACTCCATGTACTGCCACCTTTTTCCTCTCATACTGAAGAAACTTATGTAGGGATGTCAACTTAGCAATAGTGTTGGGATAGATTTAATGCTTTTTGTTCATCAACCCACGATGCAGGGAAACTTGGACTCATGCTTCCTGATATTCTGTATCCTACTTCTTAAATTAATAGTTTTGTTTATGCTGCACCATTTAAATTGGATGCGTGGATTTGGCTTCATGCTAATTCCTTTGTATTTTTATACCTCTTGTTGAGGTGTCTCTATGTTCAGTTATTCTTGGCTTTGTAATAAATGAACTAACCTTATATAGTCGTCTGCGAGTTATTATTTATCGAGAAGGGTTAAAGGCTAATTGATTGTGTACTAAAGATTTTTCCCCCCTTTACATTTTCATGCTGCGAAAAAGAGCCATAGGAGTGTGTCTCTAGGGAAGGTCTAGAACTAATAGGCCTAGCCCTTTCAGAATGATCTCTGGCAGTTGGCTACCGGTTGTTCACCTGTGTGGATACTGCTCCGCTGCTGGGGACACATTATCGAATAAACACGATATGCAAGTGATTTTGGCCATACCTCATTACTTCAATGAACAACTGGGGGCCATTTAAGCTCTGCCCATCTGCAAAAATAATCTATGAGAACAGATGCATACATTTTTCCTGTAGAGAAAGTCTCATACTGGCCCAAAATAACCAATGCAGGTTTAACCCATGGTCGAGTTGGAAACTCAGAATTAATACAGAGGGAACAACCTTTTACAAAGTCTGAAATCTCTGCATTCATCTAAGGTCACCCAAAAATGACCCTAATCCTTTTCTTGGTGAGAGTTTCACCTATATGGCCATATGAGCCAGTTTGATAATGATGGTACGAAATCCCTTAGGTGGAATCACATAATCTTCCTTGAGTACTATATCACCCACCATAGAAATAGAGGGGCGTATTACCAAGGATTTGCGATAATTATCGCAGAGCGCGCTTAGCGCTGTTTTTTTATCGCCGGCGCTATCGCTGAATTTCATCGCGGAGATAACGCGTTATTATCAACGCTTATCTCCAAGGCAATTAAAAAATCCAGCGATAGCGGCGAAACCCAGCAATAGCGCGAGAAATCCAGCAATAAATTCACTGCGCTAATGAAAAGCTTGCTAATCGGCAGGTGAGGACTTAACCTTACAGTCCACCTCCCATTGACAAGATGGTTAAGTCAAGTTTTTATCAGGTGTTAAATTCCAGCGATAATCTCGGTTAGCGTGACTTTTTTTATCGCTTCGCGGGCATTGATAATAGGGGGAAGTTGTGTTTGCGACTGTTTGCAGTTGCTTTTAGTTGGGAACGCCTACTTTGCATGTCATTAGCGATAATTATCGCTGACATGCAAAGCGGCAACAAAACGGCCGCTATCGCCATTAAGCTGTCGCTAACAGCTGTTAGCGACAGCTTGCTAATAGGGCGATAAAAATATTGCCGCTTTATCGGCAAAAAGTGCCGCTAAAGTGGCAATACTGCCCTTGATATTAAGCCCCAGAATCTTTAAATTTCCACACAACCTGTAAAGAAGGAATTAATACATTTTCATGCGGCCACCCACTATTGATGAATTCTCTGATTTTACTGAGTTCCTCATCTACTTGAGTACTACTCAATCATGCTTCTCTGGATAATTCACCCCAAGTAAAGTCATCATCTCTTCAACTGAAGCCACAACACACTCCTCAACCGACTCCATCACAGAAGTATTACTGTCATCAGGCAACCTTGACTAACAGTCTGCAACAACATTTACAACCCCCTTAATATGATCTGCTAAAAAGCTGTACTCATAGATTTTGGAAAGTATCCTGACAAGTCATGCGGATGCTCTTCCTGTGCCATTGCTATTAAGAAAGGATAATAAAGGTTTGTGGTCAGTTTTGATTGTAAACTCTTTACCCCACAAATAAGTTATGAAATGTTCCACTGCCCATGCGCACGCTAACGCCTTATGTTCAATAGTGGAATATCTACTTTCAGAGCTTGACAAAGGTCCTGAGGTAAATGCAACTGTTCTCTCCCCATCTTGATAATTCTGATTAAGCATGGTATCCAGACCCCTCACACTGGCATCAACATACAAGTAACTTCAAATTTTTTTGATCAAAAGGCAATAGCGGTTATGCCTTGACAATTGAACCATTCAATTTGGCAAAAGATTTTTGATGCTCACCACACCATCAAAATTTCACACCTCTTTTTAGTAGTTCTCTTAATGGTAAGGCAATGTGTGAAAACGTATCAACAAATCTGGAGTAGAACTCACCAACCCCAAATATGAATGCAATTGGTCCTTGTCTTTGGGTGTAGCCAGCCTCTAAATGGCTTGAATCCGGCTAGGTTTAGGAGAAATTCATTCCCTTCCTAGATATTATATGCCCCAGATAATCCACCTCTTGAGTTTGAAATTTGCATTTCTCCATTTGCAGCGTCATTCCCCTATCCTGTAAGATACATAAAACTTCTGACAATCGTGAAAAGTCTATAGAGTCTGCAAACACCAAAATATCATCCTGGAAACCCATAACCCCTTGCATACCCTTGAACAGTGTGAACATAAGGTTCTGAAAAATGGACGCAGATGAGGCTAGTCCAAAGGGCATGCGTACATACCTGTACGTTCCATCAGGAGTGATGAAAGTTGCAAACTGTCTACAACTTTCCTCCAGCACAATCTGGTGGTATGCAGATTTAAGATCCAAAAGACATGAACTATTTTGCACCCTCTAGCTGGGCTAATAATTCCTGTATTTTTGGAAGAGGATAACAATCTACCATAATTTTCTTATTAAGGGATCTCAAGTCTGCACACAAACTCTGAGAACCAGTTTTTTCTCACTAAAATGATCAGAAAAACCCATTCAGAAGAATCTACTGTTTCTATGACACCATCAGCTTGTAATTTTTGCAGTTCCATACTGAGGTCTTCTCTAACACTCAGTGGAGCATTCCTAAGCTTATGTTTGACTGGATGTGCTCTAACTTTCAATTCAATTTCATGGGTAAAACCTTTAACCACACCCATCTCCCTCCTAAGAATACCTTTATAACAAGAAATCACATTTTCAATACCTTGTTCCTGAATTGTCATACAGTAAGTGGGGGATATCAGCAGATGGATCAAGCAGGAGTCCCAGATTTCCTTGGTGCATCGATCCTAATACATGCTGATCATTTTTAACAACATAGATCTTTCCGAAAATAGTGCGAGATAAAATGGAAATAGAAGACACAAAATGTTGATTATGGATTTGCCATAACCATAAACCTTAATGTCATATTCTTCAAGAATTTTATTCTTTCAGTGTTCTCTGAAAAACGCATCTGACACCAATGAAAAAGGCGATCCCAAATCAAGCAACATATGAGTTTTGACACCATCAATGACAACTTCACATGTGGGAGTTTTACAGGAGTTCGCATCCACAGCAGTAAGCAGACCTTCCCTCTCATTTTCTTCTTCATCACCACCTTCAATCATTAAAATCATATTTTCTTTCTCTACACTTTCTTGTGAATTCTTCATTTTATACTCTGACACCATGTTTACACTGTGTTGAGATTTACATACCACTGAGACGTGCCCAGATTTACCACATTTAAAATAATATTTGGCTAATGCTGGACATAATGATTTGCTGGCACGTACATTGGATGCACATCTAAAACTTTTGGGTCCACCGGAGAACCTACTTGTGTTACCTTTGCTGAATCTGCTTCTGTTAACATTACGCACCAAAGCAGTCTCTGAATGGTTATACTCATTGAGTACCCTGCATTGCTCAGTAGATCTCTCTATACCCTTGGCGATTTCAATTTCTTCCTCAAGCTTAGGATTCTTATGTTGTAAAAGTTGTTCCTGGATCTTCTTGTTCACACAATGCATAATAATTTGATCTCTCATGTATTGATTCACCAAGGTTCCAAAATCACATATCGATGTCGATGCTAAGATACGTAAAACTGCCACATAACTTTCAATAGCCTCATTAGAAGATTGGTGCCATGAAAAAAAATTGAAAGTCTCCATAACCATATTTGGTTCAACCCAAAAATGTAATTTAAGTCTGTCAATTGCTTCACAAAAGGAGTTTGGATAACTGGTAAATGCTAAAAGATTTCCTGTGCTTCTGCGCATTTAGCATTCAACAATAGACGTTTTCTCTGGCTGCTGAGAATTTGTTGCCATCCTTAGCTATCATATAATTGTTAAATAATCCCAACCATTTCTTCCACTTCATTGGCTGATCTCCTGCCACTGAAGTAATTGAGGTGGAGGATTACAATATTGTTGCATGTTTGCCAAAAACAAGAAAGCTATTAAAACAGTAGGGAATGAAAGTGAACTGCGAATGGTTTCAGCAAGTGGTTAGAGCAAGTGCAGAAGCAACAGTTTTTACACATAAAAAGGATAAAATAATGTTCAGAAATGTGTCTTTTAAATTGAAAACCACAAAATTATCACCAGAATACCTCTTGTTAATGTTAAACCTACACGTGTAAAAGCAGAGCCCACTAACAAGAACTGAAAAGTCGTGTCAGTCTGTGTCTATATCAGGTTCTGACATGGTCAGCAAAAAAACACCAACCAAAACACCTAAGTCAAAAAGAAGGCGGCACGCAGAGCATGTCGTGTCGGGTGGTTACAAGTGTTGCCCTGCACCAAAGCACTGCGCCCGTACAGAGCAAGGATTTTGCGGGTCAGTGACGCGTACACAGATGCGTACATTGTGCGAAGGCCTGCCGGTCTGCAAAATTTTCCCAAATTAAGATACAGGCGCCGAAGGATTCTCTGAATACTGCAGCACAAAGTCCTGGAGTTGTTGTAGTTCGTGGGATGTCGAGCGAGGGTGAAAACAGAATGCTAGGATATTTTCTTTTTCATCCACTCCACGGGGGAACATGACCCAACTGAGGACACAACTCATTGCCAAAATTGAAATAATCAGGTCCGGCCAGAATCACTTGAATATTGTGATTATTCGATAATGTGTCCCCAGCAGCGGAGCAGTGTCCACACAGGCAAACAACTGGTAGCCAACTGCCAGAGGTCGCACGAATGCATCAACTCTCTATATTACCTCACAGAGCCTACGGCTGGCTCAAGGAGCTGCCCGTGCTCCTGAACAGAACAACTAATAAATACAAACTACAAGAGAGAAATCTTTATTTAACTTTAGCCTGTATTTTTACACAAAAGTGTTTGGAGTGCACCAAGTGACTGCATGTGACTCTTATAAAGGTGAAGCTGCAGTTGGCTCAGCACAGGAGGTAGAGACGGAACTAGTTGAGCAACCTTGTAAATTCTCTGGCACTCCTCACCCTGCTGAAAAATATTCTCGTGATAGCCTGTTGGGCCCAGCAAGTCTGAAAGGGAGTCCTTTTAGCTGAAAATGTTACTCCTGATTTGCAAACTTTAAATAGTGATGACTGTCTTGTCTTATTGGCACATGGATATAGGTGTCTTGCTAATCAAAAGATGCCGCAAAGTCTTCTTTTGATAACATTAGGATCACAGTTTGTACTGTCAACATCCTCTAAGGTATGTAATGAACACATATGTTGATCCACTTTAGGTCCAGAGCTAGTCGGTATATTATTCTTGATTTTAGTACCAGAAGTATTATTGAATATACTCCACACCCACTCTGCAGATATGGGACTGATACCACTGCACCCTTCTGCAAATGAGGTGTCCATTTATATTTGGGAAGTTGGCCTGTCCTCCACCAGGATGACAGGGTAAATTACTCTGTCACCCTGAAGAAGGTGCCGACCACCAAATGTCAAAATATCCTTTGACCTGGCAGAAATTTCAATCATGGACAGAAGCCGCTGTCATGGTGGTTCCTGCCAGTGCATAGTAACCTTGCTGGATAGTCCCATCAAACATGATGGAGACATGTGGCAAAGTTATATATTTTTTATTTAAAAGAAAAAATCCCAAAGTGGGATTTTCTTTTGAAAAAAATAAAAAAACAATTCCTCTCTTACCATGGGAATTTCCTCCCATGGTGATGGGGACATTGATCACTTTTCAGTGCCTGTTAATGCCAGGTTTTTCCTAGCAGTGACGGGCATTGAAAAAATGGTAATAAGTCTGCCTATACAAATTAGGTGGACGGACCTATAGCAAATTCTTCAACTACCTTTACTTTTTCAGCCGTCAACGTGGTTTGACTTCAATGAAGACATAGTAGTCTCCCCTCTTGGCAAGCCAAGGTCCACCCGCATTTAAATTGGGCAGATGGACCATAGTCGAGGCAGGAAGGCAACTCCATCATCGTTGCGACAGAGTTCCCTCACCGCCATGATCTAAATCAGGCCCAGAGTCTGTACTGCTGAAGATATTGCTTGCCTTTTGTTTTCAGTCTCTGGGTATTAGAGTGGACTGAACATGATGTTCTGGAAGATGTCTTATAAATCCTATAGAATAACCAGTTTCTATAAAATCCAAGAATCTTTGATCTATTGTGATGCATGCCCAACTTGTATAATATTTCAGTAGATAGCCTCCCACCTGTGCTCCTGGATAGTCAGGATATATTATTGGTTTGTTGATTGGCAGGCTGTGGTCGGGGTTTAGAAAAGAGTGCAGACCCCCCCAACCTTGAGTGCTGCCCTGAAAGGGACATGTCTTCATTTACAATGTTGGAACAGGCTTATTTTTTAAAAACGACTTCTTTATGGAGGGGCTTAAAATAGAAAAAGCACTTTCCTCTCCTCAGACAATTGTTTACCCTGATCATCAAACTATTAATTGCCCATGAACAGCAGACAGTGAATAAATGACCTTGTTTTTTTACTTAGAATGCTGCTAACTCTGCTATTTTAGCATCAAACATGAGTAAGCTGCAATAGAATGCTTCTAATGATTACAATATGTACATGTTTTTAAACTATTTTATTATTATTTTTAGCCTCTAATAATATTTTGCAATGTTTTAATGGATGTTTTATGGATTTGACATCCGAAATAAACATTATTGATGAAGATGTTGACCTTTGTGACAGTTCCACCTTTCAGAGTTTTAACCACACGTGTCTTCTATCAGCTATCGGGGTCTCCGTCGACATTATAGCAGCCCCCAATGAGTTAAAGGTGGTATCAGGCAGAAAATAGACTAGTAGTTCCATCTTGCCCAGAATTTCCATCGGGTCCCTCCCCTCTTGTAAACAGTCAGAGGCATATGTGGCATACATGTTGTTGATATTGATAGATTTAATGCTAATGTTTATAATGATACATTCGTACTTAAGAACGATATCACATCACTATTATCAAATTCACCCGTCATGAACTCTCCATCAACCCCGACGCAGAAATATGTTGTCAGGCAGGCTCTGTGACCTAGGCCTGAGGTTACTGATTGACAGGTCACAGGTGGGGTGGCACATAGCCGGCAGACAAACACACGAACAGGAAACTCAGGTCCATCCCACAGATAAGCGCGGCAAAGCCATAATGGTCCAGGGAGATTGGCCCCAATAAAGCACACATGGTATATTACACTGTACGAGAAACTGAACAATTCATTAAAGTGAATGGAACCATCAGTCTTGTGCAATAACTTCACAACGCTTGGAGTCTATTTTACTAATATGGACCTGTCTATTTGACGGACTGTTTACATTTACATTTTGTGGTGCTCTGGACATTCAAAATTATATATTCTTGGTATTTTGTGGATTTGTTTTCTCATATACTTTACACTAGTGGGGTGACATAGGGGGATACTCACAAGAACGTGCGCTAAACACCTCCAAAAAATGTTAACGCAACTTTACACATCGCAGTCTATCGCGGGAAAATAACCCTGTGTTAACGTGGAATTCACAACACAGCGGTACCATGCGATAGTCTCCCAAAAACGCGGACAATGTCCGCGATAAAACAACCGCGACCGTGATAAAAACCCAAACCCCAATGCAAAAAAACATGCGATGGGCCAAACCGCGATGAGGAAATCAGCAATAAGCATCGCCAGGCCTGCCATACACACACGGCAGGCGGGAAAATCACTACAAAAGTAGAAAAAGCACACAAACACAAAATGACCAACACCGAAGCACCATGGAGGCAGCCGGAGCAGGCACAGAGGACGAGCAGAACCCCACAAGCACCCCGGACGACCAGCCTGGGACCTCGGGGACATGGAAGGGCAAGGACAAGAAGAAGAGGAAGACGAAGTTCAGTCCGCAGGAGAATAGGATCCTGGTCATGGAGGTGATAGAACACCATCAACAACTGTTCGTCACCTCCAATGTGTCATTGGGCACCAAAAATGGATTATGGCGGTCCATCGGGGACAAGGTGAATGCCGTCGGAGAGCACAAGAGGTCAATGGACGAGGTCAAGAGGCGATGGATTGACATCAAGCGCAAAACCAAGAAGAAACTCGCAGGCAACCAGAAGGCAGCAATGCAGACTGGAGGTGGGAGCCCAGCGCCACAGCTGGAGCTCGATGACATGGAGGAGCTGGTGTCGACAGTCAACAGTGTGGAGACCGTGGCAGGAGTCGGGGCACCGGACACTGCTCGACATGACACAACACAACAGCAACAGGGTGAGTAACCACCAGGTACTGGGGGGACGGGGGGAGATGGCCACAATGGCACACATGCACAATCAAGCAGAGCACAGTGCACACCCACAATGACTCTGGACCATGGCCCTGATCTACAGACTGTCTACATTGCCATGCTGTCTGAATGTGAACATGTACCATGCGGCTACATACATGTGGACACATTGTAACACAGCATCTCCCCTTCACATTGTAGGGGCACCATCAACACCTCCTGCAGAGCAGTCCCAGCCACTCTTCACTGATGACGAGGAGGACACCACCAGCATCGACACCCAAGCCCTCCAAGACATCATTGAACTCATCCGCCAATCACCTCCAGGACCAGGGCAGCCCAGCTGCATCGAGGAGACCCCACCCACTCCACAAACCACCCAGCAGGAGGCCCCCACAACCCTGGCTGTCTCCCAAGACCCCCCGAACAACATATGGCCTTCCAACGCTGTGTGTTGGAGGGCCAGACGGAGATGGCTGAGCAGGTGCGGGTGGGGTTTGACCTCATGGCTACCAAACTTGACGCCTTCCATGGGTGTCTGAGTCCCATCAGGGACCACCTCCAGTCCCTAACGGACACCCACACACCGCTCCATGGTCTCCAACAATGCCTGGCTGACATCGCTGGAGTCATGACTCGGAGACAAGAACACCTGTCCGCTCAGAGTGGCTCCAGTGATCTCAGCCGTGAGCTGGCACACATGCGGAGGCTCATGGAGGACATGGTGTGGGTGGAGGCGGAAAGGATGGCAGCCACCGCTGCACATCAGCAATATGTAGCTGGGATCTACCATGCCCTGCATGTCCTCATCATGGCATTGCTGCCACAAGGCGTGGCGCAGATGAATGCTGCTGCCCCTACACCATCCACATCTCCGCCCCTTGGTGTGTCAGTGCCTCACAGTGCGGCAGGCATTTCCACTCCGGCACCTGATGTGTCAGTGGCACACAGTGCCACAGCCGGAACTGCACCACCCACAGGTGGGGCAGAGCACACATCTGAGGACGTGGATGGGCTTGAGATCAGAAGGAGGCACTAGCATTCATGTTCGCCACCTGGCCTGTTGCTGCTTGGTGCCGCACATGGCACCATGACCTTCCACTGACCCCCGATACACTCTGCTGCACTCACATTGGACCGCGACATGGACTGCCATATCCTGTTTGTGACCAATGACACGGCGACCAGACTGCGGACTGTACCCTTCCTCTTCCGCTGTACTTGTCATTCCCCGATGGACTCTGGCTGGCCCTCCACGGGCCCATATTGTGAAGTGGGGTTGGCATGGCCCTGTACTGCTCCAGCTGCTAAACTCCACTGGATGTGCATTAAACATTCAGAAACGCACTGCTGTGTCATGTCTTTCATCATTCATGTATGAATGTGTGGATGAATGTAGGGTCAGTGATTCCCCCTAACGTCAATGATGCTCATCTAGTGGGATTCCAGTCACAGTGTGCTACATTGCCGATTGCGTTCCGGGTGGCATAGACACTACAACAAGGACACACGCATTAGTCACTTCCTTGTCCGGACATGGACTGAACCATGCCCAGAGCCCCCGAGGCATTGTTGCACGCCCTGCGCTGGTCCGGCGTACGCCAGGCCAGACCACTCCGCTTACGCTCCGAGGGGGGCCACATAGCTACAAGTCGCTGGTTTACACGCTAGTGGTCTGCAGGTCGCTGGTCTAGTTGTCAGCATGTCACGGCCACTCCCTGAGGGCAGGTTTGCACACACACCACAGCCATACGGCACAGGCATCACAGGCCATGTGACCCCGCCAATATAAGGGGCCGACAACGTCACATTCCCCACTGCCAGTGGTGACTGGATGACGGACGTTCCACGATTCTCAATCATAAAGGGCCCATGAGTTGTTGCGCACAGGGTTAGTGGCACCCGGAGCCATGCGGCCGTCACGGGCCTACCACCATGTGGTGCTGACGGGCTGCACAGGGTTAGTGGCACCGAAATTGCTCAGCGCATGTGCGGCCTGCGATGATGACGTGTGCACTGATGTGGTCTCTGCCATTGATGCTTCAGGACTCAGCGTCATGTGTGGGACCCGCTGGGCCGCGGTGCGGGTCCACATGATGTGGAGCATGCCATGGTGGCGGGGCCTGGAGCTTGCACGGGCATGTGGTGTGCCCACTGGTGGACACACCGTTGGCGGCAGGTGAGCAGTGGGGCCTGGGTGCGCAAGTGCGGATTGCCATCACTAGCCGGCGGGAGGGGGTAGGGTGCGGCTGCATGTGTGCATAGGGATGGACAGGCGTTGTTGCCGTGTGCAGTGAGATGGACTCTGCCATGATTGACTCTGGCCTCGATTACAGATTGCAGACCTGGTGGCTTGCAGTGTAGACCGGCACGTGGTTGGAGACACCGGTGGCAGCAGGTGAGCAGTGGTGCCTGGGTGTGCGGGGGCGGCAGTGTCCCTCCTTCTCCCTCTCTCTCTTTCTCCCTTCCTTTCCTTCTCTCTCTCTCTCTCTCCCTTCCTTTCCTTCTTTCTCTCTCTCTCTCTCTCCCTTCCTTTCCTTCTCTCTCTCTCTCTCTCTCTCTCTCTCTCCCTTCCTTTCCTTCTCTCTCTCTCTCTCCCTTCCTTTCCCTCTCTCTCTCTCTCTCGCCCTTCCTTTCCTTCTCTCTCTCTCCCTCTCTCTCCCTTCCTTTCCTTCTCTCTCTTTCTCTCTCTGCCTTTCTTTCCTTCTCTGTTTCTCTGTGTCTCCCTCCTTTGATGTGCGCATGACACACGTTCTGATTTTGTGCTTTATTTTCCAGGCTGTGACATCAAGATTGTCCCGGACGGACCCTACAGGAGTCTTCCGCATTGGTGTTTTGTGTTGTATTCAATAAAGTTTTTGGTTGTTACTTCAATGATGAGTGACTGTTTCTCGTTCTTCTGACCACACATGTGTTTCTTGTTGTCATTGTGCGACATTATGCGCTTTTTGTGGCTCATGTGTAGTGCACGGTATGTGTTTGTCCCAGGGGGGGAGGGTCCAGGGGGGGGGGCCTGGGAGTGGTGGCGGTGGATGTTGTGGCCCTCATGGGTCTCCAAGCTGCATGATCATTGTCTCCATGGCATCTGTGGGTCTTCAGATGTGGCTCTGGGCTGGGCTCCCTTTCATACTGCAGGTAGTCGTCCTGCTTAACACCAGCAGAAGGCAGGTGTTAAATCCCTGCTGCTACCGCGGCTTATCGCCTGTTTTTGGTTCGCATCGCAGATCTGGCAGTTCGCTGTGAATGTGGTGTAGTGGTGTTTTTGTGTGTTTTTGCACGGGAACGCCTACTCTGCATCTCATTAGGGTTAGTTGGTGGTGTCACCCGTGGAGGTAAATTTTGTGGCAGTTATCGCGGGAATACTTGCGTTGTCTGCAGTTTGCACCCGCTTGTGAATGGGGTGTTAAATCTATCTTCACTTTTGATGCCTTAAGGTGGCGATAACTCGGCGATAAGTCCTTGTGAATACGCCCCTTAGTGTTATCTGTTCCATTGAGCACACTTTTACTGTGTATATGGTTTTACCTATGCCCTGAGGACTATGTATGTGCCAGCATTTCTTATAGGTCATTGTCACTTTTCACAATGTTTGATTGCTTAATTAGACCAACTGTTCATGTTTTGCCAAACACCTCTTGTCTTTTGTTTTTCTTAAGGTAAATTCACATTCGAGCAACAATGTTAGCCCTCAAAGCAAAATGTGCTGCTGAGTATCCCCTTTTAAAAGCACTTTCCAACTTTCCACTTCCCTGTCCACAGCATCTGGCAGGGATGCTTCTTTCAGTGGCAAGACGGGTGTTGATGCCAAACTTGCCCCAGGGTGTTTTCTTGCCCCAGACTCTCTCTGTCACTCTCTAGTTTAGCTCAATCTCTTGGTTCTTCTTCTGGTGTCATCACATAGAGGGGAAGTCAGTCTCCAGTTTAACGCCAGGATGCTCTCCTGTGAGTGACAGTGCAATATATAAAAACACCATTCATTCATACTCACTAGCATTCACCTTTGGAACGTGGGGAAGATTCTCATCAAATTCTTACAAATCATATCTTTTTGTTAGAAACTTGGAAATTATGCTTTTTAGAAATCTTTCCATTCTTTAAGTACCATACGTTTTACTTCATGAAAAGGTAGAGCATTTGCTTTAGAGGCAGTGGATTGCGCAAATAAAAAACCTCCTCCTCTCGGTGGGATCTTTCCTGAAATGTTAATAGATCCCATACAGGCGCCGGGAGCTCCAATAACTATTGCCTTTGCATGTGTATCATCCATTTCCATTTTTCCAGCAGTCCCACCATGACCGTATTCACAGTTCTATTAATTAATGATTGTAACCATGATCCTTTTAGGGAAACCAACTCTTACAACTCTGGGCCTCATTACGATTTCAGTCAGAAAGCATTCCGACCTACTCCTTGTCGGAATCGGTTCCGACCGACTCGGGTTCGGGGAGTCCGACAGACCGATTACGATTTTCAGAACACCGTTCGGTCGGACTCTCATTGACTTCAATGGGAGCCTGTGCTCCGATCAACAACACAGGTTCCCATTGGAAAAAGGGGTGGTTGCGAAAAACCTTGCACCTTGTGGCGGGCACCCCATGGTGCCTGCAACATTGTGCATGGTTGTAAAGAGGGGTCCCACGGGTACCCCCACTGGCCCTGACTGGAGACCTCCGGGTGAATGGGAGCCTGCTACGGGCCCCCAAAGTCAGTTTCCGACAGCCGTTTCGTGTCGAACAGACCGATTCGGAAAGGCTGTCCGAATCCGACATCGTAATATGTGGGTCGGAAACGCGGTCCATATACCTGTACGATTCGGCTCCGACCGGCTCGGAGTCTCCAAATGCCGGTCGGAAAGACTGAATGGTTACATTTCCATCATAATCGGATGGTCGGAAATGTTTCCGAGTCGGTCGGAAACATAGGTTCCGACACGGGTTAGGAAAATCCGAATGCCATTCGGAACCTTCCCGACCGACATTGTAAAGAGGCCCTTGGTATCCATTGCTGTATCTGAGCAATCCCCTTTTTGTGAGTCTTTGTTAAATAATCTTACCACGAACTAAAGCCATTATCTCAAACGAGCTGCTGCTTTCTAAGGGATACCATTGCCAATGAGCTACAGTTCCTGGCTCTTAAATCACCAAATTAGTGCTCTTCAGCACTAATGCCATGTAATTGCAACCCGCCTGGCCTTCTGTTTAATCCCAATGCACCCTTTTTGAGCGGCAGCTCCATGGTTGCAGCTTACACCTAGCGCGGAGCCTGACACTGTGGAAATACTCCCTGACACAGCCCAGCACATGCCAGGTACAACACTAGCCTCGTACAGCCTCATTAGCCATAAGAATTAATTTTACTTTAACTTAAAAGTGGAATTTCCGAGGTGCTACTTGGGTGAATCAGAGGAGCCATCCATAGGGTTTCACCATAGGCCCGATCTACTAAAATAGCCAGACTGGGCCTTGCAAAAAAATACTAATGCCTCTTTGAAGCAGGTTCTAACAGGAGAAATGTTTTCCTTTTTCACATCACACATCCAGTGAGTGGGATTCATCTATATTTGCCTAGGCATAGGAATTTGAACTGGAAGGTATGCTTCTAGTACACATCCTAAACTAGACAGCACACAGTGACATCTGTGAGCTGTGCATCTTGCATAGAAGCTGTGTTTTCCCTCTTGAGCAACGCAAAAAAGCAAATGAAGGGGGAGATTTACTAAGATTTTAAGCCATATTTGCATCACAAAAGTGACGCAAATCGACGGAAAATCTTTTTTTCCGATTTACTTCCCAGTGCTAATGAAAGTAACGCAAAGCTGTGCATAGTGCTGCTTTGCATTACTTAGCGCCAAGGGGGCGTGCCATGGGTGGAGCATGGGCATTCCCATGCAACCACCCATGGTTTCTGTCGCTAAACCCAATTTACTAAATAAAGTAGATAGGGTTTAGCTTTAGAAAACAGCGCCATCTTGAAGTAGGCACAAGGAAGGAGAAATGCTTTCATTTTTCCTTCCTTTTCCGACTTTGTACATGTGCTGCATTGTACAGCACACATACAAGGAGTGAAAATAGTTTAAGTCAGTCTATTCATAGTATTTTGTACTGGGAGGGTACCCTTCCAGTACAAAACCTATGCTAGACTCAAGGAGACCCATGGCGCATAGGTGTCTCTGTGGCGCACGGCATCTGATTTCAGCACAGGCACTAGGGAAAGGGGGAAGAGCCAAATTTCAGTAAATTTGGTGCTTTCCTCCTCTCTCCTTTTCACGCAGCACAGCACAGCATTTAAGACTGCTGCATTGCGCTGCGTGAAAAAGTGGTATATCTGCCCCTAAGTTGCTGCACTGCATTGCATGAAACATGATTAAATCCTAACCCATGAGTATTTGATCAAAGAAATGCACCTACATCTACTGTGACCCAATTACTTGGTCTATGACAGCTTTAAGACTGTCTTAAGTAAATTTTGCAGGAAATCGGACACTGAAAGAATTTCTTTTTACATGCTTTCCAAATGATCTCTTCCAAATCACTTTAAGAGAACAATATCTAAGTTCATAAGTCTATTTTTTAAATCATCAGTCTGGTGTGGGAACCTTTACACAAGCTAGGATTGTGGGTGCTTGCTTCTAAAAAGCATACATTGTACCTCGACATTTTGAAAGCGTTATCTGCACACTTAATTTATATTTAATGGTTCACAGAAATGCAATAAACATTTGGTGAGCTCCTATATATCTTTGTGTGAAATTGTGTTTTTCTCTTCTAACTCTGCCCAAAGCTCCTGGAAAAAAACGTGCATCATGGAAAAATATGTCTTGCATAATCTGTGTATGAGAAATGAGTCATTTGAAGTATGATTTCAGCTGGCAGATTTTATTTAAAATTTACCATATGGGAAGTCTATTCATAAAGCACTTGCTGCAATATTCACTGCCAAAAATTGTGAGAACAAGTACAGAGCTCAAACTTTGCAGTTTGCAGATACTTTGCAGCACAATTAGCCCAGATTACAATTTTTGGTCTGAATACCGAACTTTGTGTAAACAGGAGTTTGCACAGACTTTTGAGTTATTAGTTCTGTAATGGTATTTACTAGTTGTGGTACATGTACCACTGTGTTCCTCACAACTTGCAGTTTGCCAACAAGATTCTCACCAGCCTTTACCTGCCAAAAAGATGTGGTCAGTGGCACTGGAGCTATAGCTGTGGGGTGGTTGTGCTTCAGCAGCCCTGTTAACAAGAAAGAACGCTGGCTGGAAAATGGACTTAACACTGCCTTTTAAATTATTTGTTTTGGGACATTTGTGTTCAAAGGGCACCTCTGAAAGTCAGTTGTCAAGCGCAAACAACCCATGAACATATAACAACCATGTCTCATAAAGTTCAGTTGTTAGTAGAGTCTGACAGTAAAATACTAGCATGTTTTTATACATGACTCTAAGACCAGATTTACTAAGATTTTCCATCGGGTAGCATCACTTCTGTGTTTCAGCCCAGACGCAAAATCCTTTTTGGTATCGATGTAGCGCAAATATTGATTTTATTGTAGGGGTGCATTATAATCACACGTGTAGACTGCATCCACCTATAATCTTTTGTTGTGTTAACCTAAGTGTTAGAATCTTGTAACGTGATAACATGAATGTGATGTGTTTAGGCCAAAATGTAGAATGCGTGAAGAAATAATGTGGAAAATGAATGTAACGAGCAGAGAATATTAATTGAACACACGTGTTGTACCATAGACAGTTATTTCATTATTGGATGTGGTTACTAATCGTGTCAATTTATATGTGGGTGATTTCATTAACTGTACATGATTCAATTTCTATATAACTTCATAAAGTTCATGTTCCACTTCTCTTATGTTAGCTGAATTCTGTAGGGCTGAAATGCATTTTTCCTGGAAACTCTTGCATTAGAATTAATAATTGAATTTCACATGCACATTGGATTCTGTTCTTTCTCACATTTCTGTTGCAGGTGGAAGAGTCATCCTTGTTAGTTAGAATAATGTCTTTGTTTTAGATGTTAGGCAAGGAGAGAACGGGTATACATTGAGCGTTGATACTGATAATGGAGAACTGATGTATTTTCTCACCTGAGAGAGCCTGGGAATCAAGGTCATCTCATCACCGCTTGAGAGCATCGCTGCACAATGGAAAAGTACCTATGAGGATGTGGCCTGACCAGATGGCACGACCCGTGAAGGATCCTGGGAAGCCACCTGTAGTATTGATGTATCATATCTAGGGAAAGAGCCCCCGTCACCCCTTCTCTGCCTTGAGAGGGAGAGAGAGCATCTTAGAACGAGCTCTGTCTTAGTAGCTTCATGCTGCTTGACCCAACTAATGTGGCGAGACTTTGGAGGAAGACTCCACATGCTGACACCGTAACTGATCCTGCCCCACAAAATGCTTAATTAGGGATGTCACGTTAGTGCTAGTGTAGGGACAGATTAATGCTTTATTCTCATGAATATTCAATGTAGGGGAGCTTGAACATTTGTTCCCTAATCTTTTGTATCCTGATTCTTGAACTAATTATGTTGTGCATGTTGCACAGCCTTAATTTCATTCGTAGATTTGGCTTTGTATTAGTCCCAATGTATTTCTACACCCTCATCTTGAGGTGCCTGTACATTCAGTTATTTTTGGCTTTGTAATAAATCAACTAACCTCATTTGGTAGCCTGTGATTCTTAAGAGTCATAGTTAATTGAAATGATTGACCCACTAACGAATTCTCCCCCCCACGCTTTCATGCAGAGAAAAAGTACCATCTGTTGTGTGCCTTCTCCTGCGCGCCTCCCTTCCCTAGTTGTGCCCTCCACCCCCAGCGCTCCCCCTCCCAGGACCTACTTAATGGGTAATATATGGCATTACAATGCATGCAATTACAACGCATGCTTTTACAACGCAGTCTTTACATCGCAACTACCATTACATTGCATGATTTTACAACTCATGCCATTACAACGCATTTTTTAAAACTGCCATTACAACGCATTCCATTACAAAGCATACCATTACAACGCATAATACTTTTAGGGCAACAGTAGGGTAAGTGTTGGATAGGGTACGGGTAAAAATTACTATTCCCACTCCAGTGAGTGCAACAGTAGGGTAAGTGTTGGATAGTGTAGGGGTAAAAATTACTATTCCCACTCCAGTGAGTGCAACAGTAGGGAAAGTGTTGGATAGTGTAGGGGTAAAATTTACTATTCCCATGTACCCCATAACCCATACCCACCCTAATACTAAAAGAAATCTCCATTACTTACCTTATAATGCGTTGTAATGGCATGCGTTGAAATGGTATGCATTGTAATGGCATGCGTTGTAGTGACATGCGTTGTAATGGCATGCATTGTAATGGCATGCGATGTAAAGGCAGTTGCGTTGTAACAGTTGCGTTGTAAAGGTAGGCCGTTGTAATGACTGCGTTGTAATTGATGTTTCCCCTTAATGGGGTCCGCTGCGCTGCCCCATTGAGCAGGTAACTAGGCCCCAGTTCCCACTTACCAGGACTGCTCCTCTGACCAGTCTAAGGCCCTTTCAGACCCGGCCTCGCTGCTTCAAGTCCCCGCCTCATTCTTGCACTCCTTCTCTCTGGCTCCCCGCTCCTTCCTCTCACCCTTCTCTCCATCCTTTTCCCTCTCTTTTTTTAATTTTACACTCGCTCTCTTTGGGCCTCTTTGGGTACATTTTCCACTCTCCACTATCTCAATTTGTGCCTATTTTTCCACTCTCCACTCTCTCTTTTTGCCCATTTTCCACTCTCTACTATCTCTCTTTGTGCTTGTTTTTTTCAATCTCCACTCTCTCTCTCTGTGTCTCTTTGTGCTTGTCTTTTAACTCTTTCTCTTTGTACCTCTTTTTGCCTGTTTTTCTTGTGCACGCTTTTCCTTTGTGCCTATTACTCCCGCACTTTCCCGCCTCCCCCACCTGTGCTTTCCCACCTTCCCCGTTCCTTACCTGCATCTCTGTTATATGTCTTCTCCCGCCTCCTGCATCCTGATCTTCCCTAGCCTTGCCCTCCACCCCCCAGGACTTACTTACTGGCAGCCACTGTGTGACAGCACAGCGGGTGCATGCTGACACACTAAAGGCAAGCCGTCTGCACTCGTCCACATCTGGACCATACCCAGCGCCACTGACCCTGGTCCAACCAAACGGCACTGCTACACAGCCTCCTGCCTACATGTAGTCAACACTAGCCATTGTCATATCCGCTACTTCCACACCTCACTCCACAGAAGGATCCTTCTCATGCACTCACTGTCATTTCACCTGCACCAAAACGCACTCCCCATGCGCTACACACAACTCAACCCCATCTGGCATGCATGCTCTTTAACAGCAGATCTCTCAGTAAACAGGCCACAAAGATCTGTGACACCACTGAGACACACTCCCTTGATGTCTTCTTCCTGACAGAGACCTGGCTAAACCCCACATCAGCAACCACCATCACTACAGCCATTCCATCGGGCTACAAGAACTCCCACCAGGACAGACCGAACAAACCAGGAGGAGGACTTGCCGTCATACACAAGGACTCCATCACCTGCACCTCCTCCACTGACGAGGAAACAACTTTCATGGAACACATGCTCTTCCGACTTCAGTACATCAACCACACCTCCATCAAAGACATCCTAGCTTACCCACCACCCAGACCACGAGCCACCTTCAGCAATCTCCTCACAGACTTCATCACCCCCATCGCCATCAGCTCAAACAAATTCATCTTACTCGGCGACCTCAACTTCCATCTTGATGACTGAAAAGATCCCAACTCCACTTCCCTGCTCGAGAGCCTCAAGATCCTAGGACTTGAAGGAAGTGGCCCTTAGGGGCCACCCGGGTTACTCACAACCACCTGCTAGGCCTTCCCAAGAAATGAAGAGTCGGTCAGACAGTAGAGAATACAAACATACCTTTATTAGTAATACTCTGCAGAGGAGTCCAATCTGACCTGCACCCTAAGATGTCTGCCGAGGGACTGACCCCCCAACCCTCAGCGGTGAGTAATCATTCTTCCCAAGAAGCCTCTAACCACGCCCACAGTGGAAAGTTACCGGCCTGAGCCGAACATGAAGAAAGAAGGCACAGGAGGATGGGCTACCACCCGCCAGATGGGTACATGCTATCTGTGATTCGAGGTCACTGCGCTGAGTCTCAGCGTCTCCCAATTTGGGATCAGAACTACACACTTGGATAGATATGCGAGGGCAGAATGGCCTACTCATTACTAAGTCGGAAAACAGCCTTGAACAGGAGAGAAAAAATAATAACTAAATACAGTATTCTGCTGAGGCAAGCAGTACAAATAATGAGGCCTAGTTCAGACACAGCCTAATAGGGATTACGAAATACAAAATGGAGTCACATTTGCTAACTAAAGCTTGCACGTTGCGGGGATAACTCAGTGGGTTGCATAACATGAATACAAGTGGCATCTATTTAGCCACACACTGCTAACCTAATGTAGCATAATACGAGTGCATAGCAGTTATGGGATTTTCAAATCTAACAGACTCATGCAGATTGTCTAGTGACCCACCCATAACTCAGAACACAGCCTCGACCCCATTTTCACAGCCAGCAACTAAGTCAAGTTCTGCCACCTCACTCCACTCACCTGGACTGACCACTTCATCATCAATGCACCCCAACCGACCTCTGGCAAGACTACTTCCAACATCAGACACAACTGGAACAAGATAAAGGACACAGAATGGACCAACACCCTCCCTGCCTACCAACCAAACCTCATTAGCGACCCTCGTGCCATTATCAAAGCCTTCAACAACTGGGTCACCACTGGATCAGTCCACACTCAAGAAATACCACACCCAACTTAACAAGGCAAAAAAAACAGCCCTAGCTTTCACACTGGAAGACAGCTCCAACAACTGCAAAGAGCTCTTCAACACCGTTAAAGACTTCAACAACTGCAAAGAGCTCTTCAACACTGTTAAAGACTTCTCCAACCCCACAGCCGCCACCCATTCACAAGACCTCAGCGACAAAACCTCTCCAATTTCTTCCACAGCAAAATCCTCAACATCTACAGCAACTTCGCGCCAAGACGCAAGACACAAGAACTCATCAACCAGCTGTCCACCACCGCCAAATGAGACCACCAGATCAGAAACTGGAAACTCCTCACCCCAGAAGACACCGCCAAAATCATGAGAACAATCCACTCTGGGGCCCCCACCAACTCCTGCCCTCACCATATCTTCAACCTAAGAAGGACTCTGATCAGATCCCACTTCACCACCATTATCAACGCCTCCATCCAAAGTGGAACCTTGCCGGACAACTGGAAATGCGCAGAAAGAACAGCACTCCTTAAAAAACCCACAGTAGACCCAAAAGAGCTCAGCAACTACAGACCAATCTCACTCCTGCCCTTCCCATCCAAGGTTGTGGAGAAAGCTATCAACAAACAACTCTCCAACCATCACGAACAAAACAACCTAGTAGACATCTTACAGTCTGGATTCTGCAATAACCACAGCACAGAAACCACTCTCATCGCAGCAACTGATGACATCTGGACCATCATGTTATGCTATGTTATGTTATGTTAAAAAGAGTTGTAAAGCGCAACGTATACCCAGAGGTGTCTTGGCACTAGTCAGGGTGCAGAGCAAGTGCAGAAGGAGAAGCAACTGATTAAAAAGCCAGGTTTTGAGAGATTTCCTAAATTGTATAAGGGAGGGGGCTGATCTGATGTGCAAAGGGAGGAGATTCCATTGTTTGGTTGCTCCTACCAGGAAGCTGCTTCCTCCCCATTTGAATTTTTTATATCTAACTGTTTTTATTTTGAAGGGTCCAATGATCTTAGATTTCTGGTGGGGGTGTACCGGGAAAAAGCTTTCTTCAAAGAGTGGTCCAGAGTCATGAAGGGCCTTATAGGTGAGACACAGAGATTTGAATTTGATCCTATTCTTTACATTTAGCCAGTGAAGATCTTTTATGGCAAGAGAGACAGAGTGATGCCTGGACAGTCCTAGTAGTAGTCTTGCGGCTGAATTCTGCAGAACTTGAAGTTTGTTGCCATATTGGACCTGCAGGCAGTTGTATAAGCCGTTGCAGTAGTCCAATTTAGACATTTTTAAGGTGGAAATAACAGTCTTCCTGGCACTGACGGGTAGAAAATGTAAAATTTTCCTAAGGATTCTAAGGGTGTAGTAAGAGGATCAAATAACTGCATTAATTTGTTTACCAAGATTTAGTTTATCATCCAAGATCACCCCAAGACTCTTGGCTTTATTGGTGGGAGCGGGGAGAAGTCCCATTTCTGCTGGCCAACAGGGTGCTGACCAGAAGTTGGGATTGTTTCCAAGTAGGATCACCTTGGTCTTCTCAGAATTAAGCTTAAGGCAATGCTTTCTCATCCAAGAACTGATTTGACTCATACAATTCAGGATTCGATGGCTAGGATTGTTGGATTTATTAGAGGCGGAAAGCACGATTTGCGTGTCATCCGCATAGGAGGTGAGCGAGAAGCCAAAGGATTGAATATGAGGGGCTAGTTCAGCTACGTAGATATTAAAAAGAGTAGGACTGAGTGATGAACCCTGTGGAACTCCACAGGGCAGCGAAAAGGATTTCGACGAGAAAGTGTCTACTTCGACCGTGTTTTCCCTATCAGAGAGGAAGGATGTAAGTAGTTTTAAGGCTAGCTTGTTTATGCCAATTGCTTCCAGACGGTGAATCAAGATGAAGTGGTCTACCATGTCAAAGGCCGCCGACAAATTTAACAGTATCAGTGCTGCCAATCCGCCCTCATCCAGGATAAACTTTAGTTCATCAGTGGCCTAAATGAGGGCTGTCTCGGTGCTGTGTTCCGATCGGAACCCAAATTGAGTGGGATCGATTCGAGACAGTTATTCTTTTTGATGAACTGATTCAGTTGGGTGTTTATAATCTTTTTGATTATTTTGTAGGGGAAGGGGAGTCTGGAGATGAGCAAATAATTAGCTGGATCTTCTGGGTCAAGATTAGGCTTCTTTAGGAGCGGGAGAATAGATGCCTTTTTCCACGAAAGATGGACAAAGGAGAAACAGTTGCACTCATACTACTCAACATTTCCACAGCCTTTGACACCGTCTCCCACAGCACCTTAATCACAAGACACCACAACTCCGGAATACATTGTCCCACCCTGAGCTGGCTGGCTTTCATTCTCTCCTACGGGACCTGGTGAATCAGGCTCCTACCCTACAAATCCAAGAACCACATCTGTGGAGTCCCTCAAGGATCATCGTTGATCCCTACCCTCTACAAGATCTACACAATGCCACTGGCCCATGTCATGAGATCCCACAGGATCAGCATTCTATCCTAAGCAGACGGCACCCAGCTCATCCTCTCCCTTACAGACAACAACCACACCACAAGGACCAACTTCAACACCTGCATGTCTAACATAGCAAAGTGGATGAAACAGAACTGCCTAAAGCTCAACTCAGATAAAAGAGAAGCCCTGAACTTAGGGAATACGCACTCTCTATGGGACTCTCCTGGTGGCCAACAGACCCGGTACCCAGGTCCACACCCACTGACCACACCAAAAACATCAGCATCATCATGGACGACAGACTCACTATGGGCAAACAAGTGAATACTGTTACCATGTCCTGCTTCTTCATTCGACATATACTCCCCAGAATATTCCATTGGCTCATCACCAACACCAGACGCACGGTCACCCAGCCTCTCATCACCTGAAGACTAGACTACAGCAAGGCACTGTACACTGGCATCACAAATCAACTCATACAAAGAATCCAGAACACCCAGAGCACCATCGCCAGACTCATTCTCAACATCCCCGCAACACACACATCACGTTCCACCTCAGAGAGATACACTAGCTACCAATCCAGAAGCGATGCCAGTTTAAAGAGCTCACCCACGCATACAAAGCCCTCCACAATGTCGGACCTGCCTACCTCAATCACTGCTTCAACTTCCACCAACTCGCCAGGAAACTGCGCTCAGCCTACCTCCGACTCACACAATTAGCCTGCATCAGCAGAAGCAAGTCAGGAGGACGCTACTTTTCCTACATCACCGTCAAATCCTGGAACGACCTTCCACACCACATCAGGACCTCCCCATCCCTTCATAAATCCCATAAGAAACTGAAGACCTGGCTATTCAACTAGGAGCCCGATCGGCCTTCTCATCCACTCCAGTGCCTGGATACCACTTGGGTGATAAGCTCGCTCTACAGATCCTCATAATATAACAACATACCATAACATAACAAAGCATAACATAACACTTCCTCTTTACATGTGTGCTACATTTTGCAGGACACATTCAAAGATCAATAAGCCTCTAAAAGTAGCTTTGTGTAGGAACCTATTCCTTCCTGCTCAAAAGCTATTCTGACTAAAATACTGGCACACTTGGGCCATGGCGCAAGATTGCCTACATTGGCTCTAGGCTGCACAAGTGTTCCAGTGCAAGAAGAGAGCTGAAGGGTGCCATATCTTAGTAGATATGGTGCTCTTCAGCTCTTGCCTTTTCATGCAACGCAGCACAGATCTTTGCTTGCTGCCCTGCGTTGCATGAATCTTTAGTAAATATGCCCCTAATTACACTCTGGCTGGCGCACAGTAAAACAGTAAAAGGATAAGTTGGCTTGTAAAACAAAAGAAAAAAAATCTTCTGCGTCTTCTTTTACAAACTCTACACATATTTCAAAAGTATAATGCTCAATGCACAACATCTTACATCCTAATGTCTAATTAAGATGTTAACGAATAATTTCAGTAAGGCCAAAATTCACCAACTGTACATTTTGCGATGCACGATAGTTTCAGACCACTCCGGTTTTCTGTTGCTGTGTTCTAAGCACTGTAATTTTCAGTCCAAATGGCCACAATTGTCCATTTAACAATACAACAATGTATTTTGTGGCATCCTATGTAGTGGCATCAAATCAGATCGAATGCAGAAATAATATACTTTATGTAATCTGTTGTATATATTAAGCAATCCTATTTACTAAGGGCATATTATCAAGGGCAGTATCGCCACTTTAGCGGCACTTTTGCAGATAAAGCGGCGATATTTTTATCGCCCTATTAGCAAGCTGTCGCTAACAGCTGTTAGCGACAGCTTAATGGCAATAGCGGCCGTTTTGTTGCCGCTTGCATGTTAGCGATAATTATCGCTAATGACATGCAAAGTAGGCGTTCCCAACTAAAAGCAACTGCAAGAGTTGCAAACACAACTTCCCCTATTATCAATGCCCGCGAAGCGATAAAAAAGTCGCGCTAACCGCGATTATCGCTGGAATTTAACACCTGATAAAAACTTGACTTAACCATCTTGTCTATGGGAGGTGGATTGTAAGGTTAAGTCCTCACCTGCCTATTAGCAAGCTTTTCATTAGCGCAGTGAATTTATCGCTGGATTTCTGCGCTATTGCTGGGTTTCATCGCTATCGCTGGATTTTTTATCGCCTTGGAGATAAGCGTTGATAATAATGCGTTATCTCCGCGATGTAATCCAGCGATAGCCGGCGATAAAAAAAACAGCGCTAAGCGCGCTTTGCGATAATTATCGCAAATCCTTGGTAATATGCCCCTAAGTTTAATGTTTTTATAGTACTAGCTCGACAGACACTAGTTCGTAACTGGTGTATTTTTTATATTAAACCAGACTTTCAGAGGTTGTGTAGTATTGTTCAGTACATGCATGATCACACTGAATTACCTTACCGCCTAAAATATTAATGGGTGTTTACCTGCTTGTTAGTAAACATTCATTTTAATCTGTTATTAGGCTTCTGAAGCAAAGCGCTCATATTGCTCAACCATTTTGGCTACACAAAAATGTAATACTTGCATCATAGCTGATAGGGAAAATTCAGGAAGTTGTTTTTAAAACCATACTATTGAACAAGAGTGTCAGCCTCATAAATAATAGGTGGTTACAAGTTCCCATTTTAATGGCATTTAAATAATTGCTAGCACAAGCCAATAAGCAATCATTTGTCACATGTAGATAGTAATATGATTCAGGCAATTAAGCTGACGTTGATGATATTTGTGTATTCTGCAGATCACAAATTCGAATCGCCGACAGCCAACTCATATTTTCATTCTCTTGAAGTCAATACATTGTGAACCAATACATTTGGTAATATTTGCATCAGGAATCAGGAAGACTGCGGTATTAAAAGACGTGTACAAATATTTATTTTTATTAACCATACAATTTTGTATTTTGATTACTGGGAGAGATAGGAGGTTTAGCTGGGTTGGAAAGAGACCAATTCGACTCTTTCTTTCCGGTGGAGAGAACCCTCCATTTGACTTTATATTCTCCTTGGTTATCCTAGCATAAACTCTGGCCAATATGCAATGATGCAACATTGATGAATTATCTAAGACATAAATGCTTTTTGTGGTTGTGCTCATACAAATCAGGACAGAACTTTTTACAGATGTGAGCCTGTAGTAAGGCTGTCTTCAGTAAGGGTATATGGCATCGTGGTAGATAGAGTTCTTATGTGTTACAAGGAATTTTGAATCTTTATTTATCAGTAAAAATCTAATCAGTTTTCAATTAGATAATTGTCTTTATTTAATCAAACAGTAGTGTTTAGTTTTGACTAATGTGAAGTCTCTCTTCAATATTGCTGCATATGTCATTGTCTTTGCGCCCTTGGTTTGTCATTTAGTAGGAGGTTTGGCATTTTGGAGATGGGCCCTTACCTATCTTCACATTATTGTTTAAATGATGTCTTCAATTCATTTTGATTATAAAAGAATCCTAGTTGCTTAATTTTGGTATTATATACCACAGATATGATTCTTCATTGCATGATTTTGGATGGATACATTTTTAAGGACCGCTCCAATATGGCGGATGAAATTATGGCAGTGTAGGCGTCCTTTTCATTGTGACCATAGGTACCACAGTTTGCCTTATATACTTTTTTTATATTATGCATTTCTTATATTATGCACTGCCCCTTAAATAGGACTTCCACCTTATGAAAAATCGTGTGGTTTGAGTCCCCACATTTTCGTAATGGTGTAATGGTTTTATTCAGTCTGGCGCCACATATGTGTTGCTTTCTACCAGTGACCTCCAGGGAGGTGTTCGAGACTGCTACCAGCACACACCTCCGTGTGTGCTCCGCCTGATTCCGCCCATCACCGCTGGTACTGTCTGTGTCCATTTTATTTTATTTTGTGCATCAGTGTTTAGCCCATTGTCATTGCTGGTACTTTCTGTGTCTATATGATTTTATTTTGCTCCTCAGTGTTTAGCCCTTGTCATTGTTAGCCCTGCGCTTGTCTCTCATTGTGTCGCATTCAGCATTGTTTTCCCTGTTCCCCTTCCCTGTGCCCGTCTCTCCCGGCTCCCTTCCCGCCGCTGCTGCCCCTGCGGCCCGCCCCCCTGCACAAGCCCGCTCCTCGCCTCCCAGCTGCCGTCCCTTCCTCCTCCCCTACTTAATGGCGGCCGCGCCGAAGGCACACCTAAGGCAAGCCCGTCTGCGCCCGTCCACGACCCGACTGCGACCAGCGCCAGGAACCCTGGTTCTACCACCGCCCACCGCTACGACTCCACCCCACTCCTCGCACTCAACCCCGGGACTCACAGAGAATGCCAACAGGCCTCACCGAACACGACCCACGGCCAGTTCTCCTGCCTCCACTGCCGTTGGACTTTCACCACCACCCCAAGCCCCTACGCAACCGGCGCCAGCACCGACCACACCCTCAACTGCATCCTTCTCAACGTTCGCTCCGTACACAAACACGCCACGAAAATCTGGAACCTACTCGACTCTCTCACACCAGACATCGCCTTCTTCATGGAAACATAGACCAATGCCTCCTCCGCCCCCTACATCAACACCGCCATCCCGGACGGATACAAAATCCAGAGGAAGGACCGCCCCAACCACCCAGGAGGGGGCCTCGCCATCGCCCACAAGAGCACCCTCCGCCTCACCACCTCCAGCGAAACCTTCCCCTCCGCAGAACACCTGCACTTCCTGATCCAGACCAGCCCCAACACCACACTCCGAGGAACCCTCATCTACAGACCACCTGGCCCCCGGACTCCCTTCGCCACCACCATCACCGACTTCCTCGCACCCCACGCCATCGCATCAATGAACTACATACTCATGGGAGACCTCAACTTCCACCTCGACAACCCCAGCGACCCCAACTCCACCACCCTCCATGACAACCTCGCCAACATTGGACTCAACCAACTCGTCACTACACCGACACACAGAGCTGGACATACCCTCGACCCCATCTTCGCTGCAGGTAACAGCGTCCACTTCAGCCACACAACGCAACCACCATGGACCGACCACCACTGTGTCCACTTCACCGTCGACAGACCGAAGGCACCAAAACCAGGCCCCCGCCCTCCACGAAGGAACTGGAGCAAGGTTACCGATGAACAACTGAACGCCACCCTCACCCGAGACAACCACCCCAGGGCATCCGAAGCAAACACCGCAGCCAGAGACCTCAACACCTGGATCTCCAACTGCGCAGACAAGCTCGCCCACTACGCAACCCCGGCAAACAGCGCCCCAGGAAAGCCGCCTGGTTCACCACCGACCTCCAAGAAGCCAGGCACAACTGCAGACGACTCGAGAAGAACTGGAGGAACTCCAAGGCAACCGATAACTACTCCACCTACAAGGACGCCATGACCGACTACCACAACCAAATTAGAACTACCAAAAGGAACTTTATCCACAACAAAATCCTCACCAACTCCAAGGAACTCTTCAGTGTCATCCAGGAATTCACCAACCCACGCAGCGAAGCCACAGACATCACCCCATCCCAAGACCTCTGTGACAAGCTTGGAACCTACTTCCACCTCAAGATCAGAACACCCTACGATAACTTCGTCGACCACCCCAACACGCCACAGCCGGCTTCCCCCCGCCCGAGACTCCAGCCAGCCCACCATCCCCAACTGGACATCGATCACGACCGAAGACACCGCCTCGACCATGAAAGGCATCCACTTGGGGGCCCCCACCGAACCCTGCCCCCTCCACATCTACCACCGAGCCGCGGATGCCATCGCACCTGAACTGCAACACACCATCAACACTACCTTCACAACAGGCACCTTCCCAGATGACTGGAAGCGCGCAGAAGTCAGGCCTCTGCTCTAGAAGCCCACCGCCGACCCCACCGACCTTAAGAACTACCGGCCCATCTCGCTCCTCCCCTTCGCGGCCAAAGTGGCAGAGAAAACAGTCAACAGGGAACTGACGCGATTCATCGAAGAGAACGACGTCCTCGAACCGTCCCAGTCTGGATTCCGAAGCAATCATAGCACAGAGACCGCCCTACTAGCCGCCATAGACGATATCCGCTCCCTCCTGGACCAAGGCCACTCCTCAGCCCTCATCCTCCTCGACCTGTTCGCAGCCTTCAACATCGTCTCTCACCGCACACTAATCGCCAGACTACATGACGCCGGCATACAAGGAACAGCCCTGGACTGGATCCGATCGTTCCTCACCGGTAGAAGCCAAAGGATCAGACTACCACCCTTCCTCTCTGCCCCCATGGATATCACCTGCGGAGTCCCACAGGGGTCATCTCTGAGCCCAACCCTCTTCAACATCTACATGGCCCCCCACGCAGCCATCGTCCGACAACACGGCCTCAACATCGTATCCTACGCCGACGACACCCAGCTCATCCTCTCCCTCACCAGAGACCCCACCACCGCTAAACTCAATTTCCAGAAAGGAATGCAAGACGTGGCAGTCTGGATGACCAACAGCTGCCTAAAACTCAACGCCGAGAAGACAGAAGTCCTCGTCCTTGGAACCACCCCTTCAGTATGGGACAACACCTGGTGGCCCACCGCCCTCGGAAGCCCACCTACCCCCTCAGACCACGCCAAAAACCTCGGCATCGTACTCGACTCTACACTCGCCATGAACAGACAGGTCAACTCCGTCACCTCCAGCTGCTTCAACATCCTCCGCACCCTTCGCAAGACCTTCAAATGGATCCCCCCCGAGTCAAGGAAGACAGTCACCCACGCACTCATCACCAGCAGACTGGACTACGGCAACGCTCTCTACGCCGGCATAAACAAGTCTCTACTCCGCAAACTCCAAACAATACAGTACACCGCAGCCAGACTCGTCCTAGGCACCCCCCGGCATGAACACATCAGCCAACACCTGCGGAGACTCCACTGGCTCCCTGTGGAGAAGAGAGTCACCTTCAAAATCCTCACCCATGCCTACAAATGCCTACACAACAACGGATCCAAATACCTCAACGACAGAATAAATTTCCACGCACCCAAAAGAAACCTCCGATCTGCCAACCTCGCACTGGCTGAAACCCTGCACATCCTCAGAGCCAGAGCTGGCAGAAGAGCATTCTCCCACATTGCAGCCAAGACCTGGAACGAGCTACCGGCGGACATCAGACGCGCCCCCTCCCTGAACACCTTCAGAAAGACTCTCAAAACCTGGCTCTTCGGCTGAACGGATCTGCTAACCCCCCTCCCCCCAGCGCCTTGAGACCCTCACGGGTGAGTAGTGCCCTTACAATTCCCTCATTGATTGATTGACCACTTCAATATGACAGCTGTAGCTATGACGTTTCACACGTCTTTGTCATTGTGACCTTTTTCTGCTTAGTAAGCATTGGTCTATGAGGAGTCCTTTGATTCTTTTAAATTCAAATGCACTGGGACATCTGGGCGCATGGTATTTATTTCTGATTTACTGTTATTGAGTTGTAAATTGCGGGTTTTTTTGCCCGTTGATATGTTTTGAGTGTTCGCATCTAAGGCTATATGCGCTTTGGACCATTCTAACATGGCGCCCACGGCACTCTTGTCATGTGATCAGTTACGTTTGCGTGGCCGCTTGACGACGCACAAGGGTTTATTTTAAGACTTTCCACCATGGTGCACGGTTGGATCATTGTTTGTTGGCTACCATGCCTGGGCTGGGTACCCATTAACATGAGGTGAGTGCGCTGGTGTATTGCTACGTATTTTATTTTAAGGCAATAATTACCTAGTGAGAGGATTTAGGTACGCTTCTATAGTGGGACGGTGTTGCTCAGAGTTTACCTGAGCGTTACAGGTGACAGATCATTTACGAGGTTGAGGGCCAGTTGTGGCTTAATAAGCACATGCTTTTTTACTACTTGTGACCCATTTTGATTTATGGGGTGATGTGGTGCATTACTTGATTAAGGTCGGGCACGCAAGTTAGACATTGAAGGGATGGACCCCTATTATGATTGGTTCATCTGTCACATTAACAAATGCACCCCCCACCATGTCGCAATAGTTTGCCATTTTGGACTCTAAACATCTAGACATTTGCAATATGGTAGTCGGGGGACTATGCAGCGCAAATGAAAGTGGGCTAACGTACGCACATTTTTCCTTTTGTGATTTGTCGGGGGACTATGCAGCGCAAATGAAAGTGGGCTAACATGCACACATTTTTCCTTTTGTGAATTACCCAACATGATATGGTTCAAATATAGGATGGTCCCCCAATGTGCTGGTGTGGGTGCTATGAAGCACAGACTGAATGTGGTTTTACATGCGCAGATCGTCTCCTTAGTGGCTTAGAAAACATAAGGCGCCTTAGCAAGAAATCGCATGGTGTAGTTCATGAGGATAGTGTCTTTACCACATGTGTGTTAGAATGAATAGGTTGAGTGGATTAAAGGCATTTCAATTGACATATTAACTTTGCGACAATATACCTGTCTGCTGACTCTTGGCAACAGCTATCCATCTTTGAATTTTCAAAATAGGGGATTCTGGGTAGTATGTAATAGGATTTGAAATATTCTACTTGAGTGGTGGTATGGAGGAGGAGTAAATGTTTGACTATTGTACATTATGGCTACAGCTAATAGACATATTATTTTAACAGATTACTATTTGGAAATTGATTTTACGAGGAACCTTGACGTATGGGTGATTATTCTGGCAAAATATTGCAGTTTATCCTTGTGAACACACTATTTAACGTATAAAGGTGAGACCTCGATTACCAATGGATGTGGGGTAGAGGGATTGGGTTCTTCCTCGTGTCTTGGGATATAATACTCTTTTGGTTGAACTAGTAAGTCAACAAAACACACTAATTTTAAAACCCATCACGTGTATGTAATTGTCATATCTGTTTTAATATACATGTTCTTAATATTTAGGTTTTTGTTTTTTCCCCCTATGATAATGTTACCCTGCATGGTTTTCTGATATGGCTTTTTTCCTTCTATTTATTGCTTCTACTTTTTTCCACTACCTTTCCTTATTGTTCCTTTCACAGTTTATCATTTAAGTTTGTATATATTTGCACATATATATGTAGTGTGGGCTGTCTAGCGACCCAAATACGTTTGGTGTAATATGTATGTTTTTGAGCTTTTCATGTGTCATGTTTATGTCTTAAACAGAGTCTAAAATTAGGATACAAAAAATGAATCAGTATATATGTATATATGTAAATATGTCATGTATTTTTTACATGTTTTTACATGTTGTCATGTGTGGTGATTTATATCGTGTTTTCATGTGATTGTTTCAGCCCTGATGAAGTTCTTAATGTGATAAGAACGAAACGCGTTGGATGATGGATGATTTTTATTTACTTGCAAATAAAGAACAATATATGGACTGAACTTGCGATTTGGACTTCGTTTCTAGTGCACCTTCCTTACAAAGCAATTCTCTCTTCAGAGATGGTGTTGTTGAACAGCCACCAGTATCAAAAGCACAGAGAATGGAAGAGGTAGAAAATGGCAGCAGTATAGAAGACTAAAGAACAAGCAAACTCTTTGCCTTAGAAAGGTATAAAAATGTTGCTTGGAGGAGCTCTTCATATTCACTGCTCTGAAATGCAATTCTTGCATGTCAGAAAATCAAAAATGACTTTCCCAGGTTTCACAACAGACTTGAGGCTCATCTTTTCCAAATACAAAATGACAAGTACAGTTTCCAAATCCTCAGGAGTTAACCCAACATCACAGTCATGTCCAACGTATGTCGTCATTCCTGAAGTTTGGCGAGACTAGTGTCTCAGACCGGCCAGCATACAACTGACTTTTGTTGATGACTTTTATCTATCAAAGTATCACCAAGATCAGTACCTTTGACTATACTTGGTCTTAGCCATGCAATTGTTTAATAGGCTTATAAATGTAACTCTCCTCACCCAAAAAAACACTCAGTGCTACTAACAACAGCATTTAGAGTTTTAGAAAACCCCAAAACAACTAACAGTAAAGAACATTCAGGCACATGCATCAAACTCACAAATACCGAATCCTAATTTGCGATAAATAAGGAATCGCAAATTAGAATTCGCTATCCGCTATGCATGAAGCCATTCACGCAAATCTACTGAATCGCTAAACATCGCAAAATCTATCTGCGAGTAGCCAAAAGCGAAGCGCAAATACAGAAAACCACCTGTTGCGAAATCCCTATTAGCGAACTCGCAAATAGCGAGTTCGCAATTAGCGAAATCGCAAAAAGTGTGTCGGTCTGGAAACATGCTGATGACATCACAACCAGGAAGTCAGCCAGCCCATGCTTCATTCAGTGCCCAGAGGAGGAGAGAGGAGGAAGCAGAGTACTGGAGCTGAGCTGAGACAACACCCAAGATTGTCACCTGCAATTCACTGTGCACCAGGATGGGGAAGGCAACATCAGGGGATAGTGCCACGCCCAGAAAGAGGAAGCTAAAATTCAGTGAGAGAGAACTTGAAAATCTCATTGAGGGGGTGTCCAGAAACCATGACAAGCTCTTTGGAAAATTGTCCCTAAAAGTGCCTGAGGCAGAAAAAAGGAGGATCTGACTGCGCATCAAGAGCACGGTAAATGCTGTGGGTGTCACACACCGCAGCATTGACGACCTAAAAAAGAGGTGGTACGACCTAAGAAGCCGTGCCAAGGAGCGTATTGCAGAAAGGCTGAAGGAGGCAAGGGCCACAGGAGGGGGCACATCCACAGTACCCAACAACACAGCCCTGGAGGACCTGGTGGAGGCGACAATTCAGCCTGAGGCAGTGGTGGGAGTAACCCAGCTGGACACATCCGGCGCGGCAAATACCTCACAAGGTAAGATGCATGCAACCATACAGTTCTACGTAATGTTCAGTGGTGCACATACCCCCAGGCCAACCCCAGTGTACAGGTCAGAATCCAGTCCACATTTTCCCTCATACACCCAATGCATCATGGGAGTTGTAGGCATGTCAGTCAAGTGGGCATTCCAACACAACACTGGCAAGCAAAACACGCCAACACTGCATGGCAGTCAGTGATTTAATGTGAGCCAAGTATGCATAATGTTACACAATGGGAAGGCGTACACATATTAACATTGCACTGTTTCACATCACAGATGCAGCTGAGCTGGACTCGGAAGACAGTGACTGCCTACATATCTCTGAGACTCCTGCTGAGACAGATGTGGAGACTCCAGATGCCCCAGCATGCACACCACCCGCACCCACAAAACGCAGGTCCCAGATCCCTTTACTGCAGCCCATGGAATCTGAGGTGGCCCCTGAACCCACCCCAGCAACCAGCCAGCCTCCTGTGACCACACCACCTACACCACAGGCACAGGTCCAACGTGGGTGGGCGGAGGCGCAGTTCAAGGGCCCGCATTGCTGTGCAGGAAGACCAGTGTCCAAACATGTTTGCGGGCGTCGAGTCACAGATGTTACGCGTGCAGCGCCTGCAAGCAAGACACATGGGCTCAATACAGCTACAAATATCCAAACTGGCAAACAACATCAGCCTAATGACAGACTGTGTGCATGCACAGACAACAGCATTTGTGGAGGGGAATAGGCAGACCAACTCAAGCATTCAGGAGCTCACCAAGGCAATGCTTGCGGGCCAAAGCACAAAGAGGAGAAGGCATTGCCAGAGCATGATGTGCATGTCAGCCTATACCAGGGCCAATAACAAGCTCTGCAACACCACTGCGCAGCTGACACATCGCTCCGTGGCCATGCAAATAGATCTGGGCCATTACTGTGGGGATGTTGCTAGGGCCCTAGGACAAGTGACCACCGCCGTGGAACAGCTCCAGGCTGGTACTGTTGTTGGCCGCAACTTGACAGGGGAGGAGGGGAGTGAGGAGGCTTCCAGTCTTAGCAGCCTGTCGGTGCCAGTGACCACTACCAGGAGGTGCAGTTCGTGCAGCTCAAACCCTTCGGTTGCGCCTCATTGTGATGGGGCCGATGCAGGCGAAAGGCGTCTGGGTGTGCGTGGCAGGAAGCGCTAGCCAGGCATATTCTCCTCAGTTTGGCCATGGTGACTTAACCATGGTCAATTACAGCCTAATGATCGCTAACCAGTGCATGGTATTGTTTATTTGACGTTATTCACCTATGCAATCATAGTTATGATTAGCACACATCTCTGTGTGGCTATTGATACATGGGCTCATGTTAATAAATACTTTCATGGTCAGCATCTAGGTGTTATGGCTCATTATTCCCTACCTCAGAAATAATGTTGGGTGATGTCTGCACTTCTCTTCTGCCCTTCTGCTGTGTTTGCCACATGCACCTGTCGGAGTTGTGCGGGTGGTTGGTAGTCGCCATCAGACTCACTGTCGGACACCTCGATGTGTATGCCTCTCCTGGTGGCAATGTTGTGCAGAATGGCACATGCAGCCATGATCCGGCAACATGTCTCCGGACGGTACTGCAGGGCTCCACCAGTTTTGTGCAGGATGCGGAAGCGGCTTTTAAGTATTCCAAAAGTGCGTTCTATCACATTCCGTGTGCTGTTGTGTGCAGCATTAGACATCCGCTCATGTGGTGTTGCTGGGTTGAGGAATGGCGTCAGGATATAGTTACGCACGGCGTATGCGCTGTCACCTACAAGGTGGAAAGCAAAGGGTTAGCCACAGTAATGCATTTTCATTTGTTTGATTAATGTAGCGAATAGATATATGTGTGTACCCAGCAGATGTCCTTCTCCAAATTCACCCCTGAGCAGACGTGTGTGGATGCCACTGTGTCGGAAGATATAGGAGTCATGGGTGCTCCCTGGAAATTGCGCCACGATGTCCGTAATGATGTGCTTAGCATTGCACACTACTTGCACATTTATAGAGTGATATGTTTTCCTGTTCCGGAAGATGTATTCATTCTCTGCTGGGGGACAAATAGGGACATGCGTGCAGTCTATGCAGCCAATCACATGTGGGAATTGGGCTACCTGGTAGAAGTCCAGTTTTGTCTTATTCAACTCCTGGGGGGTTGTGGGGAAGCTGATGTGGGTGTGGATCCTTGTCATCATTGCGTCAAGGAATGTTTTGAAGAAGCGTGAAAGTGTAAATGTAAAAATGTAAGTCCATTTTTATATAGCGCAGCTACTCACCCTTACGGGTCTCAAGGCGCTGGGGGCCGTAGTGAGCTCTGTGATACACCTCCAGCTACAGCTACCAACCCCTGGAAACTGCCAGAGGCAAGTAGGTGCAGGCAACATAGGACCTGTACATGTGTGGGGATAGCATGGGTCCTACGGGTCTGACGCTGCATTAAGGGTTCTAATTCAGCAATTAGGTGCATGATCATTGCACCGTCCAGCCTGTACTTATCGTATATCTCATCCTCAGTTTGTCCCAGCAATGTGATGTGCACTCTGAAGATCCTCTCCTGTATCCGCCTTCTGCGCTGCCCTGCTGCATGGATCCTCATCCTCCTCGCCATCACGTAGAGTGCAGCCATTGTGGAAGGCTTCATGGACCTTCTGAGTCTGTTTAAATAGCTTTACGATTGGTTGCACCTGAATTTTTTTTTTTTTTTTACTTTACCACCTGATTGTGATTCCCCTTAATCTGCACTTGCTAAATAGCGATTTCCATGATATTCGCTATTTGCGAATTTACATGCATAGGGTTGCGAACCCTTAGGAGCTAATCGCTATTAGTGGTGGCTGTTGTGGGACTCGCTATTAAGGATTTGCTTTTGGGGTTCTCGCATTGATTGTGAGTCCTTATTTTTGCGAAAGTTTTGGATTTTCGGAAAATGGGTTGATGCATTGGGAAGTGTTGGTTAGCGTTCGCAAATGGCCTTTTTTTGCGAATCGCTGTTTTTGCGAGCCTGTTTTGGCTTGATGCATGTGCCAGATTATGAGAAATCATGTGACACATGAGCCCGACCAATCCCACAAAGAAACAGTTCATGGACTAAAAACGTTTCCTGGAAAACAGCATAGAATAGGAATACAGGGCCTTATATAATAAAATATTTTTCAAAAATATGGTCATAGATTGCACATCAACCTTTTGCAAGCACTCTTTAATTTTTCGATGCAAACTGTGTACTATTAGGTCTCACTGCAAAATCTACATTTGCTGGGGGTCAGATAAATGAAGATTAATTGGGCAGATCGCTAGTTGCGATTCCCTTTGTTTTCCTGCAAATACAGCGATCTTAGCATGGAAGAAAATGCAGTGAACCATTCCTTAGTTTGCATTCACAAATAGGATTTTTTTAAGCAGCCCTTGTCCCTTAAAGGGACTGGTGCTGCTATAAACTTTAAAAGAATCTTGTTTACGAAAAAATCAGAGAAGCAGGCACTGCGGAACCACTGCCTGCTTCCCCAAAGTGGACGCAGTCAAATAGGGTCAGCTTCTCCTTTGTGAATCTGTTACCGCCTCCTTTGACGAATTGGTAACTGTCCAACTGTTCGTAACTGCATCAATGTTCGGAAACCATTGATTTATGCAATACTGCATCACTATTAGGAGGTGACTTCCTAACTGTGATTCAGTTTAAATCTTTAAACTAATTTTGTGAGTCAAAAATGCTTTTCCAAATTGGTTTTAATACATACCAATAAGCCCATTTTGAGGCAGCAAACTCTGTGATTTCTCAAATTGTATGGGTTTCCGACCACAAAATGGCTTGGTTCATCAGACCCTTAATTTCTACTGCACAGCTTCACCAACCAAAATAAACTCAGAGGAGAGGTGGATATTTTCAAAACCAAAGTATTACAATTGAGATTTGATAGAATGGATCTTTACACTTTCAAGGTCAGGCCTCAGAGCTATTCTGAGCATTATCAAGAACAGGGTGCTTACTAAACGTCTGAGTGCCATCAGGCCCAGAGAAGGAATCTGTATGCGCTTTACTTATTAGGAACACTGAGTGAGTCTCTATGTTATCAAAAGCAGAGCTCAGAGTGAGTTGGAATATCAGTAGCAATGGAGCGTGGAGTGACAATGGCATTTTTAGAATCACATCTCTAAATGATTCTCCCTTTTTTGGATCAGACTTGCAAGAAAAAGGTCTGAGTAACCCAGGAAGTATCAAGAACAGTTACCAGTCTTATTTGGATATTATCAGGAAGCCAAACTCTGAGTACCTCTGTGTATTATCAAGAAAAAAAGCTCTGTGTAAACGTAAGCTTCATCAAGAACAGATCTGTAAATTTAATTTAGTGTTATCAAGAGCAGTGTTTTGATGATTCTGCATTATAAATATCAGCGCTCTAAGGGGGATAGTAGCAACAACCTTAGCGCGTTTTTTTTTATCGCAGCGTATCGCTGGATTTTATCGCGGAGATAACACGCTATTAGCAACATTTATCTCCAATGCGATAAAATATCCAGCTATAGCGGCAAAATGCGTGAATATCGCTGGAAATCCAGCAATATTCACGCATTAACGCCATGGGGGACTTAGCCTGACAATCCACCTCCCATTGAACAAACAGGTAAGTCATGTTTTTAGCAGGTGTTAAATTCTAGCGATAATCGCGCTTAGCGCGAGTTTTTTTATCGCTTCGCCTGCGTTGCTAATAGGGGGAAGTTGTGTTAGCGACTGTTTTCAGTCACTTTTAGTTGGGAACGCCTACCTTGCATGTCATTAGCGATAATTATCGCTGGCATGCAAGGCGATGGGAAAACCGGCCGTTATCGCCAGAAAGCTGTCGCTAACGCCTGTTAGCGACAGCTTGCTGATAGGGCGATAAAAAAATCACCGCTTTAGCACGAAAAAGTGCCGCTAAAGCGGCGATAAAGCCCTTGCTAATATGCCCCCAAATTCTAGCTATTTTAAAGACTGAATGAAGAAAGATTTATAGAACATCATCCGTTTTAGGTGTAGAATCTTGCAGAATCTCTTTCTTTAAAAAAAGGGCCTTATTCACAAACATAAAGCCGCACGTGTTGACTCATGTAAATTTACTTTTACACTTTGTAGTAACTTTACTACTTTTGCTAATTCATCATTTTTGGGTGTAAAGTTACTTGAAATTATAGTCTTAAATGTCCCCATACCGTGAAACCAGGGCGTGGAGCCTAATTTGCGAGTGTATAGACACTACTAGTAGCTTTTCACACTTTGGTGGGGGTCTCCACCACTGGGGTGGAGATCTCCCTATCGTAAAGTAGTAGGGAAAAGTAAAAAAGCTTATTATATTTAATAAAAGCAATTTAGTAAAATTATTTTCATATTAATAATTAATGTAACTTAATTTTATACATTTTATGTAGGTAGGACAAATAAACAAATGTTACAGCAATATTATCTTAAAAGTGTATTAAAAATGTAATTAATTTAAATACATTCAATTGATGTATAATTATTTATTTCAATATTTGTTCAAGAAACACCTACAGCAAACTGTTTATGGTAATGTGTATTAATAAGTACTATGGTATGTACATAATTAATTACAATTAATTTAAATATTATACAAAACATTAAAAGTGACATTTATTTTTGAATTTTGGAAAGTGTTTTACTAATTATAATAAAATATTGTTTTTAAATTATATAATGGGGTAACAATTTTTATTGATTTAGACCTTTTTCGAGATCAACAATTGGAATAAATACATAAATCAAACACTTTTTTATAAAATTCTGCTATTGACATATTAGTAAGAACTTTCCTTTTAAAATACTGGTAAAAAAGATTTCATAAATGTGTACAATTTATAACAGACAAATTCATTCTGGGGAGATTTAAAAAAGACGATTAAGGGGCATATTCACAAGGAACTATCGCCAAATTAAATGCACTTTATCGCAGTCAAAGTCGTGATAAATTTTGCCCCCCATTCACAAGCCGGTGTAAACAGCCCACAGCACCAGTTTACCCGCGATAGCAGCAGCAAAAAACATCGCCACAGAGGACCCCAGCAAATATCGCTAATGAGATGCAGAATAGGCGTTCCCGTGACAAAAGCCGAGACAACAGCACACCTCAACATTCACAACGACCAGCCACATCCGCGATAAAAACACAAAACAGGCGATAAGGCGCGTTAGCACCAGGAAATCTACACCTGCTCTGAACTGGTGTAAAGTCAGACGGCAGACAGCACCACAAAAGGGAGCACAGCCCAGGGCCACATCCGAAGGGCAACAGATGCCATGGAGCCACCCATCATGCGGCCCGGACACCCAAGAGGGCCACAACACCCACCACCACCACCCCCAGGACCACCCCTCCCTGGCACCCCCCCGACCAAAGACATGCCACATCTGCCACACCGAAACATGTACAAAATATTCCGCTTGATGCCGCACAATCACAACTGGTGACATGGATGTGTAGTCGCAGAAATGACCAGCACACATTCACTTTCGAAGCAACAAATGAAACTTTATTAAAATGAGCAACAAAATGAAATGAAGACACATGGCCGCTCCCCTCCGGACAATACGTAGGTCAAAGCCTGTAAGACAAAAAACATGATGAGAAGGTGTGTCCTGCGCACAACAGAGGACAGAGAGAGAGCGAAGGAGAGAGAGAGGAAGAGAGTGAGGGAGAGAGAGAGGAAGCGAGGGAGAGAGAGAAGAGGAGAGAGAGAGGAAGAGAGGGAGGGAGAGAGAGAGGAAGAGAGGGAGAGAGAGAGAGAGAAGAGGAGAGAGAGAGAGAGGAAGAGAGGGAGAGAGAGAGAGAGAGAGTGCCACCCCTGCGCACTCAGGCCACACTGCTCACCTGCTGCCACCGGTGTGTCTCCAACCACGTGCCGGTATGTAGGGCAGTTCACCAGGTCACACATCTGATTCAGAGATGTCAGCTGAAACAGAGCCCAGATACATGACTGGCACAGTACACACACTTGCACAAGACAACATCGCCTGCCCGCCCATGCACACCCAGGCAGAGGTACCCCAACCTCTCCCGCCGCCCATCGGAGCATGCCCGCCCATGCACATTCAGGCCTCAATGCTCACCTTTCGCCACTGGCGCGTAGACAGGACATCCCACCACGTGCCGCTGCAAGCCACAAGCCCGGGGCCCGCGGACATGGCACACTCCATATCATGCAGCCCCGCTCCGCAGGCCACCAGGTCTCATGTTTGGTGCGGGGACTTCATTACTCCATGGCAGAGGACATTCCAGTGCACCTGGCACCATCGCAGGCTGCACACCCGCTCAGCCCAATGGGTGCCACCAACTCTGGGATCCTGGAACCTACGCCATGGGGCGGTAGGCCCGCGATGCCTGCTGGCTCTGGCCTACACTGCGGTCCAGCAGGGCACACAAAACCTGAGCTGTCCGGACCGCAGGGACGGGGCATCATCGCAGGCTGCACACCCGCTCTGCAGCTTAAGGTGCCACTGACTCAGTGCACCCAAAGTCACCGTCCCGTGGCGGGGTGCCTGTGCCGTCCGCAAGGCCTCGGATGCCACTAACCCTGTGCGCAACAACTCATGGGCCCTACATGAGTGAGAACCGTGAAGCGGCCGTCATCCAGTCACCACCGGAAGAGGGGAATGCGACGTCGTCGGCCCCTTATGTTGGCGGAGTCACATGGCCTGTGACGCCTGTGCCGGATGGGTGTGGTGTGTGTGAAAACCTGCCCTCAAGGAGTGGCTGTGACATGCTGACAACTAGACCAGTGACCTGCACACCACCAGCGAGTACGGCTGCGACAGGTAGCAATGAGGGCCCCCCCTTGGGGCGTTAGCGTAGTGGTCTGGCCTGCTGTACGCCCGACCAGTGCAGGACTTGCAACAATGACTCGTGGGCTCTGGGCGTGGTCCAGTCCATGTCTGGACAAGGAAGTGACTGATGCGTGTGTCCCTATTGTAGTGTTCACGGAACCCGGGACACAAGATGCAATGTTGCACCCTCTGACTGGCATCCCACAGGATGGACATCATTGATGCAAGGGAAGGCACTGTCCCCACATTCATCCACACATCCATACATGAATGACGTAAGACATTACACAGCAGTGCGTCACTGGATGTTTATTTGCACATCCAGTGCAGTCATGCAGCTGGAGCGGTACAGGGAAATGCCGAGCACACTACACAATATGGGCACGTGGAGGGCCAGCCAGGGTCCATCCGGGGATGAGCTGTACTGCGGAAGAGGAAGGGTACAGTCCGCAGTCTGTCCGCCGTGTCATTGGTCGTCAAACAGGATGTGGCAGTCCATGTCGCTGTCCAAGGTGAGTGCATCGGAGTGTATCGGGGGTCAGTGGTAGGTCCTGAGGCCATGTGCGGCACCAAGCAGAAACAGGCATGGTGGCGCAAATGGATGCTAGTGCCTGGCCCTCCTGACCACAGTCCCATCCACGTCCTCGTCCCCGGGTGTGTGCCCTGCCACACCTGTGGGTGTTGCAGTACCGGCGGCGGCACTGTGTGCCACTGACACATCAGGGGCCGGAGGAGGATTGTCGGCCGCACTGTGTGGCAGTGACACATCAGGTGCTGGAGTGGATACGCCTGCCGCACTGCGAGGCACTGACACACCAGGGGGCGGAGATGTGGATGGTGTGGGAGCAGCAGCATTCATCATCGCCACGCCTTGTTGCAGCAATGCCATGATGAGGACATGCAGGGCATGGTAGATCCCAGCTACATTTTGCTGATGTGCAGCGGCGGCTGCCATTCTTTCCGCCTCTATCCGCACCATGTCCTCCATGAGCCTCCGCATGTGTGCCAGCTCACGGCTGGCATCGCTGGGGCCACTCTGAGTGGACAGGTATTCTTCCCTCCACGTCATGACTCCAGAGATGTCAGTCAGGGCTCGCTGGAGTCCATGGGGCGGACATAGACACCCAAGGATGGCGTCCAGTTTGGTAGCCATGAGCTCGAACCCCACCCGCACCTGCTCGGCCGTCTCCCTCTGGCCCTCCAGCACACGGCGTTGGAAGGCCATTTGTTGTTCCTGGGGGACTTTGCCGGGGCTGTGGGTGCCTCCTGCTGGGTGGTTTGGGTGGTGGGTGGGGTCTCATGGATGTAGCTGGGCTGCCCTGATCCTGGAGGTGAGTTGCGGATGAGGTCAATGAGGTCTTGGATGGTTTAGGTGTCGATGCTGGTGTTGTCCTCCTCCTCATCATCAGTGAAGAGTGGCTGTGACTGCTCTGCAGGAGGTGTTGACGATGCCCCTGCGATGTGAAGGGGAGATGGTGTATTACAATGTGTCCACATGTATGTAGCCGCATGGTACAGGTTGACATTCAGACAGCATGGCATTGTACATTGTGACAGTCTGTGGGTCTGGGCAAGGACCCAGAGTGATTGTGGGTGTGCACTGTGCCCTGCTTGCTTGTGCATGTGTGCCATTGTGGCTATCTCCCCCCGTCCCCCCAGTACCTGGTGGTCACTCACCCTGTTGCGGTTGTGTTGTGTCCTGTCGAGCAGTGTCCGGTCCCCCGACTCTGGCCACAGTCTCCACACTGATGAATGTCGACACCAGCTCCTCCATGTCATCCAGCTCCTGCTGTGGAGCTGGGCCCCCACCTCCGGTCTGCAATGCTGCCTTCAGGTTGGCGGAGAGTTTCTCTTTGGTCTTCCGCTTGATGTCATTCCATCACCTCTTGACCTCGTCCATTGTCCGCTTGTGCTCTCCGACGGCATTCACCTTGTCGACGATGTCCCGCCATATTCCAGTTTAGGTGCCCAATGACACGTTGGAGGTGACGAAGAGTTGTTGATGGTGTTCCATCACCTCTGTGACTATGATCCTGTTCGCCTGCGGACTGAACTTGGTCTTCCTCGTCTTCTTGTCCTTGCCCTTCCCTGTCCCGAGGTCCCAGGCTGGTCATCCGGGGTGTTTGTGGGGTTGCGCTCATCCTCTGCGCCTGCTCCGGCTGCCTCCATGGTGCTTGTGTGTTGGTCAGTTTGTGTGTGGGTGTTTTTTCTACTTTTATGGAGATTTTTGACGCCTGCCAGGTGTGTGTTTGTTGGCCTGGCGCTGCTTGTCGCTGTTTCCTCATCGCGCTTTGGACCATCGCGTGTTTTTTGGTGTTGTGGTTTGTGTTTTTATCTCCATCGTGGTGGTTGTATCACGGACATTTTCGCGGTTTCGGCAGACTATCGCATGGGTACCGCCTTGTTGTGAATTCCATGTTGACACAGGGTTATTTTCCCGCGATAGGCTGCGATATTGAAAGTTGCGTTACGCTACTCTTGCGGTAGTTATCACGCGTTCTTGTGAATATACCCCTAAGTCATTAGGGGTCGAGATATTATATCTAAAAGCAATAGGTTTTAAAAAACTGTTTCTGGCCTGTACTACCGCCATTTTTAGGACATGAATAGAAAACATGCATTAAATCCTGGGCTACTCTATTGCATGTGTTGCATACACCTGTACCGTCAACTGAATCACCCCAGCTCCTTGTATAGGCCTTTAGAGGTAATATACCTAATCAAAACATGATGATGCATCTCTGAATACTATGTTCTAGGGTAAATCTCACATACTTTTGGTGGATCTTAAACTTAATAGTGGATACGAGAGATTTATAATGAGATAGTTGGGAGCAGTGTGCCTTGTCAAGCTCAAAGCTCAATCGGGGAGTCATGTTTTTCAGAAAAAGCTTCAAGTGTGTTGGAGACCAGGATTGAAGAATGCTTTTGGTACATTAGAAGTATTCTAAGGCTGTCTTAAAATTTCTGTTAAAAGTGCCTTGTTTTTTACCTGCCTTAATGGTTTAGTGTTTCAATGAGGCGCTTTAGGAGCCTTCTTCCGCATGCAATGCCCATCTGATTATGTTAGCCGGAGCTATTGAGAATGCGCTTACAATTGAAAGGTCTAAGCGAAGGATCTGGACCAGAGTGGCCTAGCTCAGTAGGATTATTTTACGTAGTAATTTACCTTCGCTGATATTCAATATGTTCCATCTATAGATGGGAATATACTCTATGGCATAAGTTAGGGTAGGTGGAATTTTTTACCTATTTATTTCATGAAGAGCGTGGAAATGTCTCTTGCCCAAAGAAGAATGAAATCTTTTTATGGCATTAATATGTGTTATTGCTTTTTGATTCATCTGTTGTAAGGGGGAGTGTACTTCAGGGTTTATGTAAAAATTCACCCTAGGTAAGTGTACGCTTTTACCACCTCATTTTTTGTGCCATCTGAATTCCAGTAAAAGTGAGTATGTTGTTTCCTTCCCTAAATGGGACTATCTTTGTTTTTGAGGTGTTTACTTTCAGGTAGTTTTCTTCTGAATACTTAGTGAGAGTGTCTATGCTTCACTGTAAGCCCAAAGGGGTAAGATCGAAAAGTACCACCTCGCCCGCATACATTAACACATGTATGTTTACAGAGGCTACTTTGGGAGGGAAGTTCTTTACTTTTAGAAAGCTCTCTGGTAAATCCCTTAGAAAAAGCTAAAACAAGAGGGGGGGGGCTAATAGGCAACCCTGCTTTAGGCCGTTCGAGGTGGGTATCGTTTAAGTCAAACCTTTATCGCCTCCCATCTGGACTTTACACCATGTTGAGATGTGGAGGGAAACAATCAACCTCAGGAGTGCATCTGGTGTCCCCATTTTCTTTAGGTTCCTCCAAAGAGCGGGTCTGTTCACCCTGTTGAATGCTGTAGAGAAATGGACAAAAAGACTGTATACTACTTGCGACTTGGTTATTATGTACTTATCAATGATTGTCTGTAAAATACCTATATTATCAATCACAGAGTGGTTGAGAAGAAAGCCCGTTTGGAACATCGGGATTATGTCCCTGTAGGAAACCCATTCTTTTAGGTGGTTGAGGATACTTGCTACGAAGATTTTCCCTTTGGCATCCACGAGTGCAATTTGACAGTAGTTCCCGGGATTGATATGAGTCCCATTTTTTAGTATTGGGATGATGATACTTCCTGGCCAGTGTCGTAACAGTAAAGAAAAAAGGGGGCCAAAAACATACTCCATTTCACTGGATTACTTTGAAGTATTTTTACTGGGACCATATCTGGGCCCATAGCTGCTGAGGTCTTAATCTTCTTGATATAAGACTCGATTGGCTTTTCTGGAGGAGAGGTTAGAAGTTCTGCAAATTCATTGAAAGGGTTCAGGTTGCATGTTTTGCTGCTGTCAGGATGAACTGTGTTTATTTTGTAGAGCTCAAGTAGGTAACTTTCCAAGTCATTCTGTGAAACCGGCGTGGCCTTTAAGGATTTCTTCCCATTCCTGAGTGGCTGCCATATGTAATTCCATCCAATTTTTATCTGAGGCAACTCTGTTTTTTTTCTTATTAATTCTTTGCAGTTTTGTGTTCAAGAGAGCTATTTCTGAGTTCCTGGGGCCTGAAAAGGTGATAAATTGTCGTCTAATTAGCTGGTTTCTTTTTAGAAATGCCACCCCCCGGGAGATCTTCTTGGTCTTGAATGGTGAATTATGGGTAGAGACCTTCTTTTGTAGTAGATTGATAATGGATAAGAGGGTTTGCTTGAAATGCTTAAATGGGCTGATATTGATGTCTGGCGACCTGAGCTGTCAAGAGGATATTGCTTTATTTATTTTGTTTATAATGGCCGTGTTCCAGATTATTCAATTCTGCTTTGAGTCTACCATGGTCTCACCATTCATTTGAGACAGCGTCCATGGAGAGATGGAAAAAAGCTTTAAGTCAAGGTTCAGATAAATTAATGCATGGTCGCTCTAATGTGAAAAATGAGTACTGAGATAGTTACATTTTTGGAAGAGAGCAGGACTGCAAATTATGTAGTCTCATATAGAACTGCCATGGACTCCCCTTCTTGTGAAACTTGTAGCTACATCGGCATCCACTCTTCCGTTTAGGTTTCTCCATTGATTCCTTTAGTTAGCTCCAATAGAGTTTTCCCTTGTTTGTCTGCTTTTATGACGTTGGGGAAAATAGGAGTTGGTATTGACCAGGCATCTTCTGCATCTCTATTTCTACAGGATTTTATCACGGGATTAGATATTTTGGCGGTAAAATTTCCTGTTATGATGACTTGGGAATTTTAACATGCTTCTATTGTTCATTCAGTCTGGTTGAATATTTGTACAAGCATGGGGTTAAATTCGGAACCAGGTGGGTGATAGAGATTAAAAAGAAATATGGATTCAAGCACTCAGGAACTTTCTTTTTGAGTATTTATCTTTATGCATTGCACATTGTTGCTGCCCAGATTAGTTCTTTCACAGTTACACATTATGTCTCCCGTCAGTAAGATCAGCAGACCCCCCCTTAGCATGACATCGACTTACTCTTACTGCAGGGATTTCGAATGGTAAAGTAATCCTTTTAATTACAATTTCCGAGAGACCAGGGGGCATATTAGCAAGGGCGGTATCGCCGCTTTAGCGGCACTTTTTGCCGCTAAAGCAGCGATATTTCTATCGCCCTATTAGCAAGCTGTCGCTAACAGCTGTTAGCGACAGCTTTATGGCGAAAGCGACCGTTTTGGTGCCGCTTTGCATGTCAGCGATATATGTCGCTAATGACATGCAATGTAGGCGTTCCTGACTAACACGTCATGGAAATACTCGCAGACACAACTTCGCCCTATTATCAACGCGGCCCCAGAACCGCGAAGCGATAAAAAAAGTCACGCTAACCGCGATTAGCGCTGGAATTTAACACCTGCTAAAAACTTGACTTAACCATTCTTGTCAATGGGAGGTGCATTGTAAGGTTAAGTCCTCACCTGCCTATTAGCAAGCTTTTCATTAGCGCAGTTAATTTATCACTGGATTTCTCGCGCTATTGCTGGGTTTCGCCGCTATCGGTGGATTTTCTATCGCCTTGGAGATAAGCGTTGATAATAACGCATTATCTCCGCGATGAAATCCAGCGATAGCCGGCGATCAAAAAAACAGCGCTAAGCGCGCTTTGCGATAATTATCGCAAATCCTTGGTAATATGCCCCCAGGTTTCCTGGAGGCACACGATTGCTGGGGAGATTTTCAAAGGAGAGTGTAATTTGTACGGGTCCAGTCCTGCGATATTCCATGAGGAAATATCAATGCTCTTTGTGGAGGAATCGTCACTAAAAAGGAAGATTTGCACCTCGTCCCTGCCTGTTTGCATTTAAAGTGTCTGAAAGCCACGACCACGGATTATCCTTTTTTGATGTTGTGAGTTCAGGAAGGCTATGATTCCATATCTGTCTTTCACCCTCTGTTATGCAAATTGTTAATTTGTCGACTTGGGGTTGTAGAAAACCTTCTATTAAATTAATTTGATTGGAAGACGAGTGGATTTGAGGAGCGTCCGTTTTTAGAACTGTTGGTGCCTTCGGAAGAACCAACAAAGGGGCATATTAGCAAGAAGAGGCGATAATCATCGCTAACCCTGCTTAGCGTGATTTTTTTTATCGCCGGCTATCGCTGGAATATATCGCCACGCTAACGCTGTATTAGCAACGATTAGCGCTATGGCGATGAATATTCCAGCGATAGCGAGAAATGGGCCAACATCGCTGAAAAACCAGCGATGTTGCATGGAGAAGGGAGAACACCTTGCTGATACGACCCTGTGGTCGTATCAGCATAATCCACCCCCATGTTAGGTATGGCTAACACCTGCTAATTGCAGGTGTTAAATAAATGGCGATGACCCCGGTTAGCGCGACTTTTCATGTCGCTAACTGGGGCCATGGCCACCTTGCTAATAGGCGATAGGCCTGTTAGCGAGTGTTTCCCAGGTTTGTTCAGTCGGGAACGCCCACTTTGCATGTCATTAGCGATAAATATCGCTGACATGCAAAGCGGTAAAAAAACGGGCGCTAATGCCCGCAAACTGTCGCTAACTGCTGTTAGAGACAGTTTGCTGATAGGGCGATATAAATATTGCCGCTTTAGCGGCACAAAGTGCCGCTAAAGCGGCGATAGTGCCCTTGCTAATATGCCCCAAAATCTTTTGTCTAACTCCGATGATGTCAATTACGAATGTATGGAGAATTTCGCTTTTGTTTAAGATAATTGCGGGTATCACACCAGACCAGAATTCAACTAGTGCAGTAGAGATGTCAGACTTGTCTGGAAAGGATACCAATTTTAATTTGGAAGATGATAGAGATTGGAGGGAAGGGACTGCGGGGCATATTAGCAAGAAGAGGCGATAATCATCGCTAACCCTGCTTAGCGTGATTTTTTTATCGCCGGCTATCGCTGGAATATATCGCCACGCTAACGCTGTATTAGCAACGATTAGCGCTATGGCGATGAATATTCCAGCGATAGCGGGGAAATGGGCCAACATCGCTGAAAAACCAGCGATGTTGCATGGAGAAGGAGAACACCTTGCTGATATGACCCTGTGGTCGTATCAGCATAATCCACCCCCATGTTAGGTATGGCTAACACCTGCTAATTGCAGGTGTTAAATAAATGGCGATGACCCCGGTTAGCGCGGCTTTCACGTCGCTAACTGGGGCCATGGCCACCTTGCTAATAGGCGATAGGCCTGTTAGCGAGTGTTTCCCAGGTTTGTTCGTCGGGAACGCCCACTTTGCATGTCATTAGCGATAAATATCGCTGACATGCAAAGCGGTAAAAACGGGCGCTAATGCCCGCAAACTGTCTCTAACTGCTGTTAGAGACAGTTTGCTGATAGAGCGATATAAATATCGCCGCTTTAGCGGCAAAAAGTGCCGCTAAAGCGGCGATAGTGCCCTTGCTAATATGCCCCTGCATGTATAAGGTTAAATAACCTTTTCCGAATTAGGGGGTCATTTCCTACGGGAAAGAGGTCGGATAGCTCAATGGTTAGGTATTTGTTCAGAGTTTGCCTTTTTCCTACTTTCGCGGCCTTGAAGTCAGAAGAAAGGACAGCCTGATCAGGGTAAGTTATATTCTAATGAGTGTTTTTAGTTGTAAAATTGGAATCCAGAGGAGTCAATTGAATTGATGGTGCTACATGTGAAGGTAGGAGAAGTGTTCCCTTCATATTGTTGCTGTCAGGGTTAGGCGACATTTCCACGAGTGGCCTTTTTCCTTCTGCTTGAGCATCAGGACCTAATTGGTCTCTTTGAGAGAACTTTATCTTGCAATGATTTTCTTTGTGATTCTACAGTTACTACTTTTCCTTTTTTTTGCACTTTTCATATGTAATCTCACAGTTTTATTTAAGAGTTTTTCAGGATTTAACTTTTTGGGGGAACCGCCCTTATTTTTCGAGATTCTCAAGTTGGTGACGAGTGTCGTTGTAAACAATGTTGCAGAGAATGTTCTGGGGGGCTTTGTACAGGCGCCAATACTGCTTTTTGAGTCAAAATAGGATAGTACTGAGGAGTTGTAGTTAGCTTGCAGCTCTACTTAGGGACCTCAAATAACTTTCTCAAAGAATAAATTGTATCAGCTTGATCACTATTTTTATTTGGAAATTTGTTACTTTTGCTGTTAGTTTGCGTCCCTCTTGATGTTTTGCGGTTAGATGTTTGTAGCTTTTTTTCCGATTGAGATGTGTTGTAGATCAATTGGCGTTCTTTTCTGGCTTGTACTTCATTAGCATATGGAAGAGTATGGGTATTTTTCTGATCCAACAGTAATTGAAGAACGACTGATTGAGTTTCCAGAATGTGATCGGAAATTGCTGTAGATTTTTCTAATAATTATATATATTTTTACCATTAAATAAAATGTATTCATATATATTTTTAAAAATCAACATCAGTTAGTTTATTTTAACATCATTTCCTTTAGAGTTTTATTTCAAGTCTTGTCTCTATTATTTTCTATGAGGGTTGTTGCAGTTCCAGTAGTTGGCCATGTTGGTTGCTGGACTTTCTCCAGGTCTGAGCTGAAGTACTCTTAGGACTGTTTTGGGTAATTTTTGGCTCTAATAAAATTAGAAGTGCAGTTTCTGAATATCATGGGTTTAATCTTTTGTAGTGGGTGTTTGTCCTTCTTTAAACCCTTTGTAACTAGGGGTGGGTGATAAATTGCGCTCTGCAGGCGGAGTTAGTGGAGTTTTGGCCACTCCTCGTTACGCATATAACTCACAGGTTTCTCGCGTTCGGCTTCAATTTTAAGCTGGCGAGTGAGCTTTGGTGTACCCAGCATGATTTGCGGTCGCTAGGCAGGCATCAGGTGGGATTTCTCCAACGCGAGCGTTCGCAGTCAGAAAGCTACAGCTCGAGTAGAAAATCTACTCCAGTAGAAGCAAAATCAGCTTGAGAAGCAGCGCCCTTTGGCACAACATGTGGTGCCGTGTGCACTGATTTTTCACCACGGAACGAGCTGCCGGCGCTAAACATCACCATGAGCAGCTTGATGTGCCTAATACTGCCATTTGTGGAACTCTGCAGAATCTTGCAGAGTTGTTATAGAACTCAGCGTAATTCCGCTGAGTGATACTTCTCAAGTTCTACCCACCCCTATTCATAACCAACTGTTAACCCCTCCCTACCCCTCACTAAACCCCTGCCATTTTGTAGTAAATATTCTCAATTTAACAGCCATTCCCTCTTGCAGCACCTACTTTTACTACAAAATGTAGGTGTGCATGCGTGCCGATCCCCTGATATCAGGGTAGAGAGCTCTGCATAGAAAAGACAGAAAGACAGGAGGGGGAGGTCTTGTAGTTCATGAGTAGTACAATTGTAGTACTACTAAATATACTACAAAGTGCATTTTGTGAACTGCTCCTAAAGTGTTTCAAAATACTCATTAGTAGGCAACTGCTAGTCATCAATGACTGTCTAATTTCTTACATATAAAAAAGAGCCTTTTGAGGGGCATATTCTCAAGGACTTATCGCCGAGTTAGCGGCACTTTATCGCAGCCAAAGTGGTGATAAATTCATCGCACCATTCACAAGCTGGTGCTAACAGCCGATATCACCAGTTTTCCTGCGATAGCAGCCGCAAAAAACATTGCCACGGATGACACCGGCAATTAACGCTAATGATATGCAGAGTAGGCGTTCCCGTGCAAAAAACCACGAAAACACCACTCCGCAACATTCTCAACGACCAGCCAGATCGGCGATAAGATTCAAAAACATGCGATAAGGTGCGTTAGCAGCAGGGATTTAACACCTGCTCCTACCTGGTGCTAAGTCGGACGACAACCTGCACCATAAAAGGGAGCCCAGCCCACAGCCACACCAGAAGAACAACAGATGCCATGGAGCTACTGATCATGCAGCTCGGAGCCCCAAGAGGGCCACAACACCCACCGCCACCACCCCCAGGCCCCCCACCCCCCCCAGGACCCCCCTCCCGGACTACCACAGAGGCAGCGCAGACAAAGACACCAGACCTTCAGAAAACGCACCAGCCTCGGAGACTTAACGCCAGAGGAAGTCATTGCCCACTACAGGCTCAAAAGGACAACCATCCCCTGCATCCTGACCCTCATTGCCCACAGGCTGATGGCACCAACACAGCGGAGAACCAACATCCCTCCGCAGACAAAGCTGCTGGCCGTGCTGCACCTGTTGGCCTCTGGGACCTTCCAACCAACAACTGCCATAGTCGGAGGAGTCTTACAGCCAGCCCTGTCAAAGTTCCTCACACCTGTCTTGGATGCCATCATCAGCTTGGTATCCCAGCAACTTTACTTCCCACACACTGCACAGGAACAGCTGGAGATCAAGCAAGGCTTCTACGCCATAGCTGGCTTCCCGCACGTGTTGGGGGCAATTGACTGCACACATGTACTCCTCGTGCCCCCTGCCGCCGCTGCACACAATTACCGCAACAGGAAACACACGCATTCCATCAATGTGCAGGCAATAGTGGACCACCGTGGACTCTTCACCAATGTCGTCGACAACTACCCAGGCAGTGTGCATGATTCCTTCATCTTCCGACGGTCCATCATCAACCAGCGCTTCCAGGATGGCACCTATGGAAATGCACTGCTCGTCGGTAAGTACCAACGGAACACACCACACACCTCAACACCACAATCAGACAACTCACAACTCTGGGAATGCACACGTCACAAAATCACATACAACATGACAACCAACATCTCCACATTCCAAACACGACAACACAACTTACTGTGGCAACCTGAGCTAGCCATCTACACAAGCCATCAACGGCATGGCACCTCAGCCACACAATAGCAGAATGTGGGGGGAGGTGGGAACCCGGCATGTGCAAAGGAGGCAAGTGACCCATGAATGTGAATGTACACAATGCCAAGTGTGGCGTGAATGTGCTGGACAGACTGCAGTAGGCAGACCACAGACACTTCCATGTCGACATACACTGCTGGTGTCTGCAGTGTACTGGACAGTGGACGCAACCATGTAACCGCAGCCAGTGGGGAAGAATGCGGAAATGTAGCTTGTTACGTCCCCCCCTGTAAGCGTGAGCGGAGTGGGCTGGCCCGGCGTACGCCAGGCCAGCGTAGGGGTGTGAATAAAAAGCCTGTTACTCTGGGCATGGTTCTCTTCCGGAATGGCCAACGTGTCTGCCAGGGTGGCACTTCTCACCCCGCCATGACGCCGACGCCGTGAGCGGCGGTGCCTGCGATCCTGTGCGCCTGCTGCACCCCAGGCCACTGGTTCCAGGACCCGTCTTGCCCGCCCCAGCGCACCCAGACCTCACTGCTCACCTGCCGACACCGGCATGTGTCAAAGAAGGCCCACCACGTGCCGGTGCAAGCTCCAAGCCTGAGGCCCGCGACCATGGCAGCCTCCTCAGACCATCACGGCCTCCGCGACACAGGCCCCATTACTCCTTTCTCATTGACGTACTCCACCGCTGCCTCCGGCCTACACTGCGGTCCAGTAGGTCACTCATTTGGAACTGAGTCTTGATTATACAATGGCAGATTACATACGTTTATTGCAGATTTTATATCACCGTACTCCCTACGATGTGGTGCCACCGACTCTGTGCATAGCATTCCAACGACACATGTCTGTGGGCCCTTGCTGACTACTGCCTTTGGCCTACACTGCGGCCCAGCACCGCGGGGTCACCTGTGTACTGCCTACACTGCGGTCCAGCAGGCCTCACACCAATCCAATCCAATACGTACCAGGCAGGACACGACATCGTCGCAGGCTGCACACACGCTCAGCTCTGGTGCTACTACCTCCGTCAACCACAAATCATCGCCACATGGCACTCCAACGTCGTGTGTGAGAGTACCAGGAGGAGCTGCCTGAACAGCGGTTGGCCTGCGCTGACCGCTGCCTCCGGCCTACACTGTGGTCAAGTAGGTTACACATTTAGAACTGAGCCTTGATTTATTTATGGCAGAGTTTATACCATTGTACAGGCCTCATCGCAGACTGCATCCCCTTTCAGCTCTGGTGCCACTAACTCTGTGCCCCGAAATTCATGGACACCCTCTGGTTGAACTGTGGTGGCATCTGAGTCTATGGCCTGGAGGTTGTCTTCATCATCATGTAGCTGATACTGACTTGGTGACAAAAATGAGTCTGTAGCATTCTTCTCCTCCATATTGCCTGTGTCTGCTTGGTACTGCCCTCTGTATCATGCCCTGGAAGAATACCTTCCACTGTCCCCCAAAACCCCCAGCGACATTCACCTTGGACATCGACGGGGAACCACTCAGCTCTCGTGCCCCTACCTCAGTGCACCGGTAGTCACCGTCCTGTGGCGGTGTTCCATGTGCCGGCCGCTGTGCATCCGTGCAGCTCAAGTCATGGACCCTTGCTGTTTGAACTGTGAACTTCTGATTGTCTGATCACTGTTGTAGTTGTTGCCAGCACCAACCACCCATTGAGGGCTGGCTCACACTCACCCCACACCCATCCAGCACAGGCGTCACTGGACATGTGACCCTGGCAATAAAAGGGGCCTGGCGCACATGCCCGTAGCCAGTTCCACAAACTATCTAAGTGTGTCTGTGTGGTCATTGTGTATGCATGAGGGACCCAGGCCCTACCACATTGCATTGTGCTGTGTACAGCGGACGCAACCATGTCACCTCAAGCAGTAGGGGAGACCTGGGACATGTAGCTGTGTCGCACCCCCCTGTAGGCGTTGCCGGAGTGGGCTGGCGTACGACAGTCCAGCGTAGGGGTGTGGATAATCACCCCGGGGCTCTGGGCGTGGTTAAGTGTTGGGCTTGCCAATGAAGTACCTAAGGCATGTGTCTCTGTTGTAGTGTCAGCGCCACCCGTCCCGCAATGGACAATGTTGCGATGTAGCATGCCCCCAGAGTGCGGGCTCGGCCGAAGGGATAAATGAATGAGCGCAAGCCAACTCGAGGTCCGAGATCACACATGCCAACTGTTGTGTGTGTGTCGCTGTTACCGCAGCATAGGCCAAAGGTATTGCTTCGACCGCATCTCGAGTTCAGCCAGTCATGAACTCTACATCTGTGTCTGCCCTATCCTTACCATAGGCCTACACACACGTGGCCTTCCACCTTCAACGCACATCACAGTGTCGTTGTCAGGCTTGTGGACATGCGCAGACAGGCATGACGATGGTGTGCCATAGGGGTGCAAGTGATGCAACCGCGCAGCGCACGCAAGTAAATGGGCTCGGGGGGAGGGAGGAGCAGCAGTGAGGCTACATTGTGCACATTGATGGAGCTCATTTGCTACAAGCAGTACATGTCAAACAGTAATCACTATGACACACATATCACACGCCAATGAACTAGTGAGCCTGCCTACACATCATGCAGAACCAACTGTTGACTCATGTCTCTCTGCACTGTCACAGGTGATCAAGGATATGGACTCTGCCCTTGGATGATGACACCCCTCCGAGCCACGAACACACAGGCCCAGAGGCAGTACAATGCGGCCCACAAACGCACCAGGGGCATGGTGGAACGCACATTTGGCATGTTGAAGTCACGTTTCAGGTGCCTGGACCTCACAGGTGGAAGGCTCCTGTACAGCCCAGACATCGTGTGCAAGATGATCGTTGCATGTTGTGTGTTGCACAACATATGTGTACGCACCAATGCTCCATGGTTACGAGTGCCAGATGCACCGGACGATGATGAGGAAGATGAGGCAGGTGGGCCACACCCCACTGCAGCTGCAGCAGTAATAGCCCGTAGGAACACCATCATTGACAATTTCTTCACATGAGGACGTCACATTGTGGCAGTCCTTAGCAATCATGAGACAGTACAAAATGACCACAGGCACAGCATGTGCAAATAAATTCTTTTCAACACACATTCCCTGAGTTTCTGTATGTGTGCCGCAGTGTGGCACGGGGATCAGGGACATGATCCAGAGTCATTGTGGGTGTGCAGTGTGCTCTACTTAATTGTGCATGTGTGCCATTGTGCCTATCTCCCCCCGTCCCCCCAGTCCCTGGTCGGTACTCACCCTGTTGATGTTGTGTCAGGTCATGTTGAGCAGTGTCCCGAACCCCGACTCCTGGCACCGTATCCCGACTGATGACTGTGGCCAACATTTTCTCAATGTCATCCAGCTCCTGGTGTGCCGCTGGTCCCCCACCTCCAATCTGCGTTGCTGCTTTCATGTTGGCATCGGGTTTCTTCTTGGTTTTGCCCTTCACATCATTCCAGCGCCTCTTGACCTTTTCCATTGTCCTCCTCGACACTCCAACTGCATTCACGTTGTTCACGATGTGTTGCCATATTTCCGTTTGTGTGGCTGATGACACAGTGGAGGTGACGGACAGTTGTTGGTAGTGTCCTGTCACCTCCGTGACGATGATCCGGTTTTCCTGCGGACTGCCCCGTCTTCCTCTTCTCCTTGCCCTTCCCCGGCCCCGGGGGTCCTGGCTGGTCGTCTGTGGGGCTTGTGGGGTTGGCGTTGCCCTCTGCACTCTGGTGTGCGTCCATGGTGCTACGCAGTTGCATTTTTTTCTCTTTTTTTTTTCTCTGCTTTTATAGTGCATTTTCCCGCATGTCGCGTGGGAATCGCAGGCCTGTCGCTGGTTATCGCTGCTTTTTGTTTCGCGATTTGGGACTTCGCAACTTTTTTGGCGTTCGTGTTTCGCATTTTTTCGGCGTTGCGTTAATTTTAACGCGGGCATTTGTCGCGTTAACGTGTGACTATTGCATGGTGCCGCCGGGTTGGGAATACTGCGTTAACACGGTGTTATTTTCCCGCGATAGACTGCGATGTGAGAAGTTGCGTTAAGCGAATTTGGCGATAGTTAACACACGTTCTTGAGAATATCCCCCTGAGTCTTTTGATGCAAGGACTGAGACAAATCTACAAACAATCTACATTTCAGCAAACAACTAGGATACATAGATTCTACTGTATTTTCGAAGGTCTTTTCCCTTACCACAAATTTCTATCTGTGGTTACTGCATCATGGCACAATATTTTGAACACTGTTATTCAATTGCTCAGCACGACTACAGGCATTGTTTTAAAGGGTGCATAATGTTCCAAGTGAGTAGTATTTTTCCATGCACAGAATGGAAAATGGTAATTATATCTACTTCTGCCCAATGTTTTCGGTTGACAACTTTTCAGCGGTTACACAAGCTTTATCATGTTGTTCAACCATGGTTCCTGCTGATCTACACAATGTTTCAGAATAGCATATTAAGGATTTTGGACCTCTACCTACTGTACTCTCTGTAACTGCTAAGTATTAAAACACTTCACCATGATGTAACAATTTGGCTTCCTCAAACGTACAACGCTGAATGATGTATGCATTATCAAGTACCAAAGTATGGATGAATGAATAACGCTGATTTCAACAAAGCTCTGAATATTAAGTTGAGAGAATATTTAGTACGTGGATGTGAATTACCAAGATCTTAACATTGACAGATTCTTGAGTTGAGGTTGCTGCTAGTTTTACACTTGCCGAAACTAAGCATGCCCTAAACCAATGCAAACGAGTAAAGGCTCCGGGACCAGATGGAGTCCCGATTGACCTGTTCCTAGATATTCAAGATCTCTGGGCTCCACTTTTAACAAACGTTTTTAATAAAATTGCCCAAACAGGTGTACCGCAATAGTGGAAGATAACTGTAATTGTCCCAATATACAAAAAGGGGGATAGGTCGATTGCGAAAAATTATAGACCTATCTCTCTGATAGATTCTACTGCAAAGCTAATGGGTCGATTGATTTTAAATAGACTAGAGGATTGGGCCTTAGAAAAAAATATTATTATTCCATGCCAGTTCGGCTTTAGAAAAGGGAGAGGCACTGTGGATCAGTGTCTGAACCTCAGTTTAATTATAGCGAAATACACGGCTGCAAAAAGGACATCTCCATTTAGCCTTCATGGATCTGTCCGCAGCCTTGACTGCGTGGCACAGCCTAGGCTGTGGCAGATCATGAAGGCAATGGGAATTGACTTGAATATTATCAATATCATCCGTGACCTGTATTCAGGTGCCTCAGTCTGTGTTCGCTATGGAAAGGATGGTGAGTGCACCAGATCCTTCAAAATTGCGAGATGTGTGAGGCAGGGCTGCGTTCTTGCCCCCTTTTATTCGCACTCTATACCAATGGTGTAGAATCTGCACTCTTAGGTTTCACTCCGGATGTCCCTTATATTAATTCAGTACAGTTGGCAATTTTATTATATGCGGACGACGCAGTGCTTTTAGCTCGTACTAGTAATGCACTGCGCCACCTAGTCCTGGAATACACGCAATTTATGAATAATCTAGATATGGAAGTTAACTATTCAAAGTCTTTTATCCTAGTAGCAGGCACTAAACAGCGAAATTATCCGCAAATTATTACTGAAGGGGGAAAACTGGGAGTTGTCGATTCTTTTAACTATCTAGGGATTATGTTTGAGCCCCCAAACTAATTGGCAAGAAATGATCGCTAACAGAGGGTCCCAGATGGAAAAGAATATTGGTGCACTAACCAAATTTATAAAAAAAAAACTGGCTTAAAACCAATAGATGTAATTAAAACAGTGTATCAAGCCAAGACTGTATCTGCCGCCACCTATGGAGCAGCTGTTTGGGGAATGAGAGATTGTGCAAAATTACAGATTATTGAAGATCATTTTTAAAAGGGTCCTTTCCTTACCAAAGTCATGTGCCAACTATAAGTGCCACATGGAATTGAGAGCACCTTACATTACTGATAAAATTGCAGTGGCTCCGATCCTAATGTGGCACTCAGTGTGGCGAAAGGAGACCCTTGCTCTAACAAGAGACATTATAAAGGATGTTCTGAAATTAGATGGGGTAGGTAACATTCCTTGGTTAACTTATGTTGAAACCCCATTGAAAGCAGTTGGGCTACATCGTCTTTTTTTGGATCCTAGTACCTGTTGTTCTATCTCTAAGGATGACTTAAAAGCGCAATTGCTTTCTAATAGACAGATAAGAAGGGAGACTAAAAATATGAATCTGTCGACAGTAAAAACATACTTGGCTTCCCCTAGTATAGTACAAATGGACATAAATTCAATATATTTATCCTTCAGATTACTAATTTACAGCACAGGTACATCTTGGTGAGATTTCGCTTAAATTATATTCCCCTTATGTTGGGTTCTCCCGTAACGTTTATGTTGCTTCTGATCTCCCATTTTGTTCCTGTGATCAGCGATCTGTACAGAATGATATACATTTTTGTTCTTCTGTAAATTTTATTGTGATGAAAGGAAACGATTTATTATCCCCATTTTACGTAAAGTGAACTTCAAACAGTGTTGTGTAGCCCTTTATTACCTGCAATTATTACCTGACCCTTTTATCTGTTTTTCTTTGGCGTCCTTTTTGTTATCTGCTTTAAAAAAGAGGCGTACAATCTGCTAAAATTATATCCCGAACAATGAATTGATTTTACTGTATTGTGTAAATAATTATGAATTTGTATTTTAATGCAATATTTTTTATACTTTTTATACATTTTAACCTTACTGTAATGCTGTGAAATGCTGTGAATCGTTTTTTTAACTGTAGTATACTTTTTATGCCTACATTGTGTTGGCGAAATAAAGTTATTCTGACTGACTGACTGACTGACTGACTGACAGATTCTGAGAATTATCAGAAATGGTGTTCTCAGCAAAGTTGGCTATTACACAAAGAGTACAGCAATGAATGACTGACATTGCAGTTAAGAGAGCTGGGATTTGATGTTTCGAAAGCAGAGTTTGGAATAAATCTTTGCTGTGCAGTTCCAAGTTGGTGCACATATGTTATACGTTATGTTATAGGAATTTATAAAGGACATAGCTGCCCCAACAATGGGGCTTCCCAGCGCTGGACCTTGAAGATGGATAAGCTTTAACTAGCGGCCTAATAGAAGAAGACAGGCATTTGGTGGAGAAAAGCCATGTATTCATGTATTTCCTGAAGTGCAGATGGTTCTCAGTGTTCCTGATAGGAAGAAGTAGCGAATTCCCCAAAAAAAGGACCCTTGACGCGAAAGGAGCGGCCTCCAGTTCTGGCTCTCTAACTCGATTGACAGTGGCCAAACTAAGATCAGCTGAGCAAAGAGGGAGAGTGGATCATTAGTGAGATAAAAGATTGGACACAATAAGGGGCCTCTGAGAGTACAGGATCTTATGAGCAACACACAAGGTCTTAAAGTGGAAGCCAATGCAGTTTGTAGAGAATACCAGAGACGAGAGGAAACTTCGAGAGACAAAGAAGCAGCCTGGCTGCTGTATTTTGGTCAAGCCCTGACGACTGACTTGTTCATTCCTAGGTACAAGATGTTACAATATTCTAGTTGAGATAGAATTAATGCCTGAATTATCGATTGTCGGGTGCTAGAGTCAAAGAGGCCAAGAATGGGTTTGAGGCTTCTCAATAACCCAAAACAAGTGCCTGCTACCGATTTAGCTTGGGCCTCAAAGGCCAGAGTACTGTCCATGATAACTCTTAGATTTTTTGTGGAGGAGGTCTGAAGGAAAGGGGCCACCAGTGGTCACCCCAAGAATGGGTATTTTTTCCTGGTAGGAGGACTTCCGTTTATTTCGCATTTAGGCCGAGGCAATTGGCATTCATCCATTCTGGAATTGCAAGCAGTTCTCTTTGGAAATTAGACTAGTCAAGCATTGGGTTATCTGCAAAGAACAGCACAAGCTGAGTGTCGTCAGCATATCGGTGCAATCCCTGTGGATTTGATAAACTGTGCAAATGGTTGGATATAAATATTGAACAAGGTGGGGCCCAATGAAGAGCCCTGGGGAATGCCATGGGTAAAATGTGAGATTGAGATTTGTGGGTGGGTTAAATGACCTGGAAGGAGCATTTAGATAGAAAAGACGCAAACCAGGACAATGACACTCCACCTCTACCAAGGCTTTGTAAGTGCTGCAATAAGAATTTGTGAGACAAAGCATCAAATGTGGCGATCACATCCAACAAGATCAGGGCTGAAGATTGGCCTTCGTTCAGGGCACTACAGAGTTGCTTGGTGACTGCGAGAAACACAGATTCTGTGCTGTGTCCTGACCTGAAACCATTTTGGGAGGTATCCAAGATGTGATTATCATCCAGTAACTTGGTCAGGATAGCATTAACATGTCTCTCTGTAACCTTCGCAAGAAGAGGGAGGGAGGAGAGAAATAGGGCAGAAATGTTCAGTCTTGGGGGAATCCAAGAAAGGTTTCATCAGGAGGGTAATAACCTTGGCATGCTTCCAAGGACTGGGCATGCGCGCTGATGAAAATTAGAGATTGATCACATCAAAGCATGGTGGGAGGAGAAGGTCATGAAGTTTGAGCGGATCTGCCGGTGAGCCAGATTTTACTTGCCTACAAAGGGTAAGCAGCTCAAGCAGACTCAAGGGAGGAAGCATATTGAGTGCCAGCATAAGGCTGCTAACAACTGGCAATGCCATAGTGTCTAGCCTCGCCACAGGAGTTTCCGAGGGGAAGTGCCATTAGATATCTGCTATTTTGCCAGTAAAATGTTCCACTAACTTCTTACAATGTACACAGTGCATCTATTTTAGTGTTGTCTCAAATGAAGGCATCTGGAGAGGAGGCGTAGCTGCTATGAGAGAAGCCATGGTTTGTTTCCCAATTCCATTAGCCAAAGGGAGTTTGGCATTCCATCTGCAGGTGGTCCTGTCGTATCACATTGCTCACCACCCTTACTTTGCGCTTGAACAACCAACTTTGTTTCTCCTAGGACCATTTTAGTGCCTCCAATTGAAAATAGAGGGTACATAAATTTCCCCTTGTTGATGGGTGACATAACTGTGGTACCAGCCAGTTGATCCAGCAACTGAACTACCGTTGTCGACACAGCAGAATGGATGTTGTCAGGGATTGTGCAGGAGTCGCTGATAGAAACCGTTAGGAGAGGTGTTTCTAGGGAGAGCACATCAGTTGAGGGTAACCACTGTATCTCCATTCGTTGTTGGTCCTTACTCATTAAATTCTCATAAGGCTAACACCGGCACCTGTTACCTTTTGTATTTTTCATGGCACAAGTTCTCATTGATGTATCCCTTGAAATGCGTTTCATTGATACCTCCATAGATTCTTTACGTTAAATGAGGGAGGGGACGCCAGAGTTTTCACCGAAGAGCTGCAAGGCACATCTGTGCTACACAGACTGCTTTCACAATTCCTCGGCTAATGCTCCCCCTGTAGTGGGACCAAGAGTATCTTCTACAGGCTGCTTAACCCCCTCCCACACTCCCCTAATTCACGTTCCACTGTAAGTAGACTTCTCTTCTTGATGAGAAATCACGATTTTGCCAAAGTTTCACACAGGCTCCAGGTTACTATGGTTTTCAAATGAATTTGTTGTAGCCTTTTTCTGAATGAATTCATCCATGCCCTGCTCTCAGGTCATCTAATACTTGTGAGATGCCTCGCTAGATCGGCTAGAGGTACCTCCACCAACAATACATCCCATGCCCTTTAAATGGATTCTCAGGATTCTTTCCTTCTCCAAACTTCTGTCCCAACACAGCTGTTCTTCAAAGCCACCCGAGCTACTAACTGCCCCGGAAGTGGATTCAACCACAGAGCATCACAGGAGCTTTACGTTCAAGTAAGCAGGATTGGGGGTAAAGGAAGAAACCGACAAGGTAGTGTTAATAAGGCAATCAATGGGGGTCACACTACCTTATATCCTCTATGAGGAGTAGAAACCTTCTTTAATTAGCTTCATGCAACATTAACTTGGTCAATAATCAAATTAAGCATTGATACACCCTTCAATGGCTTGCAACTACACAAGCACAAATAATTTCGCTTCAAGAAACTTAAATTGCTATCCAAGCTGCCTGAAATGCCATGTTTCATATACCAGGCGTACTTTGCATCGGCAGGTGCAGCAGTAAAGGGTGTGGCCATTATATATGCTGAATTTTACGGGGTTGTTCTGCAGGTTATCAGGGATCCCAAAGCAAGGTGGATCATAGCTAATTTGAAAATAGCAACCCAACTCTTTTCTATAGCCAGCTTCCATGGCCCATCAAGGATGATACAATCACCCTTAAAGAATTATATGAGGTTCTTCTTCCTTTCCCTGGCCTTTTGGTGTTAGGGGGAGATTTTAACATCCTACAAGATTTGAAGTTAGACTCTTCTCATAGGAACAAATCACAGAATAAACCTAGGGCGTTGATGTTTTAGCTGAAATGACTAAGGACCTTGCTTAAGTAGATCCTTGGTGACTAGAGTATCCACAAGCTCAGGAGTTCACATGCTTTTCCAAAAGATTCAACTCTGCCTCAAGGATTGATTTTGTTTTCTAATTTTACACCAATGAGTCAGGGGAAGCACCTGCATACTCACCAAACCTTTTTCTGATCACTCAGTGTCCACCATAGAACTGAACGTTAATTTCAATCAGGTTGAAAGACTGTTCTGGCCACTAGATAAATCACTGCTAATTGATACTGGGTGGGTAGACGTTATGAGATCTCATCTTGTGGAATTTCTTGGGAGGAATGTAGTGTCGGACACCACATTTTCAGTTTGGGAGGCATGTAAGGCGTATATTAGAGGTGAAGTAATTGCATACAAAGCACAAATATTAAAATTAAGAAGGGAAAAAGCTCTAGCTTTGCAACTAGAGTTAGACCATGCAACATGGATTCATTTGGCATCTTATCCCCAGATTTCAGGCTCCAGACTTACGAAAATCAGAACGGATCTAAAGGATCACTAAACGTCTCAGGCAATAGTGAATCAAAACACTTGCTTTCAATAGTACCATGAAGAGGGTGAGTACGCCGGAGGATTCCTTACCTGATCAGTAAAGAAGAGGTGTAATAACCATCCATCAAATCAGTGTATTATGAGGCCAGCGGAGAGTTAATCAGCCTAACGATATAGATGGGGCATTTTAAATGCACTATACTAGTTTATATGCATCCCCAGCTATTACTTCCTCTGATGCAATAAAGGAATATCTAGGACCATTGATCTCCTGACTATTAGCAGAGAAATGCAGATTTGTATGGTGGCCCCTAACACGCTCAAAGAGGGCCATGAAATCATTAAAACTTCTCCTAATGGCAAAACCTGTGGAAATGATGGACTGCCGGCCGAAATGTACAAAATCTTTAGTGATAAAATCGCTGCTTTTATGACTAAATTGTTTAATGAAATTCTTGAGGGATGTGAAGTGCCCAGCTCTTTTAGCGAGGCTGTAATAGTTAGCTTTTTGAAAAAGGGCAAACTGGCTGATAAGCCAGGGTAATATCGTCCCATTAGTTTATTGAACAATGAGTATAAATTACTTACAAAGATCGCCACCTCTAGACTAACTCCACTAGCGCAAGAGGTTGTTCATAGGGCCCAATCCGGCTTCTCACCAGGGAGAACTATTTTGGTTAATACTAACTTCTTGTTACAAGCTAGCTACTTTTTTGCAAACTACAAGGCTAAAGAAGCTATTACTATGATAGACACCGAAAAAGTCTTTGACTTAGTTCAATGGGAGATCCTTTTCACCATTTTATATCGGTTTAACTTTCCGTCTAAGTTAGTGAGGCTTTTAGAAACACTAATACCGCTGAGCTGAAGTCAGAATTATAGTTAACTCACATATGGCATGAGCACTATCAATCACTCGTGGCACTCGCCAGGGCTGCCCCATATCTCCAGTGCAATTTGCACTGTTTATAGAGCCATTGACCTTGGCACTGTGGCAGGATCCCCTAATTCAACAACCTTTGCAGGGGGCTCCCAAAGTTAAGTTGTTTTCAGACAACTTGATCTTCTATCTTAACGCAGAAGAGCATAACATCTCTAGAGCTTTTGCAAAAATTAAAGTGCTCTCTTATTTTGGGGGGCTATAGAATTAACACCTTCAAAGTCAGAAGCCCTATTGTTCAACTGCTCCAATTAATAGTCGAAGATGGCGGACTTGCTCTACCTCATTTCAAAAAATATTACCAGGCAGCTTTTTTAGACTGGAGTATTCGGGCCGCAACACCGCCGAGTCATCTCAATAATTTTTATCTTAATCAAGTGCTTCGTGAAAATGGAATTCAGCTTCTTCCATTTCTCAAAACTCCAAAACGTTTTAGATACAAATTCCCTCTAGTAGTGCTTTGTAAGTTCACCCAAATGAAGGAAGAGTACTGTTTTCCCCAATTCCACCCTAATATGCTGATAGAAGAGAGCGATTTAGTCCATTATCAGGTAGAAAATCAGAGCATTCAGGTTTGGAAAAAAGTAGGGATTCTTCTTTTTAATGATGTCTTTTTGGCTGGGTTATGAAATCTTGGGGGCAGAGGAAATTGAGTAATCCGGCGATTTCCTCTACTTTATTCTTTCCATTTTTGCAATTCCAATGTTTTATCCAAACTATTCAGCATCCAATTAATGTTTTCGCCTCCACCATTAACCGAGCTATTTATGTTGGTGGCTCAGTTGGAGTAGGTAAATGGTATTGTACCATTTTGCAACAACTGCAAGCCAAATTGATACCTCGAGCCTTAAACAAGATAGAGACTTCCACTGGGCGTAGGATTGAATCAGGTGTTTGGAAACAATACAATCTTTAAATCAGTAAAGCCATTAGAGCAGCCAACTTCACAAGAATGGCATTTTTGTCAAAATGGATAGTGTACTTAATGCCATCTCCTGTTCATAAAATGTTACCTGCCTCATCCGAGATGTGTTTTAGATGTGGGCTTGAAGAAGGAGATTGGCTCTACATTTGTTTCACTTGCCCTATACTATTTGACTTTTGGAACAAAGTTTTTCAGTGGCTTGGTGTGAAACTCCAGGTCCCCTTAGTAAGCGATTCCTTGGGAGCCCAATTCGGACTATGCAATTTATCAAGTCTATAGATGTGAAAAAACATCTATACTTATTAGCATCTCTGGTAGCCAAATATCTGATTCTACAAAAATGGAGAATGGGGAAAGCTCCTTCTCATGATTGTTGGGTTAGTAAGATCCAGCGGGTAAAAGCAAGGGAAAAACATTGGGGCATATTAACAAGGTGCGGCGATAATATTATCGCCGCTTTAGAGCCCGTTTTCGGGCGAAAAGCGGCGATAATATTATCGCATTATCAACAAGGACACGCTAGCGCGTGTATCCTTGCATTAGCGCCCCTTGTCAGCACGCCTCCCATCGCATCGCTAATGAGATGCAAAGGAGGCGTGCCTGACCAGACTCCCTTGGGTAAATATCGCTAACCCAGCTTCCTCATATTAACAACGAGGGTTAGCGATATTTAAAATTACGTTAACTATGCCTTAACGCTGGAATTTAACGTCTGTTAAATTCCTGACTAAGGCATACCTAACATGGGGGGTGGATTGTGTGGCTAAGACCACAGGCCCTATCACCAAGGATATCGCTGCGATGTTCCATGGAAAACATCGCTATCACTGGAATAATTATCGCCATTGCGCTATGCGTTGTTAATACAGCGCTAGCATGGCGATAATTATCTGCGATAGCCGGCGATAAAATTCCTCACGCTAAGAGTGGCCAGCGATAATTATCGCTGCCGCTTGTTGATATGCCCCTATATTCTTTAAGAGAGGGATCATTATTTAAATATCAAAATATTTGGGAGAGGGAGGAACAACAAAGTGAAGGGTCAATGAATTATGAATTATGGTTTTGGTATTCTTTGTGTTAAGGTCTATGTGAATCTCTTTATCTTATTGATGTATTTTAAAATTATCCCATTTTTTTGGCTACCTGCTTTATCAAATAAAATATTTTTATAAAAGACTTTGAGATGATTTTTCAGTGGTTGTTTGTGCTGATTTCCCATCTTCAAAAGGTAACTGATTTAGTTTGACTTTCCTGAGGAAGCACCTATGCTTAACACCCTCCCTCTAAAAATTGTTCCAGCACTTATGCAAGATATGTAATTTTCACAGGGGAAGTGGTGCCCGACTTGAAATCCCATTTCAGGTGCAAAAAGCAGTTAGCGTCCAGGGAAAATGTGTGTCTTTTTCAACAGTTTTATTATGTTATGTTGGCAAGTTTTAGTGTGACTATGTATTCACTGTGCTGTGTCAGCAGGTTGTTGGATCCATTGAATGACTCCGGATGTTCTGTAATTGTTTGGTTAAGGGTTATCCCAAAGGAGAGGAACCAAAATGTGCTACAATCTTGTGACCTTCAAAGAGCTCATCCAGTCCATCTGATGCCATGCTCCCCCTCTCCGTATCCATCTAATCCTGGTGTAACTGACTGTATCATCTCGTATGACTATCTATTAATGTTCTCCCTCCATGTGCATATGCTATCTTACCATGTAAAATGTCATCTGTCTGATTGAACCTCACTGATGAGGCAAACCAAGTCTGAGGTTGCTTGACTTGCTAGAGAAGCAGGATCAAATCTGATTTACATAAGCTTGGTCCTTGTATGAAGTGGCATAATGGAAGAAAATGTTGGACTGGAATGCTTTACAGAGAGATTGGCACTGGCTGAGCCCTTTGCAAGCATTTCACAGATCGCTTTTTTTCCTTAGTGTTCTTGGTCCCAATATTTGACAGACCTCAAATGATTCTTTGGCGTGTGGAATATCTCTTGGTCCTATTCCATTTGTATCTTTCCTAATGTTAGAATCTCATTGATGCAAAAGTAACTGTCTTCCTGTTCCAGTGAGACTGAGTTTCCCATCTTAGCATCAGTGTTTTCCCCGATCCGGTGATCGTGACTCCCTTTGCCAAAGTCGAGGGTATCTATGGTTTACCTAAGACCAAGCAAGAATGCTTGATTTGAAGTTGGAGAAACAATGCATTTTAACTAACGGAATTCAAAGGAGGAAGAAAAGCACAATTTACATAAAGTTTGGATCAAAAATTCCTAATTGATACTGTATTTGACAAAATACAAGGCATCTTTCTTGTGTTTCAGTCACTAACGTATTATTAGAATTATAAAGAAAATTAGAAAAGTATGCACATTATCTTTGGACTGTTCACTGGGAAATGGGCAAGTACACTTAGAAATGAGAGAAAAGCCTGCAGTTTCTATTTTTGGAGCATTAACTCTTGTTATATGTAATTGGGAATAAGCTGGCACGAGATAATGGCCAGGCCTTCTTAAATAGCGTATGGTCTGTTTCTAAAATTAAGCTGTAGTTTATGGTGTGTGGTGGAAAACCTGCACTTTTCCCCACAGCTTTCCCTGAAAGACTAAGGGGCATATGTAGGAAGCTGTTTTGCGATCGCAAACACTGCGAATCGCAAAAATTAGGGTGTATGCGATCGCAAAACAGACCGTTCCAATGTAGGAAAGGTTTCCGCTGTGCAAAAATGGGAATCGCTAAATTAGCGATTACCTTTTTTGCGTACCAATGATTCTGCTAATTATTTAGCGAATTCGCAATCAGCGTCACATCATTTGCGATATTCGCTACTACAGTTCTCGCTAAATGCGAATTCGCAAATTGAGATGTAGGTAAAAGTCGCAATTAGCGATTTCATGAAATTCGCAAATTTGCACTTCTCAATTACCACCAACTCTGAGCAGGTGGTAACCAGGTGCTACCTATTTAAACAGGCCCACAATGCCACTGGGATTTACAACCATGGCTGGGCTGTATGTGATAGCCAGGAGGCTGCGAATCAGAGATGCTACACAAAGAAGGAGACGCCAGGAAAGGATCTACAGAGCACGCATCACCCTCTTCCAGCTGACCGAGGAGGAGATCCATGTGAACTACAGGCTGCACCCAGACAGCATCCTGGAGTTAATAGAGGAGCTGAGGCCCATACTGGAACACCCCACACGCAGGGCACACACCATTCCCACCCATGTCCAGGTTCTGTGCTCACTGCACCTCCTGGCATCAGGGAGTTTTCAGGGGGTGATAGCCACAGCAGGAGGGGTCTCACAGAGTGCACTTTCGCGCTTCTTCCACGCCTTCCTTGGTGCAATGGTTCAGAGGCTGCATCACCACATACAATTTCCCAGCACACAACAGGCACTAGATCAGACCAAGCAGGAATTCTACCAAATAGCCCTATTCCCCCACGTCATTGGCTGCGTAGATGGGACCCATGTCGCACTCACACCCCCATCACAGAATGAGTATGTGTTTAGGAACAGAAAGTCATATCATTCCCTGAACATCCAGGTAGTGTGCAACGCCAAACACATAATCACTGATATTGTGGCAAAATACCCAGGAAGCACACACGACTCATTCATGTTTCGCCACTGTGGATTAAATCGCAGACTCACAAATGGCGATTTTGGAGAGGGCTACCTGCTAGGTAATTGTATGGCTTACAAACACACAACCAGTAAAGGCTTGAACTGGCAGGACAGTATTGAACATAACTCTACTTATACCCAGCAGGTGACAGTGCGTATGCTGTGCGTGACTACATCCTTACACCGTACCTGAATCCAGCCACTGCAGGTGAGCGGAGGTACAACAGTGCCCACAGAGCCACACGCTGTACCATTGAGAGGACCTTCGGAATCCTTAAGAGCCGTTTCCGCTGCCTCCATAAGAGTGGAGGTGCGCTGCAGTACAGCCCTGAGACATGTTGCAAAATCGTGGTTGCCTGTGCAATACTACACAACATCGCTACCAAGAAAGGCACCCCAGTGGATCTGACAGATACAGACACATCAGATGAGGAGGGACCAGCTACACGTCGCAGACCAGCAGGTGGGGCCGGGGCGGCTGCCGGGCGCCTGAGACGAGATGAGATCACACATAACTACTTCTAAGTGAGTAATGAGGACACAATGCCACAGAACGGTGCTTAACTGTGATGTTTATTTCCCTTGGTGCAGGAATACATCTGTCACACAGTGTGACTACATTGACATTGCTTGCACATGTTTGTGCCACAGTGCAAGTATTTCCATCAGCCAATAAGTCCATATGGTATGTGTTGCCTCACACATAGCCATTAGTCCCTGATGTTACTTCACCTACTACGTGCACGCCCTCTTGCCCCTCGCTCAGGGTGCCCACTGCCCTCCCTGGAGTCATCATCTACTCTCCCTGGCGCACACTCCGGCGTCTGTCCGTTGGAATTGGTGGGGTGATGCTGCTCCTGCTGGACTGTTCGTCCGTATCCAATGTGCTAAGTGGGCCTATGCCACCTGTCGCAGCTGCGCGCATCTGGTCCACGGCATGTGTGACCTGCACCAGGCCCCTGCCCACGTCCTGGCAGCAGTGAGCCATCTCATGCTGCATACTGACACATCTTCGGGCCAGCAGGGATGTGGCGGTTGACAGGCGGTTGACAGCTCTTGTGTATGTGTCCAGCCGGGTGTGAAGACGCTGTCTCTCCCTGCGCCTGGCTGCCCTGTCTCTCCTCATCTCCCTGCACAGTCCTTCCAGTGCACCTGTCATGGCCATTACACCAACCCGCATCTCTGTCATGTTATGATTGTGTGCAGACAATTGGCGCTGTATTGACCTTATCCCTTTGACTTGCAGGCGCTGTGCTTCCAGCATGCTGCCTTCAAGGCCCGAGAACACAGTGTCTTCGTCGGGAGGAGCAGTGCTGGTGGACGGCCGTGCCCTGCGTCTCGGCCCACTCCCTTCACTGGATTGTACAGGGGACTGTGTTGTCTGCTGTCCTGCACGCTGCCTCCGGACTGGCTGTGCCTCTCCTGCTGTGTCTGTTGCCTCTGCCTCCAGCTGTGGTAGTGGTGGCACTATGTTGCGCCGTCTGCATGGCGCAGGGTTTGATGGTCTCACTTCGCCCTGCTCATCCTGCCCTGCCTCGTCCTCATTTTCTGTTGTGTCCTCCCCTTCTGCCATGGGTTCTTGTGTTGTTGGTGGTGCTGTGAATTTAAATGCACACATTAATTCTGTGTTTTGTCTCGCATTTGTAATGCATTACAGTTTACAATTTTCAAATCATATGAGTACTATCTGTCTGTTGTCATCATTTCCTGAATGTCTCATCCCTATTCCACCTTGCTGTGTCTCACTGCTCCAGGTATCAGTGCATGTGACTACATCTCCCATAATGCATTTCTGGGTGTGCTTGTGGACATGTACTGGAGTTGCGCTCAGGTTGTGTGTCTGGGGGTGTGAGTGGGTTGGGTATGTATCAGGGGGTTTTGGCATGCATCTTACCTTGTCTGGTGTCTGGGTGTTCGGAGCTGTCCAGGTCAGCCACGCCACTCACACTCTCAGGTTGAAGGGTGCCCTCCACCAGCTCCTCCAGGGGCATTGAGTCTGTTGCTGTGGACGTCCCACCACCGGTGTTTTTGGCCTTAGCCAATCTTGTAGCCACCCTCTCCTTTGACCTTTGCCGCATGTCGTACCACCTTTTTCTTAGGTCTTCGACTGAGCGTTGTGTCACGCCAATTGCATTCACTCTCTCCTGTATGTCAGTCCATAATTTTCGTTTTCGTGCCTCTGGCACACGTAGTGACTGTTTACCAAATAGGAGGTCATGGCTGCTGACTATCTCCTGGGTGAGGACCTCCAGCTCCCTTTCTGTAAATTTTTGTTTCCTCTTTCTGGTATTCACTTCCTGCTGCTTCTCTGTCCCCTGGGACTCCATTTCTCCTGCTTTCAGTTGCTGAGCACAAATCTCCAACTCTCCTCACAGCCTCTCACTCAGCTTCTGGCAATCTGGTGCAGCATGGGCAGTCTCACTTTTCCTGGTTGCGATGTCATCATTCTGCACCTGATTTGCAGATTTTCGGAATTGCGATTCCTTATTTGCGTTCTCGCAATTAAGGAATCGCAATTTCAGTAATCGCTATTTAATTCTGCGAATTTTTGGTAATCGCTATTTTTTTGCGATTTTTTACCTACATCGGAATTTGCGATTCTCTAAATGCGATTCGCGGAAAATCGCAATTTCAGAATCGCAAATATATTTTTATCTACATATGCCCCTAAATGATTTTTTCATCTATGCTCACACTAACGTGTTACTATTTTTTTTAGCTTTTCGGAACACTTGAAAGTTGCCCACAAGTTAAGAAATTATGCTTTTAAATTCATAAATATTATTTTCATTAAACGTTCATATTGTATTTGCTTTCATGAATAATTCAAGGGAGAAGCATATTTAATTTGACTGCCGCTGCAACAATAAGAGTGTTGATTCCAACGCGCTAATGGTTGCTGCAGTCATTCCAATACAGGAGTGATGAAGCTCTCAGCATGTGCTCTTGATACTTACTTACTCCTAATGAAAAGAGCATCCTGAATTCCATATTTTATTATTTTTGTATTCCTTAGCTCACTGGTGGGCTGGGAAAAAAACGAAGCCCTGGAAAATGTATTTATGCCAGCCAATGTTTGACCGAGCGAGTACAACGAATGAGTCTGACTGTCTTCATGAGGATTTTGGGGACACAATGGGCCAGCTTCACTACACACTGCATTTTGTAGCACATAAAGCAATACTACAGTAGTACAACCAGAGTACAACAAAATCAAGCTTAAAAACCTACAGCTGGAGGCCTCTGCCTTCACCTCTCCTCTCTTTTCTATGAGGAGTTCTCTGCCATGGTGGCAGAAATCTTGGCATACATAGTATACATTGTGGGAGTAAATGGGGAAGTGACCTGGGAGGGGTGGGAAAATGAGAAACTGGTGAATACTTACTACTAAATTGGATGGGTTTAGTAAAAGTTCAGGAGGTGTTTGGAAAAGATATGCTAATAAAAATAACGATCACAGAAAAGAATAAGGGGCTAATTATGAGTCTGGCGGTCCGATGGACCACCAAACCCTTGGTAATGGTGCGGCTACTGCTGCACTGGCGGTAAGACCGCCGTATTACGACTTTGCGGTCTGACTACCATGAGACCACTGCTACTGCGTGGTATCCCTGATTCGTCGGCGGTCTTGCAGCGGTCTGACACCGCAATATGCGGGTGGTGCCTTACGGCACCGCCAAGCATATTACAAGTTTCCTCACCACCACAGTTTTAATGGCGGTGAGCCCGCCATGAAAAGTGTGGCTGTGAGGAAACTAAAGGGGCCCTACAGGGCCCCCTGGTACCTCTCTGCATGGGGGTGCATGCAGGGGGGCACATGGCGTGCCCCCTGTCTGCATGCACCCCCAGTTCTAGCACGGCATGGATTTCACAGTACATGCCGTCTGGAACACACTACGTCAGTCCCACAGCACTGCCTTTCGAAGGCTCACATACGAGCCTTTGAAATGCACCGCCATGGGACCAACACCGCAGGACTGCCAACCAGGATTCTACTTGGAATATGGCAGGAGGTCTGCATACAGGTTTGGTGGTCTTGGAGTGTGGCGCTGGAGTGGCGGCCTGTTCCAAGACCGCCAAACTCGTAATCAGGCCCTAAGACAATTGCAATTCACAACATACACTTCTTACATTTGAAGGAAGTGGCCCTCAAGGGCCACTCGGGTTTCTTACAACCACCTGCTATGCCTTCCCAAGAATGAAGAGTCGGTCAGACAGTAGAGAATACAAACATACATTTTATTAGCAATACTCTGCAGAGGAGTCCAATCTGACCTGCACCCTAAGATGTCTGCCGAGGGACTGACTCACCAACAGTCAGCAGTGAGTAATCATTCTTCCCAAGAAGCCTCCAACCACGACCACAATGGAAAGTTACCAGCCTGAGCCGAACATGAACAAAGAAGGCACAGAAGGATGGGCTACCCCTGCCAAATGGGTAGATGCTGTCTGCAACTCAACAAAACATAACATAACATGTGTATTTGTAAAGCGCACGTTCACCCCTGACGGGGTATCTTGGCGCTGAATAACAGATGTTTATTGTTACCCAACTCAATGGTACTCATTTTATCGACCTCAGATGGATGAAAGGCTGAGGTCGAACACAGGCCCCTGTAGTGGATGCATTAGTCCACTGAGCCAACTCAAGATCGCGCTGAGTCTCAGCGTCTCCTAACGTGGGAGCAGAACTACACACTTGGATAGGTATGCGAGGGCAGAATCGCCTATGCATTAGTAAGTCAGGAAACAGCCTTTAGAAGAAGAGAAAATAATAACTAAATACAATGTTCTACTGAGCAAGCAATACGAGCAATGAGGCCTAGTTCATTCACAGCCTAAGCAGCCTAACAGGGATTACGAAATACAAAATGGAGTCGCACTGGCTAACTACAAGAAAGCTTGCACGTTGCAAGGATATCTCAGTGGGTTGCATAACGTGAATACAAATGGCATCTATTTAGCCACACACTGCTAACCTAATATAGCATGAAATGAGTGCATGGCAGGAATGGGATTTTCAAATCTAACAGACCCTCCATTTAGCAGTGGTGGCAAAATTCTTTATTAGGATATCCGGTAGGGTCTTTACAATTCTAAGTGGGGAGAAGGAAACTGAATAGTCACTCAAATTGCAAGGGAAAATAAAGCAGCACATGAATATCAAAATCTACTTAATATTCAAAAATACCGTCATTAATGCTTTATTATCACGTAAACATTTAAAGTATTCGGTCACATTGAATTTCTGAAAATCCAACTTTTCGTTTTGTAGCCAGGTGGCATTCTTATTACCTTTGTAAACAGTCATACAAACTTCTGGATGTATTGTACCCTCCTTTCCATCTGATCTAGGTGTATACCCCTGGTGTACTACTACCTGAGGATAGGTGCAATACGTAGATGGGGCAACAAATACAGTGGGGGAAAGAGAAACGAAAAACAGCATTTGCAAACCATCCCCTCGGATGCTAAGTATGAACTTGTGATCCACAGGTGAAGCGAACATTATGAGGCGGGATCTAGGACGGGCCTATTGTATTGTTCAGTCTGTAAATGAAGTCATATGTTCTCACCCATCTTCCCCCCCGCCCCTGGATACGAAAACGAACTGTCATATTAACTGTCATGACAGGCATCTGCCTAATGTACACATTATTTTGGAGTGCGCAAATCACTAAATGCATTATCTAGGACTGGAGAACGGAATTGAAGGTACACCAATCTGAGCACTTGTATTATCGCTTTATGCACTCCGGTGCTCCCCTGTGCGAGGTGCCAAAATAGCAAACATGTTGACACGAGAAACTGGTGCTGTATAAACTTGGGAATGCACAGGATACTTCTCATTCAGGGAGTAGGATGTTCCTAACACTATTATTAGCACAATAACAACTATGGATGCAACTTGTACTTTCTATGTACTGACCCCGCTCTGAACAGGGAGGTGCAAAAAGGGCTGTTTTCCTCGTCGATTGGGGAACCAAACGGATACATGATGGTTGGGAGAGAAATGCAACACAATGGAATTGGTGGCCAGGGAACAAGAGGATGGGCAAAACTCTTCTTTCCAGTGTCGTTCAGAGAGCCATCACTGGTAGGCTCCTATTGTTCACGTAGCATAGGCGCTATTGAGCACCGGCGGTGGAGCTGTGCGTCTAGCTCGGATCCAGATCCCACGTTGCAGGGCAAGGTATTTCTCTCTCTAGAATCACAGTCCCTTTGCCCCGTTCGTTGACTGTCCAAACAATGCACCTAACTCTCTTCCTCCACTCTATCGCTGGTACCTTAGACAGGGTACCCGCACCCTATTCTTCATCCATGAAGTCCATCCCTACTAATCCTATTCTACCTTGGTGCACTGTTCCTCCGTTGGGCGTACATTGTACCTTGCACAAAGGGGTCAAGGGAAGAAGGGGGTCAGACTCAAGAGGGACCAAGGGGCAGAGACTCAAACACAGGCGAGCCCACAGACTAGGCTCAATGGGCTGAGACTCAGGCACAAGTAGACCAACAGGCTGGGGCTCCTGGATAGCCCTTCTCTCTTTTTGTTTTCGGTGATACTGCCTCATCCAGCACCTCTTTGCTCTGTAGCTTCGCCTCAGTCGTATTCATAGATGCTCCATAACAAGCAGCCAGGCTGTGCATCACGTCCGACCCCTCTCTCTCTCTTTGTGACTGCAGAGCGTCCCGGACCTATTAGCGAGTATAATATGAACTTTTAGTTAACTGGCAAGGATAAAACTTTATATCATTTATTTTTCTCTCCCAACACCAAGTAATGGGGTAAGCCTTAATTCATTTACTAAGCTCTGAAAGAACAATTCAGACATACTTTGGATCGTTGCATCTGTCCATTTCTATATTATTCGTCTGAAGAACCTCAAAAGGGAAATGTGTGGTGCGAAAGTATTGGGGGCATACAGGTACCCTTCGTAGTAATGTGCATCATGTGCACCATACAGTACACGGGCTAAGCAATGTCTCATCCTGACAATGTGCCTTACTTTTAACTTAGACATCTTTATTTCCAGTGCCCACCCAGCAGGGCCTACTACAAAAATTCTCTCATTTTATTCTAATCATTTTCTGCAAATGCATTATTCCTACCCACATCATCTGTTGCAACCCAGTTACTCAGGCTAACTAATAAAGGATTTGTGATCTCTCTACAACTGTATGTAGCATTGCGGTATCATGAGCAATAATGGTGGTGCCACCTGGGTATTCAAACGAAAGCCACCGACATATAGTTCCCCTTAAGGATCAAATAAGGGAACATCAGTCTACCCGTCCTTTCATCTCCATCTCAATTCCAATTCCATCAATTTACAGAAAGGAGGGGCAGTAACATGGCGTACTTCAAGGTGACACATTTTTCTAATTATGACAATTTTTTTTCAAACCGTGGTATTCTATGGCCAATTAGATGAGCACTGGTGAGGTGCTGTGTCTCTGTTTATTTAAGGGCGTGTTCACAGCATGGAGTACCATATCTGTGAAATTAGTGGCTAAAGTGAGTCCAACCGATTGTCTTATGGAGACGGCCACTGTCATGACCGTTCCTAGACCGCTCGGGAGGGCTCTTGTGGTAGCGTCAAAGACAGAAAGCGCGCACGACAAACCGTCTTGTATACTTACAACACAAAACAGCACACAACAATAAATGTACCAAGCACAGAAGCCAAAGAAGAAAAACGCAGTTTGATAGTTGCCCAAAAGACTTTTTCATGCACCTCATGCACCTCATTTACTGTGCTAGTTCATCAAGGAGCTAATCTCCTACCCCCCTTCGACAGTAGGTGACCTAAGCAGGTGACCTCCTGTTGACAATACTTACCCCTTTTAAAAAGCAGACTCCCTAGCACCTCAGAGCTAAACACAAGAACAGTTTGTTAGAAATGGGGGTCTCTAGTTGGCAGAGGTAGGTACCTCTGTCCAAACAGGGACCCTTCCCTCCAGTCAGGGTAAGGAGAATACACACTTTGGATAACCCCTACTCACACGAGCAGACAAGCTCATCCGAAAGGCAATGTACAAAGCATTTGTACCAATACTCACAGTAACACAGTGAAGACACCACAAAAGGACACTACACCAAATGCACATCCTCTTCTTCTGTCATACTGAAACAAGACAATCAATCCACAAAAAGACAAAAATGCACGAAAAAGTTGGACAAGAAAATATCTGCTTCCTAAAAGTGCTGTTGTCAAACACAGACTTTAAAAACCATACTTACTAAAAGATGTATTATCAAATTCTGAGCTTGTTCCTATTTTCTATCTTATCCCTATGAAGGATATACTCGTCAAATGTTACAAAAATTCCCCATTCCTTCCGAGCACCAGGACAGCCCTTCAATAGTGAAAAAGGAAAATGATATCTTTTCACCACCAGGACACGCCACACACACCAGCACACAACAGCACACATCCCACTTCTCACATACCCGCGCCCCACCCAGGGGGGGCCCTGGGCCCACCATCGGGGTGCCCTATGGACAAACTGCACACCGGCACTGCGATGGCAGGCCCGAGACGTCTTTTCCGGGACACTCATGTGGATGGCACAATCAGCGCTGCAAGCCTACTAGTAGCTATTTATTTACCAGCCCTGGCACAATCAGTGCACTTCACTAGGGATCTACTAGTAAAACCAATATGCCAATCAGGGAGAACCAAGCACAATATCAATTTACACAGAAAGCACTCACACTGTGACACTGATCAGCAGTGGCAAAATACCCAAAGCATCTAAGCTAGCAAAAATGAAAACCAGCACAGCAGCAATACATAGGGCATAGAGGCAAAAGATCAGGGGAAACCACGCCAAGGATGCCATGTCTAACACTATGTAACTGTACTGTCCCTACAACTTTGCTGTGTGTCTGAAACGATGAGCAAGTAACTACCCCTTTTAAACCTGTTTATGGATGCTCCGTCCTTCTTCATAGTCCTAAGAAGCGCAGCAGAACCTATGACTCCTACCAGTCTATGTGAAATCCTGACAAAGACCTATTATTGAAATAAATAGTGCTGCCAAAGAATGTATTTTAGATCAGTGATAGAAAAACATTGAGCAGCAGAAGGAACCATTAGCAAAGGCATAGCAATGGCTAGAACAGCAGGATGTAGGAAAACCATTTTTTCATGAACTTCACACCAACCAATCACAGAATTGTAAACACAATCAAAAGAATGGGACTATTACTATCTACCAGCCGTCTCTTCACCAACACCTTTCTCAACCAAATCCTGTACCATTCACAACAAGGCTCGTGAAATCTGTAAGAATCCCAGCTCTACATCGCCTGTTGCCCACAAAGTGAATGGCACATTCGCAAAACTCGGGGGGGGCAAACACCATTCACTACTTACATTGAGGCCCGTCATCACACATTCACCTGCTTGAGAGCAGTAATAGTATGTTGTCAAACCCATCACATGCTCACCACAATTAGACATTAACTAAAACAGAAATCCACTGTAAAAAGGACCAATAATCAGAGCAAGAAAGCGCAAAACATGTGCTACAACCAATGTGTCTGAAGCACCGACTAAAACACTCATAGCATAGTGCTATAATAAATACGTAACAGAAAGAAACAATATAGACCAATTACTTCCCAATATCTACAACCAAGTCGCTATTGCAAAAAACACAGTAAAAACGAATCTGCAAATAAACAATCAAATTCCTCTTTTAAGACACAAATCCTGTCCACTAAAATCTAAATAACACCTTCACTCTCTCATCTTTCCTCTGACAGCAACAACCAGAGCAGCCTGAACATCACAGCAGGAATAGGAACAGCAGAAAGAAAAGAACAGCTGAATGTTTAAAGCAATAAAATCAGAGGGATATTTGCAAATTGACATTTCTAAAAACAATGCTACGGCTGTCTCCTGATGGGCCCCTCTAGACTGTACATATGCATTTTAACTCACTTTTCATTCCCTGCAAACAATTTTCTTATCAAACCTTCTTTGTGCCATCATATTTTTTTTTACTCTTTCTACTTCATTCCTTGTCCAGCACTATAGTACCCTTCATCCTTCAGAATGCCATCTATCAACTTTCTTTGAAAACAAACCAATTTTTACTCTATGTGCACCCTAATCTGATCAGAGAACATTAATCCAATAACCAACTGAGTCACAAAGAATCTCATGCCACCGGCTCCAGGACATTCTATCCCACAGTGTTGTGGAAACTCTAGATACACACTTTCACAAAACTCATGAACCAATTCTTTTAGCTCCTGTGTTGTTCTTTTAATCTGTTCCCAATTAACATCTTTTGCTGGAACTCTGCCCTTCAGGAAAGTCTGGCTCTGCGCTGTGCATCTCTACCTGTCTGTGTCAGGAGCTGGGCATGATCCCCACCTTCCTTTCTGGCTTCACAGAACTCTCTCCCCAGCGTCTCACTTCTCTTGTCTGCTGCTCTGAGTCTCTCTGCTCGATGAGCCCCCTCCTTGGGAATTCCTTCCTTATCTCACCGAAGGCCATAGCAAGCCTGCCACACACTGAATTCACAAGCTATGTATTTCAACTTTGAAAATCCTTTTTATTCAGCATAAAGATACACTGCGTGGAGTGCTTGAAAACACTTTTTCCAAATTAAATACACGTTCTATTGTGGGCAAATCCAAATGAAACACACCCATTCAAATCAATCATAGATTAACTTCTGAGCATTGCACCGACTTTCTACGTGCCAATTTTCAGAATGCAGTTCGTGTCTGAAGCTGGAAAGCTCTAAGTACCAACCCACTGCCCCCTTTTTTTTCCTTCCAGAACTCCTGCCTTCCTTTCATGGAGAGACCGAACACACTCAGCGCTACTGAATTACGAGTGTGTATTTCACCTCTCCTACTGCACCTTTAGAATGCGTGTCTGTTCAGCATAAATATACATTACCTTGAATCGTCACAACACTGTTTTTAATTTAAATGCACATCCCTTCCTTACATTCTTCCTATGTACATTCTTGCTAGTATTTCTGATCAAACCAGATTTTTATTTATTTATTATATACCATTCTTCAAAATTTAAAGTGTCGTCAGGAGGCGCTAGCTAACCTCCTTCCAATGGGCATGTGCAGAGCAACAACGACAACAAGAGACAAAATTAAACTCTTTCCAGACATTTTCAAGAAGGGGCCACACTCATCATTTTGCCTGGCAAAGGAATTGCAAGTACTTTTCCCAAAGACGGTCCTCAGACCATGTCAAACAAAAACCCCACACAACGCAGCTTGCTGAGGCAAGGCATCCTTACCTCCACATGAAGAGCACAGTCGTTACTCACTCAAACAAGCATTTCACAAGCACCACAACCGACGTCGGTCCACAAACCTCATAGCACCCAAACACAACTATCAAACCACAAGTCAGCCCGGAGGCTGCATTAAGTTCAAGAAGACAGTCCAGAGACTGTACCAAGTTCAAAAAGACAGGCTCTAGCCCCAGACCTTTTCAAGCGTAGACCAAATTACCAGTTGGCCTGGCAGATTGTTCGCGAACAGTCCCAGACCTTTTCAAGCGCGGCCCAAATTACCAGTTGGCCTGGCAGGCTGTTCACAAATACTCTGTGCCTTTTCAAGGGTCCGCAAACCCACCAAGTTCAAGACAAGACAGTCCAGACAGAGCCCGTCGGCTCGTGCCGTTCAAGCAAGGCAGTCCGAAAACTGCACCAAGACAGTCCGGAGACTGTACCAAGACACAGCCCGTAGGCTCGTGCCATTCAAGAATGGCGCCATTTTTCCAAGAATCAAATCACTCACCTGGTGCACACAGGTCGAGTCAAGTTATTCTCCACTGCCGACTCTTCAGACCAAACAGTCAACTCCAAAGTTTCGCCTTCTCAGGACCCCAGCCGGTGACCACTATGCGAGGAAGCGCCCGATCAGACGGGCGGGGCAGCTGCGAGAACCAAGCTCGATCGTGTGGGGTACCCCGATCCACCCGACCAGACGCAACCCTGACCCTGCAACCCGATTACGGGTGAGCTGGATCACCTTGTGGGGTCCCTGTTCGGGTGCCAACTGAAGGAAGTGGCCCTCAAGGGCCACTCTGTTTTCTTACAACCACCTGCTATTCCTTCACAAGAATGAAGAATCGGTCAGACAGTAGAGAATACAAACATACATTTTATTAGCAATACTCTGCAGAGGAGTCCAATCTGACCTGCACCCTAAGATGTCTGCCGAGGGACTGACTCCCCAACAGTCAGCAGTGAGTAATCATTCTTCCCAAGAAGCCTCCAACCACGCCCACAATGGAAAGTTACCGGCCTGAGCCGAAAATTGACAATGAAGGCACAGAAGGATGGGCTACCCCCTGCCAGATGGGTACATGCTATCTGCAACTCAAGGTCGCGCTGAGTCTCAGCGTCTCCTAACGTGGGAGCAGAACTTTACACTTGGATAGGTATGTGAGGGCAGAATGGCCTATTCATTAGTAAGTCAGGAAACAGCCTTTAGAAGAAGAGAAAATAATAACTAAATACAATGTTCTGCTGAGGCAAGCAATACGAGTAATGAGGCCTAGTTCATACACAGCCTAAGCAGCCTAACAGGGATTACGAAATAAAAAATGGAGTCGCACTGGCTAACTACAGAAAAGCTTGCATATCGCAGGGATAACTCAGTGGGTTGCATAACGTGAATACAAATGGCGTCTATTTAGCCACACACTGCTAACCTAATATAGCATGAAACGAGTGCATGGCAGGAATGGGATTTTCAAATCTAACACATTGCTACATCCATAAAGGTGTCAAAACAAGCTTTAATATACTCCAGCTCATCCTTTGAGTAAGTCAAGCACAAGACAGGGCCAACCACTGCAGCTGAATCACTCTCCTGAAATCTCTCCAGAAATCAATGAAGACAGGGAATGAAAATAACAACCTCAAGGAACTAATGTTAAATATATATATATTCACTGAAAAAACCATAGGTTTCAGACATGTTATAGTTAGAAATTAGCATTTAAAAAACCTTTGAAATTCACTGAAAAAACCATAGGTTTTAGGGACAGTTATAGTTAGTTGGACATTTCACTCGTACAAAACCATAGAAATTCCCCCGTTATAGTTAGTTCAGCTAACTATAACTCGCGCCTCACAATGCACTGCTGATGACGTCACATATTACATCACTCATGACATGGTCAGTGACATCACTGATGACATCTCAAATGAAATCACTAATGACATCATCCAGTGACTGTGTGTTTCTGTAAAGTTTAAATATGTTTAATATATATAGGGAAAGGCGTATTGAAGAATGAGTGGGTGTTTAAGTGTCTGAATGGATGATTTAGTACGTGCGTGACTGACTCTACAAGTGAGTGATTAAACGTATCTTACTGAATGCATGGGTTAGTGACTAAACTGTGTGAATGTCTGTATCCGTCTGTTTGTTGGTGTGTAAGTGGATGCATGGATTTGCGAATAGCTACATGAGTGTCTATATGGGTTATTGATTGGTTCTCTGAGTATCTGTATGGCTGCCTGAGTGTTTGTGTGGGTGGGGTGTGTGTGACTCTGTACATAGATGTGTGAGTGGGTGATTCACTGGGTGCATGATTTCAAGAGTGCATCTGTGATGGACTGCTTGGGTGGGTGAGTGTGTGTATGGGTGTGTTAGTGAGTGAATGTATATCTCAGTGGTACATGTGCGAGTAACTACATATGTAAAAGGCAGTATATATGTGTGTTAGAGTATTTAAATGGCTATAAGTGAGAGTGTGTGATTGTGAGAGTGGCTGTATGGATGCGTGTGTGCTTGTATCAGTTATTGTATAAGAGCGTAAGAATGTGCTAGTATTTGTATGAGTAAGTGAGCTGGTGTGTGTATAACTGTATAGGTGAGTAAATGGGTGTGTGATTAATTTTTTGCATGACTGACTAGGTGTGTGAGTACCTCTATGGATGAGTGGCGGTGTGTGAGTGTTTATATAGGTGTATGAGTGCATATGATAGTCCTATACTGAGTGACTGTAAGTATGAGTGACTGTACGGGTGAGTGAGTAGATGTGTGTGTGTAGACCTAAGAATCAGTGAGTGGGTATGTAGTTATTGGTATTGGAGTGTGTATGGTTTTGAGAATGGCAGTCTGTAATTTAGAGTGGGTGTATCAAAAGCTATATTAGGGTGTGAGAAGATGCATGAAATTATCACATGGATGATGTCATCAGTGATGTCATTTGAGATGTCATCAGTGATGTCATCAGTGATGTCACTGACCATGTCATGAGTGATGTAATATGTGACGTCATCAGCAGTGCATTGCGGGGCGCGAGTTATAGTTAGCTGAACTAACTATAACGGGGAATTTCTATGGTTTTGTACGAGTGAAATGTCCAACTAACTATAACTGTCCCTAAAACCTATGGTTTTTTCAGTGAATTTCAAAGGTTTTTTAAATGCTAATTTCTAACTATAACGTGTCTGAAACCTATGGTTTTTTCAGTGAATTTCAAAGGTTTTTTAAATGCTAATTTCTAACTATAACGTGCCTGAAACCTATGATTTTTTAAGTGAATTTCAAAGGTTTTTAAATGCTAGTTTCTAACTATGCCTACAGAGGTAGGACATGTGAAGAAAGAAGAAAAAACGCGCAGAAAGAAGCAAAAGAAATGCAGAAAGAAGCAACAGAAGTCCACAAAGACGAAGAAAAGTGCAGGAAGAAGCAAAAGATGTGCAGAAAGAACCAACAGAGGAGCAGAAAGAGGCCATGTTGCAAAATCATCCTGTGCCCACAACTTTTTCAGACGGGTACTGGTGGTAACTGACTCTGACTAACCAGAGTCAGTGCTATGCTAAAAGACACTTAGAATACAGTGAAAACACCTACATACACTAGGGAACACTATGCGTTGGGGTACCCCTGTGATTAGCATGACCTCCTCTGTAAGTCCCTAGAACATAATAGGGCAGGGGGATTAAAACTACCTCTTAAAACGCGTGTGCAAACGCGCCCCGTGGTGCGTTTTAAGTTGCGGGATTAAGTCCCCTTGAATCCTGAGGGTCCCTGGGGCCCAACTAGCCCCCAGGTACCTACAGTTAGGACCACAGAGCTGAGTTGCAGAGAGGCGTTTCGAGGCCACGCACCTTTTTTCACCTCTCTGCAACGCAACTCTGTTGTGCTTACTGAAGGTACCTGGTGGGCTAGTTGGCCCCCAGGGTCCCTCAGGATTCAAGGGGCGTGTTTGCGCACATGTCACCTGAGGCCCGCCCCCTCCCTTCACCACTGTGCAAACGCGCCCCGTGGCGCGTTTTAAGTTGGGGGATTAGGTCACCTTGAATCCTGAGGGTCCCTGGGGCCCAACTAGCCCACCAAGTACTTCCAGTAAGCACCACAGGCCTGCGTTGCAATGCCTGTAACAAATTGTGTAGTTGTGTTTAGGTAGTGAAGGGGGTCATGCTGGGGGTAGTGTTTTAGGGTTTAGGGTAGTGCAGTGGTGTTTGTGTAGTGTAGGGGGTCATGCTGGGGGTAGATTTAGGGTTTAGGGTAGTGCAGTGGTGTTTGGATAGTGTAGGGAGTCGTGCTGGGGGAGTGTTTTAGGGTTTAGGGTATTACAGTGGTGTTTGGGTAGTGTAGGGGGTTGTGCTGGGGGTAGTGTTTTAGGGTTTAGGGTAGTGCAGTGGTGTTTGGGTAGTGTAGGGGGTCGTGCTGGGGGTAGTGGTTTAGGGTTTAGGGTAGTGCAGTGGTGTTTGGGTAGTGTAGGGGGTACTGCTGGGGGTAGTGTTTTAGGGTTTAGGGTAGTGCAATGGTGTTTGGGTAGTGTAGGGGGTACTGCTGGGGGTAGTGTTTTAGGGTTTAAGGTAGGGCAGTGGTGTTTGGGTAGTGTAGGGGTTCGTGCTGGGGGTATTGTTTTAGGGTTTAGGGTAGTGCAGTGGTGTTTATGTAGTGTAGGGGGTAGTGTTTTAGGGTTTAGGGTAGTGCAGTGGTGTTTGTGTAGTGTAGGGGGTCGTGCTGGGGGTAGTGTTTTAGGGTTTAGGGTAGTGCAGTGGTCTTTGTGTAGTGTAGGAGGTCGTGTTTTAGGGTTTAGGGTAGTGCAGTGGTGTTCGGGCAGTGTAGGGGGTCGTGCTGGGGGTGGTGTTTCAGGGTTTAGGGCAGTGCAGTGGTGTTCGGGCAGTATAGGGGGTCTTGCTGGGGGTGGTGTTTCAGGGTTTAGGGCAGTGCAGTGGTGTTTGGGTTGTGCAGGGGGTCATGCTGGGGGGAGTGTTTTAGGGTTTAGGGCAGTGCAGTGGTGTTCGGGTAGTGTTGGGGGTCATGCTGGGGGAGTGTTTTAGGGTTTAGGGCAGTGCAGTGGTGTTCGGGCAGTGTAGGGGGTCGTGCTGGGGGAGTGTTTTAGGGTTTAGGGCAGTGCAGTGGTGTTCGGGTAGTGTAGGGGGTCGTGCTGGGGGAGTGTTTGAGGGTTTAGGGCAGTGCAGTTGTGTTCGGGTAGTGTAGGGGGTCGTGCTGGGGGAGTATTTTAGGGTTTAGGGTAGTGCAGTGGTGTTCAGGTAGTGTAGGGGGTCGTGCTTGGGGTTGTGTTTCAGGGTTTAGGGCAGTGCAGTGGTGTTCGGGCAGTGTAGGGGGTCGTGCTGGGGCTGGTGTTTCAGGGTTTAGGGCAGTGCAGTGGTGTTTGGGCAGTGTAGGGGGTCATGCACGGGGTGGTGTTTCAGGGTTTAGGGCAGTGCAGTGGTGTTCAGGCAGTGTAGGGGGTCGTGCTGGGGCTGGTGTTTCAGGGTTTAGGGCAGTGCAGTGGTGTTCGGGCAGTGTAGGGGGTCTTGCTGGGGGTGGTGTTTCAGGGTTTAGGGCAGTGGTGTTCGGGCAGTGTAGGGGGTCTTGCTGGGGGTGATGTTTCAGGGTTTAGGGCAGTGCAGTGGTGTTCGGGCAGTGTAGGGGGTCTTGCTGGGGGTAGTTTTCAGGGTTTTGGGCAGTGCAGTGGTGTTCGTGCAGTGTAGGGGGTCGTGCTGGGGATGGTGTTTCATGGTTTAGGGCAGTGCAGTAGTGTTCAGGCAGTGTAGGGGGTCGTGCTGGGGCTGGTGTGTCAGGGATTAGGGCAGTGCAGGCAGTGGTGCTCGGGCAGTGTAGGGGGTCATGCTGGGGGTGGTGTTTCTGGGTTTAGGGTAGTGCAGTTGTGTTCGGGCAGTGTAGGGGTTCGTGCTGGGGCTGGTGTTTCAGGGTTTAGGGCAGTGCAGTGGTGTTCGGGCAGTGTAGGGGGTCATGCTGGGGCTGGTGTTTCAGGGTTTAGGGCAGTGCAGTGGTGTTCGGGCAGTGTAGGGGGTCATGCTGGGGCTGGTGTTTCAGGGTTTAGGGCAGTGCAGTGGTGCTCAGGCAGTGTAGGGGGTCGTGCTGGGGGTGGTGTTTATGGGTTTAGGGTAGTGCAGTGGTGTTCGGGCAGTGTAGGGGTCGTGCTGGGGCTGGTGTTTCAGGGTTTAGGGCAGTGCAGTGGTGTTCGGGCAGTGTAGGGGGTCGTGCTGGGGCTGGTGTTTTAGGGTTTAGGGCAGTGCAGTGGTGTTCGGGCAGTGTAGGGGGTCTTGCTGGGGGTAGTTTTTCAGGGTTTAGGGCAGTGCAGTGGTGTTTGTGCAGTGTAGGGGGTCGTGCTGGGGATGGTGTTTCATGGTTTAGGGCAGTGCAGGCAGTGGTGCTCGGGCAGTGTAGGGGGTCGTGCTGGGGGTGGTGTTTCTGGGTTTAGGGTAGTGCAGTGGTGTTCGGGCAGTGTAGGGGTTCGTGCTGAGGCTGGTGTTTCAGGGTTTAGGGCAGTGCAGTGGTGTTCGGGCAGTGTAGGGGGTCATGCTGGGGCTGGTGTTTCAGTGTTTTGGGCAGAGCAGTGGTGTTCGGGCAGTGTAGGGGGTCGTGCTGGGGGTGGTGTTTCAGGGTTTAGGGCAGTGCAGTGGTGTTCGAGCAGTGTAGGGGGTCATGCTGGGGGTGGTGTTTCAGGGTTTAGGGCCAGTGGTGTTCGGGCAGTGTAGGGGGTCTTGCTGGGGGTGATGTTTCAGGGTTTAGGGCAGTGCAGTGGTGTTCGGGCAGTGTAGGGGGTCTTGCTGGGGGCAGTGTTTCAGGGTTTAGGGCAGAGCAATGGTGTTCAGGCAGTGTAGGGGGTTGTGTTGGAGATGGTGTTTCAGGCTTTAGGGCAGTGCAGTGGTATTCGGGCAGTGTAGGGGGTCTTGCTGGGGGTGGTGTTTCAGGGTTTAGGGCAGTGGTGTTCAGGCAGTGTAGTGGGTCGTGCTGGGGGTGGTGTTTCAGGGTTTAGGGCAGTGCAGTGGTGTTCGGGCAGTGTAGGGGGTCGTGCAGGGGGTGGTGTGTCAGGGTTTAGGGCAGTGCAGTGGTGTTCGGGCAGTGTAGGGGGTCATGCTGGGGGTAGAGTTTTAGGGTTTAGGGCAGTGCAGTGGTGTTCGGGCAGTGTAGGGGGTCGTGCAGGGGGTGGTGTTTCAGGGTTTAGGGCAGTGCAGTGGTGTTCGGGCAGTGTAGGGGTCGTGCTGGGGGTGGTGTTTCAGGGTTTAGGGCAGTGCAGTGGTGTTCGGGCAGTGTAGGGTGTCGTGCTGGGGGTGGTGTTTCAGGGTTTTGGGCAGTGCAGTGGTGTTCGGGCAGTGTAGGTGGTCTTGCTGGGGCTGGTGTTTCAGGGTTTAGTGCAGTGGTGTTCGGGCAGTGTAGGGGGTCTTGCTGGGGGTGGTGTTTCAGGGTTTAGGGCAGTGCAATGGTGTTCGCGCAGTGTAGGGGGTCTTGCTGGGGCTGATGTTTCAGCGTTTAGGGCAGCGCAGTGGTGTTCGGGCAGTGTAGGGGGTCTTGCTGGGGGTGGTGTTTCAGGGTTTAGGGCAGCGCAGTGGTGTTCGGGCAGTGTAGGGGGTCTTGCTGGGGCAGGTGTTTCAGGGTTTAGGGCAGTGCAGTGGTGTTCGGGCAGTGTAGGGGGTCTTGCTGGGGCTGGTGTTTCAGGGTTTAGGGTAGTGCAGTGGTGTTCGGGCAGTGTAGGGGGTCGTGCTGGGGCTGGTGTTTGAGGGTTTAGGGCAGTGCAGTGGTGTTCGGGCAGTGTAGGGGGTCGTGCTGGGGCTGGTGTTTCAGGGTTTAGGGCAGTGCAGTGGTTTTCGGGCAGTGTAGGCGGTCGTGCTGGGGGTGGTGTTTCAGGGTTTAGGGCAGTGCAGTGGTGTTCGGGCAGTGTAGGGGGTCGTGCTGGGGGTGGTGTTTCAGGGTTTAGGGCAGTGCAGTGGTGTTCGGGCAGTGTAGGGGGTCGTGCTGGGGCTGGTGTTTCAGGGTTTTGGGCAGAGCAGTGGTGTTCGGGCAGTGTAGGGGGTCGTGCTGGGGGTGGTGTTTCAGGGTTTAGGGCACTGCAGTGTTGTTCGGGCAGTGTAGGGGGTCTTGCTGGGGGTGGTGTTTCAGGGTTTAGGGCAGTGGTGTTCGGGCAGTGTAGGGGGTCTTGCTGGGGGTGATGTTTCAGGGTTTAGGGCAGTGCAGTGGTGTTCGGGCAGTGTAGGGGGTCTTGCTGGGGCTGGTGTTTCAAGGTTTAGGGCAGTGCAGTAGTGTTCGTGCAGTGTAGGGGGTCATGCTGGGGGCGGTGTTTCAGGGTTTAGGGCAGTGCAGTAGTGTTCGGGCAGTGTAGGGGGTCGTGCAGGGGGTGGTGTTTCAGGGTTTAGGGCAGTGCAATGGTGTTCGGGCAGTGTAGGGGGTCGTGCTGGGGGTGGTGTTTCAGGGTTTAGGGCAGTGCAGTGGTGTTCGGGCAGTGTAGTGGGTCATGCAGGGGGTGGTGTTTCAGGGTTTAGGGCAGTGCAGTGGTGTTCGGGCAATGTAGGGGGTCGTGCTGGGGCTGGTGTTTCAGGGTTTAGGGCAGTGCAGTGGTGTTCGGGCAGTGTAGGGGGTCTTGCTGGGGGTGGTGTTTCAGGGTTTAGGGGCAGTGGTGTTCGGGCAGTGTAGGGGGTCTTGCTGGGGGTGATGTTTCAGGGTTTAGGGCAGTGCAGTGGTGTTCGGGCCGTGTAGGGGGTCTTGCTGGGGGTCGTGTTTCAGGGTTTAGGGCAGTGCAGGGGTGTTCGTGCAGTGTAGGGGGTCGTGCTGGGGATGGTGTTTCAGGGTTTAGGCCAGTGCAGTAGTGTTCGGGCAGAGTAGGGGGTCGTGCACGGGGAATGGTGTTTCAGGGTTTAGGGCAGTGCAGTGGTGTTCGGGCAGTGTAGTGGGTCATGCAGGGGGTGGTGTTTCAGGGTTTAGGGCAGTGCAGTGGTGTTCGGGCAATGTAGGGGGTCGTGCTGGGGCTGGTGTTTCAGGGTTTAGGGCAGTGCAGTGGTGTTCAGGCAGTGTAGGGGGTCTTGCTGGGGGTGGTGTTTCAGGGTTTAGGGCAGTGGTGTTCGGGCAGTGTAGGGGGTCTTGCTGGGGGTGATGTTTCAGGGTTTAGGGCAGTGCAGTGGTGTTCGGGCAGTGTAGGGTGTCGTGCTGGGGGTGGTGTTTCAGGGTTTAGGGCAGTGCAGTGGTGTTCGGGCAGTGTAGGGGGTCGTGCACGGGGTGGTGTTTCAGGGTTTAGGGCAGTGCAGTGGTGTTCGGGCAGTGTAGGGGGTTGTGCTGGGGCTGGTGTTTCAGGGTTTAGGGCAGTGCAATGGTGTTCTGGCAGTGTAGGGGGTCGTGCTGGGGCTAGTGTTTCACGGTTTAGGGCAGTGCAGTGGTGTTCGGGCAGTGTAGGGGGTCATGCTGGGGCTGGTGTTTCAGGGTTTAGGGCAGTGCAGTGGTGTTCGTGCAGTGTAGGTGGTCGTGCTGGGGCTGGTGTTTCAGGGTTTAGGGCAGTGCAGTGGTGTTCGGGCAGTGTAGGGGGTCATGCTGGGGCTGGTGTTTCAGGGTTTAGGGCAGTGCAGTGGTGCTCAGGCAGTGTAGGGGGTCGTGCTGGGGGTGGTGTTTATGGGTTTAGGGTAGTGCAGTGGTGTTCGGGCAGTGTAGGGGGTCGTGCTGGGGCTGGTGTTTCAGGGTTTAGGGCAGTGCAGTGGTGTTCGGGCAGTGTAGGGGGTCGTGCTGGGGCTTGTGTTTCAGGGTTTAGGGCAGAGCAGTGGTGTTCGGGCAGTGTAGGGGGTCATGCTGGGGGTGGTGTTTCAGGGTTTAGGGCAGTGCAGTGGTGTTCAGGCAGTGTAGGGGGTCGTGCTGGGGTGGTGTTTCAGGGTTTAGGGGCAGTGGTGTTCGGGCAGTGTAGGGGGTCTTGCTGGGGGTGATGTTTCAGGGTTTAGGGCAGAGCAGTGGTGTTCGGGCAGTGTAGGGGGTCGTGCTGGGGGTGGTGTTTCAGGGTTTAGGGCAGTGCAGTGGTGTTCGGGCAGTGTAGGGGGTCGTGCTGGGGGTGATGTTTCAGGGTGTAGGGCAGTGGAGTGGTGTTTGGGCAGTGTAGGGGGTCTTGCTGGGGATAGTGTTTCAGGGTTTAGGGCAGTGCAGTGGTGTTTGGGCAGTGTAGGGGGCCGTGCTGGGGGTGGTGTTTCAGGGTTTAGGGCAGTGCAGTGGTGTTCGGGCAGTGTAGGGGGTCGTGAAGGGGGTGGTGTTTCAGGGTTTAGGGCAGTGCAGTGGTGTTCGGGCAGTGTAGGGGGTCGTGCTGGGGGTGGTGTTTCAGGGTTTAGGGCAGTGCAGTGGTGTTCGGACAGTGTAGGGGGTCGTGCAGGGGCTGGTGTTTCAGGGTTTAGGGCAGTGCAGTGGTGTTCGGGCAGTGTAGGGGGTCGTTCTGGGGGTAGTGTTTTAGGGTTTAGGGTAGTGCAGTGGTGCTTGTGTAGTGTAGGGGGTCGTGCTGGGGTAGTGTTGTAGGGTTTAGGGTAGTACATGTAGGAGAGTAGGATCTGCTTCACATGGGTACCCCCACTTTTTGCTGATGCTTCACTGTTTTTCGACATTAGTCTGGCTGGGGCCCTGCTAATCAGAACCCCAGCCTAGCTGCTTCTTCTCTAAAATGGTTTCCATGTGCCTTAGGCACATCACTGATTGGGATCTGGAGTGCCCTTATAAGTCCCTAGTATATGGTGTACTATGTACCAAGGGCATAGGTACCTCAGAGGCCTGCCAGGGGCTGCAGCATGTATTATGCCACCCCTGGAAGGCCATCCAAACTGACACCACAGGTCTGCTACTGCAGCCTGGGTAAGGTGGTGCATGCACCCCTTACTGTGATATAGGTTACCTATATCACGAAATACATACACACATATAAACCTATAAGTCACTCCTAAGGCAGGCCTTATCAATCCTAAAGGCAGAGTGCGTGGTTCCTATGTGAGAGGGTGCCCCTGCATGAGCAGGGCCCCTCTGCAGCGTTCGGAGACCATCTCTGATGCTGTTTGTAGTGCAGCCTGACCATATACTCTTAAGCGCATTATATCCTCGCGGTAAAATGCTAACTTTGGAATGGCTGCACCTAAACATGTCGTGTTTGGTGTCAAACATCTTGGAATACTACCCCCCACCAATTCTGGCGGCGGGGGTAGCATTCCACCCTTCTAGAGGGAAAGACATGTTAACCCTGACTAACCCGGTAACTTCTCTCCAGAGCCCTGGCATCACAAAATGGATGCTGCTGCCACAGACACGAGTCTGGCCTCCTGCTGCTGGACGAAACTCCGGCAGGGGAGGCCTGGACAATAGGTTTCCTGTCCCAGGGAGGTGTGACCACCTCCCCAGACAGGATAATGTGTATTGGGGCTGGGCGGGAGCACCATCTGTGTGCTTTGAAGTCCTGCACTGGGGGCACATTTGGTGTCCCTGTGCATACCCCAGTTCAAACCGGATCAGGGGCTTCCAGCCCCTGCTTTGGCGCGAACTGGACAAAGGGAAAGGGGTGTAGCCACCCCTCTGCCCTGACCCACCCATAGGTGGGGCCACAGAGTAGTCCAACCCCTATCTTTAGAATAAAGGTAGGAACCCAGTCCTTAGGACTTTAGATTATACCTGGACGAAACTCTGAAACGGAATCCTGGACCTTCGACGCTCTACGACAAGATTAGAGGACTGAAGAATCTCCCTTGGGGTCAAGGAGTGACTCCCCTGCTTGGCAGGCACCAAAGAAGCATCTGTCCGGTTCGCATTTCTGAAGCTCCCGTCGGACGCCGAAGTCATCGCATCACCAGAGGTGGATTCTCAGACTTCCCCGAGGCTACCCTGAGTCCCCAGCAAAGCTGAGACCCGTGGCTATCGTGGGTGACTTGAGACCGTGACCCCTGGACACCGAGCACATTTGCAAGTGCATCCTCTTCTGGGTCTCCCAAGAAGTTGTGCTTTGGGCTCCGAGTAGCCCTAGCCTCCAGCACTACCTGCACCGAAGATCACTGGCCCCCACTCCACGAGTGTCCTGTAAGCCAGCTCCACGAGCGGCATCACAAGGCTCCTTCGCGGTCGCTAGCCCGTTGGCTAGTAGCCCTTAACGAAGGCCAATCCTTTTCTTTCTTGGCATCCTGGTTGCTCCAGGCCTGCCCTCACTTACCCTCGCTGGGTGAGTTCCACAGACCTTGCTGGTCTGCACCATCGACAATCTACATCTTCCTCGAGACTTGCCGTTGCCAAGGCTTGTTGGGTCCAATCCGGTCGCCGACACCTCAGCACTCGACAGACATTGTGTACCAGCCCGAATCCTGCTCCTGGTCACTGACAACGCCTCCTGGACCTCGTGGCTGAAGAGTCAAGACGACCGTCAACGCACCTGAAGCACTCGACATCGGTGGGCATCTGTCCATCGCCTTCCTGGTCACTGGCTAGTGACCCAGACTCTGTTCCCTCTGCTTTCAGGTTCACCAGAACTCCGATCCACTCTTGGATCCACCCGGACACTTTTCTCTTGGCCGCCAGCAGCACTTTGCAGCAGATCGCCATTCGAATCGACGACGAAACCCGACCCCGAAAGGCACCTATGCACCCGGCTTCCCTGGGTGAGGTAACATGAGTACTCCGGTGCTCCCGTGGGTAGAGACTCTTCAAAGTCCTAGATCTCAAAGGGTTTTGTCCTAGTCCTCTTTTAAGTGTCCCTTTCCTCTATTTTCCCGATCCCGACTTTCTCCATAGAAGTTAACGGCGTATCGCGGTTGTGTATTTACACTGCACGCGTCTCCCGTGGGTCCCCTGTGTCACTACCTTGGGTGGTTCCTTGTGGTCCAAGCACTTCTAGAGGCTCTAGGCCTAGTGTCTAGTTCAGTCGTGGTTCGCATACCACTTTATTGGTATATGGTTTGGTACGCCCCTAGGGCCCAAACGTGTATTTGTGCTATTACTGTGAATTAATAACTTATAACTTATGTACTTCGAACTCTAGCCTCATAAAGAGACTAGAGGGGTGTGTTTAGCAATAAATACATATATTTTGAATATATACCTGGTGTGGTGCTCTTTCATTTGGTCACTCAAGAGATTATAGACTGGTAAAACAAGCTGCTTTACATTCCTTCAAGACTTAGCCTGAAGGCTGCTCTCCATAGCTACCACTAGGATAGCTTTCAATAAGGTTGTCTTTAACCTATCTCCAATAAGGGGTTGTTTGGACTGGTGCAAGGTGCCCACTATAATTAGTGGACAGCATATGCCAGGCCAACTTCTCACATTGGTGTGCAGCGTGTGGGATTCCAGCTTGCTATTGTTTTACCAGATAATCTCAATTGAATTGATCAACTGAAAACCACTAAAGGTACCTAAGGTACATATAATTTAAGCTTAGAATAACAGTAAGTTCTACTGAACTTAGAGTTGTGTGTTAAGGGATAGCACAACCCTTTCTACAACTCAAGAGAGTTTAGTAGGCCACACTAGAGTAGGTAGTGCATACACCACACCACACTAGTAATGTCTTTAAGGGCAGGATCCAAAGAATCCTTGCAGGAAGCCATTGAGCTTCCACCCTCCAAGTATGATACACTCCCATTCTTGGAATTGAGAGCTTTATGCAACTTGAGAAAAATAAGGACAGGCCAAAGCCCCACCACCCAACACCTCAAGGAGTTGTTGGTGGCTTATGACCTTAGTAAGCCCTTGGGGACTGAAGGGGTAGGAGCTGAGGGTGGGGCAGAAGATGAGGATGGGACCAGGGGTACCAGTACCCCCAGCCCCCCCTCTGAAACTGACCAGGAGGGTGACAATGACCCTGACCTGGATAATCCAACCCCTCCTGAGGAAGAGGAAGAGGAGGATCAGAATGAGGCTCCCTTTGTTCCCCCAGGAAGGATTGTGAGTGTGCCCAGAAGGTCTAGATCTTCTTCTCAGGAGTCTAACCACTCTGGCACCTCAATAGGGAGCTCTGTCTCATCTCATAGGAGGGAATCCTCTCATGAGAGAAGAAAGAGGCTGGTTCAATATGAGGAAGCTCAGCTTGAACTCAAAAAGAAGCAACTAGCCATAGACAGGGAGTCCCTAGATCTCTTTAGAGAGAGAAGAAAGTTGGGACTAGAGTCCCATGGTGGCAGCCATATCCCTAGAGATAGGGAAAGGTCCTATGACCATAGGAACCTGAGCAAGATTGTCCCTCCCTATGAGAATGGGGATGACATCCACAAGTGGATAACTGCTCTAGAGAGGGCCTGTAAGGTACAGAAGGTCCCTCAGGAGCAGTGGGCAGCAATCTTGTGGCTCTCCTTTGCTGACAAAGGTAGAGATAAGCTCCTCACTGTTAGAGAGGAGGATGCTGATAATTACAAGGTCTTGAAGAGTGCTCTTATTGATGGGTTTGGCCTAACCACTGAACAGTACAGGTTGAAGTTCAGAGACACCCAAAAAGCACAGACTCAAGACTGGGTAGACTATGTGGATTGTTCTGCCAAGGCTCTGGAAGGCTGGTTGATGGGCAGTAAGGTGTGTGACTTCTCAGGATTGTACAATCTGATAATGAGGGAGCAGATTCTTAATAACTGTCAAAATCAGCTGTTGCATCAATACCTGGTAGACTCTGATCTGACCTCTCCCCAAGAATTGGGAAAGAAGGCAGACAAATGGGTCAGAACCAGGGTGAAGCAGAAGGTACAGAACCAAGGTGGGGAAACCAAGAAGCAAGATGCTAAGAACTCTGAAAAGGGTGGGGAGAAGGGTAAAGATCAAAAGTCTTCATCAGGCCCCCAAAAATCTTCTTCTGGTGGGGATTCACAGTCTACAAAAGGGAAAGGCCAAAGAAAACCATGGTGCAAGGTCTGTAAGCAAAAGACCCACTGGACCAGTGATTGCACCAAGTCCAAAGACTCCAGTCCAGCACCCACCAATGCCCCTAAGGCACCTGTTCCCCCTAGTACAGTTGGTGGAAGTGCTCCAGCAAAGGGTTTAGTAGGGTTCACCCTGGGAACTGAGTTGGGCTCTGACTTAGTCAGAGAACTGACTCAGGCTGTGTTAGTCTGTGATGGAGGCATGGATGTGCCCTCCTCTATGAGTCCCAGTAATCTGGGCAAGTACAGACAACAGCCTTTAATAAATGGACGTGAGGCTTTGGCATTTAGGGACACAGGGGCAAGTGTCACAATGGTGACACAAGACCTTGTGAATCCTGGGCAAGTTATACTTGGTGAGATGTACCAAGTGACCAATGCTAGCAATGTCAGAACAGACCATACTCTGGCAGTTGTTAACTTCTCCTGGGGAGGGGTAACTGGCCTTAAGAAGGTTGTGGTAAGTGCAAACCTACCAGTCGAATGCTTGCTTGGCAATGACTTAGAGACTTCTGCTTGGGCAGAAGTGGAGCTCAGGACCCATGCAGAAATGCTGGGGATCCCTGCAGATGTGTTTGCTGTGACCAGGTCACAAGCCAAAATGTCTAGCACTGAACAGGCCTTGGATTCTGGAAGAATGGACCAAGTGCCTTCCAAGAGGAGGAGTAGTAGGGTTAAGGCAGTGCCTTCCCCCTTGGCTCAGGAGGAAGATCAGTCCCTTGAGGGGGATGATCTCAGCCCTGAAGAAGGAACTGTCCCAGAGGAACTTGAACCTGACCAGGTTGAGTTCTTGGGGACAGGGGGACCTTCTAGGGCAGATCTGAGCCAGGAGCAGCAGAGCTGCCCCTCCCTTGAACCCCTCAGACAGCAAGCTGCTGCTGAGGCTGCTGGGAAAGCTAGTGGTCCCCATACAGTGTATTGGGATGATGGACTCCTGTACTCAGAGAGTAGAGACCCCAAGCCTGGTGCTACCAGGAGGTTGGTAATACCTTTGAAGTTCAGGGGCTTCCTATTGACCCTAGCCCATGATATTCCCTTAGCAGGTCACCTGGGCCAGAACAAGACTTGGGACAGAATTGTCCCTCACTTTCACTGGCCCCACATGTCTGAAGACAGTAAGGAGTTTTGTCGCTCCTGTGTAACCTGCCAAGCCAGTGGCAAAGCAGGTGGCACTACAAAGGCCCCCTGATACCACTACCTGTGGTGGGGGTGCCCTTTGAGAGGGTAGGGATTGACATTGTTGGTCCCATGGATCCCCAAACAGCCTCTGGGCACAGGTTTATCCTGGTGGTAGTGGATCATGCCACCAGGTACCCAGAAGCTATTCCCCTCAGGACCACTACAGCACCTGTGGTGGCAAGGGCCCTCCTGGGAATCGTCTCAAGAGTGGGCTTTCCTAAGGAGGTAGTATCAGACAGGGGTGCTAACTTCATGTCTGGGTACTTAAAAGCAATGTGGAAGGAGTGTGGAGTGACTTATAAGTTCACCACACCCTATCACCCACAATGCAATGGTTTAGTTGAGAGATTCAACAAAACCTTGAAGGGCATGATTAAAGGGCTCCCAGAAAAGCTTAGGCGTAGATGGGACATACTCTTGCCCTGCCTTTTATTCGCATATAGGGAGGTGCCTCAGAAGGGGGTTGGTTACAGCCCTTTTGAACTTCTGTTTGGCCACCCTGTGAGGGGTCCACTGTGCTTGGTGAAGGAAGGATGGGAGTTACCTCTCAAGCCCCCAAAGCAAGATATAGTGGACTATGTACTTGGTCTCCGCTCCAGGATGGCTGAGTACATGAAAAAGGCAACCAAAAACCTTGAGGCTAGCCAGGAACTTCAAAAGGCCTGGCATGACCAAAGGCTGTTCTGACTGTTTACCAGCCAGGACAGAAGGTGTGGGTGTTGGAGCCAGTGGCCCCAGCAGCTCTCCAAGACAAATGGAGTGGACCCCACACTATTGTTGAGCAGAAGGGTGAGGTTACCTACTTAGTAGACCTAGGAACACCCAGGAGTCCCCACAGGGTTCTCCATGTCAACAGGTTAAAACCATATGTGGACAGGGCAGACATGGGCTTGCTCATGGCTACTGATGAAGGGCAGGAGGAAGAGAGTGACCCACTCCCTGACCTGCTCTCACAGAACCCTGACGATGGGTCAGTAGATGGTGTAGCCTTGGCAGGCAGCCTCACTACCCAGCAACAAACTGATTGTAGGCAAGTTCTCAATCAGTTTAGACATATGTTTTCACTGACACCCAGTCAGACCACCTGGTGCACTCATGAAGTGGACACTGGGGACAGTCTGCCTATTAAAAATAAGATTTATAGGCAACCTGACCATGTCAGGGACTGTATCAGGACTGAAGTCCAGAAAATGTTGGAATTGGGAGTTATTGAACCCTCAGATAGCCCTTGGGCTAGTCCAGTGGTCCTTGTACCAAAACCTCACACCAGTGGTGGAAAAAGAGAGATGAGGTTTTGTGTGGACTACAGGGGTCTCAATGCAGTTACTATGACTGATGCTCATCCAATACCCAGGGCAGATGAGCTCATAGATACTTTGGCCTCTGCCAAATATCTCAGCACATTTGACCTAACTGCTGGCAACTGGCAGATCAGACTAGCTGATACTGCAAAGCCCAAAACAGCATTCTCAACCCCTAGTGGGCATTATCAATTTGTGGTAATGCCCTTTGGTCTGAAGAATGCACCTGCCACTTTCCAGAGGTTGGTGAATACAGTTCTCACAGGACTGGAAGCCTATAGTGCAGCTTATCTAGATGATATTGCTGTCTTTAGCTCCACCTGGGAGGATCACCTGGTCCACCTCAGGAATGTTTTACAGGCCCTGCAAAAGGCAGGCCTGACTATCAAGGCCACTAAGTGCCAGATAGGGCAGAGTCAGGTTGTGTACCTGGGCCACCTTGTGGGTGGAGGCCAGGTTCAACCTTTGCAGAGCAAGATCCAGACCATCATGGACTGGACTGCTCCCACTACCCAGACTCAGGTGAGAGCCTTCTTAGGCCTGACTGGGTACTATAGGAGATTTGTCAAGGGGTATGGATCAATAGTGACACCCCTGAATGACTTAACTTCTAAGAAAATGCCCAAAAAGGTTCAGTGGACAGCTAGCTGTCAAAAGGCATTTGATGACCTCAAGCAGGCCATGTGCACTGCTCCAATTCTGCAGAGTCCTGATTACTCCAAGAAGTTCATTGTTCAAACTGATGCATCTGAATTGGGGGTAGGGGCTGTACTGTCACAATTGAATGAAGAAGGTCAGGATTAGCCAGTAGCTTTCATTAGCAGAAGGCTGACCCCTAGAGAGAAACGTTGGTCAGCCATAGAGAGGGAGGCCTTTGCTGTGGTCTGGGCTCTGAAGACGTTGAGGCCATACTTATTTGGTACCCACTTCCTGGTTCAGACAGACCATAAGCCCCTCTTATGGCTAAAACAAATGAAGGGTGAAAACCCCAAACTGCTTAGGTGGTCCATTTCCCTACAGGGGATGGACTTTACAGTGGAACATAGGCCTGGGAGTAACCATGCGAATGCAGATGGACTCTCTAGGTATTTCCACTTAGAACATGAAGACTTAACTGGGCAAGGTTAGTTTAATGTCCCTACGTTTGGGGGGGTTGTGTAGGAGAGTAGGATCTGCTTCACATGGGTACCCCCACTTTTTGCTGATGCTTCACTGTTTTTCGACATTAGTCTGGCTGGGGCCCTGCTAATCAGAACCCCAGCCTAGCTGCTTCCTCTCTAAAATGGTTTCCATGTGCCTTAGGCACATCACTGATTGGGATCTGGAGTGCCCTTATAAGTCCCTAGTATATGGTGTACTATGTACCAAGGGCATAGGTACCTCAGAGGCCTGCCAGGGGCTGCAGCATGTATTATGCCACCCCTGGAAGGCCATCCAAACTGACACCACAGGTCTGCTACTGCAGCCTGGGTAAGGTGGTGCATGCACCCCTTACTGTGATATAGGTTACCTATATCACGAAATACATACACACATATAAACCTATAAGTCACTCCTAAGGCAGGCCTTATCAATCCTAAAGGCAGAGTGCGTGGTTCCTATGTGAGAGGGTGCCCCTGCGTGAGCAGGGCCCCTCTGCAGCGTTCGGAGACCATCTCTGATGCTGTTTGTAGTGCAGCCTGACCATATACTCTTAAGCGCATTATATCCTCGCGATAAAATGCTAACTTTGGAATGGCTGCACCTAAACATGTCGTGTTTGGTGTCAAACATCTTGGAATACTACCCCCCCCGCCAATTCTGGCGGCGGGAGTAGCATTCCACCCTTCTAGAGGGAAAGACATGTTAACCCTGAGTAACCCGGTAACTTCTCTCCAGAGCCCTGGCATCACAAAATGGATGCTGCTGCCACAGACACGAGTCTGGCCTCCTGCTGCTGGACGAAACTCCGGCAGGGGAGGCCTGGACAATAGGTTTCCTGTCCCAGGGAGGTGTGACCACCTCCCCAGACAGGATAATGTGTATTGGGGCTGGGCGGGAGCACCATCTGTGTGCTTTGAAGTCCTGCACTGGGGGCACATTTGGTGTTTTTAGTTTTCTGTTTTTAGTTTTCTGTATATTCCGGCTTTGGTACCATTATATTCATTCTTTGAGTTGTTTAGGCCTACTATGGGCACAGTTTAAAGATTTGCTAGTGTTGTTACATCTGAGCACCCGATGGCCCTTTTTTTAAAAATTCTGCGTCATCTAGCTGTATGCGGTGTCTCTCATTTATTGTGTCCTTTGTCATGTTTGTTTTGCTTTTGGCACTGATTAAAGATTGTATTAGTGCCAGTATATTGCAACACATAACGCTTATTTATTATGCGTTACCTTAGTTGCTTCTGTTCTTATTTTTACAGCAACTTTTGAGTGCTTTATTAAAACTAACTCCTTGGGCCAGACGAGTCTTTTCCTGCCCCCAGCGTCTCTACATCTCCTACTGAATATCGGATTTCAGGTAATTAGTAGGTGTATTAACTGGTCTCCTATATTGTTGAGCGCTTGGAAACAGTCGTCCTTTTTCTATGCCGCCACCTTTAGCGCCATTAATATGTCGTTTTTCATCTTCAATCAGAAACTCTGCTTGTTATTTGAATTTTATCAACACCTCAGCTCAGGCCTTTCCTGTGGAACATCGTACTAAAATTACGCCATCGAGTTTCTGTGTACGGCACTTTCTGGCACAGCCTATTGGTCAGCTGTTCAATTCACCGGTAGGCATTTAGCCAGTTTTTGGTTCGTCTTCTTTATCTTTTCATCTTTCCCCTGTGCGAATGGGTTATTTGTATTTTCTTCTTCTTTTTTCTCAGATTTGCAAATAGTATTTCTTTTTATATTCTGTATTTCAAATATTCGTATGTCTGTTTGCATTTGTTTATGTCTATGTATCAGCGATGTCTTTTTATTGTGGTTTTGCCTATTCCACTTTGCTCCATGTTTGTTCTAATTCCCTTTTATTCTTCTTTATTTGTTTGAATGTGCACTACCTAAGTATCATCCTTTTTTCCGCCCAAATAGAATTAAATGTTTCTTCTATCAATGGTCTATCTGAACAGTGCTGCAGGAATTGTTTATCATGTTAATATTTTTGTTTAATTTAACCGGTTTATTTTTCTAAATATGACATATGCCTACAGGTCTTGTTAACTAGTTGTAGGAATGATCTATATGTTTGTTTATTTAATTTCAGAAATTTCCCCACCACCCCCCTGTCGAGGTATCCACGCCCTGATGAAGGTGTTTAGCCACATTTGGCTTGTACACCGAAACGCGCGTCGGCGTTTGTGATACTTCTATGATCAGTTGAATGTTGTTTTATTAGATTCATGATATCTATCGAATATATTATTATTCATTGTCTCTTTGTATCGTTTTAGTCATGGTATGCAGGTCGTTTGTTTGCATGAAAGAAGTATGTTAGTAGGTCTGTAGTTGTGAGTTGTTTATATGAGTGGTGGGATCACGTACATGTATTTATTTAATAATTATTTTTCTTGTACTACATCTGAGTTTTTGTATTTTCATTGAAAAAATAAATCTATTTTGTTATAATTTTGTTTTTTCTTCCTTTCAGCACTGTTCACATGTTTTTATCATATGACGTTTAGCATATTATTAAATATATAGGTAGGGGATCTTTGCTTGTTTGATTGCCTTCTGTTTCCCCTATGATCCCACTACCTTTATTTGCCTAGATAGGGGCCCCCTTTGTTTGATTGCCCACCCATAGGTGGGGCCACAGAGTAGTCCAACCCCTATCTTTAGAATAAAGGTAGGAACCCAGTCCTTAGGACTTTAGATTATACCTGGACGAAACTCTGAAACTGAATCCTGGACCTTCGACGCTCTACGACAAGATTAGAGGACTGAAGAATCTCCCTTGGGGTCAAGGAGTGACTCCCCTGCTTGGCAGGCACCAAAGAAGCATCTGTCCGGTTCACATTTCTGAAGCTCCCGTCGGACGCCGAAGTCATCGCATCACCAGAGGTGGATTCTCAGTCTTCCCCGAGGCTACCCTGAGTTCCCAGCAAAGCTGAGGCCCGTGGCTATCGTGGGTGACTTGAGACCGTGACCCCTGGACACCGAGCACATTTGCAAGTGCATCCTTTTCTGGGTCTCCCAAGAAGTCGTGCTTTAGGCTCCGAGTAGCCCTAGCCTCCAGCACTACCTGCACCGAAGATCACTGGCCCCCACTCCACGAGTGTCCTGTAAGCCAGCTCCACGTGCGGCGTCATGAGGCTCCTTCGCGGTCGCTAGCCCGTTGGCTAGTAGCCCTTAACGAAGGCCAATCCTTTTCTTTCTTGGCATCCTGGTTGCTCCAGGCCTGCCCTCACTTACCCTTGCTGGGTGAGTTCCACAGACCTTGCTGGTCTGCACCATCGACGATCTACATCTTCCTCGAGACTTGCCGTTGCCAAGGCTTGTTGGGTCCAATCCGGTCGCCGACACCTCAGCACTCGACAGACATCGTGTACCAGCCCGGATCCTGCTCCTGGTCGCCGACAACGCCTCCTGGACCTCGTGGCTGAAGAGTCAAGACGACCGTCAATGCACCTGAAGCACTCGACATCGGTGGGCATCTGTCCATCGCCTTCCTGGTCACTGGCTAGTGACCCAGACTCTGTCCCCTCTGCTTTCAGGTTCACCAGAACTCCGATCCACTCTTGGATCCACCCGGACACTTTTCTCTTGGCCGCCAGCAGCACTTTGCAGCAGATCGCCATTCGAATCGACGACGAAACCCGACCCCGAAAGGCACCTATGCACCCAGCTTCCCTGGGTGAGGTAACACGAGTACTCCGGTGCTCCCGTGGGTAGAGACTCTTCAAAGTCGTAGATCTCAAAGGGTTTTGTCCTAGTCCTCTTTTAAGTGTCCCTTTCCTCTATTTTCCCGATCCCGACTTTCTCCATAGAAGTTAACGGCGTATCGCGGTTGTGTATTTACACTGCACGCGTCTCCCGTGGGTCCCCTGTGTCACTACCTTGGGTGGTTCCTTGTGGTCCAAGCACTTCTAGAGGCTCTAGGCCTACTGTCTAGTTCAGTCGTGGTTCGCATACCACTTTATTGGTATATGGTTTGGTACGCCCATAGAGCTCAAACGTGTATTTGTGCTATTACTGTGAATTAATAACTTATAACTTATGTACTTGAACTCTAGCCTCATAAAGAGACTAGAGGGGTGTGTTTAGCAATAAATACATATATTTTGAATATATACCTGGTGTGGTGCTCTTTCATTTGGTCACTCAAGAGATTATAGACTGGTAAAACAAGCTGCTTTACATTCCTTCAAGACTTAGCCTGAAGGCTGCTCTCCATAGCTACCACTAGGATAGCTTTCAATAAGGTTGTCTTTAACCTATCTCCAATAAGGGGTTGTTTGGACTGGTGCAAGGTGCCCACTATAATTAGTGGACATCATATGCCAGGCCAACTTCTCACAGTACAGTGGTGTTCGGGCAGTGTAGGGGGTCTTGCTGGGGGTGGTGTTTCAGGGTTTAGGGCAGTGGTGTTCGGGCAGTGTAGGGGGTCTTGCTGGGGGTGATGTTTCAGGGTTTAGCGCAGTGCAGTGGTGTTCGGGCAGTGTAGGGGGTCTTGCTGGGGGTAGTGTTTCAGGGTTTAGGGCAGTGCAGGGGTGTTCGTGCAGTGTAGGGGGTCGTGCTGGGGATGGTGTTTCAGGGTTTAGGGCAGTGCAGTAGTGTTCGGGCAGTGTAGGGGGTCATGCAGGGGGAATGGTGTTTCAGGGTTTAGGGCAGTGCAGTGGTGTTCGGGCAGAGTAGGGTGTCGTGCTGGGGGTGGTGTTTCAGGGTTTAGGGCAGTGCAGTGGTGTTCGGGCAGTGTAGGGGGTCGTGCACGGGGTGGTGTTTCAGGGTTTAGGGCAGTGCAGTAGTGTTCGGGCAGTGTAGGGGGTCGTGCTGGGGCTTGTGTTTCAGGGTTTTGGGCAGAGCAGTGGTGTTCGGGCAGTGTAGGGGGTCGTGCTGGGGGTGGTGTTTCAGGGTTTAGGGCAGTGCAGTGGTGTTCGGGCAGTGTAGGGGGTCGTGCTGGGGGTGGTGTTTCAGGGTTTAGGGCAGTGGTGTTCGGGCAGAGTAGGGGGTCTTGCTGGGGGTGATGTTTCAGGGTTTAGGGCAGTGGAGTGGTGTTTGGGCAGTGTAGGGGTCTTGCTGGGGATAGTGTTTCAGGGTTTAGGGCAGTGCAGTGGTGTTTGGGCAGTGTAGGGGGCCGTGCTGGGGGTGGTGTTTCAGGGTTTAGGGCAGTGCAGTGGTGTTCGGGCAGTGTAGGGGGTCGTGAAGGGGGTGGTGTTTCAGGGTTTAGGGCAGTGCAGTGGTGTTCGGCAGTGTAGGGGGTCGTGCTGGGGGTGGTGTTTCAGGGTTTAGGGCAGTGCAGTGGTGTTCGAACAGTGTAGGGGGTCGTGCAGGGGCTGGTGTTTCAAGGTTTAGGGCAGTGCAGTGGTGTTCGGGCAGTGTAGGGGGTCGTTCTTGGGGTAGTGTTTTAGGGTTTAGGGTAGTGCAGTGGTGCTTGTGTAGTGTAGGGGGTCGTGCTGGGGGTAGTGTTGTAGGGTTTAGGGTAGTGCAGTGGTGTTCGGGCAGTGTAGGGGGTCTTGCTGGGGGTGGTGTTTCAGGGTTTAGGGCAGTGGTGTTCGGGCAGTGTAGGGGGTCTTGCTGGGGGTGATGTTTCAGGGTTTAGGGCAGTGCAGTGGTGTTCGGGCAGTGTAGGGGGTCGTGCTGGGGATGGTGTTTCAGGGTTTAGGGCAGTGCAGTAGTGTTCGGGCAGTGTAGGGGGTCGTGCAGGGGGAATGGTGTTTCAGGGTTTAGGGCAGTGCAGTGGTGTTCGGGCAGTGTAGGGTGTCGTGCTGGGGGTGTTGTTTCAGGGTTTAGGGCAGTGCAGTGGTGTTCGGGCAGTGTAGGGGTCGTGCACGGGGTGGTGTTTCAGGGTTTAGGGCAGTGCAGTAGTGTTCGGGCAGTGTAGGGGGTTGTGCTGGGGCTGGTGTTTCAGGGTTTAGGGCAGTGCAATGGTGTTCTGGCAGTGTAGGGGGTCGTGCTGGGGCTAGTGTTTCACGGTTTTAGGGCAGTGCAGTGGTGTTCGGGCAGTGTAGGGTGTCATGCTGGGGCTGGTGTTTCAGGGTTTAGGGCAGTGCAGTGGTGTTCGTGCAGTGTAGGTGGTCGTGCTGGGGCTGGTGTTTCAGGGTTTAGGGCAGTGCAGTGGTGTTCGGGCAGTGTAGGGGGTCATGCTGGGGCTGGTGTTTCAGGGTTTAGGGCAGTGCAGTGGTGCTCAGGCAGTGTAGGGGGTCGTGCTGGGGGTGGTGTTTCTGGTTTTAGGGTAGTGCAGTGGTGTTCGGGCAGTGTAGGGGTCGTGCTGGGGCTGGTGTTTCAGGGTTTAGGGCAGTGCAGTGGTGTTCGGGCAGTGTAGGGGGTCGTGCTGGGGCTGGTGTTTCAGGGTTTTGGGCAGAGCAGTGGTGTTCGTGCAGTGTAGGGGGTCGTGCTGGGGATGGTGTTTCAGGGTTTAGGGCAGTGCAGTAGTGTTCGGGCAGTGTAGGGGGTCGTGCAGGGGGAATGGTGTTTCAGGGTTTAGGGCAGTGCAGTGGTGTTCGGGCAGTGTAGGGTGTCGTGCTGGGGGTGTTGTTTCAGGGTTTAGGGCAGTGCAGTGGTGTTCGGGCAGTGTAGGGGGTCGTGCACGGGGTGGTGTTTCAGGGTTTAGGGCAGTGCAGTAGTGTTCGGGCAGTGTAGGGGTTGTGCTGGGGCTGGTGTTTCAGGGTTTAGGGCAGTGCAATGGTGTTCTGGCAGTGTAGGGGGTCGTGCTGGGGCTAGTGTTTCACGGTTTAGGGCAGTGCAGTGGTGTTCGGGCAGTGTAGGGTGTCATGCTGGGGCTGGTGTTTCAGGGTTTAGGGCAGTGCAGTGGTGTTCGTGCAGTGTAGGTGGTCGTGCTGGGGCTGGTGTTTCAGGGTTTAGGGCAGTGCAGTGGTGTTCGGGCAGTGTAGGGGGTCATGCTGGGGCTGGTGTTTCAGGGTTTAGGGCAGTGCAGTGGTGCTCAGGCAGTGTAGGGGGTCGTGCTGGGGGTGGTGTTTCTGGTTTTAGGGTAGTGCAGTGGTGTTCGGGCAGTGTAGGGGGTCGTGCTGGGGCTGGTGTTTCAGGGTTTAGGGCAGTGCAGTGGTGTTCGGGCAGTGTAGGGGGTCGTGCTGGGGCTGGTGTTTCAGTGTTTTGGGCAGAGCAGTGGTGTTCGTGCAGTGTAGGGGGTCGTGCTGGGGATGGTGTTTCATGGTTTAGGGCAGTGCAGTAGTGTTCGGGCAGTGTAGGGGGTCGTGCAGGGGAATGGTGTTTCAGGGTTTAGGGCAGTGCAGTGGTGTTCGGGCAGAGTAGGGTGTCGTGCTGGGGGTGGTGTTTCAGGGTTTAGGGCAGTGCAGTGGTGTTCGGGCAGTGTAGGGGGTCGTGCACAGGGTGGTGTTTCAGGGTTTAGGGCAGTGCAGTAGTGTTCGGGCAGTGTAGGGGTTGTGCTGGGGCTGGTGTTTCAGGGTTTAGGGCAGTGCAATGGTGTTCTGGCAGTGTAGGGGGTCGTGCTGGGGCTAGTGTTTCACGGTTTAGGGCAGTGCAGTGGTGTTCGGGCAGTGTAGGGGGTCATGCTGGGGCTGGTGTTTCAGGGTTTAGGGCAGTGCAGTGGTGTTCGTGCAGTGTAGGTGGTCGTGCTGGGGCTGGTGTTTCAGGGTTTAGGGCAGTGCAGTGGTGTTCGGGCAGTGTAGGGGGTCATGCTGGGGCTGGTGTTTCAGGGTTTAGGGCAGTGCAGTGGTGCTCACGCAGTGTAGGGGGTCGTGCTGGGGGTGGTGTTTATGGGTTTAGTGTAGTGCAGTGGTGTTCGGGCAGTGTAGGGGGTCGTGCTGGGGCTGGTGTTTCAGGGTTTAGGGCAGTGCAGTGGTGTTCGGGCAGGGTAGGGGGTCGTGCTGGGGCTTGTGTTTCAGGGTTTTGGGCAGAGCAGTGGTGTTCGGGCAGTGTAGGGGGTCGTGCTGGGGGTGGTGTTTCAGGGTTTAGGGCAGTGCAGTGGTGTTCGGGCAGTGTAGGGGGTCGTGCTGGGGGTGGTGTTTCAGGGTTTAGGGCAGTGGTGTTCGGGCAGTGTAGGGGGTCTTGCTGGGGGTGATGTTTCAGGGTTTAGGGCAGTGGAGTGGTGTTTGGGCAGTGTAGGGGGTCTTGCTGGGGATAGTGTTTCAGGGTTTAGGGCAGTGCAGTGGTGTTTGGGCAGTGTAGGGGGCCGTGCTGGGGGTGGTGTTTCAGGGTTTAGGGCAGTGCAGTGCTGTTCGGGCAGTGTAGGGGGTCGTGAAGGGGGTGGTGTTTCAGGGTTTAGGGCAGTGCAGTGGTGTTCGGCAGTGTAGGGGGTCGTGCTGGGGTGGTGTTTCAGGGTTTAGGGCAGTGCAGTGGTGTTCGAACAGTGTAGGGGGTCGTGCAGGGGCTGGTGTTTCAAGGTTTAGGGCAGTGCAGTGGTGTTCGGGCAGTGTAGGGGGTCGTTCTGGGGGTAGTGTTTTAGGGTTTAGGGTAGTGCAGTGGTGCTTGTGTAGTGTAGGGGTCGTGCTGGGGGTAGTGTTGTAGGGTTTAGGGTAGTGCAGTGGTGTTCGGGCAGTGCAGGGGGTCTTGCTGGGGGTGGTGTTTCAGGGTTTAGGGCAGTGGTGTTCGGGCAGTGTAGGGGGTCTTGCTGGGGGTGATGTTTCAGGGTTTAGGGCAGTGCAGTGGTGTTCGGGCAGTGTAGGGGGTCTTGCTGGGGGTAGTGTTTCAGGGTTTAGGGCAGTGCAGGGGTGTTCGTGCAGTGTAGGGGGTCGTGCTGGGGGTGTTGTTTCAGGGTTTAGGGCAGTGCAGTGGTGTTCGGGTAGTGTAGGGGGTCGTGCAGGGGGAATGGTGTTTCAGGGTTTAGGGCAGTGCAGTGGTGTTCGGGCAGTGTAGGGTGTCGTGCTGGGGGTGTTGTTTCAGGGTTTAGGGCAGTGCAGTGGTGTTCGGGCAGTGTAGGGGGTCATGCACGGGGTGGTGTTTCAGGGTTTAGGGCAGTGCAGTAGTGTTCGGGCAGTGTAGGGGGTTGTGCTGGGGCTGGTGCTTCAGGGTTTAGGGCAGTGCAATGGTGTTCTGGCAGTGTAGGGGGTCGTGCTAGGGCTAGTGTTTCACGGTTTAGGGCAGTGCAGTGGTGTTCGGGCAGTGTAGGCTGTCATGCTGGGGCTGGTGTTTCAGGGTTTAGGGCAGTGCAGTGGTGTTCGTGCAGTGTAGGTGGTCGTGCTGGGGCTGGTGTTTTAGGGTTTAGGGCAGTGCAGTGGTGTTCGGGCAGTGTAGGGGGTCATGCTGGGGCTGGTGTTTCAGGGTTTAGGGCAGTGCAGTGGTGCTCAGGCAGTGTAGGGGGTCGTGCTGGGGGTGGTGTTTCTGGTTTTAGGGTAGTGCAGTGGTGTTCGGGCAGTGTAGGGGGTCGTGCTGGGGCTGGTGTTTCAGGGTTTAGGGCAGTGCAGTGGTGTTCGGGCAGTGTAGGGGGTCGTGCTGGGGCTGGTGTTTCAGGGTTTTGGGCAGAGCAGTGGTGTTCGTGCAGTGTAGGGGGTCATGCTGGGGGTGGTGTTTCAGGGTTTAGGACAGTGCAGTGGTGTTCGGGCAGTGTAGGGGGTCGTGCTGGGGGTGGTGTTTCAGGGTTTAGGGCAGTGGTGTTCGGGCAGTGTAGGGGGTCTTGCTGGGGGTGATGTTTCAGGGTTTAGGGCAGTGGAGTGGTGTTTGGACAGTGTAGGGGGTCTTGCTGGGGATAGTGTTTCAGGGTTTAGGGCAGTGCAGTGGTGTTTGGGCAGTGTAGGGGGCCGTGCTGGGGGTGGTGTTTCAGGGTTTAGGGCAGTGCAGTGGTGTTCGGGCAGTGTAGGGGGTCGTGAAGGGGTGGTGTTTCAGGGTTTAGGGCAGTGCAGTGGTGTTCGGCAGTGTAGGGGGTCGTGCTGGGGGTGGTGTTTCAGGGTTTAGGGCAGTGCAGTGGTGTTCGAACAGTGTAGGGGGTCGTGCAGGGGCTGGTGTTTCAAGGTTTAGGGCAGTGCAGTGGTGTTCAGGCAGTGTAGGGGGTCGTTCTGGGGGTAGTGTTTTAGGGTTTAGGGTAGTGCAGTGGTGCTTGTGTAGTGTAGGGGGTCGTGCTGGGGGTAGTGTTTTAGGGTTTAGGGTAGTGCAGTGGTGTTTGTGTAGTGTAGGGGGTCATGTTTTAGGGTAGTGCAGTGGTGTTTGGGTAGTGTAGGGGGTCGTGCTGGGGGTATTGTTTTAGGATTTAGGTTAGTGCAGTGGTGTTTGGGTAGTGTAGGGGATCGTGCTGGGGATAGTGTTTTAGGGTTTAGGGTAGTGCAGTGGTGTTTGTGTAGTGTAGGGGGTCATGCTGGGGGTAGTGTTTTAGGGTTTAGGATAGTGCAGTGGTGCTTGTGTAGTGTAGGGAGTCGTGCTGGGGTAGTGTTTTAGGGTTTAGAGTAGTGCAGTAGTGTTTTTGTAGTGTAGGGGGTCATGTTTTACGATGCAACGCTCCAATACCTGACCAGTCTGCACTACATAAAACTGCAAAAAAACTAAAAATAAAAAGTGTTTTGCACACTTTTGTCATTGGGCTATATGTGGGCTACATCTGGGTAATATTTGTGCTACATTTGGGCTCTTTTTTCTCTGGTGGCCATCTTGGAAGACTTCTTTGTTATGAAGTTTCCTAATTTCCTCATTTACTGCAGTCTCCTCAGTAGGAAATGCTTTCAGTTTTTTACTTTGATTCCATCAAGAAGGCATTCAGATGTGTCTCACATTTGCCATAAATTCAGAATTTTAGCACTCTAGTTGCTCATTAGATCACTGTACTAAAGCTACTGCTCACCAGGGAGTTAACTGGAAGTCTGCTGCTGGTATTGAAAGTGATTGTTTCAGTCTGCATGTCAGAATTTTCTAATGAAATAGAAGAGGATTTGAGATCTCACTTAAAACATGCCCTCATTTTTCTTTCTGCAGCACTAACCATAATTTCTATTTAAAAAAGAACCCCCTCATTTTGTTCCTTTTTAAATTAAATGTTTTAAGTATTAACGGTTTATTCCAATCAAGATGGCTTCCGGTGTGCCATACTTTTGTCATAAGTAAGGCTGTTAGCGCTCTAGTTGTTCTTTAGAACACTCTGGGAAGCTGCAGTAGAACACAAAGGCATCAACTGGCAGGCTGCTCCTGTTGAAATATAACAGGAAGATATTTGAGATCACACTTGAAACATGTCCTAATTTTTCTTTCTACAGCACTACCCATAATTTTTATGACAAAATTAACCCCATCATTTTGTTCCTTTTTAAATTAAATGTTTTAAGTGTTACCAGTTTATTCCAATCAAGATGGCTTCAGGTGTGCCATACTTTTGTCATAAGTAAGGCTGTTAGCACTCTAGTTGTTCTTTAGAACACTCTGGGAAGCTGCAGTAGAACACAAAGGCATCAACTGACAGGCTGCTCCTGTTGAAATATAACAGGAAGATATTTGAGATCTCACTTGAAACATGTTCTAATTTTTCTTTCTATAGCACTAACCATAATTTCTATGACAAAATGAACCCCATCATTTTGTTCCTTTTTAAATTAAATGTTTTAAGTGTTACCAGTTTATTCCAATCAAGATGGCTTCAGGTGTGCCATACTTTTGTCATAAGTAAGGCTGTTAGCACTCTAGTTGTTCTTTAGAACACTCTGGGAAGCTGCAGTAGAACACAAAGGAATCAACTGACAGTCTCTGCCCTTGTTGGATGTACATGTTTTACTGAGAATGTCAGACTTCATTCTCACATGACTGAGAAAGATAATGTGAATTTACAGAAAATATGCTCTCATTTTAGCTTCTGGAGCACCTTCCAAAACTGTATGGGACAAGCATGTGAAAATAGTTTTCTCTCAAACATGATTCATGATATCCCAGCAGAAGGTTTTTCACAGGGTAAAATCACCTTAGAACACACCACAATCCCTGAAATTAGTATGGTACCATCAACAAATGAATTCTAATGTAACTAAAGTCTGTTATCACCCTTAATAGTTCTCCTTTTGGTAACCCTCAAAATCTTTGATTCACTACAAGGCATTTCAATGGGGTACTATCATGTATATTGGTCTCAAGATGGCTGCCAGCAATTCCAGGATGAAGTGCTGACAGCCAATCAGATCTCACGATGACATGTGTGGTTAGGCTCCGCCCAGATATATATGTGTTTTTACCTTTGATTTTCTCAGCAACTACTGAACGGATTTACACCATTTAACAAAAGGGTTCTTTCTGAACCAAGAACTACCTCTTTGCCAAATTTGGTGTAATTCCGTTCAGCAGTTCGGGCTGTAGCCGTGTCTAAAGTTTCCTATGGGAAAATGAATGGGGAAAACACGTTTTGGGACCCCCTTTTTCTCGGCCCCGCTTGATGAATCACCCCGAGACTTTCAAGGTAGGAGCGGACCGGAGCGGGCCATAAAGTTTGAAAATTTCGCGAAGATTCGTCAACCGGCAAGAGAGTTATTTCAAATAGAATGTAGCGGATTTCCTATGGAAAATAGGTCCTAACTATAACTATCTACTGGCGACCGCCAGTAGATAATATATATATATATATATATATATATATATATATATATATATATATATATTACCTACTTGCGGTCGCCAGCAGGTAGTGATAGTTAGAATGTATTTTCCATAGGAAAAGCGTTTTTTGATTTGCCAATATCTTTGGTGACGTATGACGAATCTTTGCGAAATTTTCAAAACTAATGGGGCGCTCGGATCAGCTCCTGTCTTGAAAGTTTCTGAGGTATTCGTCAAGCGGGGGCTGAGAAAAAAGGGAGGTCTCAAAATGCGTTTTCTCCATGTTAATTTCCATAGGAATTTTGAAACAGGTTACAGCCCGAACTGCTTAATGGAATTACACCAAATTTGGAAAAAAAGGTAGCCCTTGGTTCAGAAAGCAACCTTTTTTTTAAATGGTGTAAATCCGTTCAGTAGTTCCTGAGAAATTAAAAAAAGAAAACTTTTGATATCTGAGCACCGAGGAGGAGTCGCGACTCCTCCCGGGCACGAGCTGCATTCTGATTGGCTGCCAACACTCCAAACCAGGAAGTGTTGGCAGCCAGAAAAAAGGTGAAAAAAGGATTAAAAAAAAACAAGAAAAGGGGGCAGGGTAGAAACCCCCTGACCCCCTAGGCCTGCTCAGGGGGTCCCACAGGGACCCCCAGCCCTAAAAAAGCATCTTTCTAAAAAACAAAATCAGCAGAATTTGCGCTGGGTACGCGAATCCTGCAGAGAAAATAAAAAAAAACGAAGCGTGGTCTCCCGCGCTTCGTTATCCTTAGGCCCCCGCAGCAATATTTATAATGTATATCCACCACCTCCCCGGGACTTTCTTTAATTATATGCGGGGGGCACGCGGCCCCCCCACAGCCCCGGGGGCTGCCACCTCCCCGGGACTTTGTTTAATATATGTGTGGGGGGGCTCCTGCCCCCCCACACTGCCCCAGGGACCACCACCTCCCCGGGGCACTGTATAATTATAAGCGGGGGGCCTCATGGGCCCCCCCAAGCCCCGGGGACTGCCAACTCCCCTGGGCTTAATTAAAAAAATTAAAGTGTGGGGGGGCTCCTGCCCCCCCACACTGCCCCGGGGACCACCACCTCCCCGGGGTGCTAAATATTCAAACACGGGGGTCCATTGCGGACCCCCAGGCCCCGGGGACCACCACCTCCCGGGCTTTAAACACTTGGGAGGGGGGGCACGCGGCCCCCCTCCAGGAGCCCTTGATGGCCTTGGGGACTGCCACCCTGCAATGTCCTGGGGTGCCCCCGGGACATTGCTGTTTGCTATGGCAGGGCAGGAGCACGGCTCCCGCCCTGTCATAGCAAACTCTGCTTTGGTTTTTGGAAGCGAGAGCAGGAAACCTGCTCTCGCTTCCAAAAACCAAAGCAGATTGCTTTTGCACAGGGGGAGCTGCATGTCAGCAGCTCCCCTTGTGCAAAAGCAATGCTGGCTTCCGCAGGAGGCGGGGAGCCAGCGGGACCGTAGGGGCTTTGGGGGTCCCCCCACGGTCCCCAACGGTGAGGCCAGGCCCCGGGGGATGGGGTCCCTGGGGCCAGAAGTGGCCCGGGAGGGGGGCAACGTGGCCCCCTCCCCTGTAATTATAAAAAAAAATGGGGAAAAAATGGCAGGCCAGCCCCGGGGGATGGGGTCCCCGGGGCCAAAAGTGGCCTAGGGAAGGGGGGCCACGCGGCCCCCCTTCCCCCAATTTCTTTAAAAAAAGAAGTCCATGCCCCTGGGGATGGGGTCCCCGGGGCCGAAATTGGCCTCGGGAGGGGGCCTTATTTTTTTAAAAAGGGGTCAGGCCCTGGGGTATTGGGTCCCCAGGGCCCCAAAAATATTAAAAGAAGGGGGGCCACACAGCCCCCCTTCTAAAAAAAATAATTTTAAAAGAATGCTGGCATCTCGCCGGAGGTGCCACACAGCTGGATTGCAGAGAGGTGGTCTGAGGCCACACCCCTTTATACACCACTCTGCAAACACGCATCTTGGTGCACTGCTGGTGGGGCGATGAGGTCCTCTTGTGTCCTGAGGACCTCAGGACACAAGTGGACTTCATCCCTTGAGCAGCAGTGCACCAAGAGCCGCGTTTGCAGAGTGGTGTAAAAAGGGGGCGTGGCCTCGGACCACTCTCAGCAATCCAGGTGTGTGGCGCTTACTGGAGGTACCTGGTGGGCTTGTTGGCCCCCAGGGACCCTCAGGAATGAAGGGGACTTAATACCCTAACTTAGAACGCGCCAGGAGGTGCATTTGCAGAGTGGTGGGGAAAGGGGGCGTAGCCTTTGTCCACCTCTCAGCAATCACACTGTGTGGGGCTTACTGGAGGTAAGAGGTAGGCTAGTTGGCCCCTAAAGGACCCCCAGCAGCAAAGGGGACTTCAATCCCCATCCAAGAGCGCGCCAGGGAGTGCGTTTGCAGAGTGGTGGGCAAAGGGGGCGTGGCCTGCTATGAGAACATAGCAATCCTGCTGTATGGGACTTACTGGAGGTAATACGAGGGGTAGTTGGCCCCCAAGGATGTCCTTGGGGGCCAAGTACCCCTCTTGTTACCTCCAGTAAGTCCCACACAGTAGGATTGCTAAGACGTCTTCGGAGGCCATGCCTCCTTTCTCCACCACTCTGCAAACGTGCCTCCTGGCAGACTACGGGATGGGGGATGAAGTCCACTTTACTCCTGAGGGACTTTGGGGGCCAAGAAGCCCTTCTGGTACCTCCTGTAAATCCTACGCAGGTTATAGTTATTAATTAGCATTTAAAAAACCTTTGAAATTCACTGAAAAAAACACCGGTTTCAGGGACGTTAAAGTTAGAAAATTTCATTTAAAAAACCTTAGATATTCACTGAAAAAACCATAGGTTTCAGTGACGTTATAGTTAGAAATTAGCATTTAAAAAACCTTTGAAATTCACTGAAAAAACCACAGGTTTCAGGGACGTTATAGTTAGAAATTAGCATTTAAAAAACCTTAGAAATTCACTGATAAAACCACAGGTTTCAGGGACGTTATAGTTAGTTGGACATTTCACTCGTACAAAACCAGAGAAATTCAGCTGTTATAGTTAGTTAAGCTAACTATAACTCGCGCCCCCGCAATGCACTGCTGATGACGTCACATATTACATTATTCATGACATGGTCAGTGACATCACTGATGACATCTCAAATGACATCACTGATGACATCACTGATGACATCATCCATATGATAATCTGCTGCACCTCCTCACACCCTAATATAACCTTTGATACACCCACTCTAAAATACAGACTACATTTTCGAAACCATAGACACACCAATAGCAGTTACTACATACCCACTCACAGATTCCTAGGTCTACACACACATCCAGTCATTCACCCATACAGTCACTCATACATGCAGTCACTCACCAATACAGCACTATCATTTGCACTCATACACCTATACAGACACTCACACACCGTCACTCATCCATAGAGTTACTCACACACCTAGTCAGTCATGCAAAGAATCAATCACACTCCCATTTACTCACCTATACAGTTATACACACACCACCTCACTTATTCATATAGATACTAACACATACTTACTCTCTTATACAATCACTGATACAAGCACACACTCATCCATACAGCCACTCTCACAATCACTTATTCTCACATATAGTCATGTATATACTCCAACACTCACATATACTGCCTTTCACATATGCAGTTACTCACACATGTACCACTGAGACATCCATTCACTCACCAACACACCCATACACACACACACCCACCCATACAGCCCTTCACAGATGCACTCTTGAACCCATACACCCAGTGAATCACCCACTCACACATCTATGCACAGAGTCACACACCCCCCACCCACCCACATAGACACTCAGGCACCCATAGAGATACTCAGACAACGAATCAATAACCCATATAGACACTCATTTAGCTACTCACCAACCCATGCAACCGCTTACACACCAACTGACAAACTAAACTGTGTGAATGTCTGTATCAGTCACTAACCCATGCATTCAGTAAGACACATTTAATCACTCACTTATACAGTCAGTCACGCACCTACTAAATCATCCATTCAGACACTTATACACCCACTCATTATTCAATACACCTTGGCCTATATATATATAAAACATATATAAACTTTACAGAAACACACAGTCACTGGATGATGTCATCAGTGATGTCATTTGAGATGTCATCAGTGATGTCATCAGCAATGTCACTGACCATGTCATGAATAATGTAATATGTGACATCATCAGCAGTGCATTGCGGGCGCGAGTTATAGTTAGCTGAACTAACTATAACGGCCGAATTTCTCTGGTTTTGTACGAGTGAAATGTCCAACTAACTATAACGTCCCTGAAACCTGTGGTTTTTTCAGTGAATTTTTAAGGTTTTTTAAATGCTAATTTCTAACTATAACGTCCCTGAAACCTATGGTTTTTTTCAGTGAATATATATATAACTCACGCCCCGCAATGCACTGCTGATGATGTCACATATTACATCACTCATGACATGATCAGTGACGTCATTGATGACATCACTGATGACATCTCAAATGCGAAATGTGATCCACGCGTTTCGGCTCGTCCGAGCCTTGATAACGATACAAGACGTCATTGTAGCTTCTTTATTTAAATGTACAAATGCCTCCAGTTGCCAACATTAACAAAGGACTACATATTACTTTAATCCAAAAAGCTGGCGGCCATATTGGCCTGGTCACAATGTGAAAATTCAGGAATTGATACAATAAAGAAATTAAAACAAGTGTTAATATGCACACAATGTCATTTCAGCATATCTTGCCCCGTGACCGCCGTACCTGTATGTTCGTCAACGTGACTTGTTCATAATAAACATACTTAGGATTGCAAACATCAACATAAACATTGGACTACACATTACTTTAAAGTGAAAGGCTATCGGCCATATTGATCTGGGCACGTTGCGTATTATAATGGTTCTTACATGAAAGAAAAGAAAAAAAAAGTGGTGTTAATATACACACACTATCCATAAATAAAATTCTAGCGATTATAGTTCCATTCCATTCACAGCTCATTTGAGATGTCATGAGTGATGTCATGAGTGATGTCACTGACCATGTCATGAATGATGTAATGTCTGAGGTCATAAGCAGTGCATTGCGAGGTGTAAGTTATAGTTAGCTCAGGCAACTATAACTGCTGAATTTCACTGGTTTTATACGAGTGAAATCTGAGTCTAACTATAACGTCCCTGTAATCTTTGTTTTTTTCAGCGAATTTCTAGTTTTTTTTAACGTTAAGTAAGATGCCTATCACAATGGATGGTGGGAGGTTGGAAGCAGGGCCTGGCCTGGCATTGTGCTGCCCCCACCCAAGCTTGCTGCTCCTGCCTCCCCTCCTCCTTGCCATCCATTGTCTAAGTCCATGCCCCTGTTCCCTCATTACAGACCTGTGTGGCCGTTGTTCTGCCACTGGCCTTCCCGCCTTCTCTGAACAGTTAGCTTGCTGCCACATCCCCCTCCTCCCTATCCTCTGTTGTCTGAATCCATGCACTAGCCTTCTCCCTCCTGCCATGCATGGTCTGATGTGCTGCCACTGCCCTCCATTTAGCATGATGTCCCAGTCCACTCCTCCTGCCCTCCATTGCCCAATTCTATGCCCCATCATTGACCTCCTGCTTATCCTCTGTGCTTAGCTTGCTGCCCCTACTCTCCTTCCCCCTGCCCTCCGATGTCTGTGTGCATGCCCCTGCTCCATCCTTTTTGCCCACCATGTTCCATGGACCTGCCACTTCTATCTACTCTGAGTGTTCTGTTGAGCTTCCACTCCCCTCCCACCTGCCTAGCATTGTCAGATGACTGTAACCTGTCCCTGCCACCTCCACCCTGCCTGTCCACGTTCCATGCCCCTATCCCCTTCCTCCTGTCCTCCATGGTCCATTTTACTGCCACACCCTTCTGCCCTCCCTGGTCTGTTGTGCTGCAACTGCTCCTCCTGCCTGCCCCGCGTGGTCTGTTGTGAGGCCCCTTCCCCTGAACTCTCTTGTCTGTGCCCAGCTCCTACCCCTCCCTTCTATCCTCCATGGTCCTTTCTGCATGCACCTGCCCCCTCCTTCTCGCCCATCATGGCCATTGTGCTGACACTAACCCTCCCGCTTGCCATGCATGGTCTTCTGTGCCGCCACAGCCCCTCCCACCTTCCCTGTGTGGTCAGCTAGCTGCCCCTGACCCCCTCCCACCTTCCCTCCATGGTCTGAGGGTATGCCATTATAGTCTCACTGTTGCTCTACATGGTGTGTCTTGCTTCTAGTGCCCATCCTGCCTGACCTCCATTGTCAGCTTGCTGCTCCTGCCCTGCCCCTGCCCTCTGTTTTCCATGTGCAGAGCCCTATTCCCTCCCCCCTGGCTTGTCTGTTCCATTGTAATGCCCCTGATCCCTACCTCCTGCCCTTTATGGTCCGTTATGCTGCAGCTTTCTCTCCTGTCTGTCCATTATGGTCAGCTAGCTGCCATTGCCTCTTTCCCCTCTGTTCTCTGTTGTCCATGTGCATCGTCCTGTCCCCTCCCTATTGCTTTCCATGAATTGTTGTGCTGCACTCCCGTCCCGCATGCCCTGTGTGGTGTATTGGGCTGCTGCAAACCCTGATGCCTGCCCTGTGAGGTCAGTTTGGTGCACCTGTCCATGTCCCTACCCCAATTCCTCCTGCCTTCCATGATCCAATGTACCATACTTGCTAATATTTTGAACTTGGTAAGAGGGAGATTTTGAAAAAAAAACTGGGGTATTGATTTTCCCCATTGACTTACATTGAAAAAGAGGAGAATGTAGACAGGAGACAGATCTAATAAAGCCCATTTGGGCTTAAAAACATTGGGCGTTTCCTGGCTGAATCGGGTCTGTTGGCATGTATGGTTGTACTACCACTGCCTCTTCCTTCTGCCCACAATGGTCTATTATATTGCCACAGCCTCTCTTGCCTGTCCTGCATTGTTGGTTTGTTGCCCCTGCCCCCCTTTTCACTGCCCTCCATAGTCTGTTGTGCTGCCACTGCCCTTCCTGCCTGCCCAGTGTGGTCAAATTGTTGCCTCTGCACCCTCCTACCTGCCTTCAATTTTCTGAGTCCGTGCCCCTGGCCTCTGCCTCTCAACAGTATCCTAATGAACAACTAGATTGCTAACATTCTATATTTATTACAAAAGTGTGGCACCCCTGACGTCATCTTGATGTAATCAAAACTGTAATACCTAGAGCATTTCCTTTAGAAATTACAGAAATGAGAGGGTATTATTTGCTTCGAAATCATGGTTAGTGCTCTAAAAAACTAAAATGAGGACATATTTTCTGAGTTTTCAAATAGCGACAAAGCACTTTTAAATTATTTGTTATCTTTATGTTTTTTTATCCAGTTGACCACTTGATTAAATGTTGCACTTAGGGGAGAGGATGTGGTATTACTTCCAGAGCTGCAGACTTTGCAACTGGGGAACCAGGTTGGAGTTTCTGCTTCAGCTCGACATTCTGTGATTCTGGTCAAATCACTTAATCTCCCCATGTCGACAACCAACATGAATTTGTCCTTGTGTGATGTAACCAATGCTCATGTAAAGCACTCCAATACCTGACCAGGCTGCACTATATAAAACTGCAAAAAAACAAAAAATAAAAAGTGTTTTGCACTCTTCTGTCATTGGGCTATACGTGGGCTACATCTGGGTGATATTTGTGCTACATTTGGGCTCTTTTGTCTCCGGTGGCCATCTTGGGAGATTTATTTGTTATGAAGTTTCCTAATTCCCGCATTTACTGCAGTCTCCTCAGTAGGAAATGCTTTCATTTTTATACTTTGATTCCATCAAGAAGGCATTCAGATGTGTCACACATTCGCCATAAATTCTGAATGTTAGCACTCTAGTTGCTCATTAGATCACTGTAGTAAAGCTACTGCTCACTAGGGAAGTCTGCTGCTGGTATTGAAAGTGCATGTTTCAGTCTGCATGTCAGAATGTTTTAATGAAATAGAAGAGGATTTGAGAAGTCACTCAAAATGTGCCCTAATTTTTCTTTCTTCAGCACTAATCATAATTTCCATGGCAAAATGAACCCCCTCAGTTTGTTCCTTTTTAAATTAAATGTTTTAAGTGTTACCAGTTTATTCCAATCAAGATGGCTTCAGGTGTGCCATACTTTTTTCATAAGTAAGACTGTTAGCGCTCTAGTTGCTCTTTAGAACACTCTGGGAAGCTGCAGTAGAACACAAAGGAATCAACAGACAGTCTCTGCCCTTGTTGGATGTACATGTTTTACTGAGAATGTCAGACTTCATTCTCACATGACTGAGAAAGATAATCTGAATTTACAGAAAATATGCTCTCATTTTAGCTTCTAGATCACCTTCCAAACCTCTATGGGAAAAGTATGAGAAAATAGTTGTCTCTCAAGCATGATTCATGATATCGCAGCAGAAGGCTTTTTCACAGGGTAAAATCACCTTAGAACACACCACAATTCCTAAAATTAGTATGGTACCATCAACAAATGATTTATAATGTAACTAAAGTCTTATTACCCTAGATACGTTCTCCTTTTTGTGACCCTCAAAACCTTCCATTCACTACAATGCATTTTAATGGGGTGCTATCATGTATATTGGTCCCAAGATGGCTGCCAACACTTCTTGAATGAAGTGCTGACAGCCAATCCGATCTCACGATGAGATGTGTGGTTAGGCTCCATGTCATGAGTGATGTAATATGTGACGTCATCAGCAGTGCATTGCGGGGGCGCGAGTTATAGTTAGCTGAACTAACTATAACGGGGGAATTTCACGGGGTTTGTACGAGTGCAATGTCCAACTAACTATAACTGTCCCTAAAACCTATGGTTTTTTCAGTGAATTGGTAAGGTTTTTTAAATGCTAATTCCTAACTATAACATGTCTGAAACCTATGGTTTTTTTCAGTGAATTTCAAAGGTTTTGTAAATGACAATTTTTAAATGTATTAATTGTTACATTTATTTTTTTGATACTGATTTACTACATTTTTTTAAACTATTTATTTTTAGATATTTTATTTTTTAAATTACATTGTAATTACATTATACATTACATTACAAAATATACTTTCTCAGAATGAATTACTTTAGTTTAAATACTTTGCAAATAGGCAATAGACTTTTAAGTACAGTAGTTACAGTTGTTGCAATGGGCAATTTCAAACACAATGCAACATTGAGCTCAATGTGAATTTCTAGTTAAATGCAATTCGTTACTTTATGGATTACTTTTCTAACCACAGGACTCGATCCTAGATTCAGTCCTGGGACATCTCCTGTAAACAGTTGAGTAAAAGTGTTTTGGTTACAGTAGTGATTTTTAAGGAATATTATTGTATTTTAAAAGTTGACAAACTTTTTCACATAGAATCACCAATGTTATCCTATGGGAGGAAATTCACTTAGCAGGTAAGTAGTGTTATCGTTACTTTTTCTTACTCAGTGGTGGATCCTGGATCCAGCACTGGTGCATCTCCTGTAAACAGTTGAAAGAATGCGTTTAAGTCATACAGGCGATTTTTAAGGAATATTTGTAGTTTGTGAAAATCGACACTGAAACTTTTCTGCTGAAAACCAGGCAATGGATTCCTATGGAAGGAAATACAAGTTACTGGTAAGTACGGTTAGAATTACTTTTCAGGGTCAGTGCTGGGCTAAAAGATGCAGCACTGGGTTCTCTCCTGATAACAGGTGAGTAAATCGGAATTCGTAGTTCGGCTGATTTTAGAGGAATATTATAAAGTTCCAAAACTCCACACTTAGAAGAATTTCCAAGTGAAACCAGTCAATGTTAGCCTATGGAAGGAAATTCAAGTTACTGGTAAGTACGGTTAAAATTACTTTTCAGGATCAGTACTGGGCTCAAAGATGCAGCACTGAGGTCTCTCCTGATAACAGGTGAGTAAATCGGAATTCGTAGTTCTGCTGATTTTAGAGGAATATTTGTATGTTTCAAAAATCGACACTTTGAAGAATTTCCAAGTGAAACCAGTCAATGTTAGCCTATGGAAGGAAATTCAAGTTACTTGTAAGTACAGTTAAAATTACTTTTCAGGATCAGTACTGGGCTCAAAGATGCAGCACTGAGGTCTCTCCTGATAACAGGTGAGTAAATCGGAATTCGTAGTTCGGCTGATTTTAGAGGAATAATTGCACAATGGTGAAGGAAGGGGGTGGGGCCTGAGGTGACATGTCTGCAAACACGCCCTGTGGCGCGTTTTAAGTTGGAGAATTAATTCCTCCTCAATCCCGAGGGACCCTAGGGGCCAACTAGCCCACCAGATACCTCCAGTATGCGCCAGAGAGCTGCGTTGTAGAGAGGTGTTCAGAGGCCACGCCCCTTTTTACAACACTCTGCAACGCAGCTCCGTGGCGCTTACTGGAGGTACCTGGTGGGCTAGTTGGCCCCCAGGGACCCTCAGGATTGAAGGGGATTTAATTCCCCATCTTAAAACGCGCCAAGGGGCCTGTTTGCACACATGTCACCTGAGCCCGCCCTCCCTTCACCACTGTGCAAATGCGCCCCGTGGTGCGTTTTAAGTTGGGGGATTAAGTCCCCTTGAATCCTGAGGGTCCCTGGGGTCCAACTAGCCCACCAGGTACCTCCAGTAAGCGCCACAGAGCTGCGTTGCAGAGAGGTGTAAAAAGGGGCATGGCCTGGACCACCTCTCTGCAATGCAGCCCCCTGGTGCATACTGGAGGTTCCTGGTGGGCTAGTTGGCCCCCAGGGACCCCCAGTATTGAAGGGGAATTCATTTCCCAACTTAAAACGCGCCACAGGGCGCGTTTGCAGAGTGTTGCTGGGAGGGGGCAGAGCCTCGGCACGATCACGTGTTTTTTTGTTTTTTGGAAGGGGGGCTGTGTGGCCCCTCTTCTTTTTACTTTTTTGGGCCCGGGGGACCCCATCCCCCAGGGTCTGACCCCTTTTTTAATAAAAAAAAAAATAATTAACGGGAAGGGGGCCGCGTGGGCCCCCCTCCTGTGGCCAATTCCGACCCTGGGGACCCCATCCCCTAGGGCATGGCCAAATATATATTTTTGTTTATGGAGGGGGGCTGCGTGGCCCCCCTCCTAAGGCCTCTACTGGCCCCGGGACCCCATCCCCCGGGGCGGCCTTTATTTTTTTTTAATAAAATGTTTTAATTTTGGGGGGGAGGGCCGCGTGGCCCCTCTCCCGGGCCACTACTAGCCCCGGGGACCCCATCCCCCGGGCTGGCCCTCTCCGTTGGGGACCGTGGAGGGGTCCCCAATGCCCCCACGGTCCCGCCAGCTCCCCGCGTCCTGCGGGAGCCGGCATTGCTTTTCCACATGGGGAGCTGCTAAGATGCAGCTCCCCGTGTGGAAAAGCAATCTGCTTTGGTTTTTGGAAGAGAGAGCAGGTTTCCTGCTCTCTGTTCCAAAAACCAAAGCAGTTTGCTATGACAGGACGGGAGCCGCGAGGCTCCCGTCCTGTCATTGCATACAGCAGTGTCCCGGGGGTAGGCACCCCGGGAAACTGCAGGAGCCGGCCCTGGGGGGTGGCAGTCCCCAGGGCCATCACAGGCTCCAGGAGGGGGGCCGCGCGGCCCCCCTCCCTTCACATGCACAGCCCCCGGGAGGTGGTGGTCGCCCCCGGGCTCAGGGGTCCATTCCGGACCCCCAAATTAGCATTTTTTTTTAGTGCCCCGGGGAGGTGGCGGTCCCCGGGGCGTGTGGGGGGGCTCGAGCCCCCCCACACAGGTATATTATTTTTTTTAAAAGAAGCCCCGGGGTTGGCGGTCCCCGGGGCTGCGGGAGGGCCGAAAGCCCTCCCGCACCATTATTTTTAAAGCCCCGGGGGTGGCGGTCCCCGGGGCTTGGGGGCCTTAGAGGCCCCCATATTATTAAATAAACCCCCATGCCCCCGGGACTTGGCCCACCCGGGGGCCAATTAACCACGAAGCGCGGGACACCGCGCTTCGTTTTTTTTTTTTTCTTGGCGGGATCGGCACACCCTAAGCGCATCCCGCCGATTTAAAAAAAAAAGAAAAAAATTTTAGCCCCCTTTTTGCGTTTTGCGCACTTGTTTTATGGATTTCTTGTGCCTCGGTTCTACCGAGGCACAAAATGGCTGCCAACACTTCCTGGTTTGGAGTGTTGACAGCCAATTAGCATGCAGCTCGTGGTCGGGAGGATGCGCGGATCCACCGCGGCCATAGATATCGAAACTTTTATTTTGGATTTTCTCAGCAACTACTGAACGGATTTACACCATTTTTAAAAAGGGTGCTTTCTGAACCAAGCACTACCCTTTTGCCAAATTTGGTGTAATTCCGTTCAGCAGTTTTGGCTGTAGCTTTGCATAAATTTTCCTATGGGAAATTGATTTTTCACTCTTATTTTTTGAATTTCTCCGCAACTACTGAACGGATTTACACCATTTAAAAAAAAGGTCGCTTTCTGAACCAAGCGCTACCGTTTTGCAAAATTTGGTGTAATTCCGTTCAGCAGTTCGGGCTGTAGCCGTGGCTAAAATTTCCTATGGGAATTAACATGGAGAAAACACGTTTTGGGACCCCCTTTTTCTCGGCCCCCGCTTGATGAATCACCCGAAACTTTCAAGACAGGAGCGGACCGGAGCGCCCCACTAGTTTTGAAAATTTTGCGATGATTCATCAAACGACGCTAAAGTTATTGGGAATAGAATGTTATGAATTTCCTATGGATAATAGGTCCTAACTATAACTATCTACTGGCGACCGCCAGTAGATAATATATATATATATATATATATTATCTACTGGCGGTCGCCAGTAGATATTTATAGTTAGGACCTATTTTCCATAGGAAATCCGCAACATTCTATTCCCAATAACTTTGGCGCCGGTTGACGAATCTTCGCGAAAGTTTCAAAACTTATGGCCCGCTCCGGCCCACTCCTATCTTGAAACTTTCGGGGTGATTCGTCAAGTGGGGGCCGAGAAAAAAGGGGGGTCCCAAAACGTGTTTTCCCCATGCAATTTTCCATAGAAACCTTTAGTCGCAGCTACAGCCCGAACTGCTGAACGGAATTACACCAAATTTGGCAAAAAGGTAGCCCTTGGTTCAGAGTCATGCCTTTTGGTTAAATGGTGTAAATCCGTTCAGTAATTCCTGAGAAATTTGAAAAAGAAGACACATATATATCTGGGCGGAGCCTAACCACACATGTCATCGTGAGATCTGATTGGCTGTCAGCACTTCATCCTGGAATTGCTGGCAGCCATCTTGGGACCAATATAAATGATAGTACCCCATTGAAATGCATTGTAGTGAATCGAAGATTTTGAGGGTTACCAAAAGGAGAACTATAAAGGGTGATAACAGACTTTAGTTACATTAGAATTCATTTGTTGATGGTACCATACTAATTTCAGGAATTGTGGTGTGTTCTAAGGTGATTTTACCCTGTGAAAAACCTTCTGCTGGGATATCATGAATCATGTTTGAGAGAAAACTATTTTCACATGCTTGTCCCATACAGTTTTGGAAGGTGCTCCAGAAGCTAAAATGAAAGCATATTTTCTGTAAATTCACATTATCTTTCTCAGTCATGTGAGAATGAAGTCTGACATTCTCAGTAAAACATGTACATCCAACAAGGGCAGAGACTGTCAGTTGATTCCTTTGTGTTCTACTGCAGCTTCCCAGAGTGTTCTAAAGAACAACTAGAGTGCTAACAGCCTTACTTATGACAAAAGTATGGCACACCTGAAGCCATCTTGATTGGAATAAACTGGTAACACTTAAAACATTTAATTTAAAAAGGAACAAAATGATGGGGTTCATTTTGTCATAGAAATTATGGTTAGTGCTGTAGAAAGAAGAATTAGGACATGTTTCAAGTGTGATCTCAAATATCTTCCAGTTATATTTCAACAGGAGCAGCCTGTCAGTTGATGCCTTTGTGTTCTACTGCAGCTTCCCAGAGTGTTCTAAAGAACAACTAGAGCGCTAACAGTCTTACTTATGACAAAATTATGGCACACCTGAAGCCATCTTCATTGGAATAAACTGGTAACTCTTAAAACATTTAATTTAAAAAGGAACAAAATGAGGGGGTTCATTTTGTCATAGAAATTATGGTTAGTGCTGTAGAAAGAAAATTAGGACATGTTTTAAGTGAGATCTCAAATATCTTCCTGTTATATTTCAACAGGAGCAGCCTGTCAGTTGATGCCTTTGTGTTCTACTGCAGCTTCCCAGAGTGTTCTAAAGAACAACTAGAGAGCTAACAGTCTTACTTATGACAAAAGTATGGCACACCTGAATCCATCTTGATTGGAATAAACTGGTAACACTTAAAACATTTAATTTAAAAAGGAACAAAATGAGGGGGTTCATTTTGCCATAGAAATTATGGTTAGTGCTGTAGAAAGAAAAATTAGGACATGTTTTAAGTGAGATCTCAAATATCTTCCTGTTATATTTCAACAGGAGCAGCCTGTCAGTTGATGCCTTTGTGTTCTACTGCAGCTTCCCAGAGTGTTCTAAAGAACAACTAGAGTGCTAACAGCCCTACTTATGACAAAAGTATGGGACACCTGAAGCCATCTTGATTGGAATAAACTGGTAACACTTAAAACATTTAATTTAAAAAGGAACAAAATGATGGGGTTCATTTTGTCATAGAAATTATGGTTAGTGCTGTAGAAAGAAAAATTAGGACATGTTTTAAGTGAGATCTCAAATATCTTCCTGTTATATTTCAACAGGAGCAGCCTGTCAGTTGATGCCTTTGTGTTCTACTGCAGCTTCCCAGAGTGTTCTAAAGAACAACTAGAGCGCTAACAGTCTTACTTATGACAAAAGTATGGCACACCTGAAGCCATCTTGATTGGAATAAACTGGTAACACTTAAAACATTTAATTTAAAAAGGAACAAAATGAGGGGGTTCATTTTGCCATAGAAATTATGGTTAGTGCTGCAGAAAGAAAATTTAGGGCATGTTTTAAGTGAGATCTCAAATCCTCTTCTATTTCATTAGAAAATTCTGACATGCAGACTGAAACAATCATTTTCAATACCAGCAGTAGACTTCCAGTTAACTCCCTGGTGAGCAGTAGCTTTACTACAGTGATCTAATGAACAACTAGAGTGCTAACATTCTGAATTTATGGCAAATGTGTGACACATCTGAATGCCTTCTTGATGGAATCAAAGTAAAAAACTGAAAGCATTTCCTACTGAGGAGACTGCAGTAAATGACGAAATTAGGAAACTTCATAACAAATAAGTCTCCCAAGATGGCCACCAGAGAAAAAAGAGCCCAAATGTAGCACAAATGTCACCCAGATGTAGCCCACATATAGCCCAATGACAGAAGTGTGCAAAACACTTTTTATTTTTAGTTTTTCTGCAGTTTTATATAGTGCAAACTGGTCAGGTATTGGAGCGTTACATCTTACTTGGACCCCTTATTGCGTATTTTGCACGAAGTACATGAGATTGATCTTGCGAAACATTGAACTTTGCGATTCTGTTAACCTGAAGTTGCTCTGAACCGGGCTTTGTAACACCCGTTTTTACCTACTGGTTTTAATTAATTCTCACTGTATTGTATTAGGAAAGAGGATTTACTGTTTTTATGTACACTTTTATGATGTATGTTTCTAAATCAGATCAAATAAAGTTTAATGAATTCTATGGCAGGACGGAGGCGAGGATTATGCATATCTTTCCTCACTTTATTTGCATAGCAGTTCAAAGAAAACGTAACACAACAATCATTAAACAAAAGACTACACAACTCATGAACCATTAGGGGGTAGTCTCCAAGGCAACTATAGTCCAATCATATCACAGTCCATCGTATATAATATCGTGACATCCCTTCCGCTTCCTCTTTCTTCACTGCTCGTCAGTTAAGTGCATTCCTTACATTCTTGGCTTAATCTGACGTAGTTGCTGTTTGTATAGCGGTTTCTTGTGCACGTTATTGGCATTATTGCCTTGGTATTGTTTCATATTCCCTGCGCAGCAGGCTCTTGCCCGAGCGTGTTCTCCCCCTCGCAGTTTCTCCCGCTGTGTGCTCTGCGCGCGGTGAGATCCTGTCAGGCGCGTCTGGTCCGAGCGAGGCAGCTCCGTCGAGCGCTCCCGCTGGTCTTTACGCGCGTTTGGAAATCTGGTCACTTCTTTAGTGTCCGCTTGATTCCCGACCAACCCTCGCCTAATTTTGACACCGCTACGCGGTGATTTCCCCACACGGCCACGTTAGTGACCAGCACCACCTGGTGGTGGTAATTGGTATTGCGCCTCAGTCTATTCTTATAACAGCTTCGGGGAAAGCCCAGCTGTTGGAGCACCGGCGAGGGGGCTGTCTTAAGGATTTTAAGGGCATTTGTTCTGTGCTCACACCCTCTGCTATCATGTCTTCTCCAGAAGACCATTTTTACTCCTCCTACCAGGAAGTGGAGGAAGAATGGCCCCCCAGCTTCTCCCTCCAGCAGTGGACCAAGCCCTCTCTCTGGCTATTTCTAGGGCGCTGGCTCCTCTTAGGGATCAGGTTGATAAGCTGGCGAAAAGCATCCCTGGGGTGTTCAGTGACCCAGATCTGGTGGTGGCGGGTCCAAGTAGCTCCCAGATGGGGAATAAAAGGGCTGTTAAGCATAACGCGGGGCACTTGGAAGGATTTGATAAACTTACGGAGACCTTCCTCAAGAGTGCGCGAACGCTAAAACATGCACCCTGCCGGGAGGAGGAGGGGCCCGGAGAAAATTGCGACACTGTCACCACTATTGTAGACCCCGACGGCGGGTTTCCCTTAGAGGGAGAGGGTGTATCGGAGGACGATTTCTCCTCCGATGAGGATAAGGACTCGGGCGTCCCTGGCGTCCAGAGTCCCACTCCTCTCAGTCCCCGGTTGGGGACGGGGTCCACTCGGACATGTTCGAGCCTACCCAAATTTACCATCCTAGGTCGGCAGAGTGGACACCTGACGCCAAAGTGGCAGAGTATGTGGTGGGGAAAATCCATCAACCCCTTGAAAGGGAGGTCAGGAATAGGATGTGGGGAGAATGCCCCAGGCCCTCACTGAAGGGGAAGGTGGCACACACGCCTGAAATTGATGATAAACTATGTACCTTTTTCTCCAAGTATATGAGGGAACCCAAGAAAGGAATTGATAGGTCTTGGACGTGGTAGGGCCCTTGACCCAAATTATTCAATTGACGGAGCGTTCCAAAGAGTCAGGATCCCCTTTGTCCACGGATATTGTGGCTGGTTGGGCGCACTACCCTAAACCCTAAAACACTACCCCTCCACTACCCAAACACCACTGCACTACCCTAAACCCTAAAACACTACCCACAGCACGACACCCTACACTACCCAAACATAACTGCACTACCCTAAACCCTAAAACACTACCACCAGCATGACTCCCTACACTACCCAAACACCACTGCACTACCCTAAACCCTAAAACACTACCCCCAGCATGACTCCCTACACTACCCAAACACCACTGCACTACACTAAACCCTAAATATACCCCCAGCATGACCTCCCACACTACACAAACACCACTGCACTACCCTAAACCCTAAAACACTACCCCCAGCACGACCCCTACACTACCCAAACACCACTGCACTACCCTAAACCCTAAAACACTAACCCCAGCATGACCCCCTACACTACCCAAACACCACTGCACTACCCTATACCCTAAAACACGACCCCCTACACTACACAAACACGACTGCACTACCCTAAACCATAAAACACTACCCACAGCATGACCCCCTTCACTACACAAACACCACTGCACTGCCCTAAACCCTAAAACACTACCCCAGCACTACCCCCTACACTACCCAAACACCACTGCACTAACATAAACCCTAAAACACTAACCCCAGCACAACCCCCTACACTACACAAACACCACTGCACTACCCAAAACCCTAAAACACTACCCCCAGCACGACTCCCTACACTACCCAAACACCACTGCACTACCCTAAACCCTAAATCTACCCCCAGCACGACCCCCTACACTACCCAAACACCACTGCACTACCCTAAACCATAAAACACTACCCCCAGCATGACCCCCTACACTACACAAACACCACTGCACTACCCTAAAACCTAAAACACTACCACCAGCATGACCCCTACACTACTCAAACACCACTGCACTACCCTAAACCTTAAAACACTACCCCAGCACGACCCCCTACACTACCCATACACCACTGCACTACCCTAAACCCTAAAACACTACCCCCAGCACGACCCCCTACACTACCCAAACACCACTGCACTACCCTAAACCCTAAAACACTACCCCCAGCATGACCCCCTACACCACCCAAACACCACTGCACTACCCTAAACCCTAGAAAAGAAATCCCCACCCCATGCCCAATCCCCCTTACCTCTCACTCCTCATGGCTCCTCTCTCCTCGTGGTTCCTGCTTCACGTCATCTCTGAGGGCGGTGCACGTCGTTGTGAGGAAACGGAACAGCCTCTGTTTCCTTACAACGACATGGATCAGTCTACATGTTTTTAGAACGCATGGTCATTTATCATACATACCTTTACAACAAAATTCGTTGTAAAGGCATGGGTGGTAAATGACCATGCATTCTAAAAAATGCGTAGTAATGACTTTGTGATGTACAACGCATGCGTGGTAATGAATGCGTTGTAATGGTATCGCAAAGTAAAAAGTCATTGTAACGGCTGTTTACCGATCGAAGCTGGCCCCTGTTCTTCAGTGAGACGTTTATTTGATTAATTAGGAGGAAGGAATGTGGTTTTTTACCGAAAAGTGCATTCCCGGCTGTTGTATTGTGAAAGTGTCCGCGTGGCCTGGTTTCACTTCCGGTGAGAGAGTGGAAGAGTCTGTTTGGATCTAAAGAAGTTCTGTTGTTGGACGGGCCGGCGCGACATGTCATCAGAAAACATAGCTAATGGAAAGCGTCCTCCCTGAAGTGTGGAGCAGTGCCATGAGAGGTCAACGAGTGTGCGTCCCACCGCAGTATGACTGTACCGCGTGACCCATGTGCCGCCTCCAGGGTACGGGAGGCAGAAGCGGCATCGCAGGTCCTCTTGAAGACCGTTGTAGCACTAATTCTACATTTTGGTACTAGGGCATTTTAACTTCGTTGTTCCTGCCAGATACAAAGAGAAGATCCTGTGTTATTCAGTGCCCTCGTTACCTTTTTTGTGGGTTGTGGTGCTTGTCACTTCGCTGCCCCGCCGGTTCACACGACTGGGCACCCCACCTCGTGTGCCATCTGCAGGGCCTCTGCCCTCGGATCAATGGTTTCGGTTTCTGGAGTGGCAACATAAACAGTTGCTCCCAAAGGACTAGCCTGAACACTTAGGTGAATATCCCCTGCACCAGCATTCCACGGAAATTCTTTCCTAGCTCTCCCACGTCAACAAGCACGGCTCCGCTCGCGACACCGTATGACGTCATCGGAGCCATAAGAGGACCTCATCGGCGGGCTGACGTCAGTTCCACCCATTTTTTCCGTGCCACCGAGGCAAACAGGGGACCGAGACATTTTCACATGTATACATAGTATAATAAATATATATATATTCACTGAAAAAACCATAGGTTTCAGGCACGTTATAGTTAGAAATTAGCATTTAAAAAATCTTAGAAATTCACTGAAAAAACCATAGGTTTCAGGCACGTTATAGTTAGAAATTAGCATTTAAAAAACCTTAGAAATTCACTGAAAAAACCATAGGTTTCAGGGGCGTTATAGTTAGTTGGACATTTCACTCGTACAAAACCATAGAAATTCCCCCGTTATAGTTAGTTCAGCTAACTATAACTCGCATGCCACGCAATGCACTGCTGATGACGTCACATATTACATCACTCATGACATGGTCAGTGACATCACTCATGACATCACTGATGACAATCTTCGAATTTCAGTCTTGGCAGAGATCAGAATTTAAAATATCACTTGGAATCAGGACCGTTTTTTCTTTTAAACCTCTAAATTGACTTAGATTTTTCTCAGATATTATCAGTAAGGATGGGCAAAATTCCTGCACGAAAAGAAAAGTGTGGGCTTTTTGACCGTGAAATTGGACCTGACCTGCTGCTCTGTGGGCTGAAAAAAACCCAGAAAGCACAGTTGCTGTTTGAAGCACTTTTGGGTACCGGGCAGTGTTTTTACCTTAATGATAACTACATTAAGGTAAATACATTGCAGAACCCCTCCCAAGCACTTAAAAGAAACTTTCACAGCAGAGAGGTCTGTTTGCAGCACCTGTCTGCAGAGTCCTTCTGGCAGAATGGCACTACACTCAATCTTCCCTACTGGAGAAGTTCTTTTGAGAGCACAGTCAGGGGCCTGCAAATGACAGGGTTGGCTCTAGGGCGGTGCAATCGGTGCCAGCGCATCGGGAGCTGACTTGGGGTGGAGGCGCCATGGTTGCAAGTTTATTATTGTTTTAAAAGCATCTGCTGCCGCGTTCCTTGCCTCCAGCAATTCTCAGGCATCAATAGAAATGTCAAGATAACTCAGGTGATTAATGCTCCTCCTGCAAAGAGACTGGAGTTTTGTATAGTGGAAGTATTGGCTCTTCGTAAGGTAGCGCAGAGGGTGAATATGCTTGCTGCAAAGAACGTGTACCATGCAGATCACAAAGTGCATGTAATGTAAATAGGTCAGTGGGCTACTGCTTTTGTCAGGGAGATCCTTTTGTAACTTGCAGTTTATAAGTTAAAATCCTAATATAGAACAGTGAGCCATTAACTGTCTTCAAAGAGCTGCGTGCAAACTGCAAGTGCATATTAGGGCTATATTTGTTTTGCCCAGTCTTTCATTATTCTAATCTTGAAAAAAAGGTTAATTTGTGTAGAAATCAATTCTTATTATTAAAGAGAACCCCTAATAATGGTGTTAGATTTTAAATACTGAATTTGTGCTTTTCCAGACCACGGACTCTTAAACTATACAGACTGCCAGTGTGGATGGCATGTGACTTCTTCACTGCTTGAGAGATTCTCCTTATATTGTGGGGACTATAAGCTAGCAATCAATAACAACAAAACCAAGTATGTGGTGTTTGGCAATCGCAAGTGCAAAATGAGAAGACCCATATCATTGTATGGGGTAGCACTAAAGCGGGTTTCTGAGTTTGATTACATTGGCGTTCACTTGGAAGATTCGCATAGGTGGCCAGCTCAATTGAGGAAGAGCACCCTGTTGTGAAAGCAATCTGCAGTGTCTATTATAAGGTTTGCATATTGGGCACCATCTTTTCCCATCTCCCCCCCTTTGGAAATTTACAGGAGCCAAGCGTGTGAGGCAGCCCTATACGGAGCAGATATCTGGGGTCACTGCACTTTGGAGATGTTGGAAACAGCAGAGAATAACTTTTCTGAAATCGCTGTTAAAAATTCCACCTAGCACCCCCACATTACCTATTCGTATGGATCTAAACTTGAGATCTATCTGGGATATTGCAACAATGAGACCAATCCAGTATTGGCTAGGGGTCTGGACGATAAGAGAACTGAGCCCTATGGAGAGTGGCTCCAAGATTTCCTAGAGGCGTCATGTGCGGATAGGATTCCTTGGTGTGCCTATATAAAGTCATGGCTATACAAGTTGGGCTTAGGGGACTTTTGGTCAAACCCCAATGGTATATCAGGTGACGCCATCGGAAAGCTCAGAATGGCCTATTAGGCTCATGTTTTGGGAAAAAAACTTAGCAGGACCACTTCGGGCTTTCCTTTATTTAAATGTGGCTTTGAGTTTGAACCTTATTTAGATATGGTCACAAACCTGTTTGCACAAGCACTTTTAATCAAGCTTAGGGTGGGCACATTATCGATAGCTCCCTTCACTTGTCATTGGAAGAAGGGGTTAGGTACATCAACTAAGTGCCCTATGGGGTGTGAGGCCATTGCGTCCATTAAACATGTTTTATTTTTTGTGTGTGGCATATATAAAGCAGCTGGCGCATTTGATAGTACCATTATGTAGAATGTTGTGCCTCAATGACTGTACCACCGCACTTAGAATATGTATTACAGACAGGAGTGGACCAGTTGTCTTTTCTATTTGTAAATTTCTGACAGCCATGTGGTATTTGAGGATAAAGAAAATCAATTAGGGAAATAGGTTTTATGGACATCTTACATTTTTTAACAGTTTATATTTCTTGTCAAATGGACTGTAACTTGCTTTTATAATTTTTTAACCTAGAGCATTTTTATATGTGTACTGGCATTTTATATTGTTACCTTTTATGGATTTTTATGAACCGAAATAAAGGATATGACTGACAGACTCCCACACCTTGTAGTCCTCTGTCTTATGTAACATTTCCTATACACTGATTTACACACGTATGATTATCTCTGTGCAATGTGTGTGTGAAGTAAAGTGCTCTGACACCTTGCACAGGTATGAGTGGTGCTATAAAACTAAATTAATGTGAGAGACAGTGGTTGTGGAGACTTGAGGGGCACTGTTAAATGGTGGTAGTGAGGGAATCCGTGGTGGAGGAGGTGGCCATTGGGGGGGGCGCCACCAAACATTGTTGCACAGGGCGCCACCAGTGCAATAATCGGCCCTGGCCACTGATATGAACTTAATGTAATTACCATGGAGTTAAGCACAATGGCTGGGCCCTGATAGTACCGGGCAGAAGAATAATTTATCGTTCCTTGCTTTCCTCAATGTCCAGAAAGAGGAATTTGTTTTGTAAGGCATTTCTCCTGCATTCCTCCCTTTTTCCAGTCCGAAGGAGGAGGGGTGTGGGAATGGAGAAATTGCCTGCAGTTTGACACCTGCGTACTGTGGATGGGAAACAGGCAAGGTGGCTCACTCCTACATTTCTAGAGAAACTAGGGCCAATACATAAAGAAGATTATGATTTAAATGCTCAGATTACTATAAAAACGAATCAGTTGTGATGTTAATGCCCTGAATTAGTTTGGGTTGTATCCATTTTTACACCCATATTTGAAAGAAATTGGAACATTTACGTATTGGAGTGAAGTATTTCTATGTCACCTGACTATGCTGCATGGGGCAGTAAAGAACTACTGGCCCTGCGCAGCTTTTCGATGTCAATTGACTTAAAAAAATCTATTGTCCCATCTAATGGTATTATGGTCCGTGTCATATATTTTTCCAATTTTAAACACAATACACTAAAAATAAACTTTTTTTATTTTCAAAAAAGTGCCACATTGGCGCTTGTGGATTTTTTCAAAACAAATACTTCAATAAAAATCACAGTTTCAGTGCATTGAAACTGTTATTAACTAAATAGCTGATTGCTGATATCAAGTAACACGTCAGATTTAAAATATGGCCTGACGTATTTTATTTGTTTGGCTGGAAAAAAATGCATTCTAGATTTCCTCGGCACTTGCTGCCAAAGGGTTGAATCTAAGAGCTAATATTAGCAGATATTGATATACCTAAAATGTACTGATCTTATTGACCTAAAAAACATTAAAGGTCAAATATGTCTTGCGTGGATCTTGTCTTCTAATCCACAGAATGAACACGTCTGTGCAGCTGCATTGTTAATCACCCGAGCGCAATGAACAAGCATTTATGGACAACATTAATGTGTTTAACTAAGAGGCTGGTTTCTCTTAAGATGTTCTGTGCGCTTATCAAAACTGCTCTATAGTGCTTTTCAATGAAGAGTGTTTTGAGGATCACAATGGACGGCAAGATGCGATCTCACACCTTGACCTCGATAAACCTTGCTAAACAAAAGAACAAGATAGTAGGGCTCTTAAAAATCCTAATTTGTGCTGTTATTTTGACCTTTGTGCAAGGTTTTGCGAAAGCAGCGCCAACAATCGAACGATTAGACGTTCAATCCAGGGTAGCAGCCAGAAACCTTGGTGACTCTAATTAGTGTGCATGTTTACAAAGATCCAAACTCTTCTTTAGTGTCTTGCATTTCCAGATTCTACCTATGATTAAGCGTGTTGTTTAGAGTGGTATATAAGGTGGAAATTAATTTAATTATAATATATTTATGAATATATTTATTTATTAATATTTTTTATTGAGATGTTATCATGTTAATTGTGGTTTTTTTGTAAAAGAAAATTAGGTGCAGGTTGTGGGGTTTATAGGGGTAAAGGGTGGGAAGTTATTTATTTTTAATTAATTAATAATTAGTTGTTAATTATTAATAATTAATTAATTGACAATTAATTATGATAATTGTGTAATTAATTTTAGGTGCGGATTGTGGGGTTTATACGGGTAAAGGGTGGGAAGTAATTTATTTTGAATTAATTAATAATTCGTTGTTAATTAATATTAATTAATTAATTGACAATTAATGATGGTAATTGTGTAATTAATTTTAGGTGCGGATTTTGGGGTTTATAGGGTCAAGGGGGGTATGCAAATTATTTTTAATTAATTAATAATTAGTTGTTAATTAATTGACAATTATGGTAACTGTTATTAATTTTAGGTGCGGGTTGTGGGGTTTATAGGGGTGGGAAGTAATTTACATAAATTATTAATCATTCGTTGTTAATTAATATTAATTAATGAATTAACAATTAATTATGGTAATTTTGTAATTAATTTAAGGTGCAGGTTGTGGGGTTTTTAGGGATAAAAGGTGGAAAGTAATTTGTTTTTAATGAATTACTGATTAGTTGATAATTAATATTAATTAATTGATAATTAATTAGTGTAATTGTTTAATTATTTTTTTTGTGTGGGTTTTGAGTTTCTAGGGGTGAAGGATGGGGAGTAAATTAATTGTACTTACTTTATAATTAGTTGTTAAATACTAGTAGTTATTTAATTGAAAAAGATTTTTAATTGTGTAATACGTTTTTTTACAGTTTAATTTTAGGAGTGGGTTGTGGGGATTATAGGTGTAAAGGGTGGGAAGTTAATTACATTTTATGTGTTTTCATTTGTTTTTAACTAATAATATTTGTTTAATTGATAATTAATTATGTTAATTATGCAAATACATTTATTTATTTTTTCGATGTGGGTTGTGAGTTGTGTCGTGTTCAGTAGCGGCCCGTGGAGGGAGTTCCGTGGGGCGGTGAGGCCGGGCGGGGGAGGGGCAGGGTGGGGGGTAGTAAACACCGGAATATGGATGAACGGAGGTAAGTAAACAATTAAATAAATAAAACAAATTTCGTTGCGTGCAATGCAGCGCACGCAACGAAATTCGTTTTATTTATTTAATTGTTTACTTACCTCCGTTCCATATTCCGGTGTTTACTACCCCCCACCCTGCCCCTCCCCCGCCCCGCCTCACCGCCCCACGGAACTCCCTCCACGGGCCGCTACTGGTCGTGTTATAGGGTAGGAATGAAATAGACTAAATTTATGTAATATTTAATGTTTTTGTTAATAAACAATTTCTAAATAAAAATATTTTTTTTTGTATTTTTTTTTTAAATTAATATAATATTTGTAGGTATTTGTGATATCTATTTAACATTATAATATGTTTTTATTTTCTTATTTTTGATATTAAAATATATTTTTATTTTAAATTTTAACATATTTATATTTGTTTTATTTACTTTAAAAAAAAATATTTTTATTTTGTTGATGACATTTTGGGGCCCATTACGATACCCGGCGTAAAAATATCCGCCAGGCATGGAAGCGGCAAAAATCCGCCCGCACACAGCGTCTGAACACCGACCAGGCCATTACGATTACACAAACCGAAAACCGCCATCGGCGGAAAAAACACACAAGATACCGCCCGCCATCGTCCGAGTCGGAGTCAAACCGCCCGCCACGGACGGAAACACGCACGACAACACAAAACCGCCCGCCCTCACGGCCGACACACCGCACGTGAGATTACGATCGCACCGCCATGAGCGCGGGAAAACTACAAATATACCGCCCGCCAGCGCAAACAACGCCGATGAGAATCGACACGGCAGAAGCCATGGCGCCCACGTCCCTGCACAGAAACCATCCGCTGACAAAAACAATCGCACACAACATGGCCAACAAGTCCACACAGCAAGGCACGCACAAATACACAAGCACAGTAAACATCCCGAAAACCCCCCTGGACAAACAAAAACTACAAAGGCCAGAACACCAGACACAACACACCTGAAAACAACAGACCATGAGGACACACCCACATAGGTAAGTACAAAAGCAGCACTTCCACAGACCACAACCCCTTGCAACATTGCAAACTAGAGAGGAGAGGAGAGGACACAGTGACACAGCAAGGACAGCAGCACACCACAGAAACGCACACATCACAACCACCACCACCACCACCACCAAACACCAAACACCGGCACCACAAACCCCCTGCACATTACACAACACACACCGCACCAGCACCACAAACACCATGGCACCACAAAGAATGCCCAAGTTCACGCCCATTGAGCTGACGGTCATGGTCGACGAGATCATCAAGGTGCACCCACAAATCTATGGGAACATGGTCCAGCACACACCACTAGCCACCAGAAACAGAATGTGGAACCGGATCGTAGACCAGGTCAATGCAGTCGGGACCCTGCCCAGGAACAGAGTCGAAATAAACAAACGGTGGAATGACGTCAAGAGCCTGGTCAAGAAGAAGGAGACCAAGAACAGAGAGCTGGCAGCCGTCACTGGCGGAGGGAATCCCGCGCTCTTCAAGACCTTCAAAGCATGGGAGGAGAAGGTGCGAGTCATCATACATCCCGAGATCCTCGCCGGATTAGCAGGGGGAGTGGAGGCTGGTAAGTACAAACTAATGTATACCAGCACACCGCTATGTACTCACATGCACTACCACCATGCCATAGCTCCCAGGGACAAACACCCCCATGTCCAGCACACAATACACAACACATCACACACACATGCAACAGACACCACCACACACAGCCCAAACAGAACAACTGTAAGATGCGTGGGGACATGTGTACACTCAGCCAGCCACGTAACCACCAACAGGTCCCCAAATATGCCAGAAGCGCCACAACAAGCACCCACCACACCCATGTGTCCGCCACAGCTGCACTAACCGACAAGTAACAGGTAAGTGGCAGGAACACAAAGTGCAGTGGGTGGGAGGGTGGACAGCCCAAGTACAACACACACCAGGCCCCTAGTCCCACAGCACAGCAAGGAGGAGCATCCCCCACACCCCACAGCCACGTGTCAGCCACCGCAGTGCACAACGACAGCCAAAAGGTAGACATCACGGTCCACAGCAATCGGTGTCAGTGGGTGTCCAGCCACCACCACGACCCACAACACCCCCCACCCCCACAGACCTGCAACATGGAGCACCCCCGCTTAGAACCATGTGGCATCCAGTACAGTGCACGCCCGAACAACCTGCAGGTGGGAAACTGGACAGGGCTGGATTACTGGAGGCATGAGGACCGTAACACGACCAACACATGGGACATGTCACGTAGCAGACGAACACGCAGCACCGCCCACCGTCACGAACAAGTGAACAATGTGCACACGGACATGAACCACAGACTCACACCTCACATGACCCATCACAGACACAGCAACACCCAAGGAGCCACGTCTGCATGCACAAGCCACACTGAATATAGTACCACACGGCAGCCACTGTGCAACTCATCACACACAACCGAAACACCATTGAAGTCCTGTCCATGTAGCCCCTACTGCCTGTCAACCACACACCCCACAACTACGCCTATGTAAGACAAACAACACTAGACGCAACAGAGCGGAACAACATAAATGCACACGAACACCACTGAACCCATCAAACACACAGACACACCATGCACATACAACATACCATCCATCCCATCCGTCAGCCCCAGTCTCATGAAAGGCATGTCATCCGCACAGCTGCCACACATACAGCAGTCACGCTAAGATACATGCCCATGACCAACCATGTGCCAGAAGTCAATGAAGCGCACGCCACACTGTGAGCAACAACACACAACATGGGCCACACCCCCCCACTGCAGTGATGCACATGGCACAGGGCAGCACGCACACCAAGGAGATGGGACAACTGCAATACGTTGGCTGGCACACAACCAACACTCACTCATAACGATGCGTCCAATGCCATGTCCAGTAATCACAACAGACAGCAAATATGCAGGCCATGTCAGGCATGCACACACCTCAGACCATGCACTGTCATGCTGTCACAACACATGTCACGTTCGGCACCCATGGCTCACAGCATGTACCCCAAAAGCATATTCCCTCCCAAATGCGAATCTGGGGCATGGCCCCCATGTTGCCATATGCGTTCCTAAGCGTTCCATTTGAACCCCAAAAGCATATTCCCTCCCAAATGCGAATCTGGGGCATGGCCCCTATGTTGCCATATGCGTTCCTAAGCGTTCCATTTGAACCCCAAAAGCATATTCCCTCCCAAATGCGAATCTGGGGCATGGCCCCCATGTTGCCATATGTGTTCCTAAGCGTTCCATTTGAACCCCAAAAGCAAAGTACAAACCAGACCCAGGATGGGCCAGGAGCCCGCATACACCAGAGTCACAATAAGTAGGGGCACAGCAACACACCCATTGGCATGGCCAATCCGTCCCATGCCACATGTGCACAGCACACAGTCCCATTGCCAAGCACACACAACTACAAATGGTACAGCCACACACACGCCTCCGGGAAACCCATGTACGAGATTGCACGAACTGTTAATGTCAGACGACAAATACATACTTCGCCAGGTGCAACACAATAACAAATCTCATTCTCTCCACAGGTGACGAACTGCTGGATGCTGGGGATGGAGACAGCAGCCAGCACAGCCAGCCTACAAGCCCCCAACGAGGACACACGGATGTGGAGGTTCTGTCCTCCTCTTCGGACACGGACCACCAAGCAGGCCCATCTGGTGTGGCAGGGCCCAGCCGCTCCCCAGGACCCCTCCTACCCACCAACCCATCATCCAGGGCTGCTGAACATTCCCAGCCCCCTGCTGCCACTGTCGTTGCGGCCACACCCACGGTCATTGCGGCCACACCCACGCTCATTGCGGCCACTACCACTGCCGCAACCGCCACCATCGCCGCACCGACCACCACCGCCGCCACCACCACCACGTCTTCGCTGGCACCAGCCCCAGCGCAGGTGGTGGCCCGGCCGACTGGATCCACCCTGGGAGCCACAGCGAGGACCGTGGTGAGCAATGTGGCTAGTGGGCAGGCCGGTGGCAGCAGGACTGGTAGGAGGAGCAGGGTCAGGGAAACGCCAGCCTCCCCTGGGAGCCATGCCCTGCCTCAAATGGCCAGAGTCCTTGGGGCCTATGAAGAGGCCCAAGGACAATGGGCCAGGTCAGCTACAGACACGCGTGAGGTGCTGGGGGTGCTGAGGTCCATGGATGCCCGTATGGGCCAAATCGTGGACCTCATGGGCCAGCTGGTGGTGGCGGTGAGGTCACAGCCAGGGACAGCAGCTCCCCTCCGCCACCACCTGCCGGGGCGCAGGGTGGAGCAGCAGTGTCCAGTTCCCCTGCGTCCACAGCCAGTGAGCACACCTCAACCACCAGCATGTCGCAAGCAGGCACCCCCTCGCAAACGTGGAAGGGGCCGTCCGAAGTGGAAACAGATCTCCCGGGAGGACTTCGCACGCTCCAGACGCAAGTGAGGCAGCCAGCCAGCCTTCCTTGACCACCCACTGCATTGACTTGGACTACGATCCCACTCCACACAGCCATCTGGATGGCATGTGTGTGTTGGACTATGGACATAGAACCAGTGGGTACACCCTGAGCATCACGCAGCCATGACCGACAGCTCATTGTCACTGCACGCACCACTTTTGTCATCACCTTACACACAATCACATGTCACAGTTTGAAATAAATGCACCTCTTACACAAACTGCTGTTTGTGCCCTGTGTTTTATTTGTACGGAATACAACGGCCACCTTGGGCGGAAAGGCCCCTGATGCGTGGCATGGCAATGGAACCGGAGGGCCTGTAGGGACCTAGGGGTGGGAGACAGAACAGGAGCACATTCAATGAGTGTGTCACACACCCATCACACAGTACATGTCAACAACTACAAGCAATGTACACACATCGCACAGAGCAATAGGGCACAATGCCACAGCCACCAACAGTGGCATACTACCCTGGCCATGGAGCGTTGACACACAGCACGCAGTGAACAAACGGCCACCCTGACACAGCACACACACACCTGCACAGATACAGCCACATCAGCCGTCGTACATGGACACTCACCGTCAAGTGAAGTAGTGGGCGATGAGCTGCTGCCGCACATTACCAGCTTCCTCCTCTCCGCTGTCCTCCTCACTCGAGCTGTCCTGGTCTGCGGGCTGGGGCCCTGGTTGATCTCCGTCATCCACGATGAGGGGGATCTGCTTCCGAATGGCCAGATTGTGCAGCATGCAGCACGCCACCACTATCTGGCACACCTTCTGTGGGGAGTATGCCAGCGCACCCCGGTGCGGTCCAGGCACCTGAACCTGGACTTGAGGAGGCCAAAGGTACGCTCGACCACACGTCTGGTCCTCCCATGTGCCTCATTGTAGCGATCGTCTGCTGGGGTGCGAGGATTCCTCAATGGACTGAGCAGCCATGCCCCATTCGGGTACGCAGAGTCACCTGGGTGTGAGGGACACAGAGAACCGTTGCTATTCCAACTGGACAGGGGACAGCATCGCACAACCAGCACGCTACACCACTCCACATACTCACCAACAATACAGCCACGATCCTGTTGCAGATTGGACATCAGTCGTGGCAAGATGCTGTTGCGCATTATGTGTGCGTCATGGGCCGAGCCTGGGAACTTTGCACACACGTGGGTGATCACCATGTCCGCAAGGCACACCACTTGCACATTCAGGAGTGCGTGTGCTTCCTGTTGCGGTACAGGTGCTCAGTGGCCTGTGGTGGAACAAGGCCAACATGTGTGCAGTCTATGGCTCCAACGACGTGTGGGATTCTGCCAAGGGCATAGAATGCACCCTTCACTGCCGCCAATTCACGAGCCCTGGGGAAGCGGATGTACCTGTTTCGGTACAGCATCATGGCTGCCAGTACATCCCTCAGCACCTTGCTGAACATGGGCTGGGACATCCCTCCTCCACTGCCCACTGTGTGCTGGAATGACCCAGTGGCGAAGAAATGCATGGCGGCCATCACCTTAGCCGTGGGGGTGACAGCTGTCGGATACACCCTGCGGGGACGGAGATGGGGTTCCAACATGGCACACAGTCGATGCAGGGTTGGCCTGTCCAGCCGAAACTTCCTAATGACCTCTGTATCGTCCATGTCCGCCAGCAATTGGTATGGGCGGTCAATGTTCGGTCTCCGCCTAGGGAATATGGCAGTGGACACATGTCAAAGCAACACAACACATAGCAATTTCGCATACACATCACTGACATGACTGAGCAAGCACATGAGCCACAGCCCAGCTGTCAAGCTGGGATGGCACGGCCACAATACACTTACACAGGTCTCCCAACAATGGCAATGGCTAGTGATACAGACCACTGCCATGTGCATGCACATGGGGATCGAGGCCCCAATGACTTGCGGGGCGTGCTGATGGGGACTGACTGCATATTCGTCAAGCGGCAACGCCACGGCAACATGAATGTCTGCTGAGCATGGAACTGCTTCCGAGGCTGGATGAGTATGGCACACGACGACGACGATGTGGGCACAGGCTGAGCGGCCAAAACAAGTGGGACCTGTGGCACAAGGGGATATGAGACAGTAGTAGGTGTCAGCACTGCACCCTATGTACAGCACTGTACGGATCACACCTCCCGAAACATTGACAGGTGTCCACATTGACAGCCCCATGCCAAGACGGCTGTGTGCTTGCAGTCACACGTCACAGGTGAGAGGTTACATTGCACGTGCCAGGTGGCAGACGTACATAGTGGGAGCTGGCATGTGTGTGCATGTGTCTCCTGATCAGGATCCACCAGATGGGCGCTGACTCTGTACTGAGCATTGGACACAGCATGTTCCGTGGAAGGCTTGTGTGTGTGGGATGGTGGCACTGGATGTGCCTCCGTTGGGTGGGGGGCCATGCACAGGGCGGGTACGTCGATGATTGCGCATTGTTGGTCACGGTGGGTGCACCCACTAAGATGTGTTGCCCTGTGTTCAATTCCTATGTCCGCATGATGATGGACTGTAGATGTGGGCAGACTACACATTGGTCGATGTGCTGTCTATATGCATGTGCCTTCACACCAGGCACAGCTGCCCCTGCACATGTGACCCCTGCTGGACTCGCTGCTGGGTCTGTGGAGCTGATGCACCTTCTGTGCGTGGGGCGGACAGCTCTCCTCACTTCCCTCATTGCGCATGTCATGACTTTGCCGCAGGTGACATGGATCATGGAGGGCCCACATGTACGCGTGGGTAGGCTACACATGATTGTTCACTGGTCGCCACCCCCAGTCAGTGTTTCGAATGGGAAGGTTGTCGTGCTGGTGGTATGTTCGATGTGGCGGATGGGCGGGCCTAGGTGCGGGCTTACATTCCGGACATGGGGGGGTAGTTGGATTGGCGACTAGTTGCAGTACACACGGGACACGTCTCTTCCTTTCCACATCTGGGTCATCCCTTGTACTCACTGACAGTGATACAGTCATCTTCGCCCCAGCCCTCATGTCCTCCCCTCGCTCCCCCAATATGCATGTGCACCTGCGAGGCTAGCGCTTGCACAGGCAGCCCCAAGCTCGCACCAGAGAGGGCAAGGAGTGTATGTGTGGGTCCAGTTGCACGAGTGGGCTGTCTCAGGGTATGATGTGTTGCGGGACGCCGTCCACCTGCGTGGTGCCCCAAATGGAGACCCGGCCTGCATGGACTATGCATCACAGTCTTCGCCTTCCGGATCCGCCACCTGCGACACCCAGTGGCTGTGGCTGCCCTTGCGGCCAGGCCGCGTCCGTCTGTGACTGATGGCCCACACATTCACTCTTTGGCCTCTCTGGGGAGGGCTCGGGGGTGGTGGCGCACGCGCTTGCACTTAGTCGCAATGGCATGTGGCGTGGTTGGTATAATGGGCAATGGATGGGATGGTGCGAGCCACCTCCCGTGACATCAGTGCTGCTCGTGCTGTGGTGCGTCCCCCTACACTTCCATTTGACTTGTGCCATGCTAGACGTTGAGGTTCTATTGCCTGCGTGATATGACCAGGAGGAGCGCGAGGAGACCTCTCACACACCATGCTCCACTGCCATCCCGTGCCCTGTATCGCCTGTGCGGATTGACTATGTTGGGGTTACACCTGGTCGACTGGGGCTGTGTGTGCCTTGTCAAGGGGCATGGCGGGCGCACAACAGGATCCAGCTTGTCCACAGAGGGTGGGCTGAGGTGCGCCTGGTACCGCTTTGTACGTGTGCCCGGCTGCTGTGCACACACGTGTTCACTCCCCCGACAGGTGTCCTCTCACAATGCCCAGGGAAGCGGTGGTGTACTGTTCATGACCCCTCCCAACACGGCGTGCTCCAACTTGGCATGTGCGCATCTACCCGTCACACCCACCCACCTGAGCACTGCGTCCATACGACTTCACACGACACATGTGTGTCTTCCACAGTTGTGCTACTCATTTGCGTTGACATCCAATACCAGTGGACTACATGGTCATGTCACGACTGCCGTGTACTTCACATACTCTCATCCTCTCTCATTCGTACTTGTGAAATGAGTCAGCGGAGACAGTTTTGGTTTCAAACATTATATTGAGTCTTCTGTCCTCTGTGATGCAGTATAGTGGACACTACTGGCAGCGGAATACATGTTGAGGATATACTGAGCATGATTGCAAATGGGATAGGGTGTGGGGTTACATGTGATTGGCTGTTGCATGTGGGATGTGGGCTTCAGAGTGACATCTGCTTGGCCAAGGCTGTGCTAATGTACATTTACGTATAGCTGCGGAGCTGCGGACTTTGACACAGACGGTATACATGTAGCCTACCAGACCGCTTGGCATCATGGGCACAGTCCATCTCAGTTCCATGTGACAGGTTTGCTGCGGTTGTTCCTCATGCACGCGTGCATGTGAGATGACATCAGGGCATGTGCTTGCGTGCATGCAGCGGCGTGCCACTTGTTGTTGCACTGTGGTGGTTACTGGACATGTCACAGTCACTGGGGTCGTGTTGTTGTTGTATGCACTTGTCGTCCATGCAAAGGTCCTGGTATGGGATTCCCGGGGCGGGGGTGGGAGGGGTGCAGCACCCACAGACTCCAGGCGACCTATTCATGTCCACTGAGCGGTGTGTGTGTCCATGGGCGCTGGATCCATGTCGTGTCCTGGTTGTTCGTGCAGTTCCGTCCATGTGGGTGCGATACACAGACCCCATGCCACTGCCTCCCACGATGCATGCGGTGTTCCTGGATGTGATGGGGAACAGTGTGCATGTCCCGGTCATATCCGATGTCATGGCGATGTCGTTGATGGTGTGGTTACAGTTGCCGGTCGTTTGGTATGGCTGTTGTGGTGGTGACTGGCCAGTCCGTGCGGAAGCTAAGCATGGGTGCGGGGTTGGACATCATAGGTCAATCGGGGAACCTGCGTTGTGGTCCGACGAATTTACAGGTTGTCAGGTATGCGATGCCGTCCAGCAGGGCTTCCATGTCATTGGTGGTGTACATGTTTGCCAGCCAATGTAGCGGATGGTGGCTGTCAAGGTGTTGTTCGTAAGTTGTCCCTTGGAGGACCATGATGGGGCATGCTGGGTGACATTCGATGTAGCTGTTCTCGATGATCCGTCGTGTGGAGGCACAGTGGTCCCATTTCAGTGCGGGTGCGATGTTGGCCACATACGCCATGCCCCCATAGGCAGAGCAGGCCCTGTCGTGTGCGTCCAGAGGGAGGAGTAGTGGTAGCAGGTCCGCCTTCAGACATGCCGGGTTGGAGAGGCATATCTCCACTGGATGCTGGTAGGGACACCTCCGACAGTAGAAGACGGGCATGACGCAGCTGAACAATGTGATGCGGTAAGTCAGTCGGTAACTTACGTTCAGCAGGGACAGGAGATCGCATCCCAATGTATGTAACAGGTTGGTTTTGTACAGCTTGAGCTGTCCGGCGTAGTTGGGTAGGTGTGTTGCGGTTGCCATTTCGCAGCGGTGCGTTGTGGTGGCGTGCTCCGGCTGTGTGTGCAGTCTGCAATGTGCACGCTCCGAGGTTGCTGTGAGCTCTGTGTAGTCGTAGGGGGACAGGACTTGTGTTCTGTTGGCTTGTTTGGAGGACACGGGCCCTCATCCCACATGCTTCTCAGACAGTTCAAGGTCAGTGATGTGTGACTCCTTCCAATTAACTTGCATGTGGCCGACATGGGGGAGTGTTTTCTTTTTTCTTCCCCGTCCTTTGTGTGCTTCTGTGATATGCGCTATCTGCCCTGTGGTCGGTCTCCTCGGCATGCCTGTGTTGGTCTATTCTTGGACAATGGCTGTATTCACCGGCTTCTGTCGTAGGGCTGTGGTTTCGGAGTTGGAATGGAAGGTCATTCAGTGCTGTCTGCTCTCCCTTGTGTGGGCGGCAGGCTGCCTTTCCGCTCTGCGTTGGGCCTTGTGTGTGGATGTTATTCTTGGGCCACCTGTTGTCGGTCCCCGGGCTCTTTGGTGTTCCGTTTTATATGTCTTGTTCATATGTGCAGGGTGGTATGGGTGTTTCAGTGTGGTACTGGCGTTCCTCTTCCCGAAGGGGCCCTGCTTCTCCTAGTTGGTGTTGCCGCCGCTGTGTGCTACGCCATGTTTGTTACACTGGGGTGTGTCCTGCTGTTGCGTGACTTCACTGACATGTGTGCGTCGGTTGTGTGGCGTTGGGTGTTGTCCGTGGATTGGGCGTTGGGGACATGTCTGTGGCAGGCCTGTCACGTGTCATGTGCGTTCGGGGTGGGGCTGATGTGTGTGCTGCTTGGTTGTGTCCCTGTGTCTGTGTGCGACGCATGCATGGCGCTGCGGTTGGCCTCTGCGTTGTGCGCATGTGTGGCGGCGTCATCGGCGCTTTGGGGCCGTGACGGGGTGGTTGGTTCCTAGTCCCAGGTGGTGTGTACACATGTGTTACGCGATGTTACGATTTGGCCTGTGTGTCATATGTGGATGCAATGGTGGATGTGTAGTGTACACGCGCTGGTGGGGGTTGTCCGCTTTTTCCGCCCTTGCACTGTGTGCGCTGTTTGCGTGCACTTGTTGTGTGTGTGCCTACCTGCGTCTCCGCGGTACGTTGCGTCCTTGGTGGTGCATCAGCAGGAGCATGGGGAGGGCCTGCAGTGCTGGATTCATGCTTGGGGAGCCGCTTCTTCGTTGTCCGTGCTCGGCGTCCGTGTTACCGCTTCGGTTTGTCGTACGGTATCTCTTGGCCGTGGGAGCCGTTTGTTTGCGGCATCGTAATTTATACGCCGGGCGGGACGTGTTTCGTCGGACGGTGTGTGTCAATTGGGCTGCGCCGCTACGTGTACTGGTGCACTTTGATGGCGGACGGTGTTGCTGGCTTGCCGGCGGTGTTTGGCCTACTTTTCGCATCATAATTGGGCGGGCGTGTGGACTGCTGCGTGCCGGCGGTAACTGGTGGTTTTTGCATCCGCCAGCACGGCGGTTGTGCTTCCGCCCGCCATCGTAATGAGCCCCTTTGTTTGTTTTTTATTTTGAACTGACTGGAGTGAGAATAGCAAATTTTACCCTTCTGCAATCTAACACTTTCCCTATTGATGCATTGACTGGAGTGGGAATAGTATATTTTGTTCCTCCGCTATCCAACACTTTCTCTATTGATGCACTGACTGGAGTGGAAATAGTACATTTTATCCCTTCGCTATCCAACACTTTCCCTACTGTTGCACTCACTGGAGTGGGAATAGTAATTTTTACCCCTCCGCTATCCAACACTTTCCCTACTGTTGCACTCACTGGAGTGGGAATAGTACATTTTATCCCTCAGCTATCCAACACTTTCCCTCTTGTTGCACTCACTGGAGTGAGAATAGTAAGTTTTACCCCTCCGCTATCCAACACTTTCCCTACTGTTGCACTCATTGGAGTGGAAATAGTAATTTTTATCCCTCCGCTATCCAACACTTTCCCTACTGTTGCACTCACTGGAGTAGGAATAGTAATTTTTACCCCTCCGCTATCCAGCACTTTCCCTACTGTTGCACTCACTGAAGGGGAGATAGTAAATTTTATCCCTCCGCTATCCAACACATTCCCTACTGTTGCACTCACTGGAGTGGGAATAGTAATTTTTAACCCTCCGCTATCCGACACTTTCCCTACTGTTGCACCCACTGGAGTGGGAAATTTAAGTTTAAAGATTTTTAAATAGTTTAATGTTTTAATTTACAATAGAATGTTTTTTTGAATAGATTTTATGTTATTGGTATATGTACATTTATATATTTATTTGTAAAAAATTTATATAATTTTAAAATTATAAAATACATTAAAATTATTAGTTTAATAATTGTCTTAAATTAAATATGTATATATATATAAATTATTATATGTGTGTGTTTAACTTTTTTTTAAATAAGTTTATTTGTTATATTTGTTAAAATGTATATTAAATCTCATTTATTTTTTTTAATTCATTTTATTCTTTAATATATTTAAAAATATTTATTCATTTGTTTTATATATATATATATATATAAAAACGATATTTTTTACAACTATATTTATGACATCGATATTTCTTTTTCCAATATTTTTGTACTTACCATTATAAGTATCGGATGTAGATATTTTTGACATCGATATTTTGGTCACAATATTTTTGTATGGGGATATTTTGGGTGTCGATATTTTGTCAGTGTACCGTTTAGAGTTTGGCAAATGGTTTACTCTATGATAAATGTGGCGGATATCCCACCCACCTTATTACAAGTGTATTACATCCTATGGCACTTGTAAGGTGGATGTGAGAGCCTCCACTTTTGTTATGGATTAACCTGTCTGCCTAACTCTAAATCAGGCCCTGGGTGCTCATGGTTCATAACTTATGATTTTCACCTGCCTTCTCAGTACTCTAGAGTGAATATAATAAAAAGGCATTATTCAGACATCATGGTAGCACATAGCGTGGTAGAAATTATGCAAAGCCAGCGTAGCACGCTAGTGCCATGCAACTGTGCCCATCATGTTTGAGAACATTTCTCTGCACCAAATATGTACACATGTTGTAACTACACACTATGACCCCCACCACAGACCCCACCCCACCACCGAGGTACAGCATGATATTCTTTTCTGGTGGGGTCATAGTGTGTAGTTACCATGCGTGAACATAATTGTTTTTTTACTCTTGAGACAGGAGTGAATAGACTCTATAGATGAGTGGTAGCAAGATCATTTTCATTTGATAGTCGTGTTTATAAAAGGGAAGAGAAACAAGCTTATCTCAACTTCTCACTCTCTTGTTTGGTTTTCTTGCCCAGATAGATACACCATGGTACACTGCCCTATCTGGCACTTACTGGCCTTGATAGTCAGGCCCGCCTGCTGCAGGGCCTGAAGCCCCTCCTGGAGGTGGCACCGGTGTTTCTCCCAGCTGGAACTGAAGACTGCTATCTTGTCAGGTAGGTGGTACAGAATGCCTCCTTCACAGACAGGACCCTGTTCATCAACCTCTGAAAGGTGGCTGGGGCAATCTTTAAGCAAAGGGCATCACCCTGAAATGGAAGTGGCCCTCTTGGGTTGAGAATGATGATCTCTCTTTTGCCCCCTCAGTCATAGCAATCTGCCAATACCCTGATGTGAGATCAGAGGTACTGAGCAACTTGGCAGCACTCAGCCTTTCTATGAGCTCATCAAATCGGAGGTTGGGGTGAGTGTCAGTCCTCATGATGGATCTGAGTTCTAGGGAGTCCACACAGAACTAAGGGGCCTATTTATGATCCGGTTTGCGTCGCGTTTGCACCACGCAACGTGGTACATGCACGATGCAAACCTTAAGTGAGATTTATGAAGCCACGCAAGGCCATTTTGCGTGGCCGAGTGGCTCCATAAATCTGGAGTAAAGCAATGCAGCGCAAATCGCTGCATTGCCTTACTCTGCCCTAGTAAGGCATTCCATGGGCATTGTGTGGTTGTTCCCACACAACTCACATGGTTTTTGACACATTCCCAGATTTACCCGAACTGGTAAACCTGGGAATGCACCAAAAAGGCACGCTTTCCCAGGGAAGGTATAACGAGGGGAAATATCTTTATCTCTTCTCGTTACTTCCTCTTTCTGTGTGCTTTGTTACTTTCTCTTTCTTTGTATTTCTATTTGTTGAAACCAAATAGGGAGACAAAAAAGGGGGGCGGAGTTGCTATTGTTTCCCGCGAACCACTTAAAGTCTCCTCTATAGATACACTTCTTGAGGACTGGATCGAGCTATGTATTTTTAACTTAGAATTCACAAGAGAGTAGTTATGGAAGGGCATCTAGAGTATTGACCTCCTGGATCAAAAATTTACTTCAGCAATAAATTAACGGAACGTGTTGCCCCCCATGTACTGGCTTCTAATAAATTTTGGCTAGTGGGAGATTTTAACTCCCACACAGAACACGTTTCAGATACAGAAACAAAATCTTTCTCTCTGATATCGAGATGCAAGGGCTTAATCAGATAATTAGTGGTCCCAAACATAGAGCTGGGCACACCTTAGATCTTATATTTACTTATGATTCGGACTGTCAGTTAGCCTCTCCATCTTCCCTAACTTGGTCAGACCACTTTCTTATAAGTCTCCAGATCCCTGTTAAAGGGAAGAAGATCAGTAGGAAGAATGAATTCCTCAACAAGATAAGGCCCTGGAAGGAAATCTGCAGTTCTTCATTTTATGCTGTCTTTCCTGCCCCTGAAGTCACCAAGTTCACTAATACAAACAGTGCTTTCACAAATTTCCAAGAGTCATTTTCCCAGATTCCAGATAAAGTTGCCGCTCTCAAGACAAAATGCTCCAACAATGTGTTAACATCACTCTCCTTGGTTCTTGGAAGAACTAAAGCAGGAGAAAACTGCCTGCACAAATTGGAGAAAACGTGGCATATTTCCAAATCACTGTCAGATTAAACCACGTACAAATTAGCACTAAAAGGCTATCATAGAAAGTTTAAAAAGGCTCAAAAGCATCACTGGGCTATACCAGGGACTGTTGGAGGGCTTCAATCACTACTAACACCAGCATCTTGGAGACTTCCTCATTGATTCTGGCCCTCGCCTTATTAGACAGCCTGTACATTCTGCTTGTGACAGGCATACTGTTCCAGTATCAACTTTGTGGGCACACAAGTGTGTGAGCCCAGGGGTGAGTAAGAACAGAAAAGAAACTGCCCCAACAACTGGTGGCAGTCACTACGCTGTTCTGGTGTCAGAGTAGGCGAGAGGCTAATTCCCTCTACTGACCCATCGTGCTACTGGGTAGACAGGAGGTCAGGAAGAGGTTCACTCTCCTCTTCTACTGCATCATCTGCCAACAAGTGCATGGTGGCTGCAGACCTATCACTGTGAGACTTGAGGTGGTGTATTTGGAGCACCCTTAGGGAGTTTCTAGGGGTCTTGAGATCCACCAGGAAGGTGGCCTCCCCTTACTCTTCTTCACCTCATATGAGCTTGTCCAAGGGCCTTAGAGAGCTCTGGGCTCTACAAACTCCATGGCCCACACCTTCTGTCCAGGTTGAAACTTCACCAGAGTAGACTTGTGGTTGTACCAGAGTTTGGTGACCTCTTGACTGGCCTCAAGATTGCCTTTTGCCTTTTTCCAGAATCATTGCATCCAGTTATGGAGAGCCAGCATGTAGCTGACTGCATCCTAAGGGGGTTTCCTGGAAGCTTGCTCCCACACTTCTCTCACGAGGCTGAGAGGTCCCCTAACAGGGTGACCTTAGAGGAGCTCCAACTAGTTAACCCCAACCTCCTTCTGTGACACCTCCCTGTAGGTAAACAGTAGCCATGGCAAGAGGACGTCCTACTTTTGTCTCATAGGCCCAAGTAGATCCATTATCATGTCCTTCAGGTTCTTTTTAAATCGCTCAGCCAACCCATTTGTTTGAGGGTAGTCGGGTGTGGAGAACTTGTAGGTTAGTTCACACTCATCCCACATTGACATCATGTACGTTGATACGAAGTTAGTGCCTCTGTCGAATACTACATCCTTGGGGAACCAAGTGTCTTTAAAAATCCCCTTCATGGCCCTGGCCACCGCAGGTGCAGTCAATGACCTCAAAGGGATGGCCTCATGGAATCGTGTGGTGTGATCCACCAAGACCAGGATGAACGTGTTACCTAAGGCTGTCTTGGGTTCCAAAGTGAACAATAATGTTGAAGCCCACCCTCTCAAAGGGAGTTCTAACGACAGGTAAGGGTTCCAGGGGAGCCTTAAGCTTTTTCCCTGCTTTCCTGCTGACCTGACAGGTGGGACAAGACCTATAGAATGTATCTGAGGCTGTCTTAATTTAGGACCAATATAAGTGGGGGATAAGTCTGGCAAAGGTCTTGTCCTGCCCCAGATGTCCTGCCAGGGGTATGTCATGAGCCAACCCCAGTAGGACCCTGTAACACTGGTGGGCCACTGGTACACAGGCTGCCCCAGGTCCAGGAGCCTTAGGCTCACTGTATAAGATATAATTCTCCCACTAGATAAGGTGATCTCCAGAGGTATCACCTGCTGCCTGGACTTCAAGCCCTATAGAGTTGGTCACACTTTCTGCACCTTACAGACTTCTTCCCTAATGGGCCCACCTTCAACTTGCCATCCTGCAAGCTCAGGCAGGTCGCCTAGGGTGGCATGATAGCTTCCTCAGGTGCCCCATCAACCTGGACTGTGAGAACTTTTGGGTCTAGTTTCCAGCACCCCTTGCCCTTCCTCTTCTTGGCAGCTGCCTGGGTGATTCTTTCAGGTTCCATGTCTCCTTGACTCCCCTCTTGGGCAGCCATGGACAGTGTGGGCATACAGACCCATTCAAGCAAGCCTAACATCTCCAGGTGTCCACTGAGCTCCACCCCCTTCTAGACACTGTGCTCTATATCGTTGCCCAACAGACAATCTACAGGCATGGGAGCGCTCATAGCTACTTTTAGAGAACCTGAGACCCCCCACACTCAAAGGAAACCAGAGCCACTAGGTAGTGATTCACACAGTTGGCTGCATCTATAACCTGGTGGAATGTATTAGGGACGACCTGCTCTAAGGACACCAGATGACACATTACAGTAGTCACGCTGGCACCTGTGGGTCTCAGAGCCTCCACCCTTTACCCATTACTGGTGACCCTCTGCCTATACTTAGTAGTTTTGGAAGGCGTATGGACTTTTGGCACCATCTCTCTATCTCCTAGGGACACTAAGGTAACCTCTGTCCTCTCCAACCATGCTAACTAGGGTCACCTCCTCCCCAAGTTCTACACTCGTCAACCAAGGTGTTTGCCTTCTGGTGGAAACTGTGCCCTCTTGGGCTATTTGGTGTCTCCCTTCGAGTGCCCATACTTGTATCACTCAGTAAACTGAGGGACAAACCTCCCTGTCTGCTTGTCAAGGAACCCTTTTTGTATGTTTCAGATTGGGACTTGTTACTATGGTTCCCTTGGGAATTATTTTGGGGGCCTTTAAAGAACGCCTTACTTCTACGTTTTTCTCCCCCACTTTCTTCTTGTGGGACCCCTGATCACCATTCTGGTGATCCCCCAGATACCTTTTTAGACACTCTGGTACTGAGTCAGAGGTCCACCTCTTTAGCAAGCTCCCTGGGGGTCAGTGAGCTTACCATCAACTAGGAGCTGATGTAGCTCTGTAAAACTGATATTGAACATGTGCTCTCGTTGTATCAGAATAATCAACCCAGTAAAATCATCAACTTTGCTGCCCCGCACCCAACCATTTAGTGTCTTGCTGACATAATCAAGAAAATCCACCCAAGACTGGTTCTGCATCTTTTGATTATCCCTGAACCTAATGCGGTACTTCTCTGGGGTGAGTCCAAATTTAGTGAGGAGGATGGTTTTCACTGGGATGTACTTCATCTGGTCTCCTACCTCCAGTTTAAGCAAGGTATCCCTCCCCAATGTAGGCATGTGTTTCCAGAGTGATGCCCCGCCAAATCTCTTCTGGGACCCTGTGTATCTTAATGGTCACCTCATAGGCAGAAATCTACATGTCTATGTCATCCCCTACCACATATCTGGGCACCATATGTTTAGATATGTGAGCTTTCCTGTTCCCTCAAACACTGTGGTCATGCTGCCACCATTGTTGCTGGACTCTGCTTACTTAGCTTTTATGTCCAGCTCTCTCAGGCTCGGTTCATGAGCCAGAAGCAATTTATTTTCAGCTAACGCTCTATCTGCCTCAGTCTTCTCCTTCTCTGATTCCAACTTAAGCTTGGCCATTTGTAACTTGAACTCCCTCTCTCCCTTCCTGTCTGCCAGCTCTTCTGGGGACAGGCCTAGTGAAGACATACTCTCTGCTGTGTCAGGGAGTACTAATTCGGGAGAGGAGTCAACCACCCACCCGAGTGCTGCATCTCAGGTCTTGCATCCAGGCCCATCCTTATCATCCATTTCATCCTCCTTTTTCCTATCTTCTGTTGTTGTCAGCAACTGGTGACTGGTGAGCCTCTTCCCCGGGCCCTCAGAGCTTTCTGAGATCCAACTTCCTGGTGCCTTTCTTGTTTGAAAGTCCCCTTTCCTTGCAGAATTGCTTGAGCTGAATCACAGTGGAACTGTCCAGATTGATGAACTTGAATTCCATTACTGCAGGTATTGTGACAGACAGTCAGGTAGAATGAGAGTGGATTTGGAAAAGCAAATGAGCCAATCAAGGAGAATTAAAAAGAAGCTCAAAACTGTATCAAATAATTTAGCTGGAATTTGTCTGTAAAACAAAATTACTGTATGGCACTGCACAAACACAAGTGCTTATCTCACAGCTGAACACCAATGAAGGAAATTGGGTTACTGGTTGAAGAGGGTGAAACCCTACTCAAGCAGCAACCACAATCTCTGTCAGGGTGAACACAAGCAAACCCTAAATTTACCTTTGCTAAACCCTCTGGTATGTTGGCACGAAGCAGTGAGACTAAACTTAGGTGCAGTGTGTAAAGTATTTATGCAGCACTTCAAACAGTAATAAAGTGAAAGCACAACACAAGAAAAATTCCATACCATCTTAGAAACATAGAGTAAAATGTAATCAATTATTTGAGATCAAAACAACAATAATCCAAACAGTAGAACATAAGAAATGCAATTTGAACGTTTTAAGAAAAAATAGTGCTTAGAAAGTATCAACTATGATCATCTGGGTGCGCCGGACTGAGACAAAGTTACAAGCTCAGGCTGGCCTTGATGGAGCATGGGCCAGATACAGGGTCCAAGTTGGCCCACTGAAAAAAGTACCTGAAATCGTATCTTGCGGAGCATTGCGAAATCCCACGTTGAGAATGCAGTGCGCATTGGTGGTTTGAGGAAGCTGTAGGTCTGCGATCCAGAGTCCTGTGTTGATTTTGAGGATGTCCTCGATGAGGGACTTGCGATGTAAAGTCCTGCATCAAAGCTGCATCGCGCACCGGCGGTTCAGAAGATGCTGTGTGGCTGCAATATGAAGTTCAACGACTTTGTTGAGGATGTAGTTGATGAGGGGCTTGCGATGTGAAGGCCTTCATTGAGGATGCATTACAAAGCGGTGGTGCATAGGAGATTGCGGGCTGTGATGCAAAGTCCGGAGTCAGGGATGCGTTGCACTGCGGCGGTTGTTAAGCGGCTGCAAGGAGATTCATCGCGCTGCATCGGTTCTGCTCACAGGACCACAGCTGGGCTGGCAGAGCATCTTCAGGCCTGCTTTAAAGGGTTCAGGACTGGGCTAACACCATTTGGGGGGGCAAGACTCACAGCAAGTAAAGTCCAAGTGCTGGGTTCAAGATGGTTGGAACCTTTTCTGTGCCTGAGGCTCTAATCAGGAGACCAACCAACTAGCCTAGGAGTCAAGGAGTCACTTGGAGCACGAACAATGCATTGGTGACAAATGCATTGTGTTAAGGCAGGGAACACCTATTCAGTTGTGATTGTGACCGTGTCCAGCTCCGTCCTCTCCATCCTGAGAGTTGATGGCCCATCCAGGCACACCTAATCCATGTATTGGGTGGCCGTCTGGAAGGAATAAACAAAGTTCAACAGCCAACTACATACTGTCATGTGCCCCAGGGACAGTCTACAGACACCAAATAGTTGGGGCAGCAAAACGTCAACTTTTTAAATGTGGCATTTTCAAAATTGTATATTAAAATCTGACTTTACCATTAAAGAGGATTTACAATTACAATTTCTCATGCACCAAACATGAAATGTTTACCTTTTCCTTATCAAACGTTAGCACGTATTAAATGTACTAAAGCAACCCAATGTTATCCTGTGGGAGAGGTAGGCCTCACAGCAGTGAAAAGACATGTAAAAATTAAAAGGACATGTCCAACTTTTTAAATACACTGCCTCCTGCCCTATGGGCTATTTAGGGCCTACCATAGGCATGACGTATATGTATTAAAAAGGAAGGGCTGGACCTGACAAGAGGTTTATCTTGTTAGGTCAAAATGACAGTTTAAAATGGCACTACAGGCTACAGTGGCAGGCCTGAGACATATTTCAAAAGGCGACTTTATTGGTGCACAATGAGTGCTGTAAGCCTACTAGTAGCATTTAATTCACAGGCCCTGAGTACATGTAATACAATTTACTAGGGACTTACAAGTAAATTAAATGTGTCAATTAGATGTAGGCCAATTGTACAATTTCCTGAAAATATAAACAAAATAAAAACACAAAACATGCTATACAGTTCAATCCAAGGACAGCAGCACACAGCAAATTAAGAATACTTTCTAATGATAATAGCAGCCTGGAAAGAATCTACAATAGCCAAACCAAAAAAGTGGTGACAAAAGGGACTGTAGAGAAATGAAGGGCAGGCGACACTGTCTTAATTCTGCATCTTGAAGTATCCATCCTTGGATGAGAGAGGAAGTTACAAAACAGTGTAAAGTGTAAAGTGCAGATTGCTTTCATACGATGCATTGTCACAGGGGCCTTTTATGCAATCAAAATATCTACATTCTCCTTCAGGAAGCAATACCAGCTAATGAGCCAGGTTAATCCTGAATCGGGTCAAATAGAACCTTGTTTGAAAGCTCAAAATGTATGAAAAATAATGTTGTATAATGGACGGGGTTGATATGAGAGCATTGGATAGGACCGATGACTTCCCAGACTCAACCAGAAATCTGTTGTTCAAAGCATATCCCGCAAACAAAGGCTTTTTTCAAAACTCCTGTATTGTTATTCATTAAATCTGGTCTGTCATAAAACTTTCCTGACCCTATTTTGTGAAAGCATGTTTAAGAAACCTCAGCCATGGAATGGCACCACCCTTTTTCCAGCAACAAGCAATCCTTTACCATTTCTCTGGTTAACCTGCACTCTGATTTCAGCCACATAGAGGCTCATAACAAAAGGGGCATGATCTTTAACATGGCCTCAACATACCAAACCCTCAGCTTCTCATGGCACACAGATATAGAGCAGCTCTTAGCAACTGCTAAAAGTCTCCTGAGTAAGTAATTAGTAGTCCTCTGCATTAATCTACAGTCAGAATAGCCCCACACACCTGCTCGATATGATACCACAGAAGTACATTTTGACTTATAAATTGACAAAATTTGTGTTATTGCTTTCTTGCCCAACTTTGTGGCAAATCTGATCATGGCTTCCATGGTCATTGTAAACTGTTGATTTCTGACCTTTAATGCATTTCCCCATGCTAGAGATTTATCCAGTGGGATACCCAGATAATTAAAAGTGGTAATGGAACCTAGTCAAATACGAGCTATTTGGTGGCCGCTGGGTTTAGATACTTTTGGGCCACATCTCATAGTATATGATTCAGGCAAGTTAGTTGACAAGCATCGATAAGGCATAAAAAGAGTAACAAAATCCAGGAGTCTTTGCAGGCCATTTGCGGTTCTGAGCAGCAGGGCGGCTTCGTCTGTGTAAAGCTGTGTGGGTATTCGTCTTTTGCCAACTTTGTGGGATGTCATTGTCTTGCTGTTGCACCTTTGTCATACATCCCTATTTATATTGAAAGAGTAGGTGAGCTCCCCACTTTGGTCATTGTGCACCATTGCAGACACAACCCTATGCATATTACTAAATAGGCCAACCAGTGGCTTCTCTACCCCCATTTCTAGTATCATTGATCACAGCTTTGACTGAATAACATTGTGAAATGCAGAGCTGAGCTCCATAAACGCCAGATAAAAGAGGGAAGTTTTTGCTGTGATGTATTTACTAGTTATCAAGTATAAGTTTAAGACTTGTTCCACTGTGCCCACCCTATGGTGGAAGCCATACTGGACATCGGCTAATATGCTATTCTCCACTGCCCACATCTCAAATCTTTCAAGCAGGACTCTCCCCAGAATTCCAACCGAGGAACCCAGGAGGAAAATTGGTCTGTAACAACCTGGATCACTTGTGGAACCCTTCTTAAAAATAGGGATAAAGATAGCCGTTAACCAAGAGATAGGTAGTCCTTGTGCAATAGCAGTTCTAAACACACTGGTCAATAGTGGGGCCCACAAGGGGACATATTCTTTAACTAGGTCCGCTTGCACTCCATTAAGGTCTGGGGCCTTGTTGCTGAGGCTATTACTTATCACACAATCTACTTCAGTTATCTCAGTGGGAGTTATTTTTTGCTGCTTCCCTACAGTCATCTGTCCTACTGGAGTCTGTAATTATCTGACTAGAAGAGGAAGAATAAAAGTTTCCTCTTTGGGGTGGTTATCTTCCGCGAAGTAGGGGGTATTTATTAGTTTTCAGAAGCTATCCTTTGTTACGAGTTTCCCCTGCCCTTACAAGAGCCTCCTAGGCTTCCTCCCTGAATGTCTGCTTTCATGCTGCTAATGTGCATTGATATAGTTTTCTATAGTACTGAACTTCCAATTGAAAGTGCAGGACCCTTTTTAGGGCACCTAAAACTCTACGATTGGCGAGTGAGCAGGTAGGTTCAAACCCCTTGTGTAGAAATGTTTGACCGGGCCAAGAGACAATTATTGATGCCAGCCAAACTAGACCACAAAGTGCTTCAAGAAAGTCAATAATATTCTGAGGGCTACACCTCACTTCAAGACATGCCCTTCCAGGACTTTCTACTGAGTAACAAATCACCCTTAATAATCCAATCTAACCTATTTTTGTCCATTTCCTCACCATTTCATTATCTATGGACCCAAAATCACCTCATGTATTTAAAGAAAGTTTGACTTTTTGGCTCAGCTCCAAAATGGCAGTCAAGGGATTATGCTCACTAGGACACTTTGACCGCACCTTGTAATTAAAACATAGGGAGAAAATTCTGATGTTAAGAACATTTAATCTATAATACTATTCACACACTCACCCATAAAGATAGGAGTTCACAATTCATTTCTGGTACAAGACTACACCAGGTGCCCTAGGTTATATTTTAATTTAGGGTGTTTAAGGCGCCACCATTGGGTCATAAATAAAAGTAGAACAACCATCACCATTCTGATTTATAACACCACAGATTAATTTGCTATTCTTTTTACATGTGGGGATGCTAAAATCACCAGCCCTTGATACATAAGGTGTGCTGTTTATACCAGCAAAGCATTTGTCAAACTCTAGCTCCAATGACTCAGTACTAGGGGTTATTCAAAATATTCTAATCCGCCGGCAGAATTTTGGCAACACCCCATTATTCTTATAATATGGCGTTTCGGCCAAATTCCGGCAATCGTTGCTTGGTGGAATCTTTTCTCCTTTGCTGCTCCAGAACGGTAAGTTGGCGAGCGAGAGCGAGACTGGGTGCCCCCGAGCATGATTTCCGGTTGCTAGGAGGACATCCGGTGAGATTTTTCTAACACGGGCTGTCACGACCATTTACGGTCAAAAGACTTCCTCTCGAGTAAAACATTTACTTGAGCGGCAGCAAAATCAATTTGAGTAGTAGCGCCCTCTGAAGCGCTGGGTGGTGCAATTTGGGCTGATTTTTTAGTGCAGAATGCAATCCCGGGGCTAAATCACAGTGCAAGCCTGAGAGTTTTTATGCAACTCCGCAGAATTCTGCAAAGTCAAATTCCGTGAGTTCCGCCCACCCCTACTCGGTACCCTCTGTTGAGCAGGTTTCAAAATTGTTTACTAGTAATTGATAAACAATTAATCCCTTTATTGATTTAACTGGATGTGTAGGAGCTGATAGATATTTACATCTAATTTATTTACAGAACAGTGTAAGTAGAGGGACACAAAGATAACGAGTCCCCCCTTTGCTCTTCCCCTGGTAGATAGTATCACTGGTGTAAAATATGTCTGATAACCATCTGTTGTGTAGTTCTCACTAATCCGCCGGACCTACATATTTGTTTGAACAACATAAAGTTTGGGTGATTTGCTTAGACTGATTCCAGGCACCCCCGCCAGATATGTTGGCCTAGAGACCAGCTAGCTCACAGTGCCACTATATGCCCCCCCTAACCTTACCAGGGAGCAAATGGTTCCTGGCAACCACTGAACATGCCAACCCTGACCCCTCAGGGATCGTGGAAACAGAAGAGATCCTTTCACTCACTCGTGCTTACGTGTGCTCAGAGAAATATACAGAATACACAGTGGGACGTTTTCAATATATTTATTGAACCAACGTTATTCTTGAATAGAATACATGTGCTGCAATAATCAGTAGACAGAAGCAGATGGAAGTGATTGCGAGCACCAAAAGAGTAAATAGTAGGCACAGCTCTACCATGGGGCTAAAACAGTGTGTATATATGCAGGCAGAGATGCCCCTGTGTGCCTGTGAGTGGTACTGAGACCTGTAAGGATTGTGGCAGCCTGCTCAGCAACCCCATATAAAATTCGTTTTTATCTCTACTGATGACGGATGAAATCCAGAAACAGGTGTCTCGAGATGTACAGCACTAATCTGCACCAACTTTGATGGAACACTCCAGTAAAATTTCAAGTAAGCATGTATTACGAACTGCATTTACCATAATGCTAAGGAGCGAACTGTGCTGGGAGGTGAAGCAGTGTGCTCCCACCCCTTCCTGTTTTGTAAAGGCTCCCTTGAGGCATTGAGCTGACGAGCTTGTGGAGATGCACCTGTGCGCCTGTGAGAGGTACTGAGACCTGTAAGGTTTGTGGCAGCCTGCTCAGCAACCCCATATAAAATTCGTTTTTATCTCTACTGATGACGGATGAAATCCAGAAACATGTGTCTAGAGATGTACAGCACTAATCTGCACCAACTTTGGTGGAACACTCCAGTAAAATTTCAAATAAGCATGTATTACGAACTGCATTTACCATAATGCTAAGGGGCGAACTGTGCTGGGAGGTGAAGCAGTGTGCTCCCACCCCTTCCTGTTTTGTAAAGGCTTCCTTGAGGCATGGAGCTGACGAGCTTGTGGAGATGCACCTGTGCGCCTGTGAGAAGTACTGAGATCTGTAAGGATTGTGGCAGCCTGCTCAGCAACCCCATATAAAATTCGTTTTTATCTCTACTGATGACGGATGAAATCCAGAAACACGTGTCTAGAGATGTACAGCACTAATCTGCACCAACTTTGGTGGAACACTCCAGTAAAATTTCAAGTAAGCATGTATTACGAACTGCATTTACCATAATGCTAAGGGGCAAACTGTGCTGGGAGGTGAAGCAGTGTGCTCCCACCCCTTCCTGTTTTGTAAAGGCTCCCTTGAGGCATTGAGCTGACGAGCTTGTGGAGATGCACCTGTGCGCCTGTGAGAGGTACTGAGACCTGTAAGGATTGTGGCAGCCTGCTCAGCAACCCCATATAAAATTCGTGTTTATCTCTACTGATGACGGATGAAATCCAGAAACACGTGTCTAGAGATGTACAGCACTAATCTGCACCAACTTTGGTGGAACACTCCAGTAAAATTTCAAGTAAGCATGTATTACGAACTGCATTTACCATAATGCTAAGGGGCGAACTGTGCTGGGAGGTGAAGCAGTGTGCTCCCACCCCTTCCTGTTTTGTAAAGGCTCCCTTGAGGCATTGAGCTGACGAGCGTGTGGAGATGCACCTGTGAGCCTGTGAGAGGTACTGAGACCTGTAAGGATTGTGGCAGCCTGCTCAGGAACCCCATATAAAATTAGTTTTTATCTCTACTGATGACGGATGAAATCCAGAAACACGTGTCCAGAGATGTACAGCACTAATCTGCACCAACTTTGGTGAAACACTCCAGTAAAGTTTCAAGTAAGCATGTATTACGAACTGCATTTACCATAATGCTAAGGGGCGAGCTGTGCTGGGAGGTGAAGCAGTGTGCTCCCACCCCTTCCTGTTTTGTAAAGGCTCCCTTGAGGCATTGAGCTGTCGAGCTTGTGGAGATGCACCTTTGCGCCTGTGAGAGGTACTGAGACCTGTAAGGATTGTGGCAGCCTGCTCAGCAACCCCATATAAAATTCGTTTTTATCTCTACTGATGACGGATGAAATCCAGAAACACATGTCTAGAGATGTACAGCACTAATCTGCACCAACTTTGGTGGAACACTCCAGTAAAATTTCAAGTAAGCTTGTATTACGAACTGCATTTACCATAATGCTAAGGGGCGAACTGTGCTGGGAGGTGAAGCAGTGTGCTCCCACCCTTTCCTATATATGCAGGTATATAAACAAGGCAGTAATCAGGCATACTCCTACTATGCAAAATCCTACTCTAAGTGTAACTAGATTGTGTGGAGGTGTAGATCCAAGAATCTCCCCAAGGGACGATCCAACCCCATTACCTGGTGGGAGAGAATGAAGGACGCCGTCTTGGAACCTCGAAATCCATTTTGGCCCCAATAGTGAATATATTAATTATAGGACTGGAAACAGTGGTATGAATCACACACTATAAGTGTGGGGAATTCAGGAGCCATACTTTGTAGTGCAATAACTAAAGCTTTTAGTTCTGCCAGCTGCGCTGTACAGTCCCTTAATGACTGAGTGTGTGTTTTTTCAGGACCTAACTTTCCAGCATGCATGCACCCCTTTACGATTGTGTATGCCGCAGAATATTGCTGTTGTGTTCCTACGGCAAGCTGAGCAGATCCATTGGTATAAATGATGTAGTCACATCAATTTCATTCGGCAGAGGATATTCTTGTTCGTACTTCAGGAATACTTGTGTTAGTAGTTTAGAATTGAATCTGTAATCTACATCTGTTGCAGTGCTAGAGTTAGCCCATTGAATCCATCGTGGATTTAATGCTTTGCATTTGGAATGCTTGCTTTTGTAACAGCCTCTAAGGTCAGTACCGGGGTAATGACTATTATTCGCTTACCCTGAGCCAGTGCTCTCTCTCTCACTACAGCAGTCTGTACCGCTGTGAGAATTTTCTCAGTAGGTGCAAAACGCATTTCAGCGTTGGTGTGCAAATGTGATTTGTATGCAATGGGTACATATCACCTTCATTGAAAGTGATATAGGTGTACCCGGTGGGTCCAGCGACTACACGGATCACCAGGTTAGTTGTGTTTACACGAGCGTGCAAATGTTTTGACGCTATCATATCAGGTTGTACTGAACGCAAAATGTTTGTATTTTCCTGTGTCCAATGGTTGATTGACAAATCAGATCTAGGTAAGTCGTAGAATGGTTTTACTCATTCTGCGTAATCCAAAATGTATGTTCTGCCAAAATTTAAAAATCCTTAAATGGTTTGGAATCTTTTCATATTCGTTGGAGGTTGGAGCAGTGCACATATTTCTAAAAAATGTGCTGCCAGGCTTTTGCCTTCACTTGACAGCTCATATCCCAGAAACAGGACACTGAGGTGGGCAATTTTAGATTTTTTTAAATTACATTTGTAACCCAAGTGAGAAAACCCAAGGATTATGTGGTTCACTCTAGCCAAGTGTTCCATTAGCTCATCGTCCAAAAGATAATTATCGCCTACATAGGACAATGCCCCCTCATCAAAATTTTGAAGTAACTCTGTTACCCTGTCTGAAAACAGCCCCGGGCTGTTGTTATACCCTCTAGGTAAATGACAAAGTTGACACTGTGAACCTAGCGCTAAAAATGCGGTCAAATATCTGCATTCTGGTGCTATATTCAGGCAGAAAAATCCATTTGAGATATCTAGGGTAGTTTTGTATTTCTTTCACACAATGTTATTCATCAGTGCGACACTATGTGCATTTTATACCTGCAAATGTACATGTGGAAATGTTCAAATGTCTATAGTATAAAGCTAAACAATATGAATTGTCCAGTTTCATTACGGGAAACAAGAGATTATTCATGGGTGAGGTGCAATTTTCTATTACACCCTGGTACTCAAGTTGTTCTAGGATTTCCCTAACTTGCTTTTTAGCTTCATGTTTTAATGGGTATTGTCTCTGTGGTTGAGGAACTGATTTTAATGGTATTTAGAGATGAAGAGACTCATCATCCCACCCAACATGATAGTGGTAAAGTGGAGGAGCTAGCGTCCACTCCTGCGCGTATTAACTGATTCTGGAACGAGGTTGGACAAGGCAGGTAAAATAACCATTTCTCCCATTGGGCATTCCTTTACGAACTCAGGTGGCCAATCCTTTTCAGCCAAAAGAATTTCGTAACTATGTGTCAGGTTCACCCAAAAGAGAGCCTTGATGTTCCTGGGTATGTCCCCCTCCATTTGGAGCATTATTTTGTATAAACGATGTAGGACACTTACCCTTGTATCAGGCATTTGCACCGTGATATGCTCATTCAGTGCTACTACCGTCAGAAAATCCATCAGGTTCCTGCGAGCTATTGTGACGTCTGCCGCGCTGTCCAGCATCGTCACTGCCCACTCCCCATTCAGAAGCAGAGTCCTCAGTTGTCTAGGCATGTCTTATTGTAATCCCCGCTACCTTCTTCTTTTTAAACTGAGGTTTTTGAGTCTTTTGTTTATCCTCTTTAGGGATGTAATCTGAAGCATGATGCGTTTCCCTTTTCGGCTTCACATGCTCTTCTGATCTGCACTCTGACCATCCACCTCTCTCCGAACCTGTATCGGATGAGTCCTGAAAGGAACGAGAGGAACGTGTATCATTATCCTGATATCTTTCAGGTTTTTTATTATTATCACAGTTTCTCAGGTTGTATTTTTTGTCAGTGGATTCCTGCTGAGGAGACCGACCCTGTGATTGTGTTTTGTTTTGATAATTTTTCTGTTTTTTGACCCATTTCTTCTTGGAAGAATGGGGTGCTTGCTTAGAGTTATCCTTTTCAGAATTACTCTTAACCTGTGGTATCCCAGGTCTGGCTCCCAAATTATCTCTGCCTAGCGTAGCATAGGTTTCCTCGATAAGTCTAGGTAATTCCCGCTCCTGCTGTGCAGGAGTGAACTCCCTCAGGCCTTGGTGTATAGCCAATGCTGCTGCTTCCCCTTTTATGTTACTTAACATAATGGTCGATACCGCAGCAAAATTGCCCATCAGTTCTATCCCTAAGTCCAGGGCAGGTCCTGCCCTGTACTCATCCTGTGCCTGTTTCAGTACATCAGGTGGAACTGCTATCGAAGGGGTACCATGAATTATGGCATAGGCTGCAGAGAAGACTGTACCCCAAGTGGCACAGTCTTCCACCGAGGGGGCCATCACCATTGGCAAGCAAATTGTTAATATTCTGTGTTTATCCTGCGGTCACGTATGGGGTAACACTGCTTCAAGCTGGCTTGTTTTCTGTGCTATCCAGAACGGAATTTACTTCCGACTGGTGGGAACTTTTCCCATAATGGCATTCAGTGTTTGAGGGCTGATACCTGTAGTAGCCAATTGAGGTTGTGCAGCTTGAGCCGTCCGCACAGGGTTAACTGTTAGTGTTCTCATAATGTACTGTGTGAGATTTCTGTAAATCTTTACTAAATCTTCACATAGTGTTGTTATTTCCACTGCATCCAAATTAGCAAGATTAGGATTTGGTGTAAAAGCAGCTAGGGCCGGCCAAGTCACTCCTTCTTTACTGAGCAGACCAAGTCTCACATGCTCTACAGTATAGGGGAGAGCACCTTTAAACAAATTTATATGTTCTTGGTAAGTTAATGGAATTTCTATGTCCACATATGGAAAATATTACTCTTGTGTCACATTTTCAATGTAAGTGTGAAACAATTTTGAGCAAGCATCAGCAGGTGGAAATTTAACCCAAAAATAGAATACCTCTGATCTGAATGCTGCGTGTACCTCGACCATGAAGGTAACATCACCACCCGTTGCCGGGAGGCCGTAATGTAATAATTTCTGAGTTACTGCATGTCTGCAATTTTCTGTAATCTTTAAAGCAACTACATCCTCCCCACCTACTTCTCCGTTTACGGACATTGTGTGAAGAGAGCATACATTTATGGAGATTAATTTATGGAGATAGGATTAGCACGATTTGGGAAAATGTTATCCTACAATCTTGAATAACCTACAGCCAATACATAGGGTATACCTACTCAGCTGAAGTGGATTTCCTTCTCACCACGGACATCTCCGGTTTGGAGGTGAGTAGGGTTCTCTGAGAAAAGCATGACTGAACTACGCAGATAGACTGTTAAATAAGAGCACAACCAACGTTGGTGGTGCCATGTCGTCTATTTCCCATTAATTTGTAGGTCCTGCGTGTTTGTTTGGACAACATAAACTTTAGGTGAGGTGTCTAGACTGATGCAGGGCACCCCTGCAGGATACGTTGGCCTAGAGACCAGCTAGCTCAGAGTGCCACTGTAAGCTCCCCTAACCTTACCAGGGAGCAAATGATTCCTGGCAACCACTGAACATGACAACCCTGACCCCTCAGGGATCAGGGAAACAGATGAGATCCTTTCACTCACTCACTCACTCCTGTTTACGTGTGCTCAGAGAAATATACAGAATACACAGTGGGACGTTTTCAATATATTAATTGAACCAACGTTATTCTTGTATGGAATATATTTGCTGCGTTAATCAGTAGACAGAAGTTGATGAAAGTGATTACGAGCACCAAAAGAGTAAATAGTAGGTACAGCCCTACCATGGTGCTAAAACAGTGTATATATGCAGGCATATAAACAAGGCAGTAATCAGGCATGCTCCTACTATGCAAAACCCTACTCTAAGTGCCCCTAGAGTGTGTAGGTGTAGAGCCAAGAATCTCTCCTAGGGACAATCCAATCCCATTACCTGGAGGGAGAAAAAGAAGGACCCCATCTTGGTCACAAACTGGACACCCCTCACGAAATTTCAGACCGCTGAGTAGTAAAGTCTCAGCATTCAGGGACACTCGGTGTCAGCTAAAGTGTCACCTCTTTTTAATCTATCAGGATGCTTATTATTTATAATAGAAAACAGCCTTGCGATGTACATCATAGATTAGCAATGCTTTGGATATGTAGATAGCTCTGTCACCCCGTGGATGAAGATAGAACGACATTTTTACATAGTGTGTAAAGAGGCCTTGCACATGATGTTCGAGGCATTGTGATAATGTTGTACGAAGCTAGATGTGTAAACAAAGTAGTTTCAGAGAAACAAATCCAACATTGTTGTGCCTGCAAATATGTGCAAAAGTTCACAACAGAAATGTTATTGTGAAAAATAGGACAAGGTGACAAATGAGCAGCTTCGCTACATGGGCCTAACCTGGGAACATAACACATCCAGCAATATGTGTTCCACAATCCAGGCCTCGTGTAAGAGAATCAGATCATACTTTTTAATAAAAACGAAGCCACTCCGGGTTTCCCATTTTTTGCAACAACACAGCAATATTGCAAGATATGAAATCTATGCATGTGGGACATAGGCTTTTGACCTCAATTAATTTTCCTGTTCCTCAGTGGATAGGTCAGTGATCTTATGAATACACTGAGTAGTAAAATTGGTTGTGCCATGGTCATTGACGGTCAGCCTAAGGGCCTGATTTAGATTTCGGCAGAGAGGTTACTCCGTTATAAGGGTGACGGATATCCTGTCCACCGAAAAAAAATTCCCATAATATCGTATGGGATTTATATTTCGGCCGACGGAATATCCATCATTGTTGTGACGGAGTAACCCGGACGCCAAAATTTAAGTCCGGCCCTAAGTCTTCTAAAAGTGCTAAGGGGTACAAGGGTTTGAAAGAGGGATATTCTCATTGCTTTTAAGTTCTCTCCCAGTATCCATAGGTGTGGACCGTGGCCTCCTTCTGAGAAAATCTTCTGGGCGACAAAGGTAATCAAGTGGGGCCACAATGATTTTGGTGGCATCATCCCACAGACATGAGGCCCTCATGAGTAAATTCCCAACAGCATTGGGGGTTTCTAAAGATGATGAGCTCGTAGTCTCCATTTTCCATTTGTTTTTTGTAGCCCCACTAGGAAATCCTCTTTGCCATAATAATATAAGTATTGACGTATTGATTTTGGCCCAGCTTTCTTGTGATCCAGTGGGTTACTTTGTTTCTCAGTTCAGGCTACTCTTCTATCTGATTAGGGCCTAAAGGCACCACATTTTTGCGGACATCATCATAAGGAGTTACACCTGACTGCTTCTGGGCAAGATGGCGTCCGAGCAGGATGTGCGAGTGAGGAGCTCCGGCGTTGTTCCCCTTTCCAACTGCTGCACGGCCGAGCGGGAATCGAGATCTAGCAAAGGAGGAGCGTGGATAAAGGCAGAAAAGATCTATTCACACAGTGACCTACTGATGGTGATTTTGGTGGCTTGACGATTATCGGACTGGCGGCAGGCAGCTCAGTGGGAGCGTCGAGGCTAAGAAGCCGCGGAATCTTCAGTGTGTTCAGCGCATTCAGTGAGTGCAGCGGGCTTCCGCGTTCCAATGTGGAGCGCTTCAGCTGCGATCAGTGACGGCGGCGGGAATTTTCTCGCATTGCGGAAAGGAACGCTACGGGGGAAGGGAGATTGCGAAGGCTTGGAGGCTTGATAGAAGTAGCGATAACTCCCGTAGGACACCCAGTAAGCGTGTAAGCGTGTTAGCGTGTTTAAAGAGGACAAAGCGCTGAACTGGCTATGGTCACTGTACTCCGGCAATAACGTTAATTGTAGCAGAGAGCCGCTACATTCTCTCATATAAACTGCCTTAACCGCCTGAACTTTTGCTTTGGTTTGTCAAGAGCGGTAATTGTAACGGCGAGTTGATACACTGTTTCGCCCTAAACTGCCCTAACCCCCCTGAGACTTTTTGTGGTGGGTAGATCGTGGCAGTGAATGCTGTTGCTGGTTTTAGTGAGACAGGCTGTCTGAGAGGGCAAAAAAAAACTTTTCGATATCAGTGGCCATCTGGAAAAAGGAGATTCATATCCAGTCAACTGTAGCAACTGCTGTAGCAATAACGTTTTAAAGGGAGGTTTTGTTTGGTTTACCCAACAGAGAATCTGGAAATTTAAGATATTGTTATCAAATACAGTACTTTGCTACATTATATTTAAAAACATGCCTCCAAAATCTGGTCGTGGAGGTAAAACTAAGCCAGTAAGTGACGCCGTGAGTAGGGCCGCTCTCTCAGCAAGTTGTACAAAAGGTGGGGTAGATGAAGTTGTTGTAGAGACTGCGGCTCAAGCGCTCAGCAATAGGAAGTTACCCCAGGCACCCCAGATACCCCAGATACATCAAATATTCTTGCCAAAAAAACAACTTACTGCGGTATCTACTTGGAGTCTCGCAAAGGAAATAAATGATAACGAGGAAATACCTATGAGTGACCATTCTGAGGGAGCACAGAGGAGGGAGTACCATAATCACCAAAAAGGTATAGATCAGGAGACTGTACCTGTGCCTGTGGATAAAGGAGGGACTGTGAAAATGATCAATTTTGCAGCAGCAGCACAAACAGGGCAGCAAGAGAAGACTACTACATCGGACGTAATAACTGATCTGGGCCTTGAAGGTGCTAATAGGGATAGTGACTCAGGAGAAGGCAATTTCTTTTCTCTGTCGGATCATTCATCTGATGATGATGAGGATGAGGAATCAGGCTTGAAAATTTTTGGGGGGGAAAGATCTGGGATTAGTTCTGGTAGTGAGCTTAATACTTCAAATCCGGATGAGGATAATCTCGAAACGACCATGGTGCAAAAACAAAGGGCTTGCAGGGAGGTTGAAGCTGCAGGTCAGGTCAACATAAGGGATGGCCTCTCTAGTTCTATTGCAACTGAACCACCCCTAGCAATGGCAGAGGGGGGTGAAGGAGATGAACGATCGCTAGCCTCACATCAGCGAGGGGAGATTTCATTAGAATCAATTTACCAATGCATTACAGAGCATAGGGCTGAGACTCGCACGGAAAGTACTAAAACACATGCTGCCTGTCGAAAATTGCAGAACGCCGTTAGGCGGATAGCGAAATCATGTACTGAGTTCACGGAATGTTTGAATGAGGCGGAGGCAAGAATTTCTACACTAGAAGACGATATGGCGAGACAGAAGACATTGGTGGATAACTCGCAGCAATATAAAGAGGACGTGCAAGCCAAACTTGTAGATTTGGAAAATCGTATTCGGAGGAATAATTTGCGGATTTTAGGAATTCCTGAGGGTATTGAGGGACAAGATATTCGCAAATTTGTTGTGGAACTATTCACTGAAGCCTTCCCAGAATTAAAAGATTGGAATTGGTCCAATGAAGTGCAGAGGGCGCACAGGTTCCCATTCAAACAGAGGCCCTTAAAATCCGGTGATAAGGATGTCAGACCGAGAGCAATTTTGATTTGTTTGAGTAATTTTCTGGCACGCCAGGCGATATCCGACCTGGCACGGCCAGATAAAAAGCGGGCTGCGAAGGGAACTCAATTTTTTGTGCGACCGGATTTTTGTCATCAAACTGTGGAGAAAAGGTGGCAGCTACGTCAGTTAATCACTCCTTTTCAGGGGAAAGGAGCGCAAGTGTTTTTGATAAATCCTGCCACCCTTAAAGTGAATGTGAAAGGTCAAACACGCTTCTTTACTACAGAATTGACAGCAAAGGAATACTTGGCCTCTATATAATGTTTAATTTTGTATCTCTGTTCTTTACCGCCATTACGGCCGTGTATAAGGGATTCGAATTTTATAGCTAGTACAACCTGGTGGTGGTAGTATTATGCTCGGGGTATGTGCATGGCTATCCAATCTAGAATGTGATAATGTATGGGAAACCCAATGCAATGTATTTAATTTAGTTTTGTGCTAGCTAGACAGTGATGGGGAGGATGGGGGCACACATAGGGGGGAGAACTCGCTCTACATCAATAGGGCCATGGGCCCATTTGCCTGCAAATTGGGGAGAGGGAGTGGGGAGGGGGGGATGGTAGGGGGAGGGTTGGGGTTGGGGGTACTGGGGGGCTGAGGGTGTGGTGTGAGGGGATGGTGGGAGGGTGCATTTCACAAAAATCAATCCATGTGCAAAAATTTCTGATTTTTTAGGATGGTCAATCAGTATCAGACTAAGATTAAGATTAAGAATGAGTCAGGTACTACTGGTTTACTTTGTGAAATATGGGAGATATGGCGGCTAAGGGAACTCGTATATGTTCTTTTAACGTTTGTGGTCTAAATAATAGTAATAAAAGGCGTAGGATAGCTGCAGAATTACGTATTATGAAACCAGACATTTTATGTATCCAGGAAACACATATACCATGGGCTAAACGCAAATTGTTGGAAGAATTAGGATACACACTTCTGGCTGCAACCAGGCAGACTTCCACTAATAGGGGGGTCGCCATTTTGGTACAGGGTGGCATCATTGGGACAAGGAGGGCAAAGATGGATAATTATGGGAGATGGGTGATCGCCGAATGTTTAATAGGAACAACTAAGTATACCATTCGTTCTGTTTATGGGTCAAACATTGATGATGCTGGTATATTGGAAGATTTAAATGTTGAATTGGCATCTTGGCCTACTCCGCTAATTTTATGCGGAGATTTCAATATCCATTTAGAGGGGAAAATTTTAAGTCCCAAATATAAGTATGTGGGCCGCAAACCTAAAGTTTTTAAGGCCCTAGTTCAAGTATTGAGGGATCATGGGCTAGTGGACACATGGAGGGCAATACATCAGGCAGATCCTGGATTTACGTTTTACTCACATCCACATCAAAAATTGGTAAGATTAGATTATATATTTATGCCTAGGGCACTCATACCTGGTGCAAAAATGCAGGTCTGGCCTCGAATCACTGCGGATCATGGTCCTCTCTTGTTGGATTTATACATGATTAGGCAGTTGAAGGGCGGAAGGACATTCTCTTTCAACAGGAAACTATTGCATGATAAGGCATTTAGAGATCATATGATCAAGTGGACAACGGATTTTCTTGCTATAAATAGGGGATCGGCCTCGGGTCCTATTGTATGGGACACTTTCAAAGCTGGAATACGTGGTGAGGCACTTAGTTTTAGGCTAGCTAAATTTAAACAAGGGCAAACAATAACTTATCAATTGTTGGATGAGCTTCGGGAAGCAGAACTGGAATTGATTAAGATACTTAGACAGGGGTTAGATGTTAAAGCTATAAATAGCAAGTTAGCGTCAGTCAAAGCAAAAATCAATTCGATTTGGTGCAAGGATATCTCCATCCAATATAATACCTATAAACAAAGTAGATATGAATATGGTGAGTCGACCGAGCGGCAGCTTGCACAGAGACTTAGAGCTAGACAATCTTCTCAAAGAATTTTGGCCATGATTGATGCGGCGGGCAACACTGTCGAAACAGAGGAGGGTATTATGGGGGTTTTTATGAGTTTTATCAAGAGCTTTATAAACAAAACGATCTCGAGGAATCAGATATTGAACATTTCTGTCAGGAATTAGTATTGAATCGGATAAGTGATGAGGATCAAGCACTATTGGAAGAATCAATAACTATTGAGGAAATGGAGGTAGCATTAGGTCAGTTATCACAGGGGAAAGCTGCCGGTTCAGATAAACTACCATTGGAAATCTATCAGTTGCTTTTTCCAGTTGTGAAAACTGATATGTTGGGCGTTTTTCAGGAAGCGCAGTTGGGGAATGCGCCTCCGTCTTGGGATGAGGCTAATATTGCAGTGTTTTAAAAAAAGGATAAACCCCCTAATATACCAGGGTCATATAGACCGATATCTCTGCTAAATGCGGATGGGAAAATTTACGCTAAGATTTTAGCCAATAGGCTGATGCGGGTTATTACGCCCATGGTTTCAACGTCCCAACATGGATTCATTCCTGGTAGAAGCACTATTAATCATATTCATAGGGTTATTACTCTCATCGATTTTGCTAATCTGTATCATAAAAAGCTGGGCTTAATATTTCTCGATGCCGAGAAGGCGTTCGATCGCGTATCTTGGGCATTCCTGTGGGGTATTATGCGTGGGATGGGGTTTGGGCCAGATTTTATTAAGTCGATTCAAAGTATGTATAAATCTCCGAGAGCTAGAATCTGTGTCATGGGGAGGGAATCCCAACAAGTTTGTATTAACAGGGGAACAAGGCAGGGATGTCCCTGCTCCCCATTACTTTTTGCGTTATATATTGCCCCATTTGTGCAGATGTTAGAACAAAGTAGTAAGATAAAGTCAATGGAATGTGGGCTTTACCAGGTACGTGTTCTGGCATATGCGGACGATATCGTTGTTGCCTCTGCTGATCCTTTACAGGCCCTAAGGGAGATAGAAAAGTTGGCTGAAGAATTTGGGGCGGTGTCGGGATACAAACTTAATACGGCCAAGACTCAGATAGTATGTACATATCAGGCTTGCCCAGGGGAGAGTCGGGTAACGGATGAAGCTCGCTATCTCGGTATAAAAATCAGAATGTCCCTACAAGAACTCATTGAGGTTAATTGGGGTACTATTACCTCAGCGGTTAAGCAGCAGCTATATTGATTGGAGTGTTTACATCTGACGTTGGTAGGGAGACGCAATGTTTTAAAAATGACTGTCCTTCCTAAAGTACTTTACTACTTTAGAGCAGTGCCTTTAGAGCTAACAAATAAACAATTGCAAAGGCTTCAATCTATATGTTACAGATTTATTTGGGGTCAACGTAAAGCTAGGAGAACTTTTAAGTACATGATGCTACCGTTAGACAGGGGAGGGTGGTCTGTTCCGAATTTCTGCTTTTACTATTATGTTTGTTTAGTGCAAAATATACGTATTCTATTGACTGGGGAAGACGCGACAGAGGCAGAAGTCCCCTCAATATATAAATTAATGTTAGGGGAAGAAGTCAGAAACGTGCTATTGAAATTTTCTGAGCCAAGCTACTATAAAAAAAAACTAGGTTTAAGATCATGATTTCTGCCTATAAGGCTAGGAAAAGGGTATGTAAGTGGTTGAATATTCCACAAATTAACTACTATACTCCACTAGATTAATCTGTCAGGTTTCCGGAAATATTTTGGGATTTTAAGATGCTGTGTTGGAAGATGCAAGGGATTCGTTATTTGGGTGACTTATACAAGGGAGGGGTGCTATGCTCATTTGAGGAATTATTTGAAGATTATCAACTTCAATATCATGATTTTTTTAAGTACCTGCAATTGCGTGATTATCTTGTTAGACATCACCTGCATGAGGGAATTACGACGCTTCCAATGGTAGAGGCTATTAGAAGGATGGCCAAGATAGGGGTATTATACGATATGCTAATTGAATCTCAAAATGATGACTTAGTTGCTTATGATCTCAAATGGGCCGCACGTTTAGGGGTTGAGGGAGAGGGGATGCAGACTTCCATAGATACAGCAGGGAAAATATTGTTATCATCAAACTTACAAACAGCAGCATTTTAAGACCATTTTTGATTTATATCACACACCTGAACGTATGATGCAGTGGGGTGGGAACAATGATGGTAAATGTTTTAGATGCCATTCCGATCAGTGCAGATAGTGTGCACGTTTTTTTTAATGCACTGCACTGTCGCTATTAAAGCAACAAATAGCACTGTTTCTGAAAGAAGTTACAGGTATCTCCATATCTATAACAAAGGCAATGATGTTATTAGGGATAGGGGGAACCACTTAGATGAGCAACCAATGTATAAATTTAAATACCTATTATTTATTGCTGTAGCAGTGGCTCGTCTTTGTATCGCCTGATGCTGGCTTCAAAGAGAGGCTCCCACATTTGAGATGTGGCGGGCGAAATTTCATCATGTCTTTAATATGGAATATAGTTTATATGCTGTTAAATCAGCCAAACGGCAAAAACTCGGAATTCAGATTTGGGAGTCTATGATACAGTATATGAAATAGATAATCGATTTGGGTTGCTTAATGACTATATGATTATAATCTGTCTCGGTGCTGCTTCCCTTGCAAATTAATCCTATGATTGTTAATGGCATTTATCGATAATTTTGTTAGTTTTGACTATAATTGCTATGTTATATGTTTATGACATGGATTGAATCAATAAAAAAATTTAAAAAAGGAGTTACACCTAGATGCAGCTGCAACTCAACTTCATTATCTGCATTAGCCGCCGAAAAATGCAGATTAGCTCCTGAGTAACATATTGTGATGTCGTCATTGTGTATGGGTTTGTTCGTGAGCAGGCATTGCTAATGGTGAGGAACATGGCGTGGGGCATCTTATTAGCTTATCTACTTAGGCAGTCCACCCCCACAGAATTAGCACTTTTGGCCCTCCCAAGAAGCGAAAAACTGTTCTTTCATAGGGAAACATTCCTCTAACATTCACCCATGAAAGAAATTATTTTCATTTCTTAGACAGACCAGCATTGTGCATTTTTCCCACAGAAAATAGGGGTAGTTGTAATGAGGGCCCCAAGCACTGTCTTTGTGAAGTGGCAGTTCATTGTAAAAACTATGACTACATACAAACACTGCTTGGGTCCCTGCTAATTGCATGTGGCTGTACCTCATGAGCACTGTGACATCACAAGTCACTGGGGAAGTCAAAGGTGACAGCTACCTCCCATAGACTGGCACTGTAGATAAAAGGTGGTGCCACTCTCAGACCCAAATCAAATCACTCTAGGACCTATGGAAGATTCTGAAGAATGACTGCCCTGCTGTCAGGAGGTCTACCTTGCTGCCCTGCTGTCTGAGGAAGGAGACTGGACATGCTCCCCTGAACCCAGGTAGTGAAAAACTTCTAAAGTCGTTTTGCATATTGTAAGGCCTATATCTCCCATAGTATAACATTGGGTTACCATATTACATTTAATAAGTGATAACTTACATTTGTGAGCAGATAGGAAAATAATATTTATACTCAAATGAATTGTAATGTAAAACCCTCTTTAATGGTAAAGTTGGATTTTAAGTCATAATTCTGAAAAAAAACTTTTAGAAAGTTGGCTTTTTCTTGTCCTGTCCATGTGGTCCATGCTGCCTATGTTCTGGGTCACATATAGTTGGCAGTTGGCCTTTGTGTATTCCTCCCAGACAGTAAGACAAAGGGGGACTAGGCGTTGGCAGGATGAGCCATCCTTCCAGGATGGTTAGGGCGTAGTTGTTCCCTGCCCTGCTTTCATTTCATAGGGCTGCCTCCAGCACACACACAAAGGAGCTTGACAGCAGCCTTTTGTCACCATAGACTACTCAGAGCCTTGACAGGGGAGGAATGAACTTTCCAGAACCAGAAGTGGTAGCGCAGGGAGTCCCCCACTTCAAAGGCTGGCACCAGGTAAATATATTGGATCTCATGAACCACTCATAAGATCACTTCTAGACCTGTGGAAGAATCAAAAGAAGGACTGCCCTGTTTCTCTGCTACTGGAAGGACTGCCCTGCTACCCTGCTCCTGAGGAAGGCAGCCTGGACCTGCTCCATGAACGCAGTGTCACCAGAGAGATTACAGGGGCTAGCTAGCTAGCTGGCTAGCCTCCTGTGTGAGCTGCAGGGACACAACACACTTCCAGAGGCCTCCTTGCAATGACCCAGCTGACCAGCACCAACTGGGCCTGCCTGGACATGCCTCAGCCATACTCCTCGCCTCGGCCTGGAGTGGGTCCTGATACCAAGAGGTACCACTCAGGTCCTGGACCCTTGATTTGTATCAGAGTGTACACCACCTGAAGAAAAGGTCAAAATCCTGAAGTTTTCACTCTGAGCAATGATGAATGGGTCAGTTCATGCTATGACTCTGCCACCCACTATGACCCCAAATACAAAGCTCCAGTAAGATCAGCTCTTTGTGCCAACAGTGACTGCCCCCGACGAACGGAAATGTGAGAGTTGCACTTCGTGCCAACAGTGACCATCCGCGATGATCCACAACCATGAAAATCCAGCATCGACCAGATCTTTACGCTACAGTGACTACTGTCCATGACTCTCAACCTGCTTCTGTAGCTGAAAGCCTCCTTCAATGTGAACTGAACTCTTCAGGCCAGACTTGAGAAGCTAACTCTTCAGCGGGACTAGCATGGACACTGTACCCAGCCCAAAAGAGTATCAAGGATCATAACATAACATAACATGTGTATTTGTAAAGCGCACGTTCACCACCAAAGGGGTATCTTGGCGCTGAATAACAGATGTTTACTATTACCCAACGGTACTCATTTTATCGACCTCAGAAAGGATGAGTGGACCAGCCGGGAATTGAACCTGTGACCATGAAGTTGAACACAGGCCCCTGCAGTGGATGCATTAGTCCCCTAAGCCACCAGAACAGGATCACTGTAAACTGATTGAAAAATGGGTATAACCTTATTAAAATTGACCACGGGCTCAATCTGGTGCCAAAGAGGTAGCTGGTTAACCATTTAAAATCAGAAACATATGCCATGCCAATATTTCTTCGTCTTTTCAGAGCTCTGTATCCAAGAAAATAAAGAACAACATACAGTCCTCCAAATTAGCATTAGCATGATCCTGAAAATTTTGAATTGGAGAAAAAAGATCTCTGCATTTTAGCATCAAATATAATATTGTTTTGCGGTTCCTACAAATATAGCAGGAATGTGTATTAGGCCAACACAAACTTCATAGTATAGAGACTTAGGGCCTTATTACGAGTATGGCGGTACCGGGACCGCCGTACTCTCCACCACCTCGATTGTTCGACCACCGTATTACGATGGTGGTGGTAGGATCGCCACAAGACCGCCGTCTCCGCTGGGATCCAGAATGCCACGGCGATGGCGGTGTGGAAAGGGACTGTAGATGCTGGCGGTGTCGATGACAGCAAAGCTGAGCATATTACGACCTGCATTTCCACCGCCCATTTCATAGCGGAGACCCCGCTATGAAAATTATGGTGGAAATGCTGGTAAGGGGGACCCTAGGTGATTCTGCCCATGGGGGTGCAAACAGGGGGGTCAGATGTTGTGCCCCACTAGAATGGCACCTACGTTCGTTCACTCTGTAGCATGCACAACATTGTGCATGCCACACCGTGAACGAACATGCTGTAGGCGCTGTCATGGCGGCGGTATGCAGTTTAGGCTCACCTATGAGCCTAACATACCCGCCGCTGTGACACAGCCAAAGCACCGCCAGCCCACCCTGTATTCAACTTGGAATCTGGCGGGCAGGTTCACAACAGGCTTGGCGGTCTTCCTGGGACTGCCGCGGTGGTGGTCCCAAAGGAAGACCGCCAAACTCGTAATAAGGCCCTTAGTCCACATATCCCATCAGGGAGTGTTGATTGGTTTCGGCTAGTTCACTCTACCACATCTAACCCCTAAACCAACAGGGTAACAGATGTTGTTGGCAACCTCAAGCATGATATTCTAATTCCCAAGGAATCCGTGGAAACAGATCTACCCCTTTCGTTTGTCACTCTTGCATGCCCAAGGTAAACGCAAAAAAAGATTTACAATGCATTTTCAAACATTTATTGAAAAGATGGTATTCTTGCATACAAAGTGTGAGCTGTGATTATTAGAAAGATGAGACAAGTTACTGTAATCAGCATTGTTAGAATGGTAAATAATATGAAAACAAAACATAATTATCAGAATCCTATACTTAACAAGAATATTGTGAATAAAACATCTAAAATACAATAATATTGTAAACAAAAATAAAAACATAAATATTGCTTATACATTACTACTAAGGAAACATAACAACAATCACGAAAAACAAAATATAGAGCAACAGACATTGTACATAATTCTAAATAAATCACACAATATAACATCAAATGTATTCACACATCAAAATGTCAAAATAAATTAATACAGATATACTAAGCACCAAAAACCCTAATTAGTATTAGCCATATAAGGTGCAAAACAAAAAATGCTAACTAGTCTTCAAACAACCAATTAAATTAAACTAAAAACAGTTAACAAATAGAATAGCTTTTCAAAATAATCAACAGTATAGAAACGCCACAAAAAAACAAAATGCTTCCTTAAAAAGTGTTACAGTAGAATAGTGTCACTTTGCCGGATTGCAAACCTACATGAGAAGACAGCAACACTTCAACAAACTACTAAGGGCCTCATTACGATGAGACTCAGAAAGCCTCCGACCACAGGTCGGAAGTTTTCCGAGTCACACCATGGGTTTCATTTTCGACCGCTGCATTACAATGCAGGCGGTCAAAAGTGAAACCTGACGGTCATTCCGGCTGGAATTCCGACGGGCTCAAGGAGTCTGTCGGCCAGTCGGATGCCTGACCGTAATCCCAATGGAAGAGGTTTCCGCCGTTGGGATTACGATGTTGGTTTCCAACAGGCTTTCCATGTTGGGCTTTCGGATATGGAAAGCCTGTCGGAAATCAACTTTGGGGGCCCCTAGCACGGCCCCCTTCTCTCTGCGGCCTCTGGTTGGGGGCCGAGGGTGCCCCCCTATTAATCCCTGCACCGTGTGGCAGGCACCTTGAGGTGCCTGCCACACGGTGCAGGTATGAACAGATTCTCCATTTCTGTATGGGAGCTTGTGCTACGGCCGGTTTACGGCCGCAGCACAAGCTCCCTTAAAGAAATGGGAGTGTGCGACCACACCATGGGCAGTCGCATTGTAATGCTGCGGTCGGGACCGCCGACTGGAGGTCGGTCGGTCGCGATTCCACAACGGTCCGCCCGACATTGTATTAAGCCCCTAAATATTTCAAGCAAAATAGTTTGATTATAAATTAAAGCTAACAAAATTAATCAACAACTAAAATTATGTTAAGATAACAAATATTTAAAACTATGCTTCATGTTTATTCCTCTAAATTACAAGTATAGCCCCTATAAGAAGGAAATACTACTATAAGGAAAGAAGATAAAGCCAAAGACACCAACTACCGGAAATTAAAAAAAGACCACCTCAAAAGTAAGTTTAGTCAAAAAAAACTAAAATAAAACTAAAAATAATGCTTTAACATATTCAAAAAGTAAAATAAAACAAACAACCTCTAACTAAATTTTTGATCAAACAATAAACCAGCACAACTAATAAAACAAACCTGTGCCAAAAACAACACCAAAGAGATCTGCAAAGCAAATTTCTACAACTAAATAAAGTAAAGACAATATCTACAGCGTAAGCTAAAATGTGCACCTGCAATATAAACATTTCAACATAAATATGACAGCTTGTATTTTCTGAATAAAATGACTGTATATTTTCTATGCTCTAAGACTTATAGATAAAATGTCAGAAACAGCAAAATGCATCACATCCCAAAAAGAGAAGCTGTTCAATCAATCAGTCATAGTTTATTTCGGGGAATATACCACATAAAACAAAGATATACAAAATTCATTACAAATACATCCTTAAATATGAACATTCTAAAACAACATTAAAACTGATTTGGATTGAAAAGAGAGGCTGTGGTGCTTTCTTCGAAGCCACACAGTGAATACAAATGGGCTTAGACTAAAAACAATGTTCTCACTCACATCAGTATGAAACATTCTAGAAACTGTTACCTAACATATGATTCCCATATTCAAGCAAAGCCGTCTCATCCATTTTTTCCTAGCACACTTATAAGCCGGGCAAAAAATAAAATATGATCAACATTTTCCAGAACACTAGTGTAAATCAGACAGTTTCTAGTAGAATCAAGGCACCTTGCTCACTTGTATGTAAAGCTGTTAGTTAACAGCTTTTCATATCTGAACTTGACATAAAGGGGCAGATTTACAAGCCCCTTACGCCACTTTTGCGTCACTTTTAACATGGGAAAAGTGACGCAAGGGGCTTGTAAATCTGCCCCAAAGTGTTTTAGCCTGTTGGGGAAAAAATAGCATCTATGAAGCTTTAAAGTGAGTTCTTTGCTTATGGACCAGAAACTTGTCTGTTAAACTATCACTACTTGCAGAACAATGGCAATCATGTAACACATGATCCCAGAAAGCTTCAACTATGACCCACCTCAATCCTCTTGCAATTGATGAGGGGTCATGCTACAATGTTTCTAACCCGAAGTTTAACGTCTAAGATTTTACATGGATAAGCCATGGCAACTTACGATTCTTATCAAAATTTCTTCAAGCCCTTTCCTATACAAGGACAGCTCAGGTGTTGTACAAATTCAAATCCAGAAGAGGAGATGGTCTAAGATCTGCCAAATTCCCAATTCTCTTTAGCCCAGAGTCATAATGCAGTGGGATGGGAGTACTGTGAGGTAAATTCAGCAAGGTTCTTATAAAACCAGTCTCATATCGAGTTAAATCAACAATATTGGTAGTTCCCAATATTTCAGCACCAAAAAGAGCTGCTCTTTGTGCCTTGCAAACGTACATAGCTGGGGATAAAGACCGAGAGATAGATGCCCTATGCATTTTTCTAACTGCTGATCCTCTATGGAGCAACAATGCCATACTTTTCTGGACTTGTTCCTTCCAGAGTACTGAATTGTGAATTCTAATCCCCAAGTAATCAGAACTATCCAATCTGCCCAGCAGTTTTCCACCCATTCACACATCCCTCCCGCAAAAGTTTGTGTGACCCTAAAATCTTATATTTAGTCTTGGCTACATTAATCTCCAGACCCCACAAAGCACAAAAGTCAGTAAATTTATTGAGTACGTTCTGAAGACCCATGGGTGTACGAGATTAAGCAGGGTGTCATCTGTGAATAAAAGTGCAGGTTTCGGGCTACCATCCAATATTGGAGCAATGTAGGCACAGTTGTTTATAATGTCTATTGCCTCATTTATGTAGAGAGAGAACAAAGTTGGAGCTAATAAGCATTGAGTAAGTTCTAAAGACCCATGGGTGTACAAGATTAGGCAGGGTATCGTCTGCAAATAAAAGTGCGGGTTTCGGGTTACCATCCAATATTGGAGCAACGTGGGCACAGTTGCTTAAAATGTCTATGGCCTCATTTATGTAGAAGGGGCCCGATTCACAGAACTAACTTACGTCAAAAACGTAAAGTTAGTACTTTTTGGTATTCACAGAATGCACTTACTCATTTCGGTATTCACAGAAGTTAGGAGTCCTAACTTAAGGACTCCTAAATGCCTTCTGTGAATACCGAAAGTCTTAAAGTTAGGATTTTTCTCAGTTTAGGAGTAGTAAAGTTAGGAAATTCTAACTTTAAGACTTTCGGTTTTCACAGAAGGCATTTAGGAGTCCTAAAGTTAGGAGTCCTAACTTTACTTCTCCTAAACTGAGAAAAATCCTAACTTTAAGACTTTCGGTATTCACAGAAGGCATTTAGGAGTCCTAAAGTTAGGACTACTAACTTCTGTGAATACCGAAATGAGTAAGTGCCTTCTGTGAATACCAAAATGAGTAAGTGTATTCTGTGAATACCAAAAAGTACTAACTTTACGTTTTTGACGTAAGTTAGTTCTGTGAATCGGGCCCATAGACAACAAAGTTGGAGCTAATACACAACCTTGTCTTACACTGCTTTCCGCAGGGATGCATTTAGTTTACTCTCTACACTTCCCCCATCTCAATTAGGCACCATTATTTTCAAAGAGCGTAATCATGGCATTTAGAATGTTTTCAGGCAAGCCCATTGGCTTGAGGATGTCCCAAAGTTTGTTCCTGGGGACCAGATTGAAAGGAGCCCTCAAGTCAACAAAGGCCACAGATAGAGGTTCATTTATTTAATTTGGAGTACTTTCAAAAGGCTAAAACAAACCTAAAAACTTGGTCAATTGTACTAATTTTCCTCCTAAAATCCACTTGGTAAGATGACAAAACCTATGTCTCCTTTATCCACTTGGTTACCTTGTCAAGCAATTGCCTTAAAAAGATTTTCTGACTACTTATGTTGGATTTTTATCATTTTGGTCTTGTTTTACACAGATAAATATTGGCTATTTTTCTAAAACTGGTGTGGTGTCCTTTTGTAGTGTTTTCACTGTATTACTGTGTGTTATGTTCAAATGTCTTACACATTGCCTCTGAGATAAGCCTGACTGCTTGTGCCAAGCTACCAAGGGGGTGAGCAGGGGTTATTTTAGAAGTGTAATCCCCTTATCCTAACTAGAAGGGAGGGTCCCTACTTGGACAAGGTGCATACCTCTGCCAACTAGAGACCCCCATTTCTAACATTGGTTGTCACCGGTGAGTATAGGACTTGTGTTTGCACTTGACCTACAGTCATTGGTGTAAACTACTACCATATCGCAGACCACTACGTACCACATAATGTTTTCTTCTTGGTCTATTTTTGTGGTCCCATCTTTTTTAACTTAAACTTCCTACTGCATCATGACTCAGTCAACAGCATCATCAGTTGCATCCCTAGAAGTGGCCTTTGAGGAGGAAAGGTTGGAATCCTACAACGTGAAGGAGTTTAAGATTTTTTGCAAAAACCTGAAAGTCCAAATCAGAGGCCTCACCAGGTAAGAGGAGCTAAAAAAGGCACTGAGGGCCTGGGTAGCAGCCAGACATGCCATTGGGCAGTCTGGAGCTCTTAGTGTGGAGGTGGAGGAGCCTATTCAAAGGATTGATGTGCTATTGGGAGGGGAGGGGCCCTCCACATCAGGCGGCAGTGGCCTGACCCCAGAGGAGCTGGAGGACAGGAGAGAAGTTAGGCGGCATCAAATAGAGCTTGAGAGGGTCAAGATGGAATCACAGAAGATGGTTTTAAACCATGAGCATGGTATAAAGGGGTTGGAGTTAAATAGTAATTCCAGCACAGATGGTGGCAGCAATCCCTCAGTACACTCAGAGAGAATAGTACACATTCTCAAGAATGTAGGAAAGGAGCACAAGAAGGGTGATGACATACAGAGGTGGTTTCAGGGCTATGAGGCATCTATCCACATGAATGGGGTGCCTGAAAAGAATTGGGGGAAAGGATTGTGCCCTCGTTTCTCAGAAGAGCGGAGGGACGCATTGTTGGCTTAGGGTAAGGGGTACAACCTCACCTACACTGACATGAAGGAGGAGCTTCTCATTAGGTATGGTCTCACTGCTGAAACGTACAGGGATCAGTTTAGAACCAGTAAGAAAACTAATTCCCAGACATGATTAGAATGTGTAGATTCTTTTTGCAGGTCACTGGATGGTTGGGTAAAGGGCAGCCATGTGGCAGATTTTCAGGGGCTGTACAATTTGATTGTGTGGGAGCACTTGTCTAGTCTATGTTTTGCAGAACTGCGCCAGCACTTGATAGATAGTAAGCTGACTGACCCCAGTAAGCTTGCTATGGAGGCGGATCGCTGAGTGAGTACCAGGGTCCACAAGAAGGTGTATGGGAGAGACTCCACCAAAAATGTGCAGGATCCCCAGCAGAAGAGTGGGGGGGACAAGGGTAAAGCCAAGGAGTTCTCTGAAGGGCCCCTAACTAACACCCATGGTAAAGATTCTCACCCCCCAGGAGATAAGAAACCATGGGTCTCTTTAGAAAAGCCTGCATAGACGGGGCCCTGTAAGTGCTATGCACTTAACCAGGTAGGCACATCAAGGGGGATCCCAAATGCCCCAAGTGGGTACAGCCACACACCGGTGGATAGTCCAAGGTGTTGGCTAGTGTAGCGCTTGGGAAGGAGGGGGTTCCAAAGGAGGGTGGGGATCCTGCAGAAATGACTGTTGTCTCGCTAGGGGACAGTGAGATGGTCCAGGGTAGCCAGGTGTCTGAAAACACTAAAAAAATACAGCGCCTGGATGACCATCAATGGGCAAAGGGTAGAGGCTCTCAGAGATACTGGAGCCAGTGTGACATCAGTCCGGTGTCACCTGGTATCTGAGGAGCAAGTAGCCACTGGTGCATTACACCAAGTAGTTGATGAGGACAACTCAGCGCCAACATAAGGTGGAGCAGGTTCCCTTTGAGTGGAGGGGTTTCAGGTCCATTGAGGGTGGTTGTGAGCCCTACCATGCCTGTAGATTATCTGCTAGATAACAACTTGTAGCAGTCCTTGTGGAAGGATGTGGAACTCAGTACTCACTTGGAGATGCTTGGGTTGCCAGAGTGGGCATGCGTGACTACTCAGTCCTTGGCAGCCAGCAAGTGTGATCAGAAGGACCTGCATCCTGAAACAGTGGCCCAGGTGCCTGCCAAGAGAAAGGGCAAGATGCGCTGTAAACCTGCCCCTAAACTTCCCACGGTCAGGGAGGAGGCTGACCTCGAGGGGGATGCCCCGGAACCTACAGGAGAACAAGTGGCTGAACTGGGGGACTTTTCTGAGCTGACCCATTGGCAGAAAACAGAGGGTCCCACCAGGGAAGAGTTCTGCAGGGAGCAGAGAGAGTGCCCTTCTTTGGAGGGTTTGCGGCAGCAGGCTGCAAACCAGGCAGCTGGTGGTCAGTCTGGATCAACCTGGATCTACTGGAAGAATGGACTCCTATACAGCTAGCCTAAGGTCTCTGTGCCTGTGTCAGCCAGTGTGCTGGTGGTACCCCAGCGCTTCAGGACCTTCCTACTGGGTCTGACTCATGACATGCCTTTGGCAGGACATTTGGAGAAGGGCAAAACCTTTGACAGGATTGTCACCCACTTCTTTTGCAAAGGCAGTCTGATGCTTATTGTAGGCCTTGCCAAACTTGCCGGGCAAGTGCTAAGGGTGGAAGAAAGTGTAAGGCTCCTCTCCAACCTTTTCAGGTTGTAGCACCCTTTTTGAGAGGGTGGGGATGGACATTGTGGGGCTTCTGGACCCCAAGACAGTCATGGGCAACAGGTACATCCTGGTCTTGGTGAACCATGCCACCCGGTACCCGGAGGCTATCCCTCTCAGGACAACGATGTTGCCTGTGGTGGGCTGGGCATTAGTGGGGATCTTTTCTACGTGGGATTCCCCAGAGAGGTGGCATCTGACCGGGGTACCAATTTCATATTCAAGTATACGACATCCATGTGGCAGGCATGTGGTGTATCCTACCGGTTCACCACTCCTTACCACCCCCAAGGTAATGGTTTGGTTGAAAGATTCAACCAAACTCTGAAGGGCATGATCAAGAGTCTGACCGGACCCTTGAGGCATAAGTGGGATGCCCTCTTACCATGCCTTCTCGTTGCTTACAGGGAAGTACCGCAGAAGTCATTAAGGTTCAGTCCCTTTAAGTTGCTGTATGGGCACCCTGTGAGAGGACCTCTAAGCCTGGTGAAAGAGGGCTGGGAGACAGCTCCCAGGAAAACTCCCCAGGATGTATTTAGCTACATGCTGGCCTTTAGAAACCAGACTGCGCGCTTCAGAGGACTTGCTCAGGCTGAAGCCAGCCAGGAAGAGATGAAATGTTGGTATGACCAGAATGCCACTCTGGTAGAGTTTCAACCTGGCCAGAAAGTGCGGGTCATGGCCCTAGTAGAGCCTTGTGCTCTTCAGGACAAATGGACTGGGCCCTTTGTGGTGGTGGAGTGCAGGAGTAATGTCACTTATCTGGTGAACTTGCTGACTCCCAAGAAACCTTTGAGGGTCCTACATGTGAACCGCCTCAAACCTCACTTGAAGAGGTCTGAAATAAGCATGCTCTTGGTGACAGATGATGGGGTGGAAGAGGAGAGTGAACCTCTCCCTGACCTCCTGTCTGCCAGGGAGCACAATGGTTCAGTGGAAGGTGTGACTCACTCCCCATCGCTGATCCCAGAGCTGCAGAGTAACTGTCACCAGCTGTTGGGGAAGTTTGCCACACAGTTTTCCCTCACCCCAGGTGTCACCCACTGGTGTGTCCATGATGTGGACACTGGGGACAATCTTCCTGTGACATTTACAGGCTGACTGACAGGGTCAGAGCCAGCATCAAAGAAGAGGTTTCTAAGACGTTGGTGTTAGGGGTGATAAATCCCTCCAACAGTCCTTGTGCCAGCCCGGTGGTCTTGGTCCCAAAGGCTGCTGCAACCGGTGCCACTCCTGAACTTTGGTCCTGCGTGGACTACTGTGAGCTCAATGCCATCACCAGGACTGACGCGTACCCCATTCCCAGAGCTGATGAGCTCATAGATCGGTTGGGAGCTGCCAAGTTCCTCAGTACGCTTGATTTAACGTCTGGGTACTGGCAGATTACCTTGACTGATGTGGCAAAGGAGAGGTCTGCATTCTCAACCCCAGAGAGGCACTACCAGTTCTGGGTGATGCCCTTTGGGTTGAAAAAATGCCTCTGCCACTTTTCAGAGGTTGGTCAACCAGGTGTTGGCTGGACTGGAGGATTTCAGTGCCGCCTACCTGGATGACATCGCAGTGTTCAGTTCCAGCGGGGAAGATCCCTTACACCACCTCTGGGAAGTGTTGCAGGCTCTGCAGAAGGCAGGCCTCACGATCAAGGCCAGTAAGTGCCAGATCGGGCAGGGATCTGTGGTGTACTTAGGACACCAGGTAGGAAGCGGCCAGGTGGCGCCCTTACAACCTAAGATTGAAACCATCCTGGCTTGGCAACCCCCCAAAATCCAGACAGAGGTGAGAGCCTTATTAGGTCTCACTGGTTACTATGGGAGATTTGTCAAGGGCTATGGCACCATTGTTGCCCCCTTGACTGAGCTGACTTCCAGGAAGCAGCCAAGGAAAGTGATCTGGACTAATGCCTGCCAGACAGCTTTTGATGCCCTGAAGGCAGCCATGTGCATGGCACCCGACTTCTCCAAGGAATTTGTCATGCAGACAGAGGCTTCAAAGCATGGTGTGGGAGCGGTGTTCTCACAACTGATCAAAGAGGGCCTAGACCAGCCTGTAATCTTCCTTAGCAGGAGACTACTCCCCAGGGAACAGCGGTGGAGCATCATAGAGCGAGAAGCTTTTGCTGTGGTCTGGGTGCTAAAAAAGCTAAGAACCTACCTGTTTGGGACTCACTTCCGCGTTCACTCATACCACAGGCCCCTCAGATGGTAACTGGAGATGAGGGGTGAGAACCCAAAACTGTTGATGTGGTTCATCTCCCTAAGGAAATGAACTTTATGTTGAACACCGTCCTAGTACAGAACACTCCAACGCTGATGGCCTGTCCAGGTTCTTCTGCCTTAGTGAAGAGAACTGCCAGGTGGGTAGGTAGTTCTCCCTACTTTCAGCTGGAGGGGACATGTGTTAGACCTGGCATCTTTTGGCATGTTTCCCCTGTCTTTTTGCCTTATGACCTCCTGTTTTTGATGGTATACTGGCCTTCGCTATTTCTGGTTTAGTGTCTCTGCGCTCTTTTTCACTGCTATTCAGTGCTAAAGTGCAAGTCCTTCTACTGTAAATTGTGTTACGATTGGTTTTTCGTGACTGGTATATTTGATTTACAAGTACGTCCCTAGTACAGTGCACTGTGTGTGCCCAGGGCCTGTAAATCAAATGCTACTCATGGGCCTGCAGCACTGGTTGTGCCACCCACACAAGTAGCCTTTCAAAGGTGTCTCAGACCTGCCACTGCAGTGTCTGTGCACAGTTTTTACTGCCATGTCAACCTAGCAGGTGCACCCTCTTGCCAGGTCCTAACCTTCCCTTTTCTTAAATGTAAGGCGACCCTCAGGTAGGCCCAAGATACCCCCATGGACAGGGTGCAGTGTATATGAAAGGTAGGACATTTACTGGTGTGGTTTACATGTCCTGATAGTGAAATACTGTATATTTCGCTTTTCACTGTTGAAAGGCTGGCTGTCCCATAGGCCATCATTGGAGCTGCACTGTACCAGTTTACAGGTGTAACTTTCAATTGGGACAAAATGGAAAAAATGGAGTTTAGGCTCTCTGAACTCAGAATTTAACAACACACCTTTTAGTCAAGGTGGTTTTTAAATTGTGTGTTTGAAAATGCCACTTTTACAAAGTGCAAAAAACTGTAGGGGTTAAGCCCAAAGAACCGGGGCCAGGTAGGGCTATTCAAAACACAAAAGGGCAGCCTTGCTCCGTTCTGTCTTCAACTCCTATTACTAATGGAGTAACAAACAGACTACTCTCTTGTCTGTTTGAATGGAATTTTTATTAAACCATTCCTTTTTTTTAATAGTCTTTAAATTATTCAAAAAAGTTTATAAATGACAGAGAATAAAAGAAACACTTATTTCTCAAATTGACATACAGAATACAACATATATATCAAACAATTCACAAAGGACTACAATCATAAACATCAATAGACATACAGACCATAACAAATTACTTTCAACAAATTACAATGGACAAAGGATCATCGATTTGCTATGTACATTAATTCAATGCCAGAACATTTACCATTTGCATCATAAACATGAAAACAGAACTAATAATCATGTAATTATCCAATTTTATGGACCAAACCTATTTTGTCAACGGGGATATTTTGAGAGTGTCTGGATAATGTATTAATCAAGGACAAATTCCCTCAAACACTCCAACAATCAAAGTTCAAATTTATACAAATTCCTCCGTATCTCGAAATGCTAAAAGGCATTTCGAGATACGGAGGAACTTGTATAAATTTGAACTTTGATTGTTGGCGTGTTTGAGGGAATTGTCCTTGATATACATTATCCAGACACTCTAAAATATCCCCGTTGACAAAATAGGTTTGGTCCATAAAATTGGATAATTACATGATTATTAGTTCTGTTTTCATGTTTATGATGCAAATGGTAAATGTTCTGGCATTGAATTAATGTACATAGCAATTTGATGATCCTTTGTCCATTGTAATTTGTTGAAAGTAATTTGTTATGGTCTGTATGTCTATTGATGTTTATGATTGTAGTCCTTTGTGAATTGTTTGATATATATGTTGTGTTCTGTATGTCAATTTGAGAAATAAGTTTCTTTATTCTCCGTCATTTATAAACTTTTTGAATAATTTAAAGACTATTAAAAAGGAATGGTTTAATAAAAATTCCATTCGAACAGACAAGAGAGTAGTCTGTTTGTTACTCCATTAGTAATAGGAGTTGAAGACAGAACGGAGCCAGGCTGCCCTTTTGTGTTTTGGACTTTTACAAAGTGGGCATTTTCTTACTCATCCATCCTGTGTGCCTCTGCCTGTTTGTGTATTCACTGTCTGGTTTTGGAATGACAGGAGCTAGGGTTGTGCATTCACACTAGACCGTCACAAGGGGGTTGAGGTGTGTCCTGCCTTTCCAGGGTGACTCATAGCCAGGCTGAATAGACCTTTCTGCATTTAGAGTGGTGGGAGGGGTTTTCACCAGCACCTGAATAGACTGTGTCTGCTCTACACAATGCTGTCTACACTTCCTGTAGTGAAGTTGAACCAGGGAGGACAGAACTGGTTTTTACTGAACTCAAAGACATTCTGCCTAAAACTTCAAAGGGAAAGGTGGAATAAATATTGGGGCCCTGATCCCAGAACTTTAGAACTCGTTGAAGATCTGGAGAAGCTGTGAGGAGGAACTACCACTTTGCTGTGTGCTTTGCTGTGTTGGCCTGCAATGGCTGCTTCTGTCTTCGGCAGTGAAAGGCCTGGACTGGACTTTCTACAACTTATTTTCCTGAGTGTCTCCAAGGGCTTGAGGTAGAGCTTGCCCAATGTTGAAGAAGTCTCAGGAAAAGCGAAGACTTCAGGTTCATCTGCTACCCACACTGGGAACTGTGTGTTTTGTGCTGCAACAGAAGAAAAAGCAACCCAACGCTGTCAACAATGCTGCTGCTGGCTCTGTGACCTGTTGGCACTGCAGAGAGCACCGCCTGCTTCGCACCGCCCCACTTCGCACCGCCCCACTTCGCACCAAAACCCTGGTCTCACTGATGCCACTGAGCTGCTGCTTGCACTGTGACCTGAGATCACCGCACTTTGCACTGCCTTGCTTCACATCACCACCCTAGTATCCCCGGCCACGCCACTCCACAGCGACTTAGGCATGCTTACTGCACCCTGGCCTGGGTACACTGCTCGTAAGTTACTCAACACACCGCCCCGTCCCACACCACAGCCTTGGTCCACCGACGCCATCGACTCCAGTTCGTCAGCCGATGACAGTGCTTCAGCAACAACGACGACTCTGATTGCACCGTGACCTGCCAGCACCGCGACGAGCACCATCTCACTTTGTACTGCAGCCCTGGTCTCACCTACATCACTAGATGCCGTCACCGATCCGCTGCCTGCTCCCCGACTTTAGGGCATGGCAAGCCGCACCACTCCACTTCGCACCGCAGCCCCAACGCCTGCTGACGGCAGTGCTCCTGACTTCAACCTCACGGTTTTCGATCTGTAACGCGTGTGCAAGGTCTATATATCCTTTTATTGTTTGATTAATTAAAAAGTCATTACAATATATACATAAAAACATCAATCAAAAAACTCCCACTGGGCTACATTGATCGCAATCAGGGAAAATGTAACGATTATATGTTGGTATTTACATTTGGATAAAGATTTCCTTCTAAAAAAGAGATAACTGTCATGTAAAAACAGGTGCAAAGTAGCGCTAAAGTGCATAGGTATTCGTAATCCAGGGCAGAATCAAAAAATGTACTTGTTACGATAATTAATACTGCATTCAAACAATTTATCAATGAGGCAGTCAATGGTTGGTTAAAAACCTCTAGGTCAAATTTGCTTGTTCCACACTATGCTGCCACAGTTCAGTGTGGGTTTCAGAGTTACAGGAATCTATGGCGGGCAGCTGATGTTACTTGTTTTTGCTCAACCCCACAACTTACTGTCCCATATTCCTTGAGCAGAATTGTAATACGTGTGACTTTAAGGGCCCGACGACTCTTGAACCGACCTCCGGATCTAACACCTGCTGACGCCGGCTCTTCGGAGCTCATCGCAAGGTCCACGATGCCCTGCATTTCCTAAGGTACTGTTTGCGGGTCTTCCCGACACCGTAGCTAGCCCTCAACGCCTCAGTCGGCCTGAACTGTTGGATTTGTTTGTTCATGACACTGTGATAGCCCCAGATGGATCTATCGACTTCAAGGAACTATATTTTAAGGTTATTTTGGCAATATTTGTATTTTGAGTACTATGTGTTGGATTTGTATTGTTTTGGTCTTGTTTTACACAGATAAATATTGGCTAGTTTTCTAAAACTGGTGTGGTGTCCTTTTGAAGTGTTTTCACTGTATTACTGCGTGTTATGTGAAAATACTTTACACTTTACCTCTGAGATAAGCCTACTTGCTCATGCCAAGCTACCAAGGGGTGAGCAGGGGTTATTTTAGAATTGTAATCCCCTTATCCTGACTAGAAGGAAGGGTCCCTACTTGGACAAGGTGCATACCTCTGCCAACTAGAGACCCCAATTTCTAACATAAAATAAGAGCTGTTTTAGCCTTTCTACAATGCTGGTATACCAAGGCATTAGCCTCCATAATGGCTATGGGGAAGCGCTAGACACCTTTGTACATAACTCTTTCACGATGCCGTATAAGGACTTATGGATCTTGGTAATGGGAATAGTGTTAACCGGGGGGTCTATGTAAGGAGGAACAAGAGTACTAAAGGAATGATAAATTTGCTCTAAGGTTGTTCAATTAGTTTTTAGTTTATTCTACTTTACCGATCTTCTGTTGTTTCCAATTAATGGGGCTATAGTGATCTGCCTCAAATCACAGATCAAATCATCATCCAGGCTGAGCTGAAGAATATTGTGATAGCTGTTACCTCTTTTTAGAACGCTATAATCAACTAAGTATTGCCAGAGCTTAGTGTCTAGAATAAAATAATCTAGTCTACTTCTGTAGGGATCCTCGTATAAATGTATGACCTCTCTTTGTCGGATAATAAATGGCCGTTCAATGCTCGCGATCCATATGCAAAAGTTAAAGATGCATCTTGGTAAGTGACCACTGGAGGGGCCTTTATAGGAACAGCATCTAATGTTCAAATACCCAATACTTTATCTTTTTGTTCCATAACATTACTTAGGCATTCCAATGGTTCATAGGTAACACTGAAATCCCCATCAAGTAGTATAGAATGTTTGTTATTAATGTAATATAGATGCTGGTCCAAGTAGATAGATTAGGACGAATGACTAATAACAGCTTAAAACTTAATGCGGACAAGACAGAGGTCTTGTTCTTCAGCCAGACATCTCCTCCCCCGCTGGACTTTGGTGGCCAGTAGAAATAAGATCGCCACCTTTACCAGAAAACACGGCGAAAAACCTGGACGTCAAATGGGAGACAGACCTCTCTTTCTTGGCCCAAGTCCATCATATATCAGCCTCATGCGTTGAGAAGTTGAGATGTTTGAGGAAATTCTTGCATCTATTGCCGGAAGATTGTCGAAGGGTCATAGTCCACGCTACTGTGACATCTCGGCTGGACTACGCAAACTGTCTTTACCTTGGGCTGCCTGCCTGTCTGATCAATAGATTACAGATGGTAAAGAATGCGGCAGCGAGATTAATTCGTCGAGTCCCGTTTCGTCACAACATCTCTCCGCACATCAGACAACTTCACTGGCTACCTGTAGCTAAAAGGATAGAGTTTAAGTCCTTGACTCTCGCCTTTCGTGCTTTGCAAGATGGCGGCCCGGGTTATCTTTAGCGTAGGCTTTGCCTTTACCGACAAGAACGCATGCTGAGATCTAACTCCCAGCACCTGCTCTGTGTACCTCGTGATGCTAAGTCCTGTATGGGAGGCAGGTCCTTCACAGTGGGGATGGCCAGACTGTGGAACTTCCTGCCTCCCCATAGGCGCCTGATCAAGCTCTACAAATGCTATTATTATTATTATTAGGAGCCATATTGCTTCGTAACACAGAGTGATTTTAAATGTGATAAATATTTATCGATTTCCGTTTACTTGTTCGAATATTTATTGCTAAAATATTCGGGGTGTCAATCTCCAGTTTGCTGATTACACATTTTAAAGAAATGTTCACCCAAATGAGCGCCCACCAACCCTATAGCCTAAATCTATCAGGAGCACTTCAATACTATGGGCCTTATTACGATGCCGGTCGGACGCGCATCTGAACAACATCGTTTCAGAACGGAAACTGCCCGACTACTAGTTGGCGGTTCCATCTGACAAATTAGGATGCGACCACCCATGAGGCGCTCAGAAACATCCATTTTTCCATTCCGGCTTGTGCTGCAGCCGGAAAAGAGCCACAGCACAAGCCGCTTTGGGAAAATGTATGTTTTCAAACATCCATTCACCGTGTGCCAGCCACCATGTGGTGCCTGGCAGGTGGCATGAGGATGTTTGGGGGGCACCACAGCTGCCCCCAGGCCTCATAGCGGAGATCACGGAGGTCGAGGAGGGACTGGGGCCCTGCTAGGTGCCCCCAAGGTCCGTTTCCAACAGCCTATCTATGGGGGTCAGACTGCCATCGAAAGGCTGTTTGAAAGGGTCATCGTAATCCCTACGGTGGTGCCTGAGCAGTCACCGCCCTATTTTAGGGTATTACTTTCCAACCAAATGTTGGACGGGCTCCTTGAGCCCGTCGGAGTGTCGGTAAAACCCTCCACCCGCTGCCTTTGACCGCCATGCATCATAATGCGGCAGTCGGACTGCGGCACCAGATGTCGGTCGGACTGCAACCGACAGCCTGTCAGTTGCGATCTGACCAACATCATCTTGAGGCCCTGTAGGTTGTGAAGCCCACCCTCTACACCGGTTACGAGGCCCATGATTCTTGAAACAAAACTGAAGTGGTGCTTCTCCATGAGGTCTTTCCACTCCGGGTTGTCTAAATTCTACAGCAACCCTGCTATATTCCAAAATAGCATCTGAAAGCAATTATTTAGGTTAGCCTCAGTGGATTCAATAGTGCCTGGAGAGGGGACCTTTAAGCCAGATGTCATATTTGGGATCTGGTTACTAGTCAAAACATTATCATCAGTACTCAAATTAACATTCCTTATCAAATCTACATGTTTAGTGGGCGATAGCTGAACAGTGCGTATTAGCTCTGCACCTGGGTTGCTGTTGCTGATGCTGTGGGAAGAAGGGTGTAGTGTGCCCCTAGCATACAGCTCAAATTTGCTCCAGGAGAAGGGAGTAGGACATGCCCGCATAGAGAGTGAACCCTTGAATTTATAATACAATGATGACTCATCAAGAAACTACTGTAAAATTGGACCTATCAAGTATCATGAGAAGAGCCATACATAGCGTCTTCCTACATTATATTCAGGATAAGGACAAACTGGTAAGAAACAAGGGATCTCACAGATACACAAGATATGGAGGAGGCAACAGCGCTTCTGAGAATATAGAGTCCTATACAAAATTATGCACAGGCCACAGCACTGGGACAACAAGTTGTTTATAAAAAAGCGCCAACACAAACCTTTGTCTGAGACTGGTATGCACTGGTTACAGAAATGCATATTTTTCTAAAATGATAAAAACAATGTTTTTCCTTTTGTCCACCATAAATCCTTTTTTGACTGAACAGTAGAAACCAGCGTACAATTTCAAAGGAACAGAAATCAAGACAAGCTGTAATTAAATTATAGAGGATATTATTATATTAAGGAGAACACCACCAGTAACAAAACACACTGTAAAGGCACCAAATAATATGCAAGCGCATGCTATAACAGGGATACCACTAACAATTGAACAGTTGAAAGCATTCACGAACATAATCACCCCTTCAATATTACTCAAATTGAAGTCAGAATTATTTTACAAGACCTAAAAGTGGCCAGTACTAGCTCATGAGTGCCAGCAGGAATGATACTTAAAAGATTGTACTGAACCTTTCTAAACAGGCAATGGGCCTACTTCTGAGTAAACCAACCCTAAACAAATGAGTTGCCTGAACACATAGAACAGCCAGGGAAACACCAGTAGCACCTACTAAAAAATATGAAGATATAGACATACCCCATTACTTACCACTCACAAATGAAAAATCACCTTTTTTACTATATGATAGGGTTTAGCCTATGTCCCTGTAACAGAAGTCACTAACATTATGATATGCTAATTGAATCCCTCTATTATAACACCATGAAATCAAACTAGCACAGCTAAAGTATTCTTTGGAAAATACTTAGGTTGTCTTCCTGCACTGATCAGGACACAGACACCAACCCGGGTATCACATTCCCTGCTAGAATGTATATGAGAGCAGTATATCTAGAGAAGCAAAGACACAATGGTGTGGAAGGGTGGCACATTTCCTTCCAAGGAACACTTGGAAGAAGCCACCCTACAATCTACCAATTCACAGACCTACTTAAAAAAGAACAAAGCTACCAGTAACTAAGAATGGAATAATCCGTAACCTAATGAAACTCAAAAATCTCCAAACTAAGCAAATGCACAAACTACTACCATTCAAATTAAGACTCTTCACTAACAACCCAGGCCTAATATATATAGAACCAATAGAAGGAACCCTACTTTAAAGAAAGCCAAACTAAACAACAACAACATTTACCTCCCTAAAACACACTCATGCTTTATTAATACTTATTTCCAAATACTATGAAAGCAAATTTAAAATACCAATCTAAATAAAAACTTCCAAGAGAAAGAATTCAGATTGATAATTAAAAGTAACTATAATAAATATTCAACTACACATAAGTTAGCAATGCAAAAGAGCCAAAACTTTTTAACTAAACACACTTTTGTAAACATATAAAAATATACTTACATCAAAAGAAACCGTCTGTATATATAGACAATAAATAAGCATACTTAAGATCAAATGAATTATCATTGCCCACCCAAAAACATAAATAAATAAATGAAAGATAACACTAACGAGTCCTGCTCAGAGAAATAATGCTCCAAAAATACAATCGCAAAACAAAATCAATTATACAGAGCCCAAAAAATGCAAACATCAATCAAAGAAAAATAGAATATCCAAAATGAGTCTAAAATCCAAGGAATCCATCCAAAAAGTCAAAATATTAGACAAAAATCAATCAATGTTCCAGGAACACCAAAACATCAAGTAAACAGTAGAAGGCAATTTTGATTAAAAAATAACTAACTCTTTTTCCTTTGAAAAAAATAAAATGCATCCGGCTAAAAATAAATCCTGCCATCTGAAAATAAAAACCTATGAAGGGAACAAGATTTAAATCCATCTGAAAAACACTTGCAATGCCAGTACAAACCAAAGTACAGTAAAAAAGCATTAAAATCAATGTTAACCAAATAAAACACACATGTAAAATGCAATTAAACATTACATCTCAAAATAAGACCTACCACAATCCCGTAAATAAAATAATGTATACTACTCTAAAAACAGTAAATCAAAACAACTTCCTACATCTAATTACAAACACTAGCCTATCTAAGTCTAAACACCTCCGCCTACCACTAAACATTTAGAAGATAAGTTTCAAATAGTCTTATTCGAACAGGAGACCAACAACAAGAAACTGTAACATGCAAACTCCCTGAATGGAGCAAAATTATGAATCATAGAACCTAGAAAACGTGGCAAAAAATGAAATAAATAAGGCTACTCCTACCTCCAATCAGAGGTGTGGCTGTATGTCAGCCCACCTAATTTAACTGGGGGCTCATACAGCCGTTTTTCAATGTCTGTCACACCAGGAATAACCTGGTGGTAAGGGACACTGAAAAGTGCTCAATGCCCCCCTCCTGCCATGGGAGGAAACTTCCTTGGCGAGGGAGCATTGTTTTTTTATTTTAAAAAAAAATTGCTTTGGGATTTTCTTCTTTAAAATAAAAAAATAAAAATGTTACTTTGATGTACGGCGCTGTCACATTTGATGGAACCATCTGGAAAAGTTACAATGCATTGGCAGGAACTGCCATGATGAGTTTTTCTCAAACGCTTGAAATGTCCGCTGGGCCAGAAGACATTTCATAATTTGGCAGGCGAGACCTTCATCAGGGTGATAGAGTAATTTACTCTGTTGCCCTGGTGGAGGACCGGCTGTCCATCAAATTTTAAATCATGCCCCAAGTATTTAAATACTTCTGATCATACACTGTTTAAATGTAAGTAATGTGAACAACTACCTGTTGGTTAAGAATTATTGTGTAACATATACAAAACAATTATATAACTATAAATAAAAATATATGTACACTACAACTGTATCATATGTGTAATTACAAATATTCTTAATTAAAACCATGTTTCTCTTGGAATTAAGAAACTATTTCAAAATACTTGTACCTTTAGAAATCTCAGTGTTACGAATGATTATAAAAGAGGTTGTGATATATCTTTGCCAGGAGACATAATGAGCTGACTGTGGAAGCCTAATAATTCCAACATAGTAAATAAACATTTTAACTCGTGGATTCATATGCTGTTTATGTTTTGAGCAATGTGGCAACTGCTGGGTATGACTAAATTAAATCATGGGTATTAGTGGCTATCTGTCAGGTTGAAATGAATTTCTTTTGGTCTTTATGAATTACCTAATACTTTATAGTCCAAATAGGAGAGGGTTACTGCTCTATAGGATCCAAGACCCTCTTCCCTTATCCAGGCTTTAAAAAACGTACAACTATCCCCCAATGAAAGGAACATAGGACCTCACTACCATTTAATATATGATTTGATAGTTCACAGAGTGTCTTCTTTTGCATGCTTATAAAGAATGTGTGGAGCTCTGACAGTATCCTGACTTCTCCATGTACTTTGCAATTTGTAACACTTCTTCCAACACCCTCTCCGTTGTAAATCATAGTAATAATTGCTCAATGGGTATATCAGGTAGTTTTAATGAGAGTAAATGTGCAATAAATGTATTTATTTCAGGTCAATCTGCTACTGTATCCCTCATAAGGCTCCCTATAATTTTGCACGAATAAATGTGAAATATGTTTAAAAAAACCTGCAATACTGCCCTTCGTTGGATCTTTGATTTTCTCAATAGGATTTTGGTTGGCACTAGTTTTAGCTTACTAAGCAAGACGTTTCCATGCATGCTCACTTTCCTCTATTTGTCCCACATTAGAAATACAGACTGTAGCTTCTGTGTAGTTAAGTTCCTGCAAACAATTTTTAATGGCTTCCCATCTTTCTTTACTAGCCACAGAGCATTTTCTCAAGACATCTGCCCCAGCACCTGCTATATTGCCCAGTTGAATGAAAACATTTCAAAATTTCTAGCTGGGTTTGTAAATATAATAGGATATATTCCGGCCTCATAACATGGCTTTAAAAGCATCCCATATAATTGAGACTTTTGCAGCGCCTGTATTCTGTTCAGACAATTCCTTATTAAGCTTTCTCATCTCCACCAACCAGGTTCATTTTGGAGAATCAGGCTATTTATTTGCCATCACATATGATTCATACCTATATTTTCTAGCTGTAAATCCAGTTTAATAGTGGCATGATCTGAGACGCTTTTAGGGATATTGAAAAACTTGCCATCACTCAAGCTCTTCCAAGCTAAAAAAAGGAATCAGTTTGGCATGCAACCACGAACCTACTTGAGATGTAGGTATATTATTGACTAAACAGTTACTATTTCTCCGGGGGATCAAAATGACCAAACTCTAATTTTAAATATCTATTGGCCGAACTAATTTTGGTATTATTTTGCCTCCTACCTTCCAGGAAGGAATCATATGTTTACATGACTTGATACATTGAAATTGCTTTCTATAACTAATTCACCCTCGTTTTGCATTAACAAGCCTATTAATTGTTGCAGAGGGTGGAGATTGTCCATAACATTTTCCATTTTAAGTGTACGGACTTTATAACAAAAACTGACGCATGCCCATCGCCTCTAGCATCCATATCATACATTAAACTTTTAACATCTAACCCTTTCTTTAAAAGAATTGAAACTTCTCTATGACCCACCTCATTGAATGATAAATGAGTGTCCAAACCATTTGGCCAAGAAGTGAACTGTTTTTGATCTAGAAAAATGAGTTTTGTAATGCAAAACAATTGAGGGGTTATGATCAGAAATCCACCTAACTACAACTTTATTGCTCCGAACATTGTTTAGGCTGGTAACTTTGCAAGAGAATATTCTTAAGCTATAGATGTCACTAATATGTGATTAGTGCTAATTATTTGCCTAGCAAATTTTGCCTTTTGATATATTAAGCATGCATACAAGAAAAAACTTTCTTCCTATAAGCAATCATAGCATTCAAACCTGTCATCCCCTTCCCTACATGCCACTAGGAACTCTTCCCCAAGAGACCCTAGTTCCTTCCACCAAGAGCCCCTAGTGAATCCTTCTTTCCTTTCCATGAGTGCAATGGAATATCACCTTCATCCTGGTCTATTTCTTCCATTGAGTGGAAGATTAACCCTGGGCGTAGCTCGCGTAGTAGCGCTACGCGTAGCCAAGCGAAGTGCACTTCGCACTACGCGAGCTATGCGTAGCACTACGCGAACTGCGTAGTGCAGTAGGAAATGCTGTTTGCAATGATTGCACAGTGCCTGATGCTTGTCCGCACTGTGCATTCATTGCAAATGGCATCTTGCACAGTGCAAGAGGTCGTTTTCTGCCGCTCGAGTAGATTTGTACTCGAGCGGCAGTTTCCAACGCGGACTGGTAGTTTCTCATCGCGAGCGGTCGCGAGCATACGCGACTCACTCGCAATGAGAAACCTGACCTCCCGCGTTGAGAATCTCGCCGGAGGTTTATTTTCCACGCTCGCGATCGGCAACTTGATGTTGCTGATCGCGAATGAGGAAAAAGTCTCGCCGGGATGTCATTTTGCTCGCTCGCGGTCGCCAACTTGACGTTGAGGACCGCGAGCAAGCAAAAAATGCCCACTACGCTACGCGTTTTTGCACTGTGCTACGTGCAATTCGCGTAGAGTGTAGTTGCGCAAACTACGCGAGTGTAGCGTAGTTTTCCGCCCAGGCCTATGGAAGATACCACAAATTATACATATACCTGTTTAATACAATGGCAACAAAAGAGTGCACGTTGGATCCTCAAGGAATCAATAATCGATTTAATCTATCACCAAAAGAAACTTATAACAGAATCATGTCAGCATTTTTAGTTTTAGCTCGCCCAGAAACTTCTGTGCAACCACAACCTCAACGTAAGTGGTCATTTTCCCTTTATCGAGAATTATTAATTTAGTTTACAGAAAAATGGATGCCAAAGCACCTACAGTTCACACGTGTGGAACTGCTTACATACTCCTCTTCATTTAGAATTGTACCCTGCCATGTCCAGAAACACCTGAAAATTAAACTCATTGTTAACTTTCAATGACTTGGCTGAAAATGTGTTAGTTAAGAGAAGTTCCTTAACTTACAAATCTACAAAGTTGACCAAAATGGAGCAATGATGGGTAAGGTTTTGGGTCAGGTCCATAAAAAGGATTTCAGTGAGAGCGTGAAATCGCCTTTAAAGTTTGGAAGAGTTCCTGATCAGCTTCTCTATGTCTGAGCTAAGACTGGTACCACTTGTACAATACTTTGGCGCCCCAACAAATCTCAGAATGGTTTGAAGAAATGCATTTTTCAGTTCTTGTTTTGTAGATTGGCCACAGATTATTCTGCTCCAGATGAATGATCCTTCAAACCAAAAACCCCTTGCTCCAATCCATTATGTTACTTGAAATCTGTTTGAATTTACCTTCTAATTATTCAATCTTAGAGTTCTTCATGGAGGTAGATGTGGCATGGACAGCTATTATTTCTTTGACTGCATCCAATATCCAACCCAACAGATGTGCAATGGTATTAGGATGTAGGTTTATTGAATTTGATGTTTTTACAAATCATCCTATATGTGGGCACTATGATCAATGCTGTATTCCAGTGTATGTTATGCCTATAGAAACTCCAAATTTGAAGGCACTTTCTGTGTTTAAGTGTGTGCCTAAGCACTACTCTATTTCATTCCCTTAGGTCATTGTAATGTTTATTCATCTCTGTTTCTTTTGCTGCTGTATTGATACTGAAAATTTGCTAAGGTGATATGTTTTCTTGAGGGGAATTCAATTGTCTGTAGTCATCCTTACAAGTTTTTGGTATTTGAAGGTTGATCTTCTTCAGAGTGCTTGTTCTCTGAGAGTTCAGCACAGATGCTTTTGCAGCCAGAGTACACTAACATTTCAGTGAGTGACCTTAGGCAGCTATGTTCATCTACAATGCCTCAAATCAAAGCTTCATGTTACATTCTGGTCCAGATTTAGATTTTAAAATGTCATGCTTTAATTCTAGCCTTGGTTCCTTGGAAGCATTGGGTCTTACTCCAAACGGAAGCCTGTGCCTCCTGCTCATATAAATGTATATATATTAACTCCTCCGTACACCCTTTGGACTCCTTCTTCTTCATTTATGCTTGGAGGTGGGAATATGACTTCAATGCTGTATTTTGTAAATTTCTAAAGGGTTTTAGTCCTGAATATCAACAGCAAAAATATCTGCCAAATAAAATATTGAAGTCAATATATTGACTACCAAAATATAGTCAACCCTTTACTTATAATTAAAATAGAAAAATATTGATTCCAAAATATTTCCCTAAAAAAATATATGAAGTGGACAAAATATCTAATACAAAAATATAGATTGCAATAATATTAAGGGCCTGATTACGATGTCGGGCAGACTTGCGTCTGCCCAACACCGTCTCGGTCCTGGGACTGACCGACCTCCGGTCGGCGGTCCGGACCGGCAAAAACAATGCGACCGAACACTGTTCGGTGGCATACTCCCATTTCTCAATGGGAGCTCGGGTTACGGCCGTAAAACGGACATAACTCAAGCTCCCATTGAGAAATGGGAGGTGTTGTTCATCCCTGCACCCCATGGCTGGCACCATAAGGTGCCCCCGACTGGAGGTTGCATGCACAAGGGGGGCCTGCTGGGGGCCCCCAAACACGCTTTCCGACATGGTTTCCATGTCGGCAGGCCGACATGGAAACCATATCAGAAAACCTGCATCGTAATCCCAAGGGCGGAAAGGCCCGCCCTTTGGGATTATGAGCCGGCTCCAATCGGCCAACGGGCTCCATGAGCCCATCATAAGCCAGCCAAAATGACTGTCCCGTTTACTTTCCGACCACTAGCATTGTAATGCGGTGGTCAGAAAGTAAACCGAGCGGCCGATTACGATGCGACCAGGAAGGCTCAGACCGTCGGTCGGAGCCTTTACGGGCTGCATCCTTAATCGGTCCCTAAGTTTTAAAATTGACAACAGAATAAACAAAAATACTGAAAAACAAAATATAGAGTAATATATGAATAATATATTTTACAAACATTAATTATATTTATTTCAAATTCACTTTGTATTTTTAAAGTTTGAATTTCTTTTAAAATATATTTTATATAATTAAATTGAATCTATTTTTTGATTGTTCTTTAAAAATAAGTATGTTAAACTACACATAATCCAAAAATAATCTAACGTTCACATTAAAATATTTAATTTGCATAACATAGATTAATTAAAATATCTATATATTTAAAATTAAAACAAATTACATAACTACACAAAAACATTCATTTTTTAAATTTAAAAAATATATAAAATAATTTCTTCTAATGAAACTGTAAAACCATTTTTATTACAATTTCTTTAAATTAAATTAATGTGTTTGTGGGGGGGATCAGATTTACTCTTTTAATTTCACTCCACCTAAAATTGGGGAAAGTGAATCTGTTTAGCGGTGTTAGTTTCCCATTCTAACTCCAATCCAGCTAACAATGAACAGAATGCATATATTTGGTGGAGTCAAATTTAATATGCTTAGCCACTCCAACTAACACTTAAGAAAATACATATATTTGAGAGGATGAGATCCCCTATGCCCACTTTAAACTTAGCAATATTGTGGACATTGTTGGAATCTGGCAGCTCAGATTTACTATTCTCACTCCAAACTAAGCGACATTGAGGAAATTATTAAACTCTGGGTAGGAGTCCGATTTGTGATTCCTGCTCCAAACTAAGCACTACTGTGGAACATGGTTGAGTCATGAGGGGTCGGGTTTACTATTTCCACTCCAAGTTAAGAAACATTTGAGAAAGAGTTGAACTCCACGAGAGTCAGAATTACTATTTCCACTCCAAACTTAGCACCCCCAGACTGGATGGAGAGGTGTGCGCCTCTTATCTAGCTTTTAGGGAATGGGTGGAATCCACATTAGAAGTGGTGGTACCTAGACACACCAGTAGATTTCCTAGTGCAAGAGCAAATGTAGGTTGGTTCTCATCGGAGTTAAAAGAGTTATAGGAAGAATATAAGAGACAGGAAAGAATATGAAGGCACCAATATGATGAAGAAAGCAAACATACCTATAAATGAATCATAACAAAATACCACCAGGCAATCCGCAGGGCCAAACTAAAGGACTTTAAGGATAAGATAAATCAGACAGCACTCCCCTCAAGAGAAATATATAACATCTTGAATTCATTCCTAAAACCCAATGTGACAGGTTCCAGTCCCTCTCCTTCAAGGGAGCGATGCAAGAAGCTTGCTCACTTCTTTCTTGGGAAAGTTAAGAAGATCTATGACTTCCTAGTGGCATTGCCAGACTCCTTAGACACTACAGAAGTCTCATTAACCGCTAGCCAATCATTAGCAGAATTTTCATCTTTCCCAAGGATGAGTACTAGTGACATCTTAGGGGTAGCAAGCACTATAAAATCAGGATCTCCACTAGAACCAGCCCTATTCAACATCTTGCTGAAAGGAGGAGATGCTATATAATTCTGCCTTAAAGACCATTTATAATACCTCCCTGGAGGAGGGTTGTGTTCTGGAATCATGGAAACATGCGATTATCAGGCCACTCCTAAAAAAAGCCTCTCTGGGCCCAGATAAACTGGAAAATTATAGGCCTATCTCATTATTGCCCGGATTAAATAGGATCATAGAGAAATGCATGAATGGTTCTATATCGAAGTTCCTGCATACTAATAACCTGCTGCATCAAACGCAAACAGGCTTCCGCACCGGATGTAGTACGGAGACTGCTCTTTTGCTAGCTACGGAAGACATGAGAATGACCCTAGATCAAGGAAGGTCGGCTACGCTCATACTCCTAGATTTGAGTGCAGCATTCAACACTATTTACCATTCAGTCCTGAGTGAAAAGATTAAAGGAATGGGAATTACAGGGTCTGCTCTAACACGGCTAACTGCTTTTTTAACCAACAGAAGCTTTCAAGTCAGTGAAGGTCCTTTCATGTCAAAAATCCTGAAATTGGAATGTGGAATGACGCAGGGATCTGCATTTAGCCCTCCACTCTTTAATATTTATGTCAAACTATTCTTTGACATTATTTTGGGGCATGATTTCACCATGGTGTCATATGCTGATGACACCCAAACTGTCGTCTCTATGTCTCCAGATGTTAATTTTACCTCTAGGAGACTCAACATATGCTTAGAACAAGTGGCCAACTGGATGGCGGCAAGCTGTCTCAAGTTGAATGGAGACAAATCAGAAGTGTTGGTGGTGGGTATCAAACCATCACTCTGGGGCCAACTTACATGGCCCCCACGTCTGGGTGGATCCCCTATTTCCAAAGATGAAGCAAAGAACTTGGGTGTCATCCTAGGCAAGGATTTGACAATGAACTCCCAAGCCAAGAAGATAGCGGGTACTTGCTTTGACTTGCTCAGATCTCCAAGAAAGATGCTTAGATAACTTCCAATGGAGTGTCGTAGGATGGGGGTCAAAGGCCTAATACTTTCATGCCTTGACTACGGCAACTCCCTCTACTTGGGCAGCCCAGCCTAGCCTACGTAATAAAGAAATTACATGTAATACAAAATGCGGCAGCCTGAGTACTTCTGGGCTTGCCCAAGAGGAACTCAGCACAACAGGCTCTTGATTAACTGCATTGGCTACCCATCAAGAGACGTATAGAATGTAAGGCCCTATGCATCACCCACAAGTTGAAATTAACCCTGGGCAGAGCATGCGGAATTTCACGGAGTTAGTGGAAAACTCCGTGAAATTCCGCAGAGCTCCGTGGCCTGGCGGACTTACATCAGCACCACCCCGCGCAACTGCCCCCGCACCACCTGCCCCCCCTGCACCTCCCCCACATAGTAAGGCCTGACCTTACCTGTCCTGGGCCTCCTCCTGTGCTTGGTGGGTGGGTATGACGGGGCTGGTTTCCTTCCTGGTTCCAGTTCCTTCCTTCTCCTGCTGCTGGCTGCACTCGTCTTCCGCAATGTGCATGCGTGAAGGCACGCCTGACCCTATAATAGGGTCAGGCATGCCTTCACACATGTGCACTGCAGTTCTTCCTGTTAATTGAATCCTACGAGCCAGCTGGAGCAGCAAAAGACGAGTGCAGCCAGCAGCAGGAGTAGGTAAGTCGTAGACTCCTGTCCTCCTGGCACCCGTAAACTCCGCTCCTCTGCGAGTGCGGTGTTTTTAAAAACTTCGCACTCCAGACGGAGTGTGGAGTTCTAAAACTCTGCAAACTCCATTGGCGAAGCGGAGTTAGCCGCCCAGGCTTAGTTGAAATACACATCCAGGCCACCTGCACTACAACATCTTATTACTTCGTATACAGCTAGAAGAGCACTAAGACCGAATATTCTTTCTCTCTTAACAGTTCCAAGAATAAAAAGAGCGAGAGGAGGAAGCAGATTGTTTGTCTTCCTCACTGCCAAGTTACGGAACTCCCTTCCTGCACCGCTCAGGTCTAATAGCAATATGTTTACAAAACAATTAAAACACATCTTTTTAGGTAAATTATTAGGCCCTCTTTCTTTTTAGATGATCTGGTTTTAAGACTCCAACTATTTATATCCTCTCGTAGCGCCAGGAAGTCTGTCTTTATTATCTGTTTGCACTCTATAAGAACCTAATAATAATAATAATATTGCAGAATGTGTTAGATTGTGGTGGCTGTGGAGGAAATAGAGATTAAATGAAGAGCTCCCATTCCAATATAAAAAAACTCTTTAGAAAATAATTGTCTCTTGGGGAATTTGTTCACATTCCAAACTAATGAACATTAAAGAAAAAAGAAAAAAATGAATAAATATCAAATAAATAAAAAATCCAACATAAATAATTCATCAGTATTACAAACAAAAATATAGCATAGTAAAATTAATTCCAATATAAAAAATAGGAGTATTATAAAAAATATCTACTAAGCAAATGTAATAACATCTGGCTTCTAACTTTATATTAACACTATAATGTCACTCTCAAAATGTAAATTTAATTTTACAATAATTAAATACAATTGAAAATTGCAATTAAAAAAAAGACATGAAACTTATTTTCAAACAAAAAATATATTCATATTAATTAAATATTAATAAAAACATACTTCAGTTTTCCTTAACAAAAACTAAAAATATACACAAACCAGTGTTTGAAACAAAACAATGGAGTGTATACATTTTAAGGCAATACCCACCCATTATCCCTATAAAGCACAACTTAAAACATAAATAAGAAACAAGTTTTTTTAAATATAAATATATATTTTATTATTTAGTAATTAAAAAATGCAAACCTAATATTACAAAATTAATTAACTTAAATACAATATTTTAAAAATGTGCCCATCCAAAACCCCTATAAAATCCAACATCCCAATACAAATACCATTAAAATCTAAAACATATATTTTAAAAATGTAGCAAAAAATATAAAACTTAATACATTATTTAAAAAAGTAAAATATTAAAATTCTTATTTTATAACACTACTCATACAAAACACTATAAAACACAACAAACCTCAAAAACTCTACAATTGTGAATTTAAAAAAAAGAAATATTAAACAAAAAGCTTTAAGGGCCATATTATCAAGAACGGCGATAACATTATTGCCGCTTTAGCGGCAGGAAACTGCCGCTAAAGCGGCGATAAGGGGCTTGATAATATGCCCTATAGAATTCCAATAGAAGCCCAGGTTCTGGTGTGAAGGACATCAAACCTGGGCTTCTATTGAATTCTATAGGGCATATTATCAAGCTCCTTATCGCCGCTTTAGCGGCAGTTTCCTGCCGTTAAAGCGGCGATAATGTTATCGCCGTTCTTGATAATATGGCCCTAAATACGCCCCGTTAAAGGGAAACAATCAGAAAATAAAGACAATTTAGAAAAACAAGACAAAACTATTATCAAATAAATTAAAGATTATTTGCATAAAAAATATCTAAAATATTACAAACTACAATTTTAAAGCAAAAATATTTAAAACATTATTTTTTCAAAAAGAAAAATATATACTTACCATTGATATTCCAAAACTTCGGCATAATGGTACCCACGATATTATGGCTTTGATATTAAGTACCATCAATATTCTGCCATCGGTATTAAAGATCCACTCCTTCCTGAAGTACGGGTTGAAGAAAACATACATTTTTGAAATTTATGTCAGAGGACTGGGTAGAGGAAGAAACTGAAATACTTGATGTCACATGGCTACTGACACCCACTTCAGCCAGAGAGTTTCCTCTTCATCCTACCAAGACTTGGTAAATGATTCATATACATACAGAGAGTATTGGGCATCCTCAATCTTTGTTGAATTTATGATTCGCAAATTCTCAGAATTTGCACCTTTTACCTCTACCGGGAGCTGCTTATGTTCATGTATCTTCTTCGTTGCAATATGCAGCCGCAGCCAGTGCAGGTAAGAGCGGTGGCGCGGTGGGGGGGGGGATTTCGATGGACGATGACGAAGGAAAATTAAATAAATAATTAATTTTCCCTCGTCATCGTCCATCTAAATCCCCACCACCCGGCCCCCGCCCCACCGCTCTTACCTGCACTGGCCGCGGCTGGCAATATGTGTACCTGATGTGTCCAGAAGGGATTGGATTGCTGCATATGCCCCAAGAGGGGATCCTATCAGCAAATGCTGAAATGTTTAGGAAATGTTTGGTCCAGACCACTTGGCCTTTCATCTTGGTATCTCTGCAGAGTGTCATGCTAGTGGCAATTTTAGGTCGATGGCTTTCTGTTTAGCATTAGAAGGTTTCATTTTAGCTATCCCAAATGTTATAGTGCTAGCCAAGAGTTTGTTTGCAGTTTACAACTCTGTCACACCATGTTATATGGAGAGTGAGATACTAATATATACGACCAAATTAAGGGGTGGACAGCAATTATCAATCATAATAGGTTTTTCTTATTCATAATACTTCCTCTCTTTCTTTCCACCTCCTCTAACTTATATATCTTTTTCTCCATCTCTTTTTTTCACTCTTCTTTTACCCTTCTTCCTTCTGCGCCTCTCCGGCATAAAAATGTCAGGTCCTTGGCTACTGTGTTGCTTAGTCTTTGAAATCAGCTTAAGATCAGGCTGGGGTTTCGTAACATTGTCACACCACCGACCCTAGTAATGTCAGATCTGTTAGTATGTGCACCTTCGATTCCCTCCAGCAGCAACTAGTACTCCGAGCATGTTTTGACAAGGAAAGCAAACAAACAATCTTACCTCTGGCACCACTGCTTACCTACTTTCTGGGCTCCCCAAGATGACCCCATATCTCGGCATTGAAAGCACAGGACCTCTGCAACTACTCTATCCACCACAAGCACGACTCAGAGGTGGGCCGCTGAACTCCTAGAGCAGTGCTGAAATTCTGTGTGAGAGCCAAGGCACTGAGACAAGGGAATGGACCCAATATTAGCCTTGGCTTAAGATGGACCTACATGGTAGTAAAGTATTTCAAGAATGATATGGCATGGTATAAATGTATTATTTGATTAATTAAAATCATTACAAACACCTAATTCAAAACAATACCAATATTATTAATACATAGCTTAAAATACATTATCCATAAGATGCTGATATGATCATATATACAAAATTACTATAGGCAGCTTTAGAAAGCAAGATGCATTTTTCCAGAGTTCTAACCCAGACGATAAAAATTAACAAACGAAAATCATGAAAGTGCAAAGTGCATATTAACAAACAAATAAACTAAACATTGCTTAGCAGCGGAATTAAGACCAGTGAGCAAACACATACAAATTTGCCTGGCGGTCTTTTAGTCAAGTAATTTCATGAGTCAAAAAGCTTTAAGTCCATTAAATTATAAATGGTCATTGCTTAGCGGCAGAACGTGGGCAAATTATTCACAAAACATGTGCAAATGTGCTGAAGCGCATTCTGTTAGATCATTTTCCAATTCAATACATGAGTAACTCACAGACTCGACTAAAATAGTATGACGATGAATCTGGAAATTAAAGAATTTCAATTTTATATGCATTATTACTATAGGTAGGATTGCATAGTGGAAACACATTTTTCCAAAGTTTCACTCTGCGGATAAAATGTACAGATGTAAGTCACAAAAGTGCAAAGTGCATATAAACTAACAGATAATCTAAACATTACTTGGCAGCAGAATTAAAACCAGTGAATTACCAGATTGTACCAATTTCCTGCAATTCATACAGCCAAATAATGTCATGGGTCCAAAGTTCTAAGTCCACTAAATTATAATCAAGCATTGCTTAATAGCGAGGCCCAGGCAAAATATTCACAAAACACGTGCAAAGGTGCTAAAGTGCATACTGTTGAATGATTTCCCCTTTTCAACCCTTGAATAGCACAAAATCTCAGCAGAAATGCAGTGATTTAGGGAGCCTAGGAAATTGATTCAGTTAATCGGCTATCAACAAATAAACAGCAATATTCTCAATTAAAAGGCAAGTTACATTGAAACAAACAGTTCTTTTTCTTTTTAACAAACTGGCATTTCATGCATAGATTTGCCTTCAACTCTCTAGCTTGACCCTAATCTTCAAGCTATCTTAGTTTCTCTGATAAGTGCCTTCAACGTCATCATGACGCTTTGAATGCCATAGCCGCCATCACTGCCTAGGGAATGGTCTCCACAGGAGGGACACTCACACCGTCAAAAGATGCGCATTGTGGGCCACCAGCCTCTCTTCTCACTTTAGTCTAATCATTAGTGAATACAAGTAAGCAGGGCTTTAAGTGGGACGGGTCCTGCCGGTGCTCACCACCATAGTTCTAAAAAGCAGGTGCTGAGACTGGTCCATATCGGGCTCTCCGGTTTTGCCCTCATCTAAAAGGGTAAAAAACAATCCTTAACTCTGCAGCAGTACCACCATTCACTGCCTTTAATGTAAGTTCAAAGAGGCTCGTTATAATACTTTCACAATCTCGTAATTTCAGAAAATATTATATACAACGAAGCCACAGTTGTTGCATATTTTTCTTATGCAACTAATAACCATTGAAAAAGCCAATAGTCCTGGCTTGTTGCAGGTGTAATGTTACTTGTTGTATTATATGCCCGGATGCAATGACAGAAGCAGCAAAATACCAGTGGGGCGGCACAGGATCGTAAGCACAGATTTTAAGTTTAGTTTTTTTAAGCCACGCCCTCAATTATATCGACCACGCCCATTTGAGAGACACTCCTTCTCCGCCCCCCTCCCTTCTCCCCCCCCACATTTTTTTTTATTCCACTTAAAGCCCTGCGAGTAAGACTGCTGCAAGTAGTGATGTGATGGCCAAGTGTTCCCACTAAGTTAAGTTCTATACTAACCCAACAGCATTTCTCCATGAAGGAAAGTCACAATAGCTCCGTCCCATTATCTCTAAATAAATTGTTGCACTTAGGCACCCGTAGTTAAGTATTGTCGGTGAAAGCACACAGTTTGCATTCCTAAAAATCACACCTTGTACATATGATCTGGCAGTAACCCTCGAGTACAGTAAAATGTGTTTCCGCTTTTGTAGGACATAACAGACAATAAATAGCTTGATAGTCAGACACTGACACCCAATATGTGGTTACGGCATTTGGCTCGACTTGCATGTAATTCAAAGGAGATATTTTAGTTAGGCTCAAAAGCTATTTGACATCCGGAGGCCACGTAGTATCATGTTGCACTGCCTTACATTGTCACATGGCGCTGCATTTATTTTAAGAAAGGGAAACAAACTGTTCCCATAACTACGTGATTTGTATATCCTGCTAGTACACCTCATGCTCCCTCACTAAAACATGCAACTTGTAGGTTTTGTTTGTTGACTATTGAAAAATCGTCGTTGTCCAGCCTTTTTCTCAGAGTTTTATATAGCGCGAGCTTGACCCGAAGATATCAGAGCGCTTTACATGAGCACCTGTTACCTTACACAAGGACACGTTCATATTTTGTTAGGCAGGGGAGATTAAGTGATTTGCCCAGAATTACAGAATCTTGATCGTCATTGCCGAGACTCGAACCCCGTTCCCCAGATTTGAGATTGACCGCCCTCGCCACATCCTCTCGTCCTGCATTCCCCATATCTTGCCCTGGGATAAGCAATACACAAGCCGCTTGGGACCGCACACTGGCAACATTAGCAGTAGGACTAGCCCTTTAAATTAATTTGTAGGACTAGCCCTTTAAATTAATTTATTTTCCCGCACTACACGTATTATTTTATTTTAATTTATTTCAGCGTCTGCTAAATTATTTTCACGTAGCGTGTGAATAATACCATTGCTTCATACCCGTAAACACGTTGCATCATTATGTGCTGATTAGATAAATATTGGAGAGCTGCATTGCCCTTGTCTGTTTTAATTCATGATAGCTGCTATATTTTTTAATAGCCGAAACAGCTCATCTGCAAAATGAAATATTTATGGTTCATAAAAAAAAGATGCCCTGGATGTTCTAAACCTTGCTGTTTGAATATGGCTCCCGATTGCAGCATCGCTAAGAGCTATTGCCTCTTCTGGGGAGCTGGCAGCAAGGTGATTGGAAAGGGAAAAACACCGGCCTGCAGCTGAGCTCCTACAAGAGTGGAATGCTAATAAAATAATGCGTCGATATACACAACTACAAAGGAGCTTCGACGTAAGCACAGGGTAAAATATAGAACGTTAAGCTGCGCAGAAACCCGAGCATCAAAGCTAATCAGGTAGCACATGACATTGTTCTATCTTTACACTCAAGCGTTATATATTATTGTCTAGGAACTCCATTTTGAAAAATGTCGCAGGCATTTATAGCTTGGTCTTGGAGGCCATTTTGCAGTGGAAAAATGGACAGCTGCAGCTGTACAATGATTCACAGTTATGCGTTGAGGTTCTCGGGGATTTTAGAGGCACTGGTATCATTCACCATCGTCTAAAATTGAACACAAGCTTACCTCGAATTAATGGATGGGTAGAGATACTCGTCGCAAGCGCTGTTTGCCGGACCTGAGCACTGACATTATGGTATTTGATCACAAATTGTCCCAAACAGCCGTGGCGAAGTATACACTTTTATCACTTCTAATCAGCAGTGCCCTACACTACTCAGGGCAGGAACTGGAAAGCAAATTGAAGGAAAAATGGATTTGTATGATGGCTCCGGGGAAATACAACTAACTGCTGAGATGATTATAACAGAATTAAAAAAAGAGTATTAAGTTCTAGTAAAGGTGCACTCGTTCATGAAAACACATTGACGTTATAATTAATTCAATTTAATTTGTAACTTAATCGTTGCATTGCAAACGAAGTTCTATGTAATTACTGTAGGTACTGAATAAGATGAGAGAAAGGGATGTTTATTTGTTTAGAAGTCTCCGTGCAAATATCATAGGCAATTGAGTTCATCACGAATGCGAGGTTACTTTTATTATCTTATTCATCAATATCCAAACAGTAAGCCTAGTGTACCTAATATCGCCTGTATGCCAGTGCAGTTTTGTACATAAGAGGTAAAATGGTAAAATACAGGTACAGTTAGTGTTGGACCTGGCCCTTTTTGCAGGGTTATCCCCAAACATTTTGCCACCCTCCTGTATTTTTTCTGACCTGTTTTTGTTGGTTTTCTGACTCTGGGCAAGTTACCACTGCTGATCGGTGCTAAAGTGCGTGCGCTCTCTTCTGTAAACTTGGTAAGATTGGTCTACACCTGTTTGCCATATTTAATTTACTTGAAAGTCCCTTGTAAAGTGGTATCCTGTATGGCCTGGGGCTATAAATTAAATGCTACTAGTGGGCCTGCAGCGCTGCTTGCGCACCCACAGAAGAAGCCTATCAAATCTGTCTCAGGCCTCTACCACGGCAGAGCCTGTGTGCCTAGTTTACTGCCATAGCGCTTTGGCATTTAAAGTGCTTGCCAAGTCTAAAACTCACCTTTTACTAAATATAGGTCACCCCTAAGGTATGCCCTAGATAGCCCTATGGGCAGGGTACTGTGTAGGTAAAAAGTAGGGCATGTGCCTTTGTTGTGTGGCATGTCCTGGTAGTGACAAACAGATTATTTGGTTTTTCATTGCTATGTGGCTGCTACTCTCATAGGTTTCGCATTGGGAATTCCCTGATATGTGTTTCAGTGGTAATTTCTAATCTGGAAGGAGTTGCGTTGCCATGTTTGGTATGTTTGGAATAGTGGTGATAAATCCTGCTTATTGGTGAAAGCGGATTTTTGATTACTATTTTAGGAATGCCACTTTTAGAAGTGGGCTTTTCTGTGTGCTTATGACTGTTTGTGCTTTGCAGCCGGACTCCAATCAACGTCTGGTTTAGACTGATGGGGGTCTGTTTTGTGCATTCATTCTGGACAGTCACAAAGGGAGCTGAGGTGTCCCCCCCATGTCCTAATGAGGCTTCCTGGGCTAGAGTGGTGGAAAGAGTTGTCACCTGCACCTGAATAGGGCTGTGCCTACCTTTCATAATGCTGTCTCCTCGCCACTGTGGTGTGTTTGGAGCCAGGGCTGGGGATTGAATGGAGGTGTTGTGCACTTCTAAAGTTGTTTGAAATTACCTCCAGAACAAAGACATTTGGAGTATAACTACAGGTGCTCTGACCCCATTTTGGTAGATACTTCGTGGACTTGTAACCAGAAGCTGCTGGCTCTACAGATTGCACATTGCTAGGAGGAACTGTTAGGCTGCCAGAAGGAACTGCGGTTGAACTCATTTTCTTGTTATGTTGACCTGTGGCCTGTGGGGCTGCAAAAGGGACTGCCACTTGGTCTCAAGGACCCTAATGTGCTGGCCTGATGCTTGTTCTCTGCTCTCGTGCTCCCCAGTTGTTCTCCAGTGACTGGGTGGCTTGACCCCCCCCCCTGCTCTCTTGGGACCTTTAAAGATACACCTCAGCCAGAGCGCGCTGAGCGTTTTTCACCTTTGCTGTAGGAGTTGTCTGTCAAGTGCATGCTGAGCGCTTTCCGTGTTGCCCATCCTACAACAACTGAGAGCTTTTACTGTGGCCTAAGTTGGCGTTAGGAAAGCTCACCCTCGTGCCAAGGAGGGTATCTGTTGTGGGCATTCTCCTGCTGGGCCAGTGTGAAGGCCGAGTAGCGCATGAGATGTATCCTGCTCTGTGAAGGAGGAAGTTCGATGGGACTGGGAGTGCCAGCACCGACTGAACACCTATCGGGCGCAGCGCGCCCAGCTCCTTGCGCCCATCAGCCCGCCCTTTAGTGCCAAGCACAGCAGAGTCCTGAGTGAAGGCTGCACCACTGCCTGCATCGTCTGGCCTGGGCTGGGCTGGAGCAACCTCACAGCTGTTCTGCTTTTGCGGGTGGCTCTGTCTTTGGCTTCTCTCCCTGCAGGAACCAGGGACAGTCAGCGCAGCCCGAGAGGCCACCCTGGTACAGTGGTCCTCTAGTACTCCTTGCCACTGTACCGCAGGTTCGCGGGTGGCGGCCCTGGAACTCCCTGCATGCGGGGGACCTAGCAAGGTCTGCCCGCTTGATTTACAGTGTGGGTGTATGCCCCCCAATCCCGACACATATCTTGGGCATTTGCTTGATTGTGATCGTATGGGTAAACCTCGACGGAGGCCCCCGAGTGTTGTTATGGAAACGGGACACGGGTAGGGAAGACATCACTGGAAATACTGTGACTCATGAAGTAGGTGCAAAAAGAACAATCGATGGAAAGAATGCTGAACAATGTCAAACATTCACCCCAGTACCGAGATCTGGGCCTAAATCCATCGTTTTTTTGCTCCCCATGCCATTCCAGGTAAAACCCAGCCATATGCAAATCAGTCGTGACCCGGCTCCCCATGGAAACAGTTCAGCCCGAACTGCCAGGCCAGGTTCTCCCTGGACCAGTAACAAGCATCCTGGACCCAGTTTTGGGGTTTCACCTCTCATTAGCAAGGCTAGCTTAACTCCAGTGGCATGGACAGCACAGGACCCACGTCTGGACATACTCATCCCACTCAGTTGACAAATGCAAAAAGAACAATTGATGGACAGAATGCTGAACAATGTCAAACGTTCACCTCAGTACAGAGATCTGGGCCTAAATCCATTGTTTTTTTGTTCCGCATGCCATTCCAGTTTAAACCCAGCCATATGCAAATCAGTCTTGGTCCTGCTCCCAATGGGACCAGTCCAGCCCAAACTGCCAGGCAAGGTCCACCTTGGACCAGAAACAAGCATCCTGGGACCGGTTTTGTGGTTTCACCGCTCATCAGCAAGGCTAGCTTAACTCCAGTGGCATGGAGAGCACAGGACCCACGTCTGGGCATACCCTTCCCAATTGGATGACAATTGCAAAAAGAACAATTGATGGACAGAATGCTAAACAATGTCAAAAATTCACCCTAGTACAGATATCTGGGCCTAAATCCATTGTTTTTTTGCTCCCTATGCCATTGCAGTTTAAACCCGGCGTTATGCAAATCAGTCTTGACCCTGCTCCCCATTGGAACAGTCCAGCCCAAACTGCCAGGCCAGGTCCTCCCTGGACTGGAAACAAGCATCCTGGAACCGGTTTCGGGGTTTCACCCCTCATCAGCCAGGCTGGCTTGACTCCAGTGGCATGGAGAGCTCGGGACCCACATCTGGACATACCCGTCCTACTCGGGGTGACAAATCGCAAAAATTCAGCATTCCGTCCATCATTTGTTTCTTTTGCTCATGAAATAGCTGGGCAGGCATTCCTGCAGCCTACGTGTTGTGCCAATTACCAGATACTTGGTAATGGGAGCCCAGGAGTGCTGGGCCCTACTCTTTATGGTGATTCCTATGTTTGTGTTCTCTTCTCTAAAGCCTGTATTTTATGCCCTTTTGGTATGATGTATGTCATTTCTTGCCTTGCAATGATAGGATAACAAGTGTCATTTCAGGATCTGTATATTATGCCAAGTGATGCTATTGGTTCCATAATGTGTGCAACCTATGACAATTGCCTAGTTGGAAAAGTGATTTATGCTTTATGTGATTGTGGTCTATGTGTTATACACAATATATGAGATATTTTTATATACTACTGTGTGGAGTCTCTTTTGTGGTGTATTTAGTGTGTCACTGGTGAGTGTGTGTTTTGCACAAACGCTTTGCCTCTGGGATAAGCGTGGCTGCTCTGCCAAGGGGGTGAGCAGGGGTTATCTTGGGTGTGTAACTTCCTTACCCTGACTAGCGTGGTGGGTTCTGCCTGGCTTAGGTGCATACCCTACTCAACCAGAAACCCTATTTCTAACAGCAAGTATATGCAAATGAGGCTTTATCGCTCCAAAGTCCCTGTGCATCTCACCTTTCTTAGGCGCAACCACAAGTGCATGCTTGACTCACACATCTTAATCGTAGGTATATCATAAAATTTCTTTCCAGGAAGACAAATCCACATAATTGCACATACTACCAATTATGCACAACAAATAAAGAAGCTACTTGTTCGTTCACCCATGAAGTGCTTTGAAACCTCATTATGGACACGAAATCTTTAAGTGCTGTAATACAACACAGTTTATTTACTTTCATTTTAATACTTTCTGGTCCCAGTCCTTATGTACTGAGGGGTGTCCACGCCCTGGAGATTGGCACTCCACTGCCTTCCTAGAAGGAAAAAAATGTATAATCCCCATCTACAGGTGTTCCTATAAATGACCTCCACCTTTACCCAGAAACTTCCTGTTTTGTATGTCGCGTTTGGAAGGCAGTCACCACAAGCTTTCTGTCTCCGGGTGGGAGTTCCTGCTTACCTTGTGTGCACTGTTTGCATTTTTTCTGCCTGTTTTGAATTGTTTTCCTGAAACACTTGGACCCCTGCACTGATTGATAGGTGAGTGCTTCCCCCTGTTCTCCACGGTGTGGACCTTTCATTGGCTTCCTCATTTGCTATCTCAGGACATGAGGGTTGTGGTGTGCCCTGCACTGTCCTCTGGCTGTGTGCATCCCTTCCTCCCCACTGAGCTTGTTGCAGGCTGTGTAGTAGTTGTTTTCATGTTTGTCCTGTCCTTCACTTGCTCCACACTGGGCTTGAGGTGGTAGCATGCCAGTTCAGTGAGGGGTGCTGGAGTATCCTTCAATAGTGGACAGGTGTGTGTCCCCTCCCTTTTGTGCTGGTCTGGTGCATCCATCTACCCTTCCTCCTAGCTGAGGTCTTGTGAGATGTGTATCTTTTGTCATTATCTTGTGTCTGCCTCTGTGCCCCTAGGTCTTTGCAGGACTTGTTGTGGACCACTGTAGTGCTGTTCAGACTGCCCTTCTCTGTATCCCTGATGAGCTGGGGATTAGGATTGGGTTAATACTCCTTAACCGGTGAGCTGGCTAGTCTTGTTCTTCCCCCTATGTCTCTGATGGGCTTGGGGCTGGTGGAATGTGTTTCCTGTCTCAGTCTTTCCTGGGCCCAGCAGTTTGACTCCCCTCCTTTTTCTTGTTCATTGGGTTAAAGGTTGTCATGGGGCAGACCTTTGTGCCCTCTCAGGTATGGATTTAGCTGTTATGTATGCATTATTTCTTGGCCTAATACTTGTGGAATCGGCTTTAGCCTTTCTGTACCATCCTTCCACCATGCCAGCGGACCTCCTTTTGTTTGATGTGAGTTGTTGGTGGGCTGACTCAGTTTTCCATTTCTGTGTTTGGCTTGTACTGGGCATTCTTTGCATGCTCTGCAGCTCTTCCCTTTTGCTTTTTTGGCCCCAGGCTACTTATGCAAGTGGGACCAGTTCTTTGGGTGGGGTCACTCCTTCTAGTTAGGCCCTTTTTCTTCTTTTATCTCTGGGGTGTGTTTGGCATTCTACTTTATGCTGTACTACTGGCTAGTGCAGGAGTCCTTGTGTCCTACTATAACATGGTGCTTAGACTTGCTTTTTACTGGGGTCTCAATTCTCTCCCTATTGTTTGGTGTTTGTGGGCTGCTCTCTGATTTCGTTTGATTGCTCTGCTTAAGGTTACTTCCGCCAACTTCATTGCTGGGGATTAGTTTTGCCCTCTTGCTTGGACTTTGGCCCATTCACACCCTATTTTGGGTTTGAAGCTTTTGGTATGTCCTGCTACTCCCCTTTCACTTTGTGGCTCTTGTGAATGGCTTGTACTTTTACTCTGTGCTGGTACGTCTTGAGTGTTTTGTTAGGGTTTCTTGTGCCTTCTTGGTCTTCTGTGAGTGTGATTTTCTCTCTCTCTCTGGGATTTGTATCTTGCATGTACTGGCCAGGTGATCCTTGGTGTCGGTGCCTAGTCCTCTTCCTGTATTTTGTGTTGTGTTCTCAATGCTGGGTAAGTTGGGATACTCTAGCCTCCCAGTTTGTCTTTAGTTAAGCTGGTCTTGTTTCTATTTTTGTGTGGATTTTGCCCTCAATTTGCTTATCTGTCATGCTGTTTCATGGTGCATGGTCCTATGTGCTTGTTGTTTGGATTTGACCTTATCGGGGTGTTTTTGTTCTGATGGGTTTGCTCCCCCTTACTTCGAGGTTGGCTAGCTGGCCATGTGTTCCTCTTGACAGGAATCTTTTGATCTGGCATTTCAAAGCTGCTTGTGTGAGCCCACCTACGATACTGGGCATTGTCTGGGTCTCAACTGTGGATCATGTGCCTGGTCTCTCTTCTTGTTCTCTGTGGGCCTTCACATAAGGTTCCTCGTTCTAGGGACTGGGCACTTGTATCCTTTGTATTTTGATCACTTGGTCCTTTTTTTAGCCCATGGCCTCCTCAATATTGAGGTTCAGTCTTTCACCCTTTGGGCACACTGGCTGTCTCTCTCTACTTGCTGACCTCTCTCCTTGTCCAATTGCTGTTTGTCTCTTGGAGCATCTAATAATGTGGCCACTTTGTCTTCACCTATTTCTGTTTGCTCCTTCAGCACACAGCACTGTTTGTGTTGGGAGTCTTTTGAAAGGGCTGTCCATCTCTGGCTTGCCCCTGGTTGGGCTTTGTGAATTCTGGGGCCACCACCTGCTTTTGAAATATGCTGGTGTGTGATGTTAGTATCATCTATGAATGTCCTTCCCTTCCAGGCCTGCAGTGCTTGCTTGGCCTTTTCTACAAGGCATGAATTTGTCTGTTGCTCCATCACGTTTGTTCTAATGTTGCCTCCGTTTTCCCTCTGGTGTCTCCTTTGGGGCTCTATGGTCTTAGTTAGCTGCTGGGCCTTCAAGTCTTAGTATGTGAAACAATGTGGACGTACTCACTAGGAAAAAGAATCAGGACTCACTGTTATAATGGACAGTGCCAAGGAACCATTAGGTTTTATTAAAAGACCCCTCACACGCCAACCTGGTTGGTGTCATGCTTCATCATTGGGGTCCCAACCGGGTGGACGAATGCCCCCCGGTTGTGCTACGATGCCTGATTACAGCGGAGCTGGTGTGGTGTTTTTTGTGTGAAGTGGTATAGTGAGGATTTAAAAGTATCTCTGGGAATCCTTGCCTTATGTGTTTATTAGTGGCGGCCCAGGATACGGCTAAAAACAAGTAGCGCAACTACTGGAGTAAATTTTATCTAAGTTGTCTGAAGTGAGGTCTACATGTTTCAGCCCCAGATAGAAAATTAAATGGGCTTTCGTCAGGACCGGGTCAAAAGTGCGTGAGTGGCAAAAATCATGCCACGTGAAAGGTGAATGTTCAACACACGCGCTACGGTGTGTTGTAGTGCTCAGTGGTATTTGTATACTTACGAACCCACTGTAAAAAACACTGAATTATAGTGTTAGACAGGAATTCAGGGTCCGGGAGGGGTATCGTCTATAGTCACACTTTCGTCAAGACGCGAAACCCGCTACAACCTAGTTTTGTTCTCCCGTGATCCTGTCTAATCACGGGAGAACCATTATAACAGTGAGTCCTGACTCTTTTTCCTAGTGGGTATGTCCACATTGTTTCGCATACATTTGAACTGGGGATAGGGATGTTCCCCATAACTTCCTCACTCTCTCCTTGATTTACATTGACCTTCAAGTCTTAGGCCATAAATACCAGGAACATGCTTCTTATGGTTGCTGCATCCTTTCCTATTCGGCCAGTTGACTTTGAATTGTGGTGGTTTCTCCCCTGTGCTTCTTCAGAGCTTGACCTTCCATGGGCCTGTTTGCTTTCTGTTTCATGTATTCTTGATGGAGGCCTGGTCTCCCTTTACCGTTTTGTAGTGTGGGTGTGGCCACATGCATTGTCTGGTCCTCCCATTTAGGTACTAGGCAGGGACTAAATCTGATCTTGGCTGTGGCAGTTTGGTTTCCTTGTTTCAGGTTCTCCAGTGTTTCTCAGGTGGTCGCCTTGTATTCTGGAGGAGCTGCATATGCCTAGCCTTACTTGCGCTCTTGTGTTGTTAGGCACACCTTGGTGCATTGCATGAATGTGTTTAATCTTCCAGGCTTGTCTTTTTCAGTGGCGTGCTGGTCCCTAGTCTTTTTGTTGGACATACTTTTCCAGGACAGCAGTCTGCTTGTTTTTTTATTTTTATTTTTTTTACCCTGATGTAGCTGTTATTCTGGACTGGGTCGTTTCCTCCTGTGTGTTAGACACTGATCTGCTGTCTTGTTGGTGACTGTTGACCTTACATCTGGCTTCCAATCTGGTTTGCCTTTTATACCTTTTTCAGGCCGATCTGAATTTGTGCCCTGTTTTGGGTGTGATGTAGTGCCTTTTTTCTGCCCCCCTCCCCCGAACACAAGGGTGTTTGGGCTTGGGTTTGTTTTGGGACTCTTTATCTCCTGTCTTAGATTTGCGCTTTCTCATATGTCATTGCTTTTCCTGCCTAAATTGGGGTTTGGCGACATGCTATTCCACAGACTCTAGTTTCTGCTTGAGCTGAAGAATGCTTATGTACTGGAGACTCTTTGTGTTGGTGCAGGCCAGCACTCTCCCCAGCAGCTCCTCGTGCAGCACCTCCTTGCCTCAGCTCCTGAGCCCTCCCGTGTCTGGGTTCGCGCTGGCAGCCCGCCTGCCTCAGCTCTTTTTATTTATCCCCTTGTCTTCTCCTGGGACACAGGTTATTTATTGCGCTATTCCACTTGGTTATAGACTCCTCGCCTTAATTTTGTTAGCCTTCTTGCTTTATTCTTGACTCACGCTTTTTTGTTTAGAGTCAGCCGTTCCCGCCGCTGCTCCCCCTGCGGCCCCTCCCCCGACGCAGCCCCCGCTCCCGCCTCCCTACCTCCAGTGCCGCCCCCTCCCCTACTTAATGGTGACCGCTGTGCGGTCGCGCAGCAGACGCGCTGCTGGCGCGCTGAAGGCGCACCTAAGGCAAGCTTGTCTGTGCCTGTCTGCGACCCGACCGCGGCCAGCGCCAGGAACCCTGGATCTCCAAGGCCCCACCACTACGATTCCACCACCCTCCACGCACTCAATCCCGGAAGACACACCGACTGCGAAAGATCCTCGCCAAACACCACCCACGGACAGTTCTTGTGCAGACCCTGCCGTAGATCCTTCACCATCGACAAGGCCCCCACAACCGCCGAAGGCCCGCCTGATGCACGCACCACCGAAACCCTGACAGGCATCCTCCTCAATGTGCGGTCCCTGCACCGACACGCTGTAGAGATCTGGGACCTGATCGACACCCTCTCGCCCGACGTCGCTTTCTTCACGGAAACCTGGACCAACGCCACCTCCGGCCCCGACATCGACACTGCCATCCCCGACGGCTACAAGATCCAGAGAAAGGACCGCCCCCACCGCCCAGGAGGAGGACTCACCATCGCATACAAGACCCCCCTCTGACTCTCCACATCCAGCACGAGTGCTACAACACAGAGCACCTCCACTTCCATATCCAGACCAGGACCATGCTACGTGGCACCCTCATATACAGACCACCGGGACCTCGCACCCAGGCCGTAACCACCATCGCTGAGCTCGCCGCACCCCACGCCATCACCTCCACGTACTACATTCTACTAGGGGACCTGAACTTCCACCTCGACAACTGCAATGACCCCGACTTCACCACTCTCCTCGGCAATCTTGCCAACCTCGGACTGAAGCAGCTGGTCAACACGCCCACTCACAGAGCTGGACACACCCTCGACCCCATTTTCACAGGAGGGACAAACATCCACTTCAGTCACACCACCCAGCCCCTCTGGACGGACCACCACTGCGTCCATTTCACCTTCAACACCACCACCGCACCCAAGCCCGCCCGTGCCCGCCACGAAGGAACTGGAGCAAGGTCACAGAGGAACACCTCAACACAACCCTCCTCCAAGACCCCCCCAGCGCCACGACCGACACCAACTCCGCAGCCAAAGAATTTCACCGCTGGATCTCCTGCTGCACCAACAAGCTTGCACCCTTCCGCCACCCCGCCAAACAACGCCCTCTGAAGGCCGCCTGGTTCACCACTGAACTTCAAGAAGCCAGGCGCTCCTGCAGACGTCTAGAGAAAACCTGGCAAAACCAGAAAACCACGGAAGCATGGAACAACCACAGGAGCGCCATGAAGGAATACCACCAGCGCATAAGAGACACCAAACGGACCTTCATAAGAGACAAAGTCCAGACCAACGCGACCAACGCCAAGGAACTGTTCAACGTCATACAGCAGTTCACCAAACCCCCCAGCGAAGCCATGGACGTCACACCTTCCCGGGAACTCTACGACAAGCTCAACTCCTACTTCCATCTGAAGATCAAGGTCCTCTACGACAACTTCAGCGAACAGACGCCGGACACCACACCCCTCCACACTGCCGCCGATACGCCAACCGTCATGACCTGGAAGCCCGCCACCGTCGAACACATCACTGCTACCATGAAGAAAACCCACTCAGGAGCCCCAACGGACCCCTGCCCACTGCACATATTCCACATGGCCGCCGCTGCCATTGCACCCGAACTAGGACGGACCGTCAACGCCTCCTTCAGATCCGGCATCTTCCCAGACGACTGGAAGCGGGCGGAGGTTAAACCCCTCCTCAAGAAACCTACAGCCGACCCAATGGACCTGAAAAACTACCTGCCCATCTCGCTCCTCCCCTTCGCGGCCAAAATCACAGAGAGACTCGTAAACGCCCAGCTGACCGCCTTCATCGAAGAGAACTCCATCCTAGACACCTCCCAGTCTGGATTCCGCAGCAACCACAGCACCGAGTCCGCCCTCCTTGCTGCCACTGACGACATCCGCATGCTACTCGACCAGGGACACACTGCGGCCCTCATCCTTCTAGACCTCTCCGCAGCCTTCAACACCGTTTCACATCGCACGCTCACAGCCAGACTTCATGACGCGGGGATACAAGGAGCCGCCCTCGACTGGATCCAATCCTTTCTCTCCGGCAGAACCCAGAGGATCAGACTCCCTCCCTTCCTTTCCGAACCCACCTACATCGACTGCGGAGTACCCCAAGGATCATCGCTCAGCCCCACGCTCTTCAACATCTACATGGCCCCCCTCGCCGCCATCGTCAGACAGCATGGGCTCAGCATAGTATCCTACGCCGACGACACCCAGCTCATCCTCTCGCTCACGAAGAATCCCGAAGACACCAGACTCTGCTTCCATGAAGGAATGAAGAACGTCGCAGCCTGGATGAAAGACAGCTGCCTGAAGCTCAACTCAGAGAAAACCGAGGTCCTCATCCTCGGACCCTGCACCTCCACCTGGGACAACACCTGGTGGCCCTCCGCCCTCGGGAATCCACCCACCCCTACAGACCACGCACGAAACCTCGGCATCATCCTCGACTCCTCCCTCTCCATGAACCGCCAGATCAATGCCGTCGCTTCCACCAGTTTCAACTGCCTGCGCATCCTCCGCAAGACCTTCATATGGATCCCCCCGACTGCAGAAGGACCGTCACCCACGCGCTCATAACCAGCAGACTGGACTACGGCAACGCCCTATACGCCGTTATCAATAGAACTCTTCTACACAAGCTCCAAACCATCCAGAACACCGCAGCCAGACTCGTCCTCGGGACACCGCGCCACGAACACATGACCGAACACCTACGAGACCCCCACTGGCTCCCCGTCGAGAAGAGGGTCACCTTCAAACTCCTCACCCACGCCTACAAATCGCTCAACAACATCGGACCCAAATACCTCAAGGAGAGAGTATCCTTCCACGTACCCAAGAGGAATCTCCGCTCCGCCGACCTCGCCCTGGCAGAGGTCCCGCGCATCCGCAGAAACAGAGCAGGCGGGAGAGCTTTCTCCTACATCGCAGCCAAGACCTGGAACGAGCTCCCTGTGACCATCAGACGCTCCCCGACCCTGCACACGTTCAGGAAGGACCTCAAGACCTGGCTCTTCGACTGATCCAGAGCTGCACCCCCCCCTAGCGCCTTGAGATCCTCACGGGTGAGTAGTGCGCTTTATAAACCCCTGATTGATTGATTGATTGGTGTCTTTTGCTTCTTCCTGGCTCTTTCCCTGTATCACTGGCTGTGGGTTAGTGCACCTGCCTTTGGCTTCCTTGCTTGTTCCATCTTGTAAGTCACTATTGCGGGTGTCCCCTAATATTGGGGCCTTACTCTTGTAAGTGCACTGGACATCTACTTTTTGCACATTTAGTGCCTTTTGCCACTGGCTGTTGAGCTTTATTGATCTTAAGGGGTTGATCCTTCCTCCTTTTGTACAGTCTTTGCAGTTTTTGTTTAGCTACATCGGTGGGTCATCATTGGCAAAACTGAGAATGCTATGCTTAGGTTACTTACTGATGTTTCTACTACCTAATCACTCTAATTCTGCTAACTCTAATTCTAGTTCCATTTTTAGCACAATTTTCCTCATGTTCAACCCAATTTTTCCTTCCTTTATTTTTAGAACAAGTTCCTCCATTTTCCGTCCACTTCAGCACCATTTTTCTACCATTTCTCTTCTACTTTTACACATTTTATCATCATTGTTACTCCATTTCCCTCATTTTGAGCTCTACTTTTCCAACGTTTTTCCCCTAGTTTCCTACATCTTAGAACCATTATAGCTCAATTTTTCCTCAATTATAGCTCCATTTCCTCTCCATTTTATCCCATTTTCCTCTTATTTTTCCAACATTTTAGCACCTTTTTGTCTCCATCCTAGCACTTTTTCTTCTGCAATTTTACTGATGCTAAAATGTTGGAAAAACAGAGGAAAATTGTGCTAAAATGGTAGGAAAATGGAAGAAAAGGGTGTTCCCAAAATGGAAGGAAATGGTTGAACAATTTGTTAAAATGGCACTAAAATGGTATTAAAATGTGGATCCTTCCTTCTACATGACCCAGACGTCATTTTCCTCCAAGAAACTCATCTCTTACCCACAGACACCAAGCGTATGTCCCACCCTAGATGCTCCACACAGTTTTGGGCTTCTGCACAGACTAAAACAGCAGGGGTCGCTATTCTTTTTAAAACAGGCACTCACCTGCAGGTCACTCGAGCCGTGCGCGACAAAGAGGGCCGTTTTCTAAAACTCACACTTCTTATACAGGGTAAGGCCCTCACGATGCTTAATATTTATGCACCCAATCACGCGCAGGACACATAGCTCCGAGAATTGCTTCAGAACTCGCTGTCCCGGGAGCCTGACCCTATTATCCTCGGGGGAGATTTTAACTTAGTGTGGGACCCTAGCCTCGACCGCACTACCTTGTCTTTCCAGGGAACTGGTGCCATGTCTGCAGCACTCAAACATGACTTCGAAGCCTTGGGCCTCATGGACGCGTGGCGATACAAAGAGCCTGGGACGCAGGATTACACTTTTTACTCCCATGTCCACCAATCGTACTCCCGCATCAACTATTTTTTCCTGTCCCAATCTCTCATTCGCTCTTTGAAGTCCGCGGCGATCTCGGAAATATCAATTTCTGACCATGCCCATTTAGAAATTACTTTGGCGGGTATGGGCAGGAACCCCTGCTCTGTTCCCAGGTGGCGCCTACCTCCTCATGTCCTTCGGGACCAGGTTGATGTGGCCGAGATACGCTAGGTGATACAAACATATTTCGCCACTAACGACCTTCCGGAAACTCACGGCCATGTCCTCTGGGACGCCTTCAAGGCCACAATCCGAGGCATTATCACTTCCATCTCCGTTGCCCGTACGCGAGAATCCCGCCTGGTGGAAACCAACCTTGCTCGCGACATTAAATCGCTGGAAAGACAAGGCCATAGTGCACCCTCTAGACAGACGAGGAAGCAACTCGCCTCGCTCCGGGGCCAACTTAAAGCGCTGAGAGTCAACAAAGTGGAACACTACTTCTTGGCCCTGAAACAAAAATTTTATGGTGGAGGTAACAAGTTGGGCTCCATGTTAGCGCGCCGCCTTCGTCTCCAGGTGTCTCGTAGCCACATCCCCAAACTCGCACTGCCTGGGGGGAATGGGCCACCTCAGAGCACGCCAAACAGCAGGAATTCGGTGCGTTCTTTTCCACTCTTTATAACCGGGGCGATACCTGTGTGGACCAGATAGACCCCTTCCTGGCCTCCTGCCCTTGGACGCCACTCGACCCCTTTTTTACGCAACAACTGGAAGCACCCATTACAGCTGAGGAACTTCAAAAAGCCTTAAAAAGCTTCCCGGTTGGGAAGTCTCCAGGTCCTGATGGCCTTACACTTCCCTTCTACCGTCTCTTTCTCCCGGAGCTACAGGCCCCGTTATTGCGCCTTTTTAATTCCTTTGCAGACACACTGTCAGTCACACCGACGATGCCCGGAGCAGAGATAGCGCTTATCCCCAAGCCGGGGAAAGATCCAACCTCGTGTGCGTCATACCGCCCTATTTCTTTGTTAAATGTTGACGTTAAACTGTACATCAAAATCTTGACCCAACGTCTAGCCCCTCACCTCCCCGGCCTAATTGAACCCGACCAGGTGGGCTTTATCCAGGAGCCAATGAACAATGTGGATGTACCCAGTACCTGAATAAATAACACTGAGGGCTCACAGTGCAGGAGAACCGTCAGGTTCTTTTAAAAGACCCCTCACACACCAACCTAGTCGGTGTCATGCTTCATCATCGGGGTCCCAACCAGGCGGCCGAGTGCCGCCCGGTTGTGCTACAACGCCTGATTACAGCGGAGCTGGTGTGGTGTGAAAGTGTGATGAAGTGTGGTGCTAATTTAAGAATACCTCCGGGAATCCTTGCCTAGATATTCAAAACATTTGTTTAATTGTGGCGGCCCGGGGTATGAATAAAAACGGGGGTAGACAACCATAAGAGTGTAATTGATCTCTGTTGTCAAAAAAGATGGTCTACATGTTTCAGCCCCAGAAATAGATGTAGGGGGCTTTCTTCAGGACCAGAGGTGAAAGCAGTGAATAAAAAGTGAGAGGCAAAAATCAGGCCACATGTCAACAAATAATCACAGCCCACGCGCTAAGGTGGGGAGGAATGAAACGATGGTCGCAAATTGCGGCTAAAATGTAGAAACACTTGGTTTCAGTGGTGGCAGCTGCTCGGGCCCGGGAGGGGGACCGGTAGTCCCAACACTAGTGGGAGGCGGTGTGCCCTCGGTACACCTAAGTTAGGCTCACGGAGCCTCCCACTAGTGTTGGGACTACACTAGGTTGGTGTGTGAGGTTCTCCTGCACTGTGAGCCCTCAGTGTTATTTATTCAGGTACTGGGTACGTCCACATTGTTCATTGGCTATATTCTGGGGAGAAGGACGTGACCTCTCTTACTCCTCGCTCTCACATTTGTTGTTGACCTTTATCCAGGAGCGCCAAGGGGCGGACAATCTCCGACGAGTGGCCCACTTAGTGGAAAAGGCCCAACGCCGTAATATCCCGGCTTTCCTCCTCTCCCTTGATGCCGAGAAGGCTTTTGATTGGGTCGACTGGTCCTTTCTCAGGGTGGTACTGCAGCGGATAGGACTGGGCCCGATCATGATCGCGCGAATTATGGCTCCATATGCGGCTCCAACGGCACGGATTAGAATCAAAGGCCTCCTTACCCCACCCTTCCTTATCCATCGGGGCACACGCCAGAGGTGTCCTCTATCACCTCTACTTTTCGCTCTTGCGGTAGAGCCCCTGGCGATAGCCATCCGTCAATCGGCGGAAATACGTGGCCTATGGCTTGGGGGGGTTGAGCATAAGATCGCCCTCTTCACCGATGACCTCCTCTTGCCTCTCACTGACCCTGAGAGCTCTCTCCCCACGTTACTTGATATACTCTCACAATTCGAATTGATCTCGGGGCTTCAAATTAATCTCGCCAAGTCACAGGCGCTTAACCTTACCCTCCCCCCGGCAGCAGCTGGAGGCCCTGGGGGACGATATCCCCTTCCAATGGGCCCCAATCTCTGTCCACTACCTCGGCATTAATGTCACGGCTACTCTAGACTCGTGGACACAGGCGAACTGGCCGGCTTGTAAAAACTCAGTACGGGATGAACTCCGCCGTTGGAAATCGCTTCCCATCTCCTGGTTGGGCTGCCTTAATGCGGTTAAGATGTCAATCCTCCCTAAGGTGCTCTACCTTTTTCAGGCGCTCTCAACACCTATCCCCCAAAGGGACATCCTGAGTCTTCAGCGGGAGGTTACTGCCTTCATCTGGGGTGGGGGGAGACCGCGCTTCTCCACAAAAGTCTTAATGCTGCCTCGAGACCGGGGGGGGCTGGCGTGCCCCGACTTTCTTGTCTACTACTGGGCGTCGCACTTGAGATATATTTTGGAGTGGGCGGTTCGCGAAAGCGAAAAACACTGGTTCCACATGGACAGGGCCGTGGCCTGTCGTCTGTTATGGGACCTAGCCTGGCTGCCGAGAGGAGCCAGATATCACAGCGCTTATATTGCCACCCCGACGAAAACTGTTTTGGAGATCTGGGACAGAATAGCGGTGCCCCGTGGCCTTACCTCCTTTCCCTCTCCTAACACGCCCCTGGCGCGCAATCAGGAATTCCTGCCGGCCATGCCCCCGCCTCCTTTCCTGCATGGGCAGCGGGCGAGTGCCGTATCATAGCTCAACTCTTTGACGGGGGACTTTTTAAATCCTTTGAGCAATGCCGGAAGGCCCTTAACCTCCCTCCGACAGCGCGCTTAGAATACTTTCAAATTCGCCATTGGCTCAACACTCCTTCCAACACAGAGGGCGCAACACGCCAGCTCACTCCCTTTGAGACCTTGGTTCTCTCTTTTGATGGCACCCGAGGGCTGATCTCTAAGACTTATCAGGTCCTTCAACATTCACATGCAGTGCCGCCTCACACCTACCAACACCACTGGCAGTTGAATCTCGAGGAAGATATTCTTCCTGACCAGTGGAAACAGCTATGGCGGGATATTCCACGCATTTTTAAGAGCATCGCGCATCAGGAGACAGCGTATAAACTCATGACCCATTGGTACTATACCCCCCTTAGGTTGCAAAAGATGTTCCCCGGCTTCGCCCCTCTCTGCTGGCGCTGTCAGCCCGCTCAGGGTTCCTTCATGCACATATGGTGGTCATGCCAACTCATCAAAATCTTTTGGAAAGAGGTCTTGAGCCACATTAGGGAGGCGGTGGGGTTCCCTATACCAAACGACCTGGGGGTAGCAATCTTAGGACTTCGTCCGAGGTCCCTTAAAGCCATGACACACTCGGACTGGCGCTTGATCTTTCACATGCTTACTGCGGCGAAGCAGGTTATAGCGCTTCACTGGAAAAAGGCTTTCACACCCCCGGCCGCGGTGTGGCTCACTCGTCTATGGCATGTCATGGCGATGGAGCTTCTCTCTCATAGACTCATCTCATCTGATGCTAAATTTGAGCGCACCTGGCAGCCCTTAGTCTCACACCTCTCTAAGTTGGAGCATGCCCGCGCTGTTCCCCCTCGCTTGAGAGCCCTCCAACTCTTTGCTGACCCCTTACTCCCAAGGGGGGAGCCCTGTGGTGACGAGATGGGGTAACGGGGGGATACATATCCTTTCCACTGATGCGGCCAGGCATGCTCCCATGCCCAGGGACCCCCCTCGCCCTCTCCGGCCCTCCATACACCAAGGAGACGCTACATCATCTTCTCTTCCCACCTCTTCTTCTCTTTCCTTTCTTTTCTTATCTTCCCTTTTCTACGTCTTTGGGTATTGAGGTTTTGTTCTTTGTTCTTTTCATTTCTTCACAGGCCAAAAGAACTTGGGGGCCTCCCCCCAACCTTTTGCTGCGGGCAGTAAAAGATACCTTTATGAGCCGTTGGTCCTCGTTATGATGCTCATTGCCGGAATGAGCCAAGTCCGGACGGACCTTATTGGCGTGTTACCACCCTCTAGGGCTTACAGAATTACAACATAGCCGGAATTCCCTTAATGGGGCTGTGAATAGTGTTATCTAGGGGCTTTTCCATGCTTCGTCCATCCACCCCCTAGGGGTACCCTACTGCCTAGTAGTTTTTAGTATTTTGCGCCTTCTACCCCACATAAATCTGTCCAGGATGCGACTGTGATAGTCCAGATAGCTTAGCCACAGGTACCCACGTGACTCCTAAATGTTTGATCCGTACTGTTGCTATAGCGCTGGTTGGGGGTCCTTAGTATACCTCTTGTTATGTCAAAAACACTCAGTCTGGTGCTAAGTTCCCTATGGTTCTGTCCGGTGCATCGTATCTTATAGCCTCATTGCTATGGACCACCATTGTATATTCTGTAACTTGCCTGCTATGATCTGCCTCTTATTGCTTATTGCCTGGTGATTGTTAATGTTCTTCCTTTTTCTTTTTTTATTGTGTACAAATTCAATAAAAGAGATTTAAACAAAAATGTGGATCCTGTTGGCAGTTTATCAAAATGATTTGATCTACATTCTTATTTGCCAATTTTGGAAAGTGATATACCAGACAGGTACAATCAGTTGCACTATGAAAAGTAAGTAACACGTGTTGTTTGTAGTACTGCACAAAAAAGGAATGAAGATTCAATGGGGCATATTCTCAAGGGCTTATCGCCAAGTTAGCGGCACTTTATCGCAGCCAAAGTGCCGATAAATTCCTCGCACCATTCACAAGCTGGTGTTAACAGCCCAAAACACCATTTTACCCGTGATAGCATCCGCAAAAAACATCGCCACAGATGACCCCCACAACTATCGCTAATGAGATGCAGAGTAGGCGTACCCGTGCAAAAAGCCGCAAAAACACCACTCTGCAACATTCTCAACGAGCAGCCAGATTGGCGATAAGACCACAAAACAGGTGATAAGGCCCGTTAGCAGCAGGAAACTAACACCTGCTCTGACCTGGTGCAAAGTCAGACCACAGCCTGCACCACAAAATGGAGCCCAGCCCAGAGCCACATCTGAAGGGCAACAGATGCCATGGAGCCACTGATCATGCAGCTCGGAGCCCCAACAGGGCCACAACACCCACCGCCACCACCCCCAGGACGCCCCCCCGGCCAAAGACATGCCACATCAACTATACGGAACATGTACCAAATAATCCGCCAGATGTCGCACAATCACATTTGGTGGCATGCATGTGTCGTCACAAAAATGAGCATCACACATCCACCTTCGATGTAACAAATGAAAATGTATTCAAAGAAACACAGAACAGAAATGAAGACACATGGCGGCTCCCCTCGGGACAATCCGTAGGTCACAGCCTGCAAGACAAAAATCATGATGAGAAGGTGTGTCTTGCGCACATCAAAGGACAGAGAGAGAGCGAAGGAGAGAGAGAGAGAAAGAGAGGGAGCGAGAGAAAGACGGACAGAGAGGGGGAGTGAGAGAAAGACGGACAGAGAGAGGGAGCAAGAGAAAGACGGACAGAGAGGGGGAGCGAGAGAAAGACGGACAGAGAGGGGGATCGAGAGAAAGACGGACAGAGAGAGGGAGCAAGAGAAAGACGGACAGAGAGGGGGAGCGAGAGAAAGACGGACAGAGAGGGGGAGTGAGACACAGATAACAGAAGAGATGGACAGGGAGAGAGAGTGCCCACAATGCGCACCCAGGCCACACTGCCCACCTGCTGCCACAGGTGTGTCTCCAACCACATGCCTGTATGAAACAGGTCCGTCATCTGAAACAGAGTCCAGAGACATGAATGGCAAAGTACACACAATTGCACAAGACATCATCGCGTGTCCGCCCCTGTGCACCCAGGCAGATGTACCCCAGCCCCTCCCGCCGCCCAGCCGTGCATGCCCGCCCCTGCGCACCCAGGCCTCACTGCTCACCTTCTGCCCTTGGTGTGTAGTAATGAGGGCCCACCACGTGCTGCTGCAAGCCACATGCCTGGGGCCCGGGGCCCACGGCCATGGCATCCTCCACATCATGCAGCCCCGCTCCGCAGGCAACCAGGTCTCACATATGATTCTGGGTCTTGATTTCACCATGGCAGAGGACATACCAGTGCACCGGGCATCATCGCAGGCTGCACACCCGCTCAGCCCTTGAGGTGCCACTAACTCTGTGATCCGGGATGCGACACCACGAGGCATAGGCCCGCGCTGCCCGCTGGCTCTGGCCTACACTGCGGTCCAGCAGGGCACACAAATCCTGAGCAGTCCGGACGGCTGGGACGGGGCATCATCGCAGGCTGCACACCCGCTCAGCACTTAAGGTGCCCCTACCTCAGTGCACCCAAAGTCACCGTCCCGTGGCGGTGTGCCTGTGCCGGCCGCAATGTATCCAGTGCCACCAAGTTTGTGTCCCAAAGTCATGGTCCCTGTATGATTGGGTATCGTATTGCGGACGCCATCATGTCACCTCCGGTCCTGGGGAATGTGATGTTGCAGGGCCCGAGGCCCTCATGCCTGCATTAACAGCACACAGACGCACCCAGCCTGAGAGTGGAAATGGCGTCGAGCATGTGCGCCCGTCCCTTTTCATGTCCTGTGACGTGTGTGCAGGATGGGTGTGGTGTGGGTGTAAACCAGCTGTGAGGGAGTGGCTGTGGCATGCTAACAACTAAACCTGTGAGCAGCAGATCACAGGAAAGACAGGGGACATGTAGCGTTGCCGTCCCCCCTGTGAGCGTAAGCAGAGTGGGCTGGCCTGGGGTATGCCAGTCCAGCGTAAGGGTCTGTGTATGACCCCGGGGCCCTGCGCGTGGTTCCGTACTGGGCTGGAGAAGGAAGTAACTCATGCGTGTGCCCCTGTTGTTGTGTCAGCGCCACCCGGACCGCATTGGGCAATGTGTCACCCTGTCACCCCTGTTCTATGACATGAGCCACATGGATGTAAGAGGAGTCCAGTGAGCCCACATTCATCCATACTTCCACACTTAAAAGACCATAGACATGACACATCTGTGTGTATATGAATGTTTAATGCACATTCAGTGGAGTGTTGCATCTGGAGCAGTACAGGGCCATGCAAACCCCACATGACGATGTTGTCCCGTGGAGGTCCAGCCAGGGTCCTCCAGGGAATGACAAGTCCAAAGGAAGAGGACGAGTACAGTCTGCAGTCTGATTGCTGTGTCAATGGCGATCAAACATCACATGGCAGTCCATGTCGAGGTCCAAGGTGAGTGTCGCAGAGTGCATTGGGGGGACAGTGGAAGGTGATGATGCAGAGGGCAGTACCAAGCTGAAGCCGGACCTATGGATGAGATGCATGCTGCTGCGTCCTCCTTACCACAAGGGCAGTATCATCCACATCTTTGTTCTCTGCTGTTTCATGTGCCTCACGTGTGGGTGGTGGTGTTCTGTCTCCAGCACTGTGTGGCAGTGACACATGTGTGGCCGGAGGTGGAAGTTCTGCCGCACTGTGTGGCACTGCCATTTCAGGGGGCAGAGATGTGGATGGAGTGGTGGCAGCAGCATGCATCCGCACCAGGCCTTGTGGCAGCAATGCCATGAGGAGGGTCCTGAGGTCATTGAGGAACCCAGCTACCTCTCGCTGGTGTGCAGCTGTGGCAGCCGCTCGTTCCGCATTCGCCCGCTCCATGGTCTCCATTAACCTCCGCATGTTTCCCAACTCCCGTGTGACATCGCTAGAGCCACTTGGACTGGACAGTTGTACTATTCTCTGAGTCAGGGCTCCAGCGATGTCAGCCATGGTCCGTTGGAGAGCATGGAGCGGACTGTGGGTGTCCGTTAGGGACCGTGAGTGGTCCCTGATGGGACTTAGACACCCACGTATGGCATCTAGTTTGTCTGCCATGAAGTCGAAGCCCACCCGCACCTGTTTAGCCAGATTCTCCTGGCACCCCAAAACACGGCGTTGGAAGGCCATGTGTTCTCCATGGGGGTCCTGGGAGGCAGCAGTGGTGGTGGGTGCTGCCTGCTCTGTGGTCTGTGCAGGGGGTGGGGTCTCCTCGTAGCAGCTGGGCTGCCCAGCTCCTGGAAGTGGGCTGTGGAGGCTCTCCACGAGCAGTTGGAGGGCGTCAGAGTCGAAGCTGTGGTCGTCCTCTTTGTCTCCAGAGAAGAGAGGGTCGGACTGCTCTGCAGGAGGTGTTGATTCTCCCTCTGCAATGTGAAGGGGAGATGCAGTTTAACAATGTGTCCACATGTATGTTGTCGCATTGTACATGTTTACATACAGACAGCATGACTGGGTACATTGTGGCTGTTTGGGAGGAGCTGCCTATTTGATGGGGGTCAGTTGACATTTCGACAACATCACGGATGTGTGTTTGTACTTGTACATTATCAACGCACATATCCCTGCAATGCCAATTGTGATTGGCCAGTGTCTGCACCCAAGCGGCACCAGTAGTGTCCTGTGTTCTGTTGTAGGTGTTTTGTGGATTGTGTCACATCGTTGTCAATGTAGGTGTGCTCTGTATGTGATGTGTGTGCTGCATTTTTGGGAAGTTGCCCATGCAGCTCAGATTTTGCTGCCCCTTATCACTTTAATGAGGTGTGCCTCTGACTTCTGTGCTTGTACAGTGTTGACATGTTGCATGCTGGGGTACGTTGGTCTCTTGGTGGGAGTTGGTGGTCTGGGGCAGATGTGCTCAACTTAATTGTGCATGTGTGCCATTGTGCCCATCTCCCCCCATCCCCCCAGGCCCTGGTGGTTACTCGCCCTGTTGCTGTTGTGTCGGGTCCTGTTGAGCAGTGTCCGGGCCCCCAACTCCTGCCACAGTCTCCCCACTGATGACTGTGGACACCATTTCCTCCATGTCGTCCAGCTCCTCCTGTGGCGCTGGGCTCCCACCTCCAGTCTGCATTGCTGCCTTCAGGTTGTTGGCGAGTTTCTGCTTGGTTTTGCCCTTGACATCATTCCAGCGCCTCTTGACCTTGCCCATTGTCCTCTTCAGCACTCCCACTGCATTCACCTTGTCCTCAATGGACTACCATAATGTTTTTTTTGTTGCCAATGACACAGTGGAGGTGATGAACAGTTGTTGATGGTGTTCTGTCACCTCCGTTATCAGGATCCTGTTTTCCTGCGGACTGAACTTCGTCTTCCTCTTCTTCTTGTCCTTGCCCTTCCCTGACCCCGAAGTCCCAGGATGGTCCTCCGGGGGGCTTGTGGGGTTCTGGCTCTCCTCCGTACTTGCTCCGGCAACGTCCATTGTGCTTTGCTGCTGTTTGGCATTTGTTTGTCTGGTTTTTTTCTGCTTTTTTGGTGGTTGTTCCCGCCTGACGCATGTGGATTGCAGGCCTGTAGCTGGGTTTCGCTGATTTTCGTATCGCGATTGGCCTCATCGCAGCTTTTTTTGCGTTGATGTTTCACATTTTTGCGGCGTGGTGTTGATTCTAACGCGGTCAGTTGGCGCGTTATCTGGGGAGTATCGCATGGGGCCGCCGTGTTGTGAATACTTGGTTAACAAGGCGTTAATTTCCCGCGATGGACCGCAATATGCAAAGTTGCGTTAAGCTAAATTTGCAGTGGTTAGCACACGCTCTTGAGAATATGCCCCAATATGTCCCCATTTTAGCTCCATTTTCCAACATTTTAGCACCACTTTCCTCCATTTTCCCTCTATCTTAGCACAATTTTCCCTTCATTTTAGCACCATTTTACCTCCATTTTAGTAACATATTCTCGACATTTTAGCACCATCATATCTTCATGTTAGCTCAATTTTCCTTAGTTATAGCTCCATTTTACTACATTTTTTCCTCCATTTCAGCACCATTTTGCCTCACTTTTCCTACATGATAGCACCATTTTCCCTCCATTTAATACCATTTTAGCTCAATCTCAGCACAAATTACCTCCTTTAGCTCCATTTTAGTTCCATCTTTACTTACTTTTCTGTCATTTTTTCTACATTTTAGCACCATTTTATTTCAATCTCCCACCAGTTTTCCTTATTATTTCTTTCCTTCATTTGTCTTCCATTTTAGCAACATCGTCCCTCTATTTTAGTACCATTTTAGTTCCATTTTAGCACCATCTTTCTTAATTTATAGCTCAATTTTAGCACCATTTCCCTACATTTTTCCAATATTTTAGCCCATTTTTTAAATCGATGTTATTACTGTTTTTGATCCATTTCAGCTCAATTTTGCCTCACTTTTCTTCCACAGTGGCACCATTTTTCCTCCGTTGACACAATTTTACCTCAAATTTAGCACAAATTTCCCATTTTTAGCTCCATCTTTACTCCACTTTCCCACCTTTTTCCCTACATTTTAGAACTATTCATATTTCATTCTTCCACCAATTTTCATTAACTTTTTCACCATTTTTCTCTATTTTTCTTCGATTGTAGCTCCATTTTACCATGATTTTTGCTCCATTTTTACACTATTTTCCTCCATTTTCCTCTATTTTAGCTCCATCTTCCCACCATTTTCCACCATTATTTCTTCTATTTTCCCTCCTTTTGAGCAACATACTTACTTCATTGTTTCACCATTTCTAATCAATGTTTCCACCATTTTCCTTCTCTTTTAGCTCCATTTTTCCTTCATTTTAGCACCATTTTCTGTTTATTTTAGCTCCATTTATCGTCCATTTTTGCTCCATTTTTCCTCTATTTTTCCTCTTTTTTACAAAGCCTCCACCTTCCCTGCTGTGTGCTCGACATAGATCATAGGGGCATATTACCAAGGGTATTATCACCGCTTTAGCAGCACTTTTCGCCGCTAAAGCGGCGATATTCTTATCGCCCTATTAACAAGGCGGCGCTAAGATGCATCAGCGCATGTTAGCGGCCGATTTCGTAACGCATCTCATGACAGCGATAAATATTGCTAATGAGATGCAAAGTAGGCGTTCCCTCCTACGACAACATGTAAAATGCCCGCAAATCCAACAACGCTGTATCAACAACGCTGCCCCTGAACAGCGCGTTCAGCGATATTTATCACGTGTCCTTGTTAATATGCCCCACAGTCTGCTGAGCTGCTTTGGTAATCACCTCAGGAGGTTTCTGAGTAGAGATGGGGGCATATTAACAAGGACAAGCGATAAATATTGCTAAACGCGCTTAGCGCGATTTAAATTATCGCCGGCTATCGCTGGATTTCTTCGCCGTGTCAGCGGCGTATTAGCAACACTTAGCTGACAGGCGATGTGAAATCCTGCGATAGACTGCGATAATGGACATTAGCGTGTGAAATCCTGCGATGATTTCACAGCGCTAATGCCAAGCTTGGTAATAGGGGAGTGTGGACTCAGCCTTACAATCCACCTCCCATAGGCAATAATGGTAAGACATGTTTTTACCTGGCGTTGGAATGATGCGATAATGGGGGCTTAGCGCGCGTTTTGTTATCGCCGCGCTGTTCAGGGGCAGCGTTGTTGATACAGCGATGTTGGATTTGCGGGCATTTTACATGTTGTCGTAGGAGGGAACGCCTACTTTGCATCTCATTAGCGATATTTATCGCTGTTATGAGATGCGTTACGAAATCGGCCGCTAACATGCGCTGATGCATGTTAGCGCCGCCTTGTTAATAGGGCGATAAGAATATCGCCGCTTTAGCGGCGAAAAGTGCCGCTACAGCGGCGATAATGCCCTTGGTAATATGCCCCATGGTCTTTTACAGGCACATCTAGAGGGGAGAAAGTTTTATGTGTTTTTTTTTAGCTAGACAGTGATGGGTCTCCTGGTTGTAAACACACCTCATGATGTAAGGATTGGGATGGGGATGCTGATTCAGAGCAATTGGAATACCAGTTGTAAGAAAATGCCTCTTTTTGCACAATCACCCACAAGTGTATCTTGTATCTTGAAGTGTATCATGCAATAATTTATGATTGTTGTTATGTTCAAAGAAACCTCAATTTATGAAAAAAATCTAGATCAACCATTGCCTGCGGTCGGCACTTTGTACTTTATGGAGCTATTTTTATTTAAAACTTTAAAAAATCATAACTCCTGGCACCTTATTGGATTTTTGTTATTTTGATGACATTTTGTTCAATAAAATATTTTCTCCTTTTTATAAATTGGGGAGGGATTATTATTATGTTTTGTTTTCGACTTTTTAACTGTTTTGGTACTTGTAAATGCTTTACACATTTTATTAAGTTAAGCCTGTAAGCTTTGTGCCATAGCTACCAGGAATTGAACTCAGGTTTATATTACTGAAATCTTTACTGGATCTAACAAGGACAGTGACATTATTACATATAGGGGGCTTCGATACACCCCAACCAATAATGCACTTTCTCACACCTGAAATTAATTGAAGCAATATATCCTTTACTGCAGGTTTGGCTTCCCCAAATGTTTCTCCCTAAACTCAATTTTAATTATATTAGTAGATAATAATTGGGGTACTCATCATTTTAAATGTTCCTTCTGTATCTGGTACACTATAGGGTATTTAAACATTGATGGTCCACCCAATTCATGCCTTCTCGTCCCTTATTTCATTATATGCATAACTTCAAGTTATTCAGCCATCATATCAATACCAGAGGTGTAACTTGTAGAGATAAATGAATGGACATTTCATAGAGTAGGATCATAGAGGAGCATTACTCTTACTAAATTTTGAATGTTTGAAAAAAATACATAATTTCTACATCTAGGCCCTTCAACCCCTAATTGTTCCGTCTACCTTTTCCTTTCAAACCATGTTCTCTCACTGTCTTACTTAAAATATATATTTGTTTTAAAACCTTTGCCCTTTTCTCCAATAATCATTGCCTCATTGTAGTCCTTTGACTAGCATATCCACTTACAAGATGCTACAAACTATCTAGTGCTTTGAAGCAGCTCACTAGATTCACTCTTTAGTTCTTATTGCTCACTTTTCTAGCTCTGTTTTTACCTCCTTGATGAGGGTAATCTGAAAAAACAGAAAGAGCTGGCCTTCACATGCTTGGACATAAAAGAGGCCCAGATTTATTAAGGACTTGCATTGTCCTTGTGTGACTAATGTCATCGCAAAGCAAAGCAAATCAAGTCCTTAAATGGTATTTACAAAGCCACACAAGGGGCTATTGGTGCCCCCTTGCATGACTTTGTGCATTTTGCCACCTACACAGAAATAGGTAATTGCCTCTTAGGATTGTTTTTGTGCAGGAAGTTGTCCTTTCCTGCCCAAAAACAATCCTGCCTGTAAGGCAGGCTCTCTTGCATCATGGCGCAGGGGTGACTGTGTTAGCTCCAAGCACCCCAAGTGGGCAAGCACAGGTAGAGAACTAAAGAGCACCATATCTCAGTAGATATGGCGCTCTTCAGTTCTCTCCCATTCACACAGCACAGCAACTTTGCTTGTTGCCCTGCATTGCGTGAACCTTTCGTAAAAGTGCAGCAAAGTGTTTACTGCTGGTGCAGCTTACATTTGCACTTAGATTCCAGGCATTCTAGTTTGCTTGGAATGAGACCTGTGTAATTGCCCTGTCTTGGAGAGTAGAAGGAGATTGACTGCTGGGGCACAAGGACAAGGGGTAGGGTTAGGAGGGAAAGAAGGAAGGAGATGCTGGGTTTCCTAGCACCATATTATCTTCATTATTTTCATGACCACCTAGCTCCTTAGAGCCTTGTACCAGCAACTCAGGACCCTCCTTAAATGAGGAGGTGTACAAGGCAAACACTGCTTATGGTGAAGTAAACTTTTAATTGCATTTCTGAAAATGCCACTTGAAAGTGGGCATTTTCTTACCATAGCCATTTGGTGCCTGTAGCCTGTCTCTGGGTCACAAAACAGCGTGTAGCTGACAGTTGGGCTTTGTGTATTCCTCCTAGATAGCCACACACAATGGGGAGCTTAGGTGTGACTGGATGGGCCATAACTGGCAGGATGGGAGGGAGGAGCTCAGCCCAACACCACTTACACTTGAATAGGCTGTGTCCTGTCTCCACACAAAGGGCTGCATACCCCCTGTAGTTATCCTGGAGCTAGGGCCCGGAAGGCAGGGCATCTGTGCACTTCAAGGGCATGCCTCTAGAAGCTTTTCTCCACTTCAAAGGCACAACAGGGTAAAAATACTGGACCTCAGGCATCAACTTTTAGTACACTTCTGGACCTGTGAATACTCTACCAGGAAGAAGAACTGCTGTGCTGCTGGAAGGACTGCCACTCTGCCGAACTGCTACTCTGAAGGAACTGCTGCCCTGCCGAGCTGACCTGCTGCCTGCTGCCTTCTTCCCTGGGGAAGGAGAACTGGACCAGCAACTTCATCTTTAACCCAGCACACCAGAGTTACTCCAAAGGCTAGTCTGTTGGACTCCTGATCTGAGCCTCATGGACATAAAATGTTTCCCAACATCCTGTACCAGCCCCTGGACCCAGCTGCAGAAAGTTCCTGACCTCCAAGTTGTGCCCCTCAGGTCCAGGAACCTTGGTGTGGCTCAATGAGTCAAAATCAAGCTTTTGGGCTCTTCACGACTGCGAATGGGCCGTTCGCACTGAGACCTCACCGCTCGCACCACAATTCTACTCGAAGAGCCACCAGCCCAACTCTTCGCACTCCAGCATCGGCTGCTCGTAGGGGACTGCCACTGTGCAACTTCAGCCCACTAGTCCACAATGCCAGACCTGCTCTTCACGCTATGCCAACAGCCTCCTGTGCCTCTTTGCTTCTCGTGGCTCTTTTCAACGTGAAAAGGACTCTTGATGCTGTCTTGAGAAGTAAAAACTTCAGTGAGACTAATCTAGGTACCGTAGCTGACCTGTGCTCCACCGTGGTCAGCCTGAGCTTGTGACTTTGACCCGGTACAGCGCCACTAGATATCCCGAGTTGGCACTTTGTGCTTTTTGGAGATATTTTCACAAAATTCTTTAAACATTCATATCTCTGATTCTACTCATTGAATTTTTGTCATTGTGGTCTTGTTTTATTTATTAAATTTTGTTTTATTTTTCTAACCTGGTGAAAGATCCTTTCTGTGTTGTGTTTTCACTGTTTTACTGTTTGAAGTGTTGAATAAATAATTTGTACATTGCCTCTAAGTTAAGCCTGACTGCTTTGTGCCAAGCTCCAAGGAGATAGGCACAGGTTAATTTGGGGGTTGCTTGTGCCTTAACCTGACATTGTGGTTGTTCTTTGACCAAGTATCACAACCCCAGCCAACCAGTAACCCAATTTCTCACAAATACAATGTAAAACCCAGTAAAACAATAATTGGTACAATAAGTGACAGCAAAATTAAGCACACGTCCTAGAGCCATGAGATGCAGCAGTGCTTAATATGCTGTGGTCAACAGGTTCAAACGAATAATTGCCACTTCTGCGATTTAAAAAAAAAAAAACTACACTTCCATGTCCCCATTTATGTCTCAATTCCTGCGAAGTTGTCACTTCAGTTTTAATCTTAATTGCTTAATTTTAATCTCTGTCCCATGATAGCCACTCTAACCCAAAAAATGTCGACAGCTTCAATGCACCATCCCATCTAATAGGTGCATGAGCCTCCATACCACAGGGATATTGCATGAAATATAAATGGGTATGAAGTGCCCTATCCCTCTGGAGTATAACATGGCAAACATACCAGGCAAATTTTGAAACAGCTGCGGATGGAATGTGTGTGCAAAGGCTAAAGCCCAACACAGTTTCTTTTAGAAGCACTGTGAGTTGCGAGGCATTTTATTTAACTGAACGATAATTGCATTAAGATAATTGCATTGCTGGACTCCTTGCAATTCTCTTCAATGCAACCTACCAACCAGAAAAGCCTGCAGGGACCCCGTGGCCGTCTATCAGGCAGACACAACACACACATCCTCCAGCGGGGGACTCGCTTTCATGCAGTGACAGGGGTCAGCGAATGTAAATAACATAATTCATTTGCCATTATACTAATTGCATTGTCTAACCTTGGCAGTGCAGGATGGAACAAGTATTTCTTGTTCTCTGGATTCTTAAATGCATGAAACCATGCATGCGCTCAAGAATCCAGAGGTAGGCTCCAAGTTTCAGGGATAAAGAACGCCTGCGAAATACTGACCTGTCCAGCAGCTCATGCATGTCAAATACAGCAATTAAGTTTTCAGATTAAATTTCTTGACATGAAAACCAAACCGAAATGCCCTACAAGGCCTCTAGGCACAAAATGAAGAAAGCAATAGCAAATATGAGGACAGAGCCCAAAATCCCTCAGTTGGCTATAGGCACACAATATTCAAGAGCAATCAGCACAATAGAGGAGAGCAGCAATAAAAGAAGCATTCATAACCCTACAGTGTTGCCAGGATTCTTCCAGATATTTTTTAAAGAAGTGAACAAAGTATCCAGTCACTACTGGGCAAAAGCAGAAGGGCAGGAGAGGAAAGGAGATCTTCCACATGTTGGGGTTCGGTTCAAAAGGTGCCATCTCAACCTTCCCTTCTATCTATTCTGGTTCAGCTAAATCTAAGTCATACAAGGATCTCCCATGTGAGCCATTCTGCAGAAGAAGGCAGACCTCTGAAAAGCCAAACAACTTGTACAGATAGACTATCTGATAGTAATAAGGACATACCAGAGTACCAACCATCGATACACAGCAGCTTGACAATTGTCCTACCTCAGGACCTCATAATCTAAGTGGAAATGTTGGGATGTTAATGTCCTCTACATGGTATAAAGGTGTGTACACCTTCACTGGTCAACAGCCTATGAATCTGATATTCTGAGTTTTGCCATCTCAGTTATCATGTCAATGTCTAAAAATAAACCTGTGACTTGGAGGGGCGAACAAAGCGTGCCCTCATTTTAATGACATGGGTCTATCGTCCTTGTCCTGAGTTGTTGACATGAAGCAGTGGTGGCAGCATACCAGTTTTTGCAAATTAATAATCAACATTTTTTCTGAATCAGAAGCAAGTGTGGCCTACCGGTTCTACTTGAATAAAAGTTCTGTTTCAGTGTAGTGACCACATCATGTGCTGACATCCAGTGTGCTTGTCGATTGAGTGTGTACAGTTTGTATGTGTGGTAAATGCATGACAGACAGTGCGCAATGTGGATGTTTTGGTGGGGACCAGTGGGATCCTGTTTGGATGGGCACTGGTTTAACATGGCACAGGATGGAGTATGGATGCTGCTTTTCCTACACAGTGGTTGTGTATTCCTTGCATTCTTGAAGCCAGAGACTGGTGATCCAGACACTGAAATGAGGGAGGATGAAGACAGTGCTAACCTTTGAAATTCTACAAGAACCTTTAAACAAGGGATTTCTGATTAGCTTTCCTGACCACTGCCAGTTGATAGATGGTGAGGAGGCAGGTGTCAGCGTATTCTGTTGTTAAATATGAGGAAGTTCCTGGCAGGGTCTCTACTTGTGTCTGTCCCTGATTGCTACTTAGGCAGGATGACGATAGCTATGTGCAGCATCTTCTCATTATGCCCCTTTTTAACAAACTTCTGCTTGGAGCCAGCATCATCACTACCTGTTATGAGATCCATCTCCTTGCACAAAGGTTGTGTCTGCACTGCAGTCACAAAATAATTTTGAAAGGGAACCACCTCAAACTGGTTCCAGAACTTTAGCCATCTCCTGTCTTGAGAACAAGTATAAAAGAAGGACCCAAACCACCCTACAATGTTCTAGTTCCAAGTTCATATTAACCAAGGAAGGGAATGTTCCACGAAGTACTCAGAAAGCTGTAGTGAGACCAAGGGTGCTGTATAATCATAAGCCAATGGTATAAATCTGCCAGAGCTCATGAAAGATGTACCAGTGCATCATGAGATCACTTCTAGGTAAAAACCCTGATACTAGTGCTGGCTTGCCAAGCTGATTTGGTGTCCTGTGGCATTACTCAACTTTTTGATTCTTTGTAAAGTGTGATGACCTGACTAGTTTCCATTTTATTTGACAATTGGATTTCATTTGTTTTTAACTCCCTTTTTTATTTGCTTGTAACTTGAGGGAGTGTTGCCTCCTTCTCAGTCTCCTGTTCAACCCCTGCTTATTTGGGAATATATTTAATTAATGTGTTTAATTTTGCTTCTGAGTTTTCCCTCTGGCAAATGCTAATCTAAACCTCCTTCCTGGGGGATCCATTAATTCTACCAGTAAAAACAAGAGCTAGTTCCATTGGAGAATTTGAATATTGGGGGTCTCTTTTCAGGGAATCTAATGCAAGCCAAGTTCAGAAAAAGACTTGCTTTGCTGTCAGGCATTGTGGAGGTTCCTAGGAAGAGGTGTTGCAGTGGTGGCCACACGCAATAGCTTGTTCTTGTGAGTACACTAGTGTGTGTCACTTGATGTGGCTTGCTGTATCCTTATAGTGTGGGCCCATACTTTGGACATGGGCATGTGGAGATCCCAACAACAAGACTGGTAACAACATCAGCAACATTGGAACACCTTCCGTCATTGACAGGTGCCAGACTTGGCATAAGTGGTGTTGCGATGCCGAAGAAGGACCAAAACCATAGGTTCCTGGAGCACAAAAAGAGGGAGCCCAGAAGGGCCCAGGCACGGTCCTGGCTCTGATATGCAACCTAGTGAGTCTTGTGCAGATCTAGGAGTGTAATCAATGGTTTGCAGTGAGTAAGGGGATGTCTTTTCTATTCACAGCTGCATCTGCTCGACCCAGTCTTTAGTACACGTATGTGTTCCTGTATCCTGTGCTGATACCCCCACCCTCGTGGTTCCAAACACAGCACATATGTTCTCAAGGATCTTACTCAAACCACTTCTTTACTTAACATAAAAAGCTATCTAGCATGACTGTAACTAGAGGAAGAAATAAAAAAAACCTGCCTCTCCAGATGATTTGCCCTCTATGACACTTGTGATTCCTGAGCTGCGCAATATGGAAAATCTGAAGCAGAGGCAAGGCCTATTTATAGTATCAAACATAGGGTCCGAAAGGAAAATTCCTGAAATGTCCAGGGGTAAGAATTTTTTTAGATGCGGATGCCCTGCTAAGGCATGTTTAACCATAGCAACAACTGGAATAAATCGAGCCCCCATTTCAGCTCAGTATTACCTCCCAAGCCTACAATATCAGTATTTGTCTCACCAGCAACGGAGTCAATGGCAAAATTAATAAATAAACCATGAGCAATTTCAACTCAACACCTACATGCTGCACATATTGGACATGTGTATGGGATTACGAGACAGAGAAAGAGAGAAGCCACAGTGATAGAAACATGTAAAGTTATAATGGTGTCCTCAAGTTTGTCATCTCAAGGTCAGGATTCCAAGATAAGTTCTACAAAAGATTGTCCGTATGTAGAAAGAGCTGTGTGGGAATGTATGAGATGTCCACATGACCCTTTGTGAAGAGCTATCAAATACAAGCTTTTTTTGACAAATGCATAAGAGAGGTGAGTGAGTCCCTGCTTCTTCTTTCCTGCTTTGAGCTGGTGGTGAATGTGACGGTGTGCGATTAAGCCAGAATAGTCATGTAAGGGTAGTATTGTATGCCCCTGCCCCCTTTGCTAGAGAACTCTGTCTGTAGGAAGCAGGGGATGAAGCTTGACAACTGTTGCAGCTGAAGATGCATGTGCATTATACTGGCCAGAATTTCCTGCTAGTAAATTCAGATTGGTGTTCCTGCACCTAGTACACCAGGGCTCAGGAACACCGGGTCATTTGTGATCAGGCAGAGCAGCATTTCACATGAGAATGTTGAATCGACGATTCACTGACAAAATATAGAGTACCAAAATATCTAAATACAAAAATATTGAGTCAAAATATCTATGTCAAAAATATCAACTTCCTATACTTATAAAAAATATAGTTGTTAATATAGATGTCTAAAAAAATCGATTTTTAAATATATATACATTTAAATAGTAAACATCAATTTATTTAAATAATAATAATAGTAAAGTAAAAATAGAATGTATTTAATAATGTTTTTGAAAAATATAACAATTATTATTTTCAAAAATTTAAAACAAACATATATATTATTATATATTTATTTACATATATCTAATTTAATTGTATTATTAAATTAATATTTTTAATTTATATTATAATTTAAAACTTTTTTGAATGTAATTGTTGAAAAAATAAATGTATGTACATATAGCCAATAAGATACTTTAAAAAAAAAAACGATTATAAATACAATTAAATAATGAAAGAAAATAAAAAATTTAAATTTACTAAAAATAAATAAAATATTAAAAACATTAACAATTATAAATAATATCTTTTTAAATAATCAAAAACATATTAATATAAATTTAAACAATATAAAGTAAACCAAAATATTTTTAGATAAATACATATACTATTCCCACTACAATTTATACACGAGTAGACAAAGGGCATAATTACAATGTCGGTCGGGAAGCCTCCGACCAGCGGTCGGAGGGTTTCAGACTGACATAGTAGGTTTAAACTCTGACTGCCGTATTACAATGATGCCGGTCAGAGTTTAAACCAGCCCAGGAATCCAACTCGGTTCCGACGGGCTCAAGGAACCTGTCGGCCAGTCAGTTGCACTTTCCGACAGCAGTTCCATGTCTGCCTTACCAACATGGAATTGCTGTTGGAAAGTGCCTTTGGGGGCCCATAGCAGGGCCCCCTTTCCCCTGACCCTCCGTTTGCGGCCCGTAAGGTGCCTGCCACACAGTGCAGAGATGTTTCAAAACTTCAATTTTTGAATGGGAGCTTGTGCTGCGGACGGTTTCAACCGCTGCACAAGCATCCTTTGAAAATGGAAGTGTGCGTCTGCATCATTTGCGGTCGCATCTAAATTGTGGTGTCGGAACCGCCGACCTGAGGTCGGTCGGTTCCACATCCAATCACCTCGTAATCAGGATCAAAGTGTCATACTCAGGAGGTGTTAAATTTACAAGTCCCACTACACTCAATACAACAGCAGAGAAAATTTTGGATTGCGATGGGGAAAAATTTACTATTCCCACTCCAGTCAGTGCAAAGTAAAAACAAAGAAAATATCTGGAACAAAATGAAATAATTAAAATAAAACAAAATGAATTAAAATATAAATATGTTGACTAAAAAAGACAAATATATTTAATATTAAAATATTTAAAAATAAAAACATATTACAATGTTAAATACATATCACAAATACATACAAAGAATATTATTAAAAAAACTAAAATAATTTTCATACAAATAAACATTTTTATTTAGAAAGTATTTATTAACAAAAACATATTCATTGCAGACATTTAATTTAGTTACTTCCCACCCTATAACCACACAAAACTCACAACCTGCACTTAAAACGTAATGAAAACAAAAAATGATATACACTATTTATATAAATATTTGTCAACAAACCAATTATCATTAATGAAATATTAATTATTAATGAATTTTAGTTAATGTTTTTTCCACAGTAAACACACACAAAATACACAACACACTCATAAAATTAGACAGAAAATTATTTGTACAATTAACATAATAAATTATCAAATCAATCTTTAATATTACTTACAAAAAAATTATTATTTACTTACAATTGTGCAGGTGTTGTCCTATGCCGACGACACGCAAATCATGGTGTCTATTACCCACAACATCATGGAATCCGCCACTAACTTCAAATGCTGAATGCAGGCTGTCTCCTCTTGGATGGTTGGGAACTATCTCAAACTTAACGGGGACAAAACAGAGGTCTTGATCTTTGGAAACCAACCGAATGTTTGGTCCAATGATTGGTGGCCAGATACGCTTGGTTCTTGTCCTTGTCCTGTATCACATGGAAAGAATATAGGGGTCATAGTGGACAATTCTCTCTCTCTGAGCCTTCAGATTAATAGAACGGTGTCCACCTGTTTTGGGATCATTAGGATTCCCAGGAGAATTTCCCACTTCCTTTCCTTTGCCTCTCTAAAGCAGGCAGTTATTGCCTTAGTGCTGTCCAGACGGGACTATTGTAATGCCCTTTATTTGGGCATTAATAAGGGCCTTGTGCGTCGTCTGCAGCTAGTACAGAATGCAGAAGCCAGGCTGGTGATGGATCTTCCTAAATACCACTCAGTCTCGGCTTCCCTCAGCAAGCTGCACTGGCTCCCTTCAAATCGAAGAATTTTGTTCTAGGCTCTTTGTCTTACTCACAAGGCTTTTTATGACTTAGGCTCAGGTGGTTTGAAAGGGCTCTTTCGGTGCTATGTTCCCGCTAAACAGCTTAGATCGGCCAGTAAAAATCTGTTGGTGGTGCCTAGGTTTAAGAGAGTTAGATGGGGAGGCAGAGCCTTCTCCTTCGCTGCTGCTAGGCTCTGGAATTCCCTCCCTGCTGACATCTCTGGACAAGTGTCCCACTCTCTGTTCCGCAAAGCTCTGAAGGCCTGGCTCTTTACAGGTACTCCAGTCTGAGCCCAATTTGTATTTCTGTCCGACAACCCCTCTCGCAGCACCTTGACGCCCCGGGCTACGTTTGCGCTTTAGAAAACTAATATTCATTCATTCATTCACAATTAATTTACTTTCCACCCCATACCCTTACAAAACCCACAACACACATCTAAAATTTAAAAAAAAATAATTGCACAATTAACATAATTAATTATCAATTAAACAAATATTATTTACTAAAAACAAAATATAAATTCATTAAAATTAATTAACTTCCCACCCTTTACCCCTATAAACCCCGCAACCCCCACCTAAAATTAAACAAAAAAATTAATAACACAATTACCATAATTAATTTACAATTAAATAATTAATAGTATTTAACAAGTAACTATTAATTAATTACAATTAATTTACTCCCCACCCTTTGCCCCTATAAACCCCACAACCTGCACCTTTTTATTAAACAATTAACGTAATTAATTATCAATTAAGAAATTAATATTAATGAACAACGAATTATTAATTAATTAAAACTAAATTACTTCCCATCCTTTACCTCTACAAATCCCACAACCACTGCAAAACATTTACATAAAAAAAATTAAAAGCACAATTAACATAATTAAACATCAATTAAATAAATAATATTAGATAACAAATATTCATTAATTTATTATAATTAAATTACTTCACACCCTATACCCCTATAAACCCACAACCCGCTACGGAAGTAAAAAAAACACAAAGAAGCTTATTACGATGGCAGCCGTAAAGCCTCCGACCTTCCTTTCAATTCCAACTGGCTGATTATGAATCAGACGGTCAGAATTGAAACCAGCGGGCACAAGGAGCCTGTCATCAGTCGGAGGCTGGCCCGTAATCCCTAAGGGCAGCCTTTCCGCCCTTGATATTACAATACTCAGTCTCCGGCAGGCTTTCCATGCCAGGTTTTCCAACATGGAATGCCTGTCGGAGAACGAGTATGGGGGCCCCTAGCAGGGCCCCTTTTCCTTGGCACCCTCCGGTTGGTAGCCGAGGGGGCACCTATGGTGCCCCCCCTGTTAAACCCTGCACCCTGTGGCAGGAACCTTGATGTGCCTGCCACAGGGTGCAGGGATTAGCACCATCTCCCATTTTCCTATGGGAGCATGTAATACGACCGGTTTACGGCCATAAAACATGCTCCCATAGGGAAATGTCGAAATGCCACCGAACAGTGTTCGGTCACATCCTAATTAGGCCGTCGGGACTGCCGACTAGAGGTCGGTCGGTCCCGTTTCCAAGACGGCCCGCCCGACACCGTAAAAGGCCCCAAAATGTAATTAAATTAAATTTCATAACTACTAAAACTATAACTAAAATAGTAAGGAACATAAACAATAATTATTCCCAAAAATAACATCATAAACATTTAAAATATTTACTAAAATGCATAACAATAATTAAAAAACAATATTTTCAACAACCATATTTTTGCACACAATATTAATGGCTTCTATATTTTGAATATTGATATTACGTACCGAAAAAATCGATATTCTTGACTTCGATATTCTTGATGTCGATATTTCCATGTCACGATATTTCTGACTCAATATTCTTGTCTGTCGATATTTTCAACTCGAAATTCTGTCTGAATACCTGAATCGACTCATAATCATTCCCTAAATGTTTGCAAAAAAGAAAAGCAAACTTTTTAGAGCATTAATCAAAAATGATCTGTCCCATAATGCGTATCTTGATGTCAAAATGCTGTCAAACCCCATTCAGGGAGCCCATTGCGCAGAAAGGGACTTAGGGGCCGATTACGATGGCGGTCGGTGTCAGTACCGCGGTGCCGGCGGTGCGGAAAAATGCCTTTTACCGCCCGCCAGCAGCGGTCCTCACGGCCGCCATATTATGAAGGGCAAATATGCCCCATTTCCCGACCTCCGCGGTGCAACGCCGACCGCCATGAAATTGCGCCCACCACCGCGCCGGTGGGAGCCAATGGAGACTCACCGCCGTGCGGAATGACGTCCCGTCCGCTCAACAAATTACGATGCGCCAAACAACCCGTCGAACCGCAGGGGAGAAACCGTAATTCCAGACACGGCGGAATCTCGACAGCGGAGCGTGAAACGAGACTTCCGGAGCCCTCCACCCGGAGCCGAACGCCATGGATCCAGCACTACACGTCCTCCCGGTGCTGTACGTGATACATCACCAGGCCAACATCGCCCGCCGCGGACGCCGCCGCAGGTACGTAAACAAAACACAATACAACACAAAACAGAACACAAATTCCACGGGCTGAAACAGGGCACCTGGCCACACCAGACACACTGGTGTGGACAGGAACACATCCATCAGTGTACCCACACATGTCTCAGCTGGCACCAATTCACACCCTGCATCAAGCCCACCAAAGTACCGCGAACATAATGTAATGTGTTGCTGACGACACCGCAGCGGTGAGCATGCGGGAAATCCATCGCACAAAGCAGAATGCATGTACAGCAACGGACAGGCCAGAAAGACCACAGGCCACCACCACCACCCACCACCCACAGCTCCGCCGCACACAGCAAGAAACATGCCAATCCCCCCCTGTGCACCCCCATGTCCAACACCAAGCGAGCTAAATCCACACCCAGCAGCACACAACTAACACCTAGGGAGACAGACACAGCAGCATTTGGTGTAGATCAACACACAGCACAGAGGCACAGGCCCAGGGCAACACACACACACACCACAACACCACATACATGGCAAGAAAGCAGAATACAAGCACAAAATGAACATACACACAAGGAACATACAGACTACTGGACACACACCCTGCCAACTCACACAGACATACCCCACACCGACACACAGCCACATACACAGACTACATGCCACCAGCAATGGAGCACAACATAGAGGAAAGTAAAAATGATGTGCACACAAATGGGAGGGCAAGGAGACAACCAACAACCAGGTGAACAGACACATGCAGGACAAGGAACCCAGAACAACATCCACACCCCATCCAAGCACATGGCTGGCACAGTGAGTGAAGTCAAACAACAGTCACCTCAGTGCAACAACTCAGGGAGACAGCAAGGTAACCCATGTATAGGGACAGGGATGAAAGGAAGGACCTCAAGTCAAACAGTGAACAGCAAGTACACATGAGTATCACACAGGGCACATTGGCACACTCAATGACTGCCAAACACAAGTAGGAGTCCCCAAACATACCCCCTCATATCTGCAGCACACAATCCCAATGCCAGACACACAGAAGGGCCTACATAATGTCCAGACAAGATACAGACAAACAATCAAACCCCCTGGGGGCATCCACAAACATCACACACACACAGGGATTTCAGTACCAACGTCTGCACCAAAACAAAAATGGCAAACACAATTCAAAACAGAAACACATACAGAACCACAAAAATAACACACAGCACCTGTGCAGCCAAACTAGGGAAGGCAATGGGAGCACACACACAACAGGAGTGCACCACCTCATCAGTCAGGAAAAATGCATGGGCTATATACCACAACACAGACAAGAAGTGCACCATCACAGAACAACACAGACACATCAAACACACAACAGATGTACAACACCACAAAACACATAGCAAACACAGCAGTACATCAGGGGATGTACACTAGGACAGCACAAGGCAACATACACCCACAGCACTGAATGCACAACAAGCAGTGTGTGCACACAAACACACAACAGTCCCACACAGCCATGAGTCACACGCCAGTAACACACACATCAACACACACGACAAAGCCACAACCAACACACCGTACAACCCTTGACCACCCAAATGCACACCATGTAAGTAACCGTTGTGACTAGGATGACTGCCCATCACAACATGACTACACATCTACACTGCTAGGCATACATGAAAGCAAGAATGCACATACATGTTGAGCCTGGTCAGCCTGCCTGCAATCCTGTGTATATGACCCCTCTATGTGTTTGCAGTGCCCACATACCAGGATGCAGTAAAACATAGCCAACAGCAACAAGGAAGGAACATGAGTCTGGTATGTCACCGAAAACAACATCAATGAGCCCACAAGTATCCGAGTCATGAAGAACTGAAGTCCCCGTGACCCCTGTAAAATAAATGATAAGTCAAACAAGCCAGTGGCACAGTTGAAGTGGCACACAGAGCATGTGGCACAGTAAATGTGAGACATACAGGAAAAGCCTTATTCAGTAAGGACAATGACACAACTGACAACATGAGCAACTGTTTTTATTCACAAATAGCACTGATAGGAAACAGTATCAGACAGGACCAAGGCACAAGATGCAGAGCCTGAACATGAGAAGCTGCACAGGCAGGGGGCAAACTGCAAGGCCAGTGGCCAGTCCAAGGTGCAGACAGAGACAATGAGAAGCTGCACAGGCAGGGGGCAAACTGCAAGGCCAGTGGCCAGTCCAAGGTGCAGACAGAGACAATGAGAAGCTGCACAGGCAGGGGGCAAACTGCAAGGCCAGTGGCCAGTCCAAGGTGCTGACAGAGACAATGAGAAGCTGCACAGGCAGGGGGCAAATTGCAAGGCCAGTGGCCAGTCCAAGGTGCTGACAGAGACAATGAGAAGCTGCACAGGCAGGGGGCAAACTGCAAGGTCAGTGGCCAGTCCAAGGTGCAGACAGAGACAATGAGAAGCTGCACAGGCAGGGGGCAAACTGCAAGGCCAGTGGCCAGTCCAAGGTGCAGACAGAGACAATGAGAAGCTGCACAGGCAGGGGGCAAACTGCAAGGCCAGTGGCCAGTCCAAGGTGCTGACAGAGACAATGAGAAGCTGCACAGGCAGGGGGCAAACTGCAAGGCCAGTGGCCAGTCCAAGGTGCTGACAGAGTCAATGAGAAGCTGCACAGGTAATGTGTGTCACCAAACTCCGCCATGGTCAGCAACACAGTCTGGTGTGACACGATGGGCAGCACAGGTACCGGTGTGGGAGAGACAGGTCTGTGACATTGATCAACATTCAGACCTGGCTGTCAGTGTGACTGGGAGCTGACTGTGTGTTGGGCACAGTTGGACCACTTGACAGGGGAGTGAGACGCCCAGCTGAGGAAGAGCTATCAGTGGCCTTGGACGCTGGAGGGCTGCTTGGACCAGGTGGTGTAGTGGCACGTGGAGGTGGACTCAGGCCGACGTGGGACACAGTGTGGGAGGGAGACAGTGGAGGGGTGCCTTTCCACTTCTTGGGGATTCTAAATGGCTTGCCTGTCTTCGTATCAATGGGAAGTGGTGTGGACACAAACGGCACACTCATCACCAAGGCTGCCGCAGGTGCACACGCTGGACCTCCCTTTGGGGATGTGCTGGATCCAGAAGGACGCTTAGCCTGGCATTGCCTCTGCCCCTCCATCCCCTCTTTACCCTGTGTGCCCCCTACAGTGCCCTCCTGTCCCTGCTTCACTGGACTTGGAATGGGAGTAGAGGTAGTTGGTGAAACAGCCTTGGATACCTTACTATGTGTAGCCTTGCCAGGCCCCACCTTCACAGTGGGCATGGAGAGTGTCTGCATGCCTTTGCGAGACGTTTTGGGACCACAGAGTCTGTGGCCGGGGATTGCTCTGAAGCTTGTGACCCTGAGTACTTCCTCCTTGAATCATGTGCCTTTGCAACGCCTGACGGGCTCTTCCCTTTGCGCTCTGGGGTTGTTTTTCTCTTTGTAGGGGAAGGTGTCTGTGACCTTGACCGCTTGGGCTGCTGCTGCTGTGTGCTACGTGTGCAGTATCGTGACGTTGAGGTGTGTGAAGCGTGGTCACCGTCGTCAGACGTCGCCACTGGCATGGGGGTGGACAAAGGGACTGGAATTGGACTACGAGATTGAGCCAGTTGAAGTGCAGCCGCCATTGTGGAGGACATTGTCTGGACAGTGCGGTGCAGCCCACCCACGTCTGAATGGATGCCCTCCATGAAAGCTAACACCTGTGCCAATTTGCGGTCGTGGTCTGACAATGCATTGAGGAGCCCTGTCTGCCCCACACACAGCTGGCGCATAAGGTCCACACACTCTGCACTGATGGCAGCAGGGGGCACAGGGGCAGGGGCAGCGGTGCCTGGAATGAAGGACACTCTTCCCCTCTTTGTGGTGCGAACACGGGCAGCAACAGAGGAAGTGGCTGGGAGGGTGGGCACTGCACGCTGTGTGCTGGAAGATGTAGCAGACTCTCCGTTCCCTGTGTCCTCCAAGATGTCTGCACCACCGCCGTCATCAGATGATGTTGAACTTTGCGTCTCGGGCTGTGATTCCTCCAGCATACTCCTATCCCCCTCCGAGGCGCTGGTCACATCTGTGTCACTGGGATCCTGTGCAGCTGTTGTGCTTGTTTCACCACCACTGGTGTCCGTCCCCTGTCCCTCCGTGCCCACGGGAGATGCTGCATAACAGAGAGACATGTAGGGTCAGCAAAGTGACAGCAACAGGACAAACATATTCAAGCAAAGCAACACTGAGGATGACAAAGTCTACATGTTGCAGGCCACCCCGTGCAATCTCACCATGCAGACACACATCACTACCTCAAACAGTGCGTACAAACATCTAAACACGGCACAGCTGAGCCATGTGATGGGCAGACAGCACAACATCATGCATGTTGGGGCGTACAAACACTAACACCAATGGACCAGGCCTGCAGCACACCACCCACAATGCCATTGAAATTCCCAGGATTGGAAAAACATCAGTAAGTGCATGTATGTAATATCCGTGACTGCCACACCCAGCACAGGGGCCACTTACAACCCACTGCATCACAGTAACCACATCACGTACACCAGCGCAGGTACAGGCATGGTACACATGCAGCCACTCACAGACAAAATCAACCTTCACAGAATACTCACCCCTAGCTTGCTGTTGATGCTCCTTCAAACGTGTGTCCAGCTCAGGCTGTGTCACAGCCAAGATGCGGCACATCAGTGGTGTCAAGCTGCGTCGTGACAACCTGCCACTGCGAGGGAGTATCCCCAGTGTCATCTCGGCAACGTTCTTTGCCAGTCGTGATATGTCGTCCCACCTCTTGTGGCAGTGGGTGCGCCGGCGGTTCGACACTCCCAGAGCCCGCACCTTGGTTGCAATGGACCTCCACACGGCCTTACGCTGGTGTACCTTGAGCTGCAGGTGTGGGAGACAAGAGGGGGAAAACATCAGTGACACACTCTCATGGTAAAACCTCTCTCTGAACAGTGGCATGACACAGACTCATCTCCACACGGCAGATATGGGTCATTGATGTACACTCATGCTTTCCACACACGTATCACACTCTGTACAGTCAGTGATGTGTCCTTGTCACATTGGGCGTCGGACAGTCGATGCCAGGTAGAATCACACAGAGATGGACAACGAGGACCCACACAAACAGTCACATGAACAATAACTGTCCAGAAACATGCATCACCAGATAGCTGTCACACCATATGGATGTGTACACAACACATGTCCATCCACCCTTCATGTCCATGCATTTAATGTGTGGGTTGCATACACCCCCTTAACAACTAGGAAACAGCATGTCAGCCAGTGCATTACACAACCCCACACTCTCAGGCACATACACCATCTGATCGACTACATGTGTGCCCCCTTGCACTCACACCCCCACTGTTGGAGACTTACCACAACATTTGGGCCACCATATAGCCGTGGGTACTGTGTCAGCACCTCGTCCACCAGGACATCCAGCTCCTCGCTTGTAAATGGACTGGCACGGATCTTCTCCGTCCTAGCCATCACTGTGGACATGAGACATCAGCGGCGGCAGTGGGCGGTGAGGGGTCTCAGGCAGCAGTCCCTGGAGGCAGCAGCAGGTGAGGGGTCTCAGGCAGCAGTCCCTGGAGGCAGCAGCAGGTGAGGGGTCTCAGGCAGCAGTCCCTGGAGGCAGCAGCAGGTGAGGGGTCCCAGGCAGCAGTCCCTGGAGGCAGCAGCAGGTGAGGGGTCCCAGGCAGCAGTCCCTGGAGGCAGCAGCAGGTGAGGGGTCTCAGGCAGCAGTCCCTGGAGGCAGCAGCAGGTGAGGGGTCCCAGGCAGCAGTCCCTGGAGGCAGCAGCAGGTGAGGGGTCCCAGGCAGCAGTCCCTGGAGGCAGCAGCAGGTGAGGGGTCCCAGGCAGCAGTCCCTGGAGGCAGCAGCAGGTGAGGGGTCTCAGGCAGCAGTCCCTGGAGGCAGCAGCAGGTGAGGGGTCCCAGGCAGCAGGCTCTGTGAGCAGTGGAAATGTGGTGCTCCCTTCCACACATATATAGGGCCCTGGACTCGTTTCAGTGGTCATAGTCTTCTGCCATTGGTGTTCCAGGTCAGCCTTCTTCAAAAGCATCCAATGACCGCCTCCGCGGGGGCGGAGCACGCCTACCGCGAGTTTTGAATCTGCATCATGCCACCGCGATAGTGGTCCCCATTGGCTGCAAGGGCATGGTTCATGGCGGTGACACACCGCGGGGTCCTGGCTGGCGCTACCGCGGTGGTGCATCTTACAAATGCATCCTATCTCTGCATCCGCTGGGGGCGGAGCACGCCTACCGCGATTTTTGAATCTGCATCATGCCACCGCGATAGCGGTCCCCATTGGCTGCAAGGGCATGGTTCATGGCGGTGACACACCGCGGGGTCCTGGCTGGCGCTACCGCGGTGGTGCATCTTACAAATGCATCCTATCTCCGCATCCGCTGGGGGCGGAGCACGCCTACCGCGATTTTTGAATCTGCATCATGCCACCGCGATAGCGGTCCCCATTGGCTGCAAGGGCATGGTTCATGGCGGTGACACACCGCGGGGTCCTGGCTGGCGCTACCGCGGTGGTGCATCTTACAAATGCATCCTATCTCCGCATCCGCTGGGGGCGGAGCACGCCTACCGCGATTTTTGAATCTGCATCATGCCACCGCGATAGCGGTCCCCATTGGCTGCAAGGGCATGGTTCATGGCGGTGACACACCGTGGGGTCCTGGCCGGCGCTACCGCTGTTTGATTGCCATAGAGTGACATGGGTGACCGGGATGTGGCTGGTGGAGCATGACAAACGCCATCTGCAGCTATGTGGAGGGCCATCACTAACACCAATGTGTCATGTGCAGCACATGACACACTTGCGTCAGTGGTGGGCATCGACACAGGTACAAATGGTGGTTGGCATGCTCCGCCACCCAATTCACGGACAGTATGTGCGTCCGCTATGGGGAATATGCAGCACCACATCGTACACTCTGTGCGTCATTGTGTTTATGGGGCACGTTTAAGGCACCTACGGACAGTTCTTGTTGTGTGTGGATCAATGGTCATTACTGTGCTACACACAGTGGATACGTACAGTGGCACATGGCACTGGATAACATTGATATGGTCTCCTGTCACAAATGTCAGCCACTGTGTAACGTCTCACACCAAATGGAACACTGTACTCCATTATGTTGATCAATATTTACACACAATGTCGTATCTGCCACCCATGCTGACCACTATCTCACACCTGAGCCCATGTGTTACACTGAAAACCCAGATGAACTCATTCATTCAGCATGACTGTCATCATTGGAAACAGATGTCACCCTGTTGTGTTATTGCTAAGACCAATTACATGCCGCATGTTATGTCTTTGTACACACTGGCAACTCCTGCAGTGTATGTCCACATGTACAGGGGGGCTCGACCTGCTAAAGGATGACGAGTACTTCAGCACCACACCTGGCATCCGTTGCATTATTATTGTTTGTCACTTGGGTAGACGGCCAGAGCAGATGTCTTTGCTACATGTCTGCCACCTGTAACCACAGGGACCTATGTGGTAGTGTCAGGTCTGTGCTCATGTTGTTTGGACTGTTGTATGTGAATCAGTGACATGTACATTTCAACAATGGTGCTTAGCTACACTATGTTTTTGAGTGTTGTGCTGTGTTCCGGTGCTACTCACCTGCCACCAGTGCATGTCCATTGTTCACATCAGGAATGTTGCGTTGGCAGATGGACTGCATGCACGGTTGTGGATTGTGCTAACTGTATGGAATATAGTATGCGACATTTGTCCACAGGCTATGGGTGTCCAGTTTTGCCCATGCAATGTGTGTGCACTGATTAGCGGGAATTGTCTGCAATGTTGGATGGTCAGCACAAGTGGCACACGTGTGCAGTGTGTTGCCACCAACACTAGTGTATGTGCATGCTATGGGGTGCTAGCCATCCTTGCTCACCATCTATTCCAGCACTGTGTGGGTGGATCACATCTGCTGGTGTATCAGGATGGTGTGGGCACCCAAGACAGGTGAGATGTACCTTGACTGTTGTGCCTGTGACACTCATCCAACTCCGACATTTGGTCAATGTGAGGTACCAGTGTCCCACTACTCATGCACAGCCAGCATGTCTGTTAGATGTGGGATGTTGATTGTATGCTGTGTTGGGCCTGACAGCCTGTGTGGAATGAGGGTCAGGATGCATGTCCTTTGGGACATGTGGTGTAAAATTACATCCACTGGTGTCAGGTGTCTGAGCCAGTAGTCCATATGTCATGCATACAGTATGTTCATGCGTGGACTTGTTGGCATACTGGCTTGGCATTGTCCATGTAGTGTTGTATGTTTGTGTTGTGGCACTGTTGTGTCTTGAAACAGCTGGATGTGTATCACCATGGTATGTGTTGTGGTGCACATGTGTCCTTGGGCAGTCCCTCCTTGATGCTGCATGTAAATGTCCAAAATGGGGGAAGATTAAGGGTGCATACAGGCCCTGCTGATCACGTCCCTCATCTATTGTTAATGTGTGCCACATTGGCTATCTGTGTGCTTGTAGAGAGTATTGGGCAGTGGGGTAATGGTGGCCTGTTACAGTGGTACACATACTCTGCACAGGCGTGACATCATCTGTCACTGTCCGACTTTGTATTCAAGTCAGCAGCAGATATGGCCTGTGTACTGATGACATTGGCACATGTATGGGTTTGGGATGTGAATGTCATTGAATTTGAGTGTGTTCGAAGTGGCACTGAGTACAAAGACAATCCCAATGATCTATCCACATTGTGTTGTTGATGTGTCCCCTGCAATTATTGGCCAAGGAGGTGTGGCAGGTACAGCAGCAACGTGGAAGCCAGCAGTGTCTCTGCTTCACACATGTCCTGTGTCATGTACACCCAAGGCTGAGTCCACCTCAGCTCGATATGTGACTCTTGGCATTCACATAGACAGTGTTCGTATTGTGTCTACTGACTGTGCACATCCATGACAGTTGTACAATTAATCTGTCTCATGTTGGGACAACACTGAATTGCACTGTGTGCTTTCAGGGATGACAGTCAATGTTAGCGCCGTGACAGGACAGACTTTATGAATTTGTGCACATCCTAATTTATGTTGCTATGACGTGTCCCCTTTCATCTCACCTAGGAGGCGACCTAATGTGTTTCGTACCTTCACCCTGCTGGCTAACATGGAGGATACCGACATCATAAGGCGATTCCGTCTGGATCGGACAAACCTCCTGGAACTTTGTGCACTATTGGAGCCACACCTGCTTCCACGCAGGACATACCCAACAGCACTCACGCCAACGGCAAAGGTGATGGCATTCCTACATTTCGTGGCTACGGGATCCTTCCAGCAAACTGTGGGCATTGCAGGGGGGATGTCCCAACCAACATTCAGCATGGTGCTACGTGATGTCCTGTTGGCTATGATGCAACACAGGGACCAATTCATACATTTCCCCAGGCGGCATGAGTTGGCGGATGTGAAGGGCGAATTTTATGCACTTGGACACGTTCCTAATGTAGTTGGTGCAATAGATGGCACACATGTTTCCCTGATTCCACCCCAAGCACGGGAGCATATTTACCGAAATAGGAAACATTATCATTCCATCAATGTGCAGGTGGTGTGCCAGGCAGATATGGTCATCTCACACGTCTGTGCAAAGTTTCCAGGATCAGCCCACGATTCACACATAATGCGCAACAGCATTTTACCACAGCTGATGGCCAATCTGGCGCCGGAGCGGGCATGGATTGTGGGTGAGTACAAAGGGTCGAGTCGTGTGCTGTTTGTGTGCCATGCTGTCCTCGGACACATGTCAGACACTCAATCTGTATGTGTCTTTCACACTTAGGTGACTCTGCATATCCCAACGGACCTTGGTTGCTGAGTCCACTTCGCAATCCCAGGACACCAGCTGAAGTGCGCTACAACAATGCCCATGGGAGGACACGTCGGGTCATTGAGCGAACATTTGGACTCCTGAAATCGCGTTTTCGATGCCTCGACAAGACCGGAGGGGCTCTGCAGTACTCACCCGTCAAGGTGTGTCAGATAGTGGTAGCATGCTGCATGCTACACAACCTGGCCGTGCGGAAGGGGATCCCCTTAATCCAGGATGATGATGACCAGCCACAGCCCCCACCTGCAAACACCCAAACGTCAAGTGACGAGGATAGTGGAGAGGAGGAAGGTGTTGGACAGCGTCAGCAGCTCATCAACAACTACTTCACTTGATGGTCAGTGGCAATGTCAATACTGGCTGTTGTCTGATGATGTTGTGCTTGGTGAATATGTGTATGTGAGTTTTGTGACTACAGCATGTTGCAGAGTCAGTGCTGGCTGCAGGTGTGTATGGCAAGGGATCTTTTGACACAGCTACTTGATGTCTATGTTGGTACAGTTGCTCCTTGTGACATGTGCAGATTGTCGTACCTTGATGTGCTGTGTTGTGTGATGGTTGTTAGTCCACCACCTGAGTAGCAACTGATGTTCTGTTGTGTTTTCCTAGGTCCCTTCAGCCTCTACTTGCCTGCGGAGTATCCCTGCTCCTGTGACATTGTAATCATGGGTGTGAGTTAACATACTGTGATGAACATGGAACAGTGACAACTACATTGGTGCGTTATTAGTGTTTATTTACAGTGGATACATGTGATGTAGATGTGGATATTGACAGATTTGTGAATGGTGAATAACAGATTTGTCAGTGATGGTAGATGAGACAATAGAGTATACACTAGATCAGTATGGCAACACAGTCCAACAGTCATTTGCCATTCCCACGCCATTGTGTGTGGGGACAGTCTGCAGGGTACACAGCAGGGTGAAGAGGGGTGCCATCATGGCTGGCTACTTGACTGGCTTTTGCCAGGTGCTTTGCCACGGGATGCTCCCAATGATTTTTTCGGGCGGCCCCTTGCTCTTTTGGCAGGGGGGACACAGGTGCATGGCCAGTGGTGTCTGATGAGTCCCCATGCTCGCTGGACGCAGGGGAGGGTGGGGGTCTGTCATCCTGCGGCACAACGGAGGGAGCTGTAGGTGTTGGCGGTGCCGCATGCCTGTCCCTGAGGACCCCCACTAGCTGGCCCAGGAGGTCCCTGATTTGGCCCATGCAGGCCACGAGTTGGCCCATGCGGTTGTCAATTGAGCGCAGCATCTGTTGTTGCTCACGGGCATCCTGCTGAGCCTGCCTCAACTGTCCCTGGGCGTGTTCATAGGCCCCCACAACTCTGTGAATGTGTGCCAGTGATTCAGTGGCAGGGTCTTCTTCCCTTTGGGTCAGCCTTGTCCTCACACCTGGCCTGCTGTCACGGCCCTGTTGCCTCCGTCCTGTGGGCACCGGCCTACTCTCCCGTACCTCCGCAGTTGTTGTGGTCTGGTTGGCCTGTGGAGCAGGGCGAGTGTTGCAGGCAGCAGTGGTAGTGGTAGTGGTGGTGGAGGTGGTGGTGGTGGCACAGGTCGTTGCAGCAGGGCTCTGCGTTGATGTTGTTGCTGAGGGTGGTGGGGCTGTGGGGTCCTGGGACACATTACGCCCTGCCACACCAGATGGTCCGGGTTGGTCCTCCTCCTCATCATTATCCAGGGAGTCTGCATCCGAGGGGAGATGTTCGGGAGCTGGTGACTGGCTGTGCTGGTTGAGGTTGTCGTCCTCTGCAGTCAGTTGTTGGTCACCTGTGGGACAGGAAGTAGATGGTAATTGCCTTACACACCTCAGGGTTGCTGTGTTTGATGTCTCTTATTTACATGTTATGCTACACACAGTTGCCTTTTTCACACATTGTATGTCTGCACAGTGATGTGCCTCATGCCATGAAGTGGAGTTACATTCATCATTTCACAATGGTGTGACCTGTGATTGGTTAGCATGCCACACGTCTAGTATTGGTGATTTCAATGTGAGGTTGTCATCTGACAACTGGCATGACTACAAGTTGATGTTCAGCATCTTTGCTGATCACTCTGCCTGGCAGACATTACCTGTGTGCATGGACTAGCCATTGTCATCACATGCATACCGTTGACATGTCCTGTGCTTGTATTTCTTTATACAGCAGACCATGCTAGTTTGGTTTTCCCATGGTCCTTCATGATCAGCACCCATGTACGCTACAGAGGGAAGTCTGGGTGATGCATGTCAGAGGCCCGTTTTCTTGGACATATTTGTTGAGAGTCACAGTTCTGTTTCTGTCACAGTTACGTACGCTGAGCTGTCTGCATCCTGTCAATGGCTGTGCTTTACTTTTCTATTTTTGGGTGAAGTAGAGCCTCATGTTGTCATGTCTCCCAATGCTTTTGTTGAGTGATGGTGGTGTGCATGCACTGTCTGATTACCTGTGCAGTGTCACTTTGGTTTTTACTTACAGACACATGCTTCTGGGTGGGGTGCCCCAACCTGCTGAGGGGTGTGAGAGGGGGGCCTGTTGGGAGTTGTAGTGCTGCCTCCAGATACACATTCCCCAACCCTGTGAAGATGGCTACCTACCTGTTAGGTGGTGGGGGAGCGTTCAATGGCTGACACATGCTTCTGGGTGGGGTGCTCCATCCTGCTGAGGGGTGGGAGAGGGGGGCCTGTTGGGAGTTGTAGTGCTGCCTCCAGATACACATTCCCCATCCCTGTGAAGATGGCTACCTACCTGTTAGGTGGTGGGGGAGCGTTCAATGGCTGACACATGCTTCTGGGTGTGGTGCTCCATCCTGCTGAGGGGTGGGAGAGGGGGCCTGTTGGGAGTTGTAGTGCTGCCTCCAGATACACATTCCCCATCCCTGTGAAGATAGCTACCTACCTGTTAGGTGGTGGGGGAGCGTTCAATGGCTGACACATGCTTCTGGGTGGGGTGCTCCATCCTGCTGAGGGGTGGGAGAGGGGGCCTGTTGGGAGTTGTAGTGCTGCCTCCAGATACACATTCCCCATCCCTGTGAAGATGGCTACCTACCTGTTAGGTGGTGGGGAGCGTTCAATGGCTGACACATGCTTCTGGGTGGGGTGCTCCATCCTGCTGAGGGGTGGGAGAGGGGGCCTGTTGGGAGTTGTAGTGCTGCCTCCAGATACACATTCCCCATCCCTGTGAAGATGGCTACCTACCTGTTAGGTGGTGGGGGAGCGTTCAATGGCTGACACATGCTTCTGGGTGGGGTGCTCCATCCTGCTGAGGGGTGGGAGAGGGGGCCTGTTGTGTGTTGTAGTGCTGCCTCCAGATACACATTCCCCATCCCTGTGAAGATGGCTACCTACCTGTTAGGTGGTGGGGGAGCGTTCAATGGCTGACACATGCTTCTGGGTGGGGTGCTCCATCCTGCTGAGGGGTGTGAGAGGGGGCCTGTTGGGAGTTGTAGTGCTGCCTCCAGATACACATTCCCCAACCCTGTGAAGATGGCTACCTACCTGTTAGGTGGTGGGGGAGCGTTCAATGCGCTGACACATGCTTCTGGGTGGGGTGCTCCATCCTGCTGAGGGGTGGGAGAGGGGGCCTGTTGGGAGTTGTAGTGCTGCCTCCAGATACACATTCCCCAACCCTGTGAAGATGGCTACCTACCTGTTAGGTGGTGGGGGAGCGTTCAATGGCTGACACATGCTTCTGGGTGGGGTGCTCCATCCTGCTGAGGGGTGGGAGAGGGGGCCTGTTGGGAGTTGTAGTGCTGCCTCCAGATACACATTCCCCAACCCTGTGAAGATGGCTACCTACCTGTTAGGTGGTGGGGGAGCGTTCAATGGCTGACACATGCTTCTGGGTGGGGTGCTCCATCCTGCTGAGGGGTGGGAGAGGGGGGCCTGTTGGGAGTTGTAGTGCTGCCTCCAGATACACATTCCCCATCCCTGTGAAGATGGCTACCTACCTGTTAGGTGGTGGGGGAGCGTTCAATGGCTGACACATGCTTCTGGGTGGGGTGCTCCATCCTGCTGAGGGGTGGGTGAGGGGGGCCTGTTGGGAGTTGTAGTGCTGCCTCCAGATACACATTCCCCATCCCTGTGAAGATGGCTACCTACCTGTTAGGTGGTGGGGGAGCGTTCAATGGCTGACACATGCTTCTGGGTGTGGTGCTCCATCCTGCTGAGGGGTGGGAGATGGGGGCCTGGTGTGTGTTGTAGTGTGTTGTAGTGCTTTGTGTCTGTACACATGCATCCCAGTTGGTTTTGTTTAGCTTTGTGCTTTTTCAGGTTGAGTGGTGCTTACATCTGTGTGACCTGTTTTGGGTATTGTGGGTCAGACGAATGTCCTTTGGCCTAGGGGTTGTAGGTTTGAATTTGTGCAAGACGGTACATGGCAATGTGATGATATACATTGGTTTGTACTTACCAGCTTCCAGTCCCCGCGGATTCCTTCAAGACTCTCTGGATGTAGGATTCCAAGGACCTTCTCCTCCCACGGACTGTATGGTTTGGGTGGGATGGGAGTGCCTCCACCAGTCCCGTCAGCCAGCTGACGGTTCTTGGCCCTCTTCCTCTTCACCACGGTCTTCAGGTCATGCCACCGCTTCTGTATTTCCTGCTTGTTGCGGGGGGTGGTCCCTACTGCATTGACCTTATTGACTATCCTCACCCACATTTGGGTTCTTGTGGCTAATGGGGTGTGTTGGACCATGTTGCCATAGAGTTGTGGTTCAACTCTTATTATCTCATCTACCATGACTGCAAGCTCTGCATCAGTGAATTTTGGCATTTTGTGTGGTGCCATGGTGTGTGCTGTGCAGATGTTCTGTGGTGCAGTTGTGTGGGTGTTGTGGGTGTTGTGGGTGGTGTAGGTGGTGTGTGTGTTGTGGTGGTGCTGTGTGCAGGTTTGCCTCTCCTTTGTTCTCTGGGGTTGGGACCTTCAGTTGTGGAGTGTAGCAAAGGATTGTGGTCAGGGAGGGGCTGGTTTTATGCTCGGCTATGGGGGTGTGGCAAGCTGGTATGTTGCTGTCAGGTGTGTTGTGTGTGTTGTCCTGTGATTGGTTATTTTGAAATTTCTGGGGCTGTTGTCATTGGGCACTTTTGGTTTGTGTTGGGACAGGTCTACTTCAGTGTGTGCATTGTTTGTTTGTTTTTTCTTTTTTTTTCAACGTCCGCCATTTTTTTGCGGTTCCTCGGCAGCGGTTCCTCGGCAGCGGTGGCTATGCTGCAGCCCTTCCGCCGCCTATCGGATTCGTCACTGTTCGCGCACGATGCGGTCGGATTCATAGGTGGGTACCATGGTGGTAGCGGGGATGCCATAATGTCACGGGCGGTTACTCCGTGTGCATGGCGGCGGTTCTTGGCTTTTCCGCTGAGTATCCGGCCGTTGCGGTCGGATTTTCAGCTGGTCCGGCGTGTGCGGGCGGTTTTTCGTTGTCTCCCGCCGCCGCGGACGGATTGTGTGGCGGTTCATCGTAATGTGTGCAGCGTTTTTCCCGGTGGCCATGCGGGCGGTTTTTTGCCGCTACCATGGCAGTCGGTATGTTTTTCCGACCGCCATCGTAATCGACCCCTTACTGTGGACATTGAATTCATTTGCCACTGGTGTCTTTGCAACCTGGACCAAGTGCCACCCTTTCCACACTTGACTCTTAGGGTAGAAGGGAAAGCAGTTCCAGCCTCCCAAGGAGCTCAGCCTCCCAAGGAGCCTCCCAAGGAGCTCAGATCTCAACAGTCAAACAGCACAAACATTATCTTAAAGTCCTTCCCAGTGCTTGTCCTTTTCTAACAGCAAACACTTTAACCCCTTGTGTGCGCGGCCGATTTTCGCCCTGTGCGGGGCGTTTCATTGAGTGGGCGGGTTCATGACGAGCTCAGCTCGTCATGCGCACACGAGCACTGCGCAGCATGACGAGCTGAGCTCGTCATGAGCATAGAAAGGGTTAATCACACAGCAGAACTAATCACAACACAATTTAGAGCCCGATTTCGATGTCGTCAGGAAGGCCATCCCAGAGCCATTCAGAGTTGGACCTTCCAACCGACTTGCACTGGGATCCGGTTTTACCAAATAATGCAGTACAATGCCCAAAACCCTTTACTTACCGAAAGACTCGGTCACTCTGAATCCGTCTTCATTTTCCCAACGAGAACTCTCCAGAAATGCAGAATGTAGTCGTCCGGAGGCACTTCCCAGTCCAATTCCGAACGCCCAAGTACGATGCGTACTTCCTATGCGCGGAATCGGTCTCCACAACCAACACGTCAGAGAGTCCGGGAGGGGAGTATTTCAGCTCCGAATCACTCCACAACATGATCCCTGCGACCGAGACTGTGTCCAGCCATGTATCCCATCGCCCATGTCATCGCTATACTCTATATCTATGATGAGTACTACAACCCCAACCGACGCAGTCATCGCAGGCGGTGAGTTAGACACCTACCCCTACACAATAATGTAACTACCCTGTGAAAGACAACACAAGAGAAAGCAGGGGCACAACTACAGTTACATTTGGGGTGGGGGGAATACTTTCAGCAATGTAGAGACAATTTTCGGGGGGGCTAATACTTTTAGCAATTCAGACCCAAAGTGGGGCTGGGGGGCTAATACTCCCAGCAATGTCTAGCCAGAATTGGGATGTGGAGGGCTAACACTCCAAGCAATGTAGAGCCAATTTGTGTGATGGGGGGGCTAATACCCCGAGCAATGTAGAGGCCAAATTTTGAGGTTGGGGGGCTACTATCCCCAGCAATGTAGAGGCAATTTTGGGTTGGGGGGCTAATACCCCCAGCAATGTAGAGGCAATTTTGGGTTTGGGGGATAATACCCCCAGCAATGTACAGGCCAATTTGTGGGTTGGGGTGCTCATACCCCCAGCAATGTAGAGGCAATTTTAGGTTTGGGGGGCTAATACCCCCAGCAATGTAGAGGCCAATTTTGGGGTTGGGGGGCTAATACCCCCAGCAATGTAGAGGCAACTTTGTGGTTGGGGGGGGCTAATACCTCCAGCAATATAGATGCAAATCTGGGGTTGGGGGCTAATACCCCCAGCAATGTAGAGGCAAATCTGGCGTTGGGGGCTAATGCCCCCAGCAATGTAGATGCAAATCTCTGGTTGGGGAGCTAATACCCTAATACCCCCTGCAATGTAGATTCAAATCTGGGGTTTGTGGGCTAATACCCCCAGCAATGTAGATGCTAATCTGGGGTTTGGGGGCTGATACCCCCAGCAATGAAGATGCAAATCTGGGGTTGGTGGCTAATGCCCCGAGCAATATAGATGCAAATCTGTGGTTGGGGGGCTAATACCCCCAGCAATGTTGAGCCAATTGGGGTTTGGGGGCTAATACCCCCAGCATTGCAGAGGCAAATCAGGGGTTTGGGGGCTAATACCCCCAGCAATGTAGAGGCAAATCTGGGGTTGGGGGGGCTAATACCCCAAGCAATGTGTACTTGAACAATGTAACTGGTGCTCATGCAAAGTGCCGCAATATCTACAGGTGGAGTACCTGCTGCAGGAATGTCTAAAAAAACAAACACAAAGGACAATTTTCAGGAAATGCATTCCCACACTGTTGCAGCAAAAGTACTGGCAACTTTGAGGAATGGGCAGAGTGGAGATGCTGGTGCTCTAGGGACTGTTGAAAAACAAACAAAGCCTTATCATCTAGTAAATGGTCCCTTAAAAAACCTGTGAAATACTCGGGGTGATGCGCAAACACAACAGACCAGCCACCTACAGCAGCTCAAGACTGTTTGTGTGTTTGGGGAAGCTGTCACACAAGACGGGGTGCCAAAGCCCATAGAGCCCTATGGGCATTGAGTTTGATCAGAAAGTGTTCTGCATAGGCTTGGATTGGCTCTGCTGGCAATTGGGTATTGGTCGATGGGCCGGTGCACCAGGCTCACCTGTGGGCCGCGGTTTTTGGGCCTTTGTAAACCACACCAAGAGACTGACTCACTTGCACAGTCCCCACCAGGCCACTGCAATGTGGTGCCAGTATCATGTTGGCTCATCAGCTGTGTTGTAAATTGAGGCTGGGGGACAGCCTTTGGAACATACTCACCTTGGTGCACTGCCTTACGTGCCTTGACAAAGGCAGTGTCATCTCCCCCACACGACCATCACTTTCAGGTCAGGGCAGGTGCAGGGAGGTTGCATTGTACATAGAGTCCTTGGTGGGAGGCAAGTCACATTTGGACAGTCTAACCTACACACCACCCCCTTGATCAGCAGCAGTGTGCCTTTTTGAAACCCACCTTTGCAGGTAAAAGCACAGAGGCCACAATAAAAGAGATGATCGTGGATTGTGTGCCAATTACTTTCAGAGTGCCTGAGCATCATTGTGATCCCAATCCGAACATGGGTCCATAGCATGTCATGTATGTCCAATGAGGGAATGTCATCATCAGGTAGGTACACTTAGCCCGCTAAATACTAGGACAACCACACATTTGATGGTGGAACAGGAATTGCCATAACCACACATATGTATGTATCACAAAGTGAATGCATGAGTCCACCACAACACACACTGAAACATCGCAGGGCAACAGAACTGCAATGTACTCACAATAGTATGACATTTTGATGCGTCTGTGTACAGTAAAGCCCGGAGGATATTGGCCTAGACAACACAGTAGTCCACAGATCTTGCCACTCAGTACTGATTTCAGTGACTCCAACTACAACAACACAGAAGTGGTTGTGTCACAGTCGTCAGGGAAATATTTGTAGACAAAATCCATCTTGGATTTGAAAGAAGCATGGGCCAACAACAATGTAGGCTACAATGACCATGTGTGGACTGGGGGCGCTGCACACAACTCCCATTTTGCATGTGTCTACGGTCATCTTTGGAGAATGTCATTCGCAGCAATTCAGCATCTATCTCCTCAGGCTGTAGTGTGTACCGCAAAATAATAATCCAATTTTGAATGTGCAGATTGTGTCCTGCAGAGTACTAGGAGTACGCATGAGTCTCATAATGTAGGATCCACCAACAGTGTTGGTGTGTCTAGTGCACAGCCCATTGTGTAAAATAAGCTGCCAGCATGGGTGAGGATGCTGGAGGGTGGCTCAAACTGTGGCTCCCCAACATAATTGACATAGCCATCCTCAAGCCTGGGGATATGGGTACATCTTGTGAGGATGAAAGATATGTGCACAATAAAGTCTGCTTTGTCCACCATTTGGCACTGAAACACTGTCTCCAAATCTATGAAAAAGTCAAGGAGACCTTCAACAAAGACATATTTCCATCAGGCCGTAGGACAGTATTTAATGGGCACCATGGGAGCCCTCATGGACACACACAAGGGCTACCCTTGCCAAACCAGATTAGAGGTTCCAAAATGTTGAGAACGCAAACACTTATGGAACTGGGTGTACTGTTCTAGTGTCACATTTCTGTTTGCTTACAGTGCAATGTGTTTTCCTCAGCACAACCAGAGATATCATCACAATGATTCCATCTCCCTTGGTGTCCCCATACCTCGGACATTCAAAGTCAGAATGCCACCAATACCCATGAGTGTGTAGTCTACTGGGAAGTGTGTGATGCATTTTTGGAGTAGTCTGACCCCAGGTGGCACAACAACACACATCCTTCACTTTTCAATTGAGGGGGCTTTATCCCTCTAAGGAATGGACTGCCATCCAATGTTCCGGAATTATGGCATTGCAGTATTAGCAATCACCACATCCATCACAGGGCAGTATCCAAAGGCAAGAATGACCAAACACTGACTACAACTACCTACAAAGGGTAACTTGCCAAATATGCCCACACACAACTCAGACAAGGCAAGGCTAGGTGGAGCCAACTTGTCCTGTGATGTCAATAGGTCTTGCATATGATAGTGTATTCAAAGTGGCCATTAAAACAATCAGTCATGAACATCCATTTGCAGACAGCAAGCTGCAGACAACACATTCCACATCTTCATATTTACTCTGGCAACTGTTTTTGACTACTTGCATATACCTAATCTACACATATGCACATATCAACATTACCTCATGGCCTGCATGAACTCTACTTGTGCAGGTATGACCCCTCTCACATCCACTTCAAAGTACATGCTCATCTCTCAAAAATATCATACACACAAGCACGTCATAAGCCCCCTCTGGTGCAGCTAGATGGAAAAGCATATCTGCCCCACAAGCTACAGCCTTGTACTCAAACTGTTCAAACCCGACTGGCGCTTCCCTTCTCACATCCACACCTACATGCACAGCACCACTCTTCATCACTATGTACACATCTCTCACATACATAACATGCACACAATGTACTGTACTCATCACCTCCTCAGCAGACGTCAAACGTAACATGTCAAATGGACCACTCTCATCACCAGTTGCACCCTCAGTAATGTCTTGGACTGCACTCATATCACAATGTGCAGCATCACAGCCCACTCTGACATGCACACTTTACACATCACCACATCTGACAACAAGGCACTTACATTGCTCAATGAATATGTCCTTAGTCATTCACATATCACCACACACCCACCCTCCTCTGCTTACGTTCTACAGATTGTAATTTCTAAAACAGATGTGATGGAGCAAGGTCTCGTAAGAAAGAGACTTGCTCGGAGGCAATCCCCTCGTCTAACTCATTAACAAGTAATTAATTATGTTTGGTGAATAACTAATACGCACCACATGAACACGCGGGTTAGTGAAGCTTGCTTATGTGTGTATTAATGCGGATAACAATGAAAGCGGACTAATACCGCTTTAAACGGGGAAACTGTTGTGCGCATGCGTCGACTGCATCTACGCAGTATGACAAGGTAACGCTTGGAGGGAAATTCTAGCGCATGAGCAGAAGACACTAAAATGGAGTCTTGAAGACTCCCGTGCATGGCATCTGCTTAGCTGAAACGAAAACAAGCTATTTTACTAATGCTAATGTGGGAAAAGTATTAATAAATGAACTGGGACAGAGTAGAGGTGGGAGGTATACAGTGTGACCATTTATTTGTGAAATTAATATTTGTCTTTCTGACTTTATTATTAGTGCGCATTTGGGCCTCTCACACATAGCTGAATTGAGCTGAGTAATTCAAAGACTGCGCATGTCCACTGAAAGTTAACTCGGAAGGATGACTTGGATGTTGAACATGAGCCAAGGTCGCAAATGACATACCCTGAGAACGGATGGTGAAAAGTTCAACGATGAAGACTCTTATTCATAAAGTTATAATAATGTTGCAAGAAAATGTGAAACCGTATGGGAACCCAATACATGAATAAAAATTAAGGGGATGGGTTTGCGAACAATAGTTGAATTAATTTTAATGACATGTAAGCATGGTGTGATGGAGCTTCCCCCCTTGCCTGACCAATCATATTTCGTATTTTTACGATATTGAAACTTTAGTGGGTGGAACATGAAGAAACGAAGGTATAACTAAGGTAGCTTTAGTTAGTTAGAGGGAGGAAGGAGACGCAGATGCTGTGAGTTGGAGATGCTGTTGCTGGGAGAGATGCTGTGAGATGCTGATAAAGAGTCGAATGCAGACTCTGAAGAAGAACTTTCTATCCTAACTTAATTGGGTTAGATCAGAGATAGCGGAAGAATCTCGAGGAGGAAGAGAGTGTCAGAGAGGGGTGCGACGCAATCGTCGGTATTCTAGAGAGGTCAACTATCCTGTCCTGAAGTCTTTGTCTCCTGACCTATCCTGGGGACCCTTACCAGCCCTTTGGCCAGGGGTTGGTCTTTCACACCATTCTTGGTAACTATAATTTCACGTTATTTGCAAATGTTCTTTTCTCTCTGTCCTCTCCCTTTCTGAGCATTAATTATTGTATGAGTCCGAAATATATGGTTGATGTCTAATCAATTGAATTTTCTCTCCTAAGAATGATGGTGACTGCACTGTATTTTTGAAATGGTTCACATGCATTTAATTTAGATAAAGATTTCAAACCTTCCTGAGTCTGTGATCATTTACTTCAAACAAAAGAATAGTTTAAGAGTTATGTTAATTATCACCATCAACTAGTTCAACTAATGATCCATCGACCAGAGGAAAGAACAGGAAAGATCAGTGAAAGGTTAGTTAGGAAAATTAAATAACTAATCCTGAATATTATGAAAATATATATATAAAACTTTGACACTCCAGCGGTTTACTCAATTTGTGTGTTTTATGGGCCCAGGTGAGTATATGGTAGTGGAGTATCTGTTGTTGGTATACCGCTGGATCAGTTTTCTGGTAGCAGAGTTATGGTTATTATTGACTAGTTTGGTGATGAATATTGATTCATGTTTAACAAAAGAGTTAGGGCCTGATTCTGATGCGGTTAGGAAAGCATTACCACCTAGGGCCTGATTCTGATGCGGTTAGGAAGGCCTCCTAATGGCATTTGCTCCATCCAAATCGGATCGGGAATGTGTCTTCCCGACCCAGGGCCCAATTCTGATGCGGTTAGGAACATATGCTCACATTGAAGTCAATGGGAGTCCAACCAAATCCTATCTGGAAGCATCGGGATGCATCGTACTCCGTCGGTCAGACTCTGCCGATCCGAGTGGGTCGGAAACCATTTCCAAACCGATTCGGTCGGGGAGCTTTCCAACCCGCATCAGAATCAGGCCCCTAGTGTCTTGTTTTATGTTGTCTAGAAATCCCGGGAAAATGAATTGCGGGTGGTGACAGAAGCCACACTGCAGTGAGGTTACTCGTCTGTTGAAATAATACTGAGAAGCTACGCAGGGCTGGCAGTATTAAACTAGGGGCTATTTCGTATAAAAGTAGAATGCGGATGATAGCGAAAGGGGTTCTCTGGTGAAACTTTGGTCTCATTTCCCAATACGGGTGACACTGAAGAAGTAACAGGTTCTCCTGAGCTTGAATGAAGAGTAAACAGGGGTTTTACTCGCAGTAGAAGAAGAGTAATTCTGAAACTCAAGAATAAGTTGCAATCTATCCTTTTGTTTAGTGGAACAGACAGAGTAGCGAATGTTTTTATGTTGTTATTAACGAAGAATTTAATGAAAGGTATTAAGAAATAAGTTATCGTATTACCTTGTGAATTGAGGGTCAGATGCCGGAGTTATTCTGATGTCACAGAGAGCCGCGCTGGGATTGGTTGAAACAGTGGGCGTGAAACAGAAGCAGATTGTAAAGGAGGGGTCAGTAGTGAGGAGTAATACTGACGTCACAAAAGGCCGCGCTGGCATTGGTCAGAACACAAGCGTAAGCCTGAGTCTGTTTGGTTAATAGATAAAAGCAGCGCTAGGATTGGTCGGGAAAGAATTGTATGTTGAGTCCTGATTTGACTGCGGGCGTGAGTCGTGCTGACATAGGACGCGACGTAGGTAATAGAGCTAGAAGATATATGGAAGACTCTTTCCTATATTGACCGTCTGAAATGTTCGGAAGACCAAAGAAAATTACGTTAATGAAGAAAATTAATTTTTTTTTAAGAAAGACAAGCCTGTAATGACTAGAGAGGGAATTCCTATTCCGCCACCTAAAACACCTGCTTCATTTATGATGATGGAGAAAGGATATCACAAGTGTGTATGGTTGGAGAATTGGGTGGAGTATACTAAAGGTGATGGTGTTTTGGCTTTTCCGGAGCATGGTACTTTTAATTTAAAAATACTTCAGAATTTGAGAGATAGAATGAATATGTTAGAACCAAATCCTAGAATGACACAGTATGAAGCTTTGGAAGAATGGGAAATTGAGGCATTTGATCGTGAAAAATACAGAAGTGGTCGGAGATTTAGAGGATTTTTGCCTAGATATCCGTATGAGTCAAGTGGAGCTCAAATGAAGCGTTGGAGAAAAGCTGTGGTGACCGAGGGTTTATATCCAGTATTAATGGCTGAAGAACAGTTAGGAGGAAAGTGTAAAGAAAAAATGAAACACATGAATACGACAGGTTATGGTGAATCAGATGATGAGCTATTAGAGGATATTTTGATTAAAAACCCTCCACTGTACCAAGAAGCACCTAGTAAGGTTACCCCAAGTGCACCAGTGATAGGAATGCCTTTACCCCCACAAATCTTACATGATGTGTCACTTAATAGGGTGTTGCAGGATAATGAGAGAGAAGCTTTAAATAAAACTAGAGAAGAATTAGTTCAGAAAGTAAGCCAATTGAATTTAAATGCTGAAGCTTTGACAGTACCAGTGACTATTGGTCCTGTAATCCCATTATATGGAGATAAAAAGACTTGCCAGAAACCTCAAACTGTGACAATTCCGTTAACAAGTCCCAGAAGAGAAGTAATAATTACGGATGATCAGGCCAGTGAAAGTGAATCAGTTATTTCATTAATGGATCTCCCGAATGTAGAACCTTTAACTGAAACTCCGAAGAGAATTATACCTGCAAATTTCAGAGAAAAGAGATCTTTGGTTCCTGTAGGAACTGTAGGTTCAACCATAGTTACCCCTGAAGATATAGAAAGATGGGCACAGGAAATAGAAAATCGAACCCCACAACCAAAGATTCTAGATATCAGTAGATTGAAAGTAGATTTGGAAGAAATGATAACTGGCAATGTGAGCATAGAAAGATTGAATGTTTATAATGATGAGGAGTTATTATTCTTATGTAAGAGTATAACCAGAAGAGCAAGAGTATTTCATGAGAAATTAACAGAAGTTGCCTCAGAGATTGGAATAGATATAGGGAAATCGAAACTGTTGCAGAAACCATATCGAGTGGATTTTACTGATAAAGATTTAGAAAGTGCAAATGCTTCTGGTAAGAAACTACAGATAAAAGAGTTGATGAATATTTTGCGAAAATGGGGAGACATTGACAAATGGAGAATCAGGTGGATAAGAAAGAAAGAAAGAGGAAGTACAAGCGAGAGAAACATCATCTGCATTTTCAGTGACAGAATCAGATAAGGTTGAGAAAATGTGTCCAATGAGAGAAGTTCCTGGTGGTGGATATGTTCATGTCCTTTGGAGTAGACAGGATATTTTGTCATTTACAAATGATTTCCCCAGATTGAGAGAAAAACCAGTTGAATGGTATAAACAAGTGGAAAGATTTGTGAAGGTTTCAAAGGTTTTGTTGAAGGATCTGGATGGTTTATTTGATATTGTAGTACCTGCTGATTTATGGGCAGAGTGTAAGATCACAGTTGATTGGCCAAGTGAGGAGTATGCTAGAGACTCAAAGACAGGAGCACCCTCAGAGGAGGTGATGAAGAAATATCACCAAGTAATTACTTTCCTGAAAAGGAAAATCCCTCCTAAAGAAACAGATTGAGTAAAAATAGATAGAACAACTCAAGAGCCAAATGAGTCCGTACATGCATATTATGAGCGGTTACTGCAAGTGTTTAAGCAGTATAGTGGTTTTGAGAACATTGGTGATAAGGATATGGGACATTTTGTGTATCGGTTTGTGTATGGTCTGAAACCGGAGATTAGTCAGATGATTCAGCAGCACATGTTGTGCTGGCAGAGTAAGACGATCGACGAAATTTTGAAATATGCCAAGTATTGTGGAGATGACATTGAGGCAAGGCGTAGAAAGCTAAAGGAGAAAATGATGTGGGCACAAGTAAAATTGGCAGAACAGCAGGAGAATAAAATAAATACCCAGACTGATAATCAGGAGAAAGAGCAGAGTCAGAATGATCAAGCGGCGAATGGTGGTAAAGTAAGAGGACGAATGAATAGGGAGGAAGCAAAGAAGAAGTTTCCTTGTCATGCGTGCGGAAAGCTTGGACATTGGAAGAACGAGTGTAAGAATATTCAGAATAATAATGGGCCAAACCAAAATTTAATTCCACAGATGCAGAATGAAGTACTTATGAATCAGCCGCAGCAGGTAGTTACTCCACAGTATCAGGTGCCACCAGCTCCTATGCCAAACTTTGTGAACTCTCAAAAGTACAGTGCGAACACCGGATTTCACGGAGAAAGTGGTAAGAATAACAGAGTGGTTACACAGTATTTTTTGCAGAATGATGAAGAAAATTCGGACTACGTGCAATGACGGTGCCTGAGGGGGGGAGGAAGAGGAGTGCGTGCTTGGCGCATCCTTGCCGGTAGATCAGACAGGTCCATTTATTGATGGGAAAGTGGAAGGTATTGATATCACTTTTCTACTGGATACTGGTGCTACCCGGTCTACTGTGAGAACAGCAGACATCCCAAACCTACCCCTCTCGGGAGAATCTATCCAAGTTGTAGGAGTGTCAAATCAACAGATTAGAACCCCAATCACAAAACCAATGGAGGTACATATCGGAAATTTTAAAGATATGCATCGGTTTGTAGTTTGCGATTCCAGTCCAGTAAATCTGTTGGGAAGAGATCTATTGTGCAAAATGAACTGCACGATCTACTGTACACCAGATGGTGTCGCTTTCCAAACCCCTGATGAAGATGTTATATATAAAATGATGCTAGCTAAACAAGGTACAGAAGTAGACGAGATGTTTTCATTGATAACTGAAAGTGAATTGCCAGAAGAATTGAGAACCACAGTGAATCCAGAAGTGTGGGATTTTACGGGAAAGGATATTGGGCTAATGTCAAATGTAGATCCAGTTAAAGTGACGGTGAAAGAAGGTGCAGTTTATCCAAACACACGACAGTACAAAATGAGTCCAGAAGTGAAAGCAGGAATTGCTCCAGAAATTGACCGAATGATTAAACAAGGCATTTTAAAAGAGATAATGGGTAGTCCTTGTAATTCGCCAATAATGGGACTTAAAAAGCCTAGCGGAAAATACAGGATAGTGCAGGATTTGAGAAAGATCAACAAAATTGTAGTGCCTTGTTGCCCAGTAGTGCCAAATCCAGCAGTGATCCTTTATCAGATACCCTGGAATGCAGGCTGGTTTACAGTAATTGATTTGTGCCAAGCATTCTTTTCTATTCCTTTGCACCCAGACAGCCAGTATCTCTTCGCCTTCCGGTTTGAGGATCGTATTTTGGCATGGTGCCGAGTTCCTCAAGGGTACACAGAGAGTCCCTCAATTTTCAATCAGATACTGAAAAAGTGTCTGGAGTCATTAGTTATGCCCGGGAAATCAGTTCTGGTTCAGTACATTGATGACCTATTGGTGGCATCAAAAACACGAGAAGATTGTGTCACCGACACAATTGCATTACTGAACCATTTGGCCGAAGGAGGACACAAGGTGTCTCCAGAAAAATTGCAGTTCTGTCAACAAGAAGTTAGATATTTAGGGCATAAAATAGAAAGAGGAGTTAGAAAAGTGACACCGGAAAGAATAAAAATAATCAAAGAAATGCAGCTACCTCAGACACAGAAGGAGATGAGGATGTTTCTGCGAGTGGTTGGGTACTGTAGGCAGTGGATAAATAGCTTCTCCATGCTAGCAAAGCCATTGATACAATTAACTCGGAAAAGAGCGAAAGATCCAATTCATTGGAATGATGAATGTTTGGAAGCCTTTGTGAAACTACGAAACTGTTTATGTGAGGCACCTGCTTTGGGCATGCCTGATTATTCAAACAAATTTGCGCTGTTTTGTTGTGAGAGAGAAAATTGTGCACTTTCAGTTTTAACACAGAGACATGGACTGAGCCGACGTCCAGTGGCGTATTTCTCCGCCACCTTGGATCCAGTGGCCTCAGCCTTACCTGGCTGCTTAAAAGCAGTAGCTGCTACCTGTATGAGTCTGGAGCAAAGTGAGTCAATAGAGATGGGACATCCCGTAAAAGTCTATGTTCCACACTCAGTGGAGATTCTTTTGACAAGAACGCGAACATAACATCTCACTCCTAGTCGGCTGACTAAGTATGAAAGAGTGATTTTGGGAGCAGAAAATGTGACAGTGATAAGATGTACAATAAAGAATCCTGCCACATTATTGCCAGATCCATGTTGTGAAGAAGTGAAAGATGAGATTGATCATGATTGTCTGGATGTGACTGAATTGTGTACTAAGCCCCGCCCAGACATAAAGGAAACACCATTGAAGGAATCTGATCATGAATTGTTCGTGGATGGGTCATGTCTAAGAACAGAAGGAGGAGGGTTAAGTGCTGCATATGCTGTATGTAAAATAACAGGGGTAGTTGAAGCATCCTGTTTACCGGGAGTCAAGTCTGCACAAGTAGCCGAATTGGTGGCCTTAACAAAGGCATGCAAAAAGGGGAAAAATTGGAGAATAACCATATTTACGGATAGTCAATATGGTTTCGGGGTTGTGCATGATTTTGGCCAACTCTGGATGCAGAGGGGATTTCTGACTTCCTCAGGATCTCCTATCAGAAATAGTAAAAATGTAAAGGATTTGTTGGAAGCATTACAATTGCCAAAAGAAGTAGCAGTTGTCAAATGCGCTGCACATCAGTCAGGAAATGACTATGTGACGGCAGGTAATAGATATGCAGACCAAATAGCTCAATATTGTGCAAGAAATACAATGTCAATTAACAGAAAAATTGAAACGGGTGAAACCAGCTGCCAACTTATGTTTTTCTCAGTTCCAGAAACATGGGATGAGGTCAGACAGTTACAGGAAGAAGTTGAGGAAAAAGAAAAGGAGATCTGGATAAAATCAAGTTGTACAAAAAGAACAGAAGATGAAGTGTGGGTGTACTTAGATGGCAGACCAGTCATGCCAGATTGTCTACTCTCACAAATGGCAAGAGTATACCATGGGACAACACACATTGGCAGTGATTTGATGATCAGATTATTCAGACAGAGTTGGTACAATCCGAAGTTTAGGGTAGTCGCAGAGAGCCTTTGCCAAAGATGCTTAATCTGTCAGCAGCAAAATCCAGGCAGGAACACAGTGGTTAGTTGGGGAAAGATTGGATAGGAAAAAGGACCCTTCACCAGACTGCAGTTAGATTTCATTGAGTTGCCTCCTTGCAATGGATTGAAATATATACTTGTCATAGTGTGCCTGTTCTCAAGCTGGGTAGAGGCATACCCCACTAGAAGAAATGACAGTCTCACAGTTGCTAAACTACTATTGAGGGAGTTGATACCTCGTTTCGGTTTTCCAGTCACTTTGGAATCAGATAGAGGACCTCATTTTAATAATGAGATAATTCGATTAATCTGTGCTGCATTTAACATTGAACAAAAACTGCACTGTGCTTATCGTCCAGAGGCTTCTGGAATAGTTGAACAGCTTAATGGCACAATCAAATCAAGATTAGGGAAGGTGTGCGCATCCACAATGCTGAAATGGCCAGATGCATTGCCTCTTGTACTGATGGGTCTCAGAAGTATTCCTGACAGAAAAACAGGATTGAGTCCACATGAGGTACTCATGGGAAGGGCAATGAGACAAGCATTTATTCCTGGAAATAAATTAATGAATATAACTGATGATCTGGTATTGGACTATTGCAAAGGATTGGCTGAAATGGTGCGTTCTGTCTCTCATCAGGTTGGAGAAGACGCAGTTGAAAGACAGCCAGACCAAGCGCATGATTTGAATCCTGGAGACTGGGTGTTAGTGAAGAAACACGCAAGGAAGTCGTGTCTAGCACCCAGGTGGGATAAACCACGTCAAGTCATACTAGTCACTACCACAGCAGTGAAGTGTGCAGGTTTACCCAATTGGATTCATGCTAGTCATACCAGAAGAGTTCCGAGCCCATCTGAACAACAAGAACAGCCACTGACTGAACAAGCTGAGACGTCAGAAGTTGAAAGTTGTGAAGCAGAAGAATCTAGAGTAATAGATTCTGAAAGACAACTATATGACGAACAGCCAAGTACAAGTCAGGAAGAGTGGATACCAGTGATTGAAATACCTGATGCTGTTGTCGAAACAAGAAGAACAACTGAATTAAAGAGACAGGAAGGTAGAGAGGAAAAGACAGGGAAGACAGGGAAAGAACACACTCAGGTAGAAATAAACAAAGCTATTCAGAAACCTGAGCAGGGAAAGATAGATCTAGAAGAACAAGTTCAGGCAGAAGAAGAACAAGTTGAAATAAGACCTGAACAGGATCAGATAGATCTAGAAGAACAAGTTCAGGCTGAAGAAGAACAAACTATAATAAGACCTGAACAGGTGCAAGTAGAGGAAGATCCAAATACAGAAAATACAGAACAAAGACAATCAGAAAGAGAAGAAGAACAAGAACAGATTGTGCCCAGATTAAGTGAAAATAAAAGAACTTTAGAAGGAGACGGAGAAGGTGAAAGTGCAGTCCAGGTCAAAAGAGTTAGAAAAGGAGACAATTGGCCTGCAGGAGTGAAGAGACTAAGATTTTATTTAAGAAAATCAGAAAAGAAACCAGAGCAAGTAAATGAGGTTACGAGTCAGACACAATCTAAACAAACCTTAGTAAAACTTACACGAAGAAGCCCAAGATTGAGAATTCTGAACAGAAAATACAAGGCCCCTGAGTGGACCTATGTTATACTAGAAGAATTTGAAAACTTAGATTTATGTGAAGAATCAGAAAGAGTTCATGTTGCACAGATTGATGAAAGCAAATTAAGACCTCCTTAAAATAAAAGACTGGATTTTAAGAAAATTTAGACAAAGAAAGAGAAAGAGAAAAGAAATTTTCTCTGATTAAAATGGCAGAAATTGAAGACACTGAAAGACCGAAACGAAGTTTAAAAAGAAAATGTTTAAGATTTTGCTTATGTAGTATTATATTAGTAGTATTAGTATGGTTATTCCTAACAATAGGAGTACCTTTGTTAATGGAAACAAGTAACAAGAATAGTACAATTACTAATGAGAAAGTAGATAGAATAAAGGGAACTAAAATAGAAATAGGGGTAGAAGATGAGATAAACTATCATAATGAATCAGACAATGATTCGTCTTTAAATGTGTTTACTAAATTGTTATTTCAATATGGTAATACAATGGAGATTAGTAATTGTTATGTTTGTATGAAGTTACCCTCATCAGTGTCAGAAGGGGTGACTTATCACCATATACCTTTAACATATGGTGTATCATGTAGTGTTTTATCAAGTTTATTTTACGTAACAGGGAAACTTCAGTATTTTTATTCAAACTTAGATGTAGTGTTTTCAGAATTGCCTATTAGAAAGAATATGAATCCAGTATTTAGTAGTAAAAATGCACAGTTCATGGGTGAATTCTTCTTAACAATGAGTTCAATAGATATAGCACAGGCACACAAGGATAACCTAACATGTATATTACGTGAAGAAGAAAAGGAGTTTTTGAATTTAGTAGAAGAAAGGAGACAGGATTTAACAAAGAAAGCTGCTGAACAGAAATCCCATGTACCTCCATGGGCTGAGAAAGAGGGAATTTATGCAAAGGGCGAAGCTCATGCTGCGATGTCCCTAGACTTTGTGAAAAGGGGAAAATTCTGCCTCCATAGGTTAAAGACAGATTATAATAACAATTTCATTGGTTCCAGTGAATGTGAACACAACTTCCTAATTTTAGGAGGGTGGGGACTAAAAGGGGGAACTGATCCTGTGTTTCCAGGAGTTTATTATGTATGTGGGAATAATGCCTATTATAGGTTACCTGCAAGATGGTATGGGAGCTGTTATTTTGGAATAGCTTTTCCAAAGATCTACCATGTAGGCAGAATCAATGGAATCAATGAAAATTCTAATGGACTAACACGAAGAAGAAGAGCTAGTTTTTCTGAAATAGTAGGTGATATATTTAGTGCATTGATACCCGCAGTTGGAGTCATTCTAAATTCACGTAAAATTTGCAAATTGTCAACCATAGTTGATCGTCTTTCTACAGATACTGCCGGAGGATTCTTAATGATTAATACAGAGATGGTTGCAATAAGGTCTATGGTTTTACAAAATCGTCTTGCTCTTGATATTTTATTGGCAAAAGAGGGCGGAGTCTGTGGTATGTTGAAAATTCAACATTGCTGCACTTATATTCCGGACAAAAGTAAGGAAATTAAAGGGTATATTAGAAATATTACAAGAATGCATAATGACTTGACCCAACTGGAGGTTGACAGTGTATGGGGAAGATTAACAAAAAGTATAACATCAATAGGGAATTGGTTTACTAATTTTGGAAAGAGTTTTCTAGGTCAAATATTCTTACCAGTAGTTGTGATAATAACGATAGTAATGACAGTAATGATCACATGTAAATGTTGTAGAAGCAAGGGAAAGAGAAGAATACATTTAGAAAGAGAAGGGAGAGGAAAGAAACGAAAGAGGGAATATGAAGAAATTCAGTTAGAAGAAATGAAAGGAAAGCTATACAAAAAGATGAAAGATTTAGAAGGGAAAGAAGTAACTGATGAAATGATGAGAGAAAAAGGAGAAAACTGAGATGTGCTAAAGTTGGCATCTGGGAAGGGATGGGTAATTTTGTGATGGCTCAAAATGCCATCAGAGAGGGGATTGATGGAGCAAGGTCTCGTAAGAAAGAGACTTGCTCGGAGGCAATCCACTCATCTAACTCATTAACAAGTAATTAATTATGTTTGGTGAATAACTAATACGCACCACATGAACACGCGGGTTAGTGAAGCTTGCTTATGTGTGTATTAATGCGGATAACAATGATAACGGACTAATACCGCTTTAAACGGGGAAACTGTTGTGCGCATGCGTCGACTGCATCTACGCAGTATGACGAGGTAACGCTTGGAGGGAAATTCTAGCGCATGAGCAGAAGACACTAAAATGGAGTCTTGAATACTCGCGTGCATGGCATCTGCTTAGCTGAAACTAAAACAAGCTATTTTACTAATGTTAATGCGGGAAAAGTATTAATAAATGAACTGGGAACAGAGTAGAGGTGGGAGGTATACAGTGTGACCATTTATTTGTGAAATTAATATTTGTCTTTCTGACTTTATTATTAGTGCGCATTTGGGCCTCTCACGCATAGCTGAATTGAGCTGAGTAATTCAAAGACTACGCATGTCCACTGAAAGTTAACTCGGAAGGATGACTTGGATGTTGAACAAGAGCCAAGGTCACAAATGACATACCCTGAGAACGGATGGTGAAAAGTTCAACGATGAAGACTCTTATTCATAAAGTTATAATAATGTTGCAAGTAAAATGTAAAACCGTATGGGAACCCAATACATGAATAAAAATTAAGGGGATGGGTTTGCGAACAATAGTTGAATTAATTTTAATGACATGTAAGCATGGTGTGATGGATCTTCCCCCCTTGCCTGACCAATCATATTTCGTATTTTTACGATATTGAAACTTTAGTGGGTGGAACATGAAGAAACGAAGGTATAACTAAGGTAGCTTTAGTTAGTTAGAGGGAGGAAGGAGACGCAGATGCTGTGAGTTGGAGATGCTGTTGCTGGGAGAGATGCTGTGAGATGCTGATGAAGAATCGAATGCAGACTCTGAAGAAGAACTTTCTATCCTAACTTAATTTGGTTAGATCAGAAGATCGCGGAAGAATGTCGAGGAGGAAGAGAGTGTCAGAGAGGGGTGCGACGCAATTGTCGGTATTCTAGAGAGGTCAACTATCCTGTCCTGAAGTCTTTGTCTCCTGACCTATCCTGGGGGACCCTTACCAGCCCTTTGGCAAGGGGGTTGGTCTTTCACACTATTCTTGGTAACTATAATTTCACGTTATTTGCAAATGTTCTTTTCTCTCTGTCCTCTCCCTTTCTGAACATTAATTATTGTATGAGTCCGAAATATATGCTTGATGTCTAATCAATTGAATTTTCTCTCCTAAGAATGATGGTGACTGCACTGTATTTTTGAAATGGTTCACAAGCATTTAATTTAGATAAAGATTTTAAACCTTCCTGAGTCTGTGATCATTTACTTCAAACAAAAGAATAGTTTAAGAGTTATGTTAATTATCACCATCAACTAGTTCAACTAATGGTCCATCGACCAGAGGAAAGAACAGTGTAAGATCAGTGAAAGGTTAGTTAGGAAAATTAAATAACTAATCCTGAATATTATGAAAATATATATATAAAACTTTGACACTCCAGCGGTTTACTCAATTTGTGTGTTTTATGGGCCCAGGTGAGTATATGGTAGTGGAGTATCTGTTGTTGGTATACCGCTGGATCAGATGCATACACAGATGCAAACATAACATTCATCAACTATACTACACCTCACATTTCCCCGTTCAGCACCCTAAATTACACAACTTGTGTATACCCTGTACATACACTTATCCACTTTGTTAAATATGACAAGTTTATCCTTGTATCACTGTGGCCCTGTCACATCCACATATGACTTCCATGCTCCATACCCCCATTGTCTTATGCACATTGACATCTATTCTTAAACATTGAAACTGTCCTGTTACAGTCATCTATCACAATAGTGCCACAGACTACAGCTCTCAGCTCCTGCCATAATCAAACTTTGTCTAGCTTGTTATACCCCTATCACTTCTACATCTTCCTACCATACCCTGCACAGGATTTAACCAGTCTTACAAGCTCCCATACTCTGAATCACACACCCGCATGTAAAACCACTCACATTGGGACAAAGTGGATACTCTATGTCTCCTTCACGAGAACTGCCTATGAACTTAACTCATACCTTCCACTCTCTGTCAACCTACAAATTTTTCCAGCCCCCATTACATAGGATTCTCCACTCCATTTAAAAGTTGTAACACTACCCTCTCTCAACTCTACCCTTGTTTGAGCTAGCTTAGCACATGCAGCATTAAGCTTGCAAAACACACCTGCAGCTAGGCCTCACAGTCAAAACTTCACATTCTCCCCTGTGTGGTAACTAAGATCATGGATGTGACACTGGCTCCCGTAGCATCTGCACAGCAGACGGACCCACAACACTTATGTGCACTCACTGTCCACTCGGCTTACCACATGCAGCACAAGGCAATCCAACAGACATAACAGCACTCCTTGTTCAGCTCTGTGTAATCTGGAACAGCATCAAGCATAGTTCAAAAGGAGACCATTGTCAGTCATGCATAAATGCCAACCTACACACAAATCTTATGCTCAACTATGACAGATGTGTGGTTGTAAAAATGAAATTCAAGCTTGGACAGACAAAACACACCATCAACATGATGTACCCAAACAAAAGCAGGATGGCATGACTCACATATGAATAAGAATACACTGGACCATTAAGAGCACAGACACCTTGCAGAACAGGAATATCTGCAGAAAATGTAGTCCTTGGAGGCAGCAGGCTCGGAAGACTGTGAGAATACTGCGCACCTTACACTCACCATGGGCTCAGGAAATGTATCAGGTGAGTACACAGCCATGAAAGGTATTTGCCTACAGTGGCATGCCACCTGTGGCAAGGTTGTTATTGCCACTAGTCTACCAGATCTAACGAAGACACAAACATGGTTCCACCACTTTCAAGTCGCATAGAAGTATTGTATCATTACTTTATGTACATGGGTGTGTCCAAAGTCACTACCATGTAGTCAAAATCCATATGTACCCAGGTGTATTGATGAGACAGGTGTATTTCTGTACATCACAAACATATGCAGCATGCTCCTCCTAAACTGTTGCACTTTGAAACACTTGCACTATGTTGACATATGAAAGGAGTACCTATGTGCAATTGTGATATAAAAAAGAAAAGGTTTGTAACTTCATGTCACACTCATAGCCAAAACTGATGTGGACAATGACACCCAGCAAATGTAGACACCATAATCTTAAACACATACTGTCAGAGGGCTCACACTTCATGGACCATATGCAATACATGCATTACTAAGATCATTGTCTACTTACACTACTAATTGTACATGATTCACAGTTAACTAAAAAACAATTTGTGGGACACAGAGATCAGCAATTAAAAACTTGAAACAGGCTTTAATCTGCATGAAAAGGCAGAAACATAAGATAACAGAAGGCCAATGGCCAGTCCATAGATGTTCAGATGCCCAATGGGCCCAAACAACTTGCCCATTGACTCTTGCCTGCACTAATACTGCAAGGGGTCACCTCCCCTGGGAGGGGCATCTAGGGGGCATGTCAGGCACCAAAGGGATGAAACTAGGGAGGACTGGTTTGGGTTATGGGAGATATGGGATCAGGAGGGGTGTGTGGGTCTGCTGCAGTGGTTAGGCCAGATTGAGGGGGTGGTGTGCCACTGCAGTGCTTGGTTCAGATTGAGGGGTGTGTGGGTCCACTACAGTGGTTGGGTCAGATTGAGGAGGTGGTGGGTCCACTGCAGAGGTAGTCTCAGACTGAGGGGGGTACAGCTGTAGTGTGAGGGCTCGATGGATTGTGGGATGTGCTTGGTTTTACCATTTTGGGGATGGTATAACCCTTAATGGAATGTACAGGGAGGGACTCAGACTGTTTGGGAGGGTTTTTTTGTGCATGAGGTAATGTGCTGGGCTGGGGAAGTACGGGATGGTGGAGGGATTTTGGACTTAGGAGACCGTGAGGATTTGGGGGGGGTTGGGCTTTTCTTTTTTTCGAGGGGGGGTGGCAGCAGGTTTAGATGTCAGTTGCCTCTTCTTCTTGGGAGGGAGTTTGGATGGGTCGGTAGGGAAGAGGCCTAGGTCACATAGGAAGAGTTTCTGGGGAGAGAGGGGAACAGGAGAGGAAAGGGTAGGGGTTTTGGAGAAGGAGGTTTCTGAGGTCTGCGGAGTGTCTGTGGATGCATATGTGTCATCTGGTGGTATGTCCCTGGTGGTGAGTGTGCTGTCTGTCTCCTGAGTGTGTGTGTGTGTGGGTTTATCGATGTGTCTGTGTATTTGTGTGCTGCGTGTGGCTTTTGAGGTGTGTGCATGTGTGTTTGCGTGTGCTTTGGGTCAGGGAGGGTAGTTGGGACTGTAGATGGGGAAGAGGCAGGAGGTGGAGGGACTGCTGGAGCTGGGACATTGCTTTTGTTAGTGTGAAGGCCAGAGCCTGATTGGATCTGTGTAGGGCAGACATGTCCGAGTGAATGCCCTCCAGGAATGATACCATTTGGGTCAAATGATTGGTATGCACCTGGAGGACATTCAGCACTGCTGTCTGCCCCACAGAGATCTGCCTCAGGATGCTGATGGCCTCCACACTGAGGGCAGCAGGGGAGACAGGGGCAGGGGGTGAGGTGCCTGGCTCAGAGGAGATGGCTCCCCTGCCACGGGAGCCACCACGGACACTGGGCCTGAGAGCAGTTGGGAGGGTGGAGATGGTAGCGGTGGACACCGATGTTGAGGAATCATTTCCTGTCTCCTCCACCACCACATGGGATTCATCACTGGAGCCGGACTGGTATTCAGATGCTGCAGATGTAGTTGCAGACCTGCCCTCAGTGTGGCTCCCATCACCCTCCGTGCCCATGGATCCCTCCTAGTCCGACTCCGCACTGGACCCAGACTGGTGAACTGCTCCCCCTATATCCATGGCACTGTCTCCTCCGCTGCCCTGTGCTGAAGCTGTGAACAAAAATGAAAAAGAATCACATAAGTCATCTGTATATACTTGACACATAGGTAACAACACAAATCGTCACAGTTCAAACAACTACATCATTTTGACTAGTGCTATCAACTTTTTATACATTTACATACATGGCACTTATCAGTTTGCAAGTTAACCATTGCTCCCTCACACATATTGTAATCTGCAATATTGGGTGTATCAACATCAATTGCCACAACCACAATGTCAACTACTTCACTATGTAGCAGGTGATGTATCGCCTTTTGCACCTGATGGTCTCATGTCCTGACATAACCTTCTCATCTCCTGCAAGGGAGTTTAGAGCTCACAATGGGAATAGGATTCACACAATTGAATTGAGACATGGTATCCATTCTGCAATCCCTAGTCATCAAATTGGGAACCATTGGCTCTAAGGTCCCAGGTCAAATGACTTCCTTGTCAAACTTTAAGCTGGCGTAGTCATTGCATGAGTCATGTCACACAGATAACAATGATTGTACTCATTTGTCCTGTAACGCAGGTTCTCTAGTGTCGGGTCACACATCTGACTCTTATTATGGATTCACCAAGGTAGTAGGCATAGCTAGGGTGAGAGGCATGTGGCCCACTGTCTTGTGTCATCTATGCACAGTGTCATGAAGATTAATCAGAATGTTGTTCACATTGTAAACAGCTCACCATTTTCAGATGTGAACAATGGTCATTACACTTCCAAGTCCGATGACTGCATCTTCACAGTGCTTCTGGTGGAAAACCATGCCACTGGCCGGTCTGGGTGCATTGTCTGTACAGACTATCAATACTGAACCTCCATTCTTAATTAGTCCAGTCAACACTGTGTACCAATCCTGTCTGGACTGCAGAAGTCCCCATTTGTGTGGCTCAAGTCTGAATGTCCCTCACTTATATTACACATATTGCACACTTCCTACAGCTTACATTGCTCTTCTTTTCCGTCTCATTTTTTTGACTTACTTCAAAATTATGCATATTTTACACCTCTCAGGCTGACAGCAATGCATCATACACATGGTTTACAAAGCCCCAAGTATGTATAGTCAACAGCATTTACACACATGTCAACTGTTGTGAATGTGTATCTAACATCTTACCTCACATTTTCAGCCATGTTTCAACCAGTAACCACCTGTGTTTGTCAATGAATGGCATGTGTTGTCACTGTCACAGAGTCAGACACATGGACTCACTCTTTTGAATGTAGAGAATGGAATCTTCCACACAATCATTTGACAGGCCAGTGTGGCAGATGACCGGAGTTAGCATACCTGTATTTGGCCCATGGGATACATTTGATTACACTGAGCACCACGTCAGAGACCTAACATTGGCACAATGAGCAAGCAAAACTCACCAAGGCCTCTATATTGATGTCACCTGCTGCAGGGATGTATAGCATGGCCTCTTCACACTTGTGTGCTCCAATAACAATATACTTCACAGATTTTTTGAAAGCACACTGAGAACAGGTCATACATTAGTCAATGTGCTGGCACATGGGCAATTGCATTACTCCAGAAGGTTACCTCCATGCACAAGTTGTTGTAATTTGTGATGATCACTTGAGCATGGCACTGCTGTCACTTCCCTGAACATATCTGACTCGCATCTCCCTGATGAAAGGGGCACAACCGGGCATCGAATTATCCTTGTGCTTACATGCATCTTACAAAACTGAACAGTGGGTTTGGCTGACTTACGACCTGTGAAAGGGGCAGCAGGCTAAGATACTGTAACATGCATGTTTAACAAAGGTGCGCAACAAGGCACATACTCACCCCCTTCTTGCTGCTGTGTGGCTTTCAACTGCCCATCCAAGTCAGGGAAGACCACCACTAGGATGCGGAGCATGTGGGGGGTCAGGGTTTGGCTCCAGCCCCTCTTGCCTGGAAGTGACAGGCCCAGCTGGACTTCAGTAATCTTCTTGGTCCAGCCACGAAGGTCCTGCCACCGCTTGCGGCAATGACGGACGTGCCGAGTTTCTAACCCCATGGTGGGCACCTTCCGGGCGATGGTCCTCCACATCTTGGCCTTCTCATGGTCGTTGACTTGTAAGGATGACATGGTGACAGACCCTTAGTTCACATGCAACATGTTTCTGACTCAGACACCTGTACACATTGCTCATGGTCAGTTGTCAACAATGTGTAAGGGCTAGGCATATTGCATTCTGTGCAGTTGTCCTGTGTTCAATGATGACTCCGTCCCATGAGAACAGTGATAAGATGTTTACCCCAGTACACACACTTCTACAGCAGTGTACCTGCCCAGAACAGTCATCTACATACTTTTAAACTTACATAAAACAGTTTACATGCTTGCCAATGAGATTCCTAATGCTAGTAGTGCATGGTGATTGCACATGTCAAATGAAAATGCAATGTGATCATCACTCACCTGCTCCTCTGGTTTGCCACAGAGTTGGCTGTACAGTGGCAGGAGGATGTCCAACAGGGCCGGTTCTCCTCCTACTGAAAGCTGGGGCCCTGTCCACTGTACGTGCCATAGGAGCTCCCAGAGGATGTAGACACAGCAGCAGAGAGATGGGGAGGTGCAGGAATGATGCAGGTAGTGCAGGCAAGTGAAGTCTCAAGGGGACAGACAGATTTATATCTAATTTGCTGAGGTGGTCTTAATTCCATGCTGCCAAAGCGATAGGTTCGCGTCGACCAATGCATAACATTGCTTGCAGACAACATGCCTCCCGCGACATTCAAAAACTCTGCATTGGACTGCGAATGACTTTGATACATTGGTGATGGGAGGTTACCGAGTCGGTTCCCACGCGATGAGGACACGATCCCAAATGAGCGTCTGTCACCATAACAACCAGCAGCCAATGGCTGTGACCGAATCGGTTCAGATGTGGCTACCGCATTCTTTAAATACTCACCGGGGGCCTGTCACCATAACAACTTGCAGCCAATGGCTATGACCAAATTGGTTCGGATGCGGCTAACGCGTCCTTTGAATACTCACCCGCGTCTGTCACCATTACAACTTGCAGCCAATGGCTGTGATCGAATCAGTTAAGATGCAACTACCGCGTCCTTTGAATACTCAGACGCGACGGTCACCATTACAACTTGCACCCTATGGCTCAGTCAGAATCGGTTAGGATGCAGCTACCGCATCCTTTCAATAATCGGTCGGCAGGGCAGACACTCCTGTAATTGATGTATTTTTGTGCATTACATGTGTGGAGACAGTTTCTTCATGGTGAAATGGACCTTTAAAAAAATAGCTCACACTCCCATGAGGAGCTAACCTTGAGGGGCACATGACACACTGTTTTTGAGGCTAATACCAACATTAAGACAAAACTACTCATTTACCCTCCTAGGCTTGGTCACAGTGCCAATGCGGGATATACATGTTTTCTTTACATATTCACTGCTTTTGGGGACTGTGTGACACAGTTTGCAATCTGTGAGATTTCTGACTGTAATTGTTGGGTGTTAAAGTCATGGATAAAGCATTTACCTTTGAATGAGTACACCGTGACATTAAGCAGTCACATCAGCTTGTGTTTGTTATGTGAATTACTAGTATATTTTTGTTTCCCAGACTTAAATGGATGATGGCGTCATATATGCAACACCTACATTGTTCATGTTCTGTGTATGTGATTGTATGTGTTTGGCAGACATGACAACATGACAGTGTCCACCCTGTGACAGTGGTGTGCATGATTCTCATTGTGAGACTCTGTGTGTATCATATGTCCCACATATCTGGCATTACATGATCCTATTGTGTGTACATTTCAACCATGTAATTGTTGTCACAAACCTATATGCTGGCCTATTTTGTGGGGGGGTGGAGTATGTGATGCTTGATCACATGAACGGTGACAGACAGTAGAGACTTTTTACAGTACAGCACTCTAATTGCTGTGTCACAATACCTTGGTAACATGTCTGGGAAGGGTATGAATGCTGTGATATGTATCTAGGGTGAGCCTTTTTAATAGAAATGTGTATTTCCAATACCCTGTACCTTTATTTGTGTTCAGAGTTCGTGTTCAGTTTGTCACAATGCATGTTGCTTGGTATATTGTAAACTGACACCAACTCTGTTTACACTCTACACATAGGTATCGCAGACAACCTCCAGTCTACAGTCCCTTTCCTGACCTCCAGACAATGGAAGAACGGGATACATTTAGGACATACCGTTTCACCAGGCCAATTATTGAGGAGTTGTCTGGGCAGTTGGCACCGCATTTGCAGCCTGGTCGCACATATCCTACTCCGCTGACCCCCAAGGTGAATGTGATGGCAGCCCTACATTTCTTTGCCACAGGTACATTCCAGTACACAGTGGCAACATCTGGTGGAATGTCCCAAACCATGTTCAGCCATGTCCTTCGGGATGTGTTGGAGACATTGCTACATTACCTGGATCTGTACATTAAGTTCCCGACACATGGAGAGTTGACACACATCAAGCGGGAATTCTAAGCCTTTGGACGGATACCACATGTCATTGGCTCTATTGATAGCTCCCACATTGCTTTTATCTCACCACAAGCAAATGAACAGACATTCAGAAACTGCAAACATTACTACTCGATCAATGTCCAGGTGGTATGTCTGGCTGACATGTTGATCTCCCACATCTGCGCACATTTCACTTGCTCTGCACATGATGCCTACATCCTGAGGAACAGCGTTGTCCCCCATTTGATATCTCAGCTGCAACCTGACCGGGCCTGGCTTGTTGGTAGGTGATGTATGTCAGATAGTGCTCTTTTGTCAGACAACTGAAGTCTTTTCTGTGTTCAGTGTAGGAGAATCTGGATACCCCAACCAGCCTTGGTTGCTGATACCACTCCGTAACCCTGTCACTTCTGCAGAAGTGCGGTTTAATGAGGCCCATGGTAGTACCAGGCGAGTGGTGGAGCGGACTTTTGGCCAACTGAAGACCCGATTCTACTACCTGGATTGCACAGGAGGAGCCCTCCAATATGCCTCATTGAAGGTGTGAAAGATAATCACAGCTTGCTGCATGCTCCACAACCTGGCTAAAAGGGAGGCAATACCTCTCTCACTGGATGACGGAGACCAGCAGCCACCAGCGAGGGAGGATCCAGGACTGGGATATGTTGCCAGTGGTGATGAGGAGGAGGGCTTGGATTTGCGACGACAGCTCATCCACAACTTTTTCACATGAGTGTAAGTATGCAATGAGAGGACGTGACAAACCCCAATTGTTTGTTTGTGTGTTGCTGGTGTACAATGTGTATGTATGCATGTGAGTGTATGATAATGAACATGGTATTTTCCAATGAAATGGTTCAATTAAGTTTGCAGGTTAACAGGTAGAGTGCTAACATGAATCCTAGCTAGTGTTCACACAGACAATTTTGTGCTTTTGATGACATTCTCTGCAAAATTGGGCCAGCTGATTCATGGGTTCCTGACTCTGTTCTATGTTTCTCCTTACTAGGGTACTTTGCCTTGTCGTCTGCAGACTTGTGACCTCACCAGACCCATGATGCAGTGACATATTCCAACATTAAACTGTGGTGGAAATTCCTGGCACGCACTTAATTCTGACCTGATGGTCATTTTTTGTTCTTTTGTGCCTTTTGACATGGTGTGATGTGATCTGATTTTGTGTGAAGGCGCCAGGTTGTATCTGGAGAATAAGCCTGTGCTCCACATTGAGGTGTGCCTTGTCTGTTTTCCCACATCCAAAGATTATTTAGAAATAAAACATGTACCATGATGATCTGGTCTGCTGACAATGATTGTTGATTGTGCTTGCAAATGGTGATATTTTTGTAGACAGTAGACTTAAATGGCATCAGTACCATGGACTATGGGTTGTGGAATAACCTGGTTGTGTCTATCTATCATGCTGTGCCAGGTTACATTTACTCACAAGCCAGTAGTTAACATTTCTGAAGTGATTTCTCATCAAATGTTGTTGACACTTTCTTCTTTGTGATTTTGTGCATCATTTCAATCTGTACATTTAGGATTCAAAGTCACAACATGAGCAAATATTTTGTGCAAAGTGATTTATTATAGTGCATGACATAATGATTACAATCCACACAATGGGGGAGTGCTCAACAAAAAATAAAAAACAAAGTGCAGAGAGGAGTGGGTAGTGTTTGTAGATAAAGTCTCCAAAAGTAAATCCACAATTATTTGAGTCCAAAGTCCAACTTAGACCCTCCAGTCAATGTGGAACAGTTCAATGACAGTCAACAAAGTGAACGCTTGGCACACAATGGAGGATATCAGGATCAGTTTGTCACTTCCTGGGGGTAATGCATAGCGATCAGTCTCTCATGGATTCTTCTTCGGATGACCCTTTTTATGTTTTTTGGGGTAACCCTCAGGTGCAGGCAGTGGCGGTGCTGGGGGCTCTCCGCCAGAGTCCATGTCCCTCCCTGTGGCTTGTGCAGATTTTGATGCACTGGATGTTGTGGGCACACAGGGAGGTATAGCCATGTTGGTAGCAATCTGACGGAGACAGGTGACAATGTCCCTGTGCACCGCAGTCATGTCATCAATTTTGGTCATGAACATTTCCAGTTTTTCATTTTAGGCTGCCTGCTGCTGTTGGATGGTCCTGAGGATCCCAACGACCTGGCCAAAATCTCCTTGGCAACCCTCATAGGCAGGGATGATTCTGGAGAGGTTTGAGTGCTCCTCATCAGCAGCACCAGCTGCATGACGGCGTGGATCCCCATGGCCCCTCCCACCACCCCTACCCACCCGAGCAGGACCAGTCGTTGTTGGCACAGTCAACACTGAGCCTCCTTCCTCGTTGACAGGGATGTTGTTGTCCGCCAATTCCAGAGAGCCCTGTGTTGCTGTGCTGTTGGTTGTGTCCTGGGCTGCTGTGTCCTTGAGGGTAGGGGTCAGCTGGGTGCTGTCAGCTGTAGGGTGGAGTGGTCTCAGAGGATCCTTCTGTAGCCACTGCTGGTACTGTGGTATGACCCAAACAGGATGGACCAGGTCGTTCCTCGTCATATGAAGATGGCTGAGAGACCTCTACGCAGGAGAGCTCCGGGTCGACCAGAGTCTGGGACTGGCTGTCCTGGTTGCTTCCAGTGGTGTTCCCAGCTGGCCCTGTGGGTACATAAATGACACAATGATTGATGTGAATGTCCACAGCCCCTCAAATCATACCCATTACATGGGCTACTGAACCTAATGATTAGTTTTGGTAGGTAGATTGGTCTCCTTCATCCATGATGCTGGTCTATGTTTTTTGAGTACAATGTATTTCAGACAAGTTGTGGATTAATGGACATGTCCAGCGATGTGCATAAATGGACATGCTGTGTTTAGTTGACATTACTTGTCCAAAGACTTTGACTGGTTTGTGACACCCTGTGAATGGCACAGGTGGGTTGTTGTTGTCCACATCTTGACTTTCACGGTGACATACGTACTCTTTTGCCCCCAATGTAGGTATGTTTGAGACCTGTGTACTGGGCTTAGTGCATGTCTTTAGCAGTCACATTGGTGTGGCTGCCTACACACTCACAGTCTGTCAATCTTCCCAGATATTTTTTGGAATAGTGTGAGTGAGTTGCTTCTTGTTCTCATCTCATTATACACATGTGAATGGCTGTGAGTAGCAAAATGTGTGACACCTTAGCTTTGTGCCTACACAGATCATGTATTTTGTACATTGAGTCTATAGTCAGATGAGTTCACAAACTTGGCTTTCTGCCATTTTGCGGCAAAGAACTTTGGTAGACTGCGGTTTGTGTGCTTGTGCTCTAATTGTGAAACTTACACTCCTACTCCCACCCAGCCCCAACAGGCCACCAGGAAGAGTGTTGTCCAGACAATGTTGGTAATTGTACTTACAAGATATTTGTTACTGGTTGCTGGTGTTTGTAGCCCAGGGGCATAGGTGGTAGTTGTGAGAGGTTCATACATCAGTCCCCAGTGTCTGCCATCTTGCTAGTACACATCCCCTCACTGTCAGGTAGCCATAGGCCCAGATGAGCTGTCTAGTTTGTGTGGGAGGAGGAGTGTTTGCACTGACTCCGTCTCCCAGCAGGCCCTGTCCTATATACAACTTCCCGCCCAGCGCAAACAGCCCAACAGGATTTAGGCTTACCTCACAGAATGTCCGAATGTACCTGCAGGATGCCTAACACTGGGCACTGGTATCTGACTTTACAACAAGCCCACTCATGGCCTTGTGCTCCACACACCAGTCCCCACTCTCAGGCATTTTGCTGTTACATTTGCACTCACTGTCATGTAAGCATGGTTCATAGTGGGCCTGTATGGCTGGGTGGGAGGAGGAGTGTTTTCAATGGCCAGATCTCCCATCAGGCCCTGTACTGCACACACTCTTTCCACCGTGCACAACAGCACACCTGGAACTATGCTTTCCTGAGAGTGAGTGGATATGAACTGACATAGCTGGCAGACACTGGTGCCTGGTGTTTGTAGCTCAAGGACATGTTGGTAGTTGAGGAAAAGTCAGAGACCAGTGCCCAGTGTCATGCATCCTGCTAGTACATTTAGAAACACTTGGGGAAGCTTAGTTCCTGTAGGGCTGTTTGTGCTGGGTAGGAAGGTATATGTTGGACAGGGCCTTATGTGAGTTGTAGCCATTACAAATACTCTTCCTCCCACCCAGCCCAGCTAACTCCTCTGAGACTATGGCTAACTGGCAGTGAGGGGAAGTGTACTAGCAAGGAAGCTGACACTGCTGCATGGTGTTAAACTTGAATCCAAATTCCCAACAAGGCCTTGTGCAACAAACACCATGCAACAGTGTCAGCCATCTTGCTAGTGCACTTCAATTCACTGTCAGGTAGCCTTAGGCCCAGATGAAGTGGTTGTGCTGGGTGGGGGTAGGAGTGTTTGCCATTATTCTAACTCCCATCAGGCTCTGTCCTACACACACTCTTTCCACCCAGATAAAACTGACCACATGGCAGTATGGTTTTGACAGTGTTGGAAATGTATTATCAGGATGTGTGACACTTGTGTCTGGTGTCTGAGTTGGCCACAAATTACATATGTGCCTTGTTGTCCACACATCAGTCCCCTGTGTCAGCCATCTTGCTAGTACATTTCCACTCACTGTCAGATAAGCATAGTTCCAGATGGGCTTGTTGTGCTGTTTGGAGTGAGCAGTGTTTGCACTGACTCCATCTCCCATCAGGCCCTGTCCTCCACACACCTTCCCAGCCAGCCCAAACAGCACACCTGGAATTATGCCTACCTCACAGTGAGTGGCACTGTACTAGCAAGATGGATGATATGGGTGCCTGTTGTCAGAGTTGACCACAAACCCCATCATGGCCTTGTGCTCCAAACACCAGTCCCCAGTTTCAGACATTTTCTCAGTACATTTCCACTCAATGTCAGATAAGCTGAGCTCCAGGTGGGCTGTTTGTGCTGGGTGGAAAGAGTGTGTGTAGAACAGGGCCTGATGGGAGATGTAGTCAGGGCTAACGCTCCTCCTCCCACCCAGCCCAAACAGTCCACCAGGAACCATGCTTACCTGACAGTGAGTGGAAATGTACTGTCAATATGTCTGACACTGGTGCCTGTTGTCAGAGTTGATGACAAATCCCATCAGGGCCTTCTGCTCCAGACACCAGTCCCCAGTGTCAGCTATCTCGGCAGCACATTACCACTCACTGTGAGGAAAGCAAAGTCCCAGGTAAGCTATTTGGGATGGGTAGGAAGGTGTGTGTCTGACAGAGCCTGATGGGACTTGTAGTGACAGCAAACACTGCTTCTCCCAACCAGCACAGACAGCTCTTCTGGGCCAATGGCTACCTGACAGTGAATGGAAGTGTACCAGTAAGATGGCTGACACTGTTGCATGGTGTTTGGAGCACAGGGCCATGATGGTATTTGCCTTCAAGTTCAACACCATGCACCAGTGTCAGCCACCTTGCAAGTACACTTCCCCACACTGTCAGGTAGCCATAGGCCCAGATGAGCTATTTGGGATGGGTGTGAGGAGGAGTGTTTACTGTCACTGCAACTCCCATCAGGCAGAGGCCCCCACACTCATCTTCCCGCACAGCTCAAACAGCACACCAGTGAGAGTGATGTCCTGGCAATGAGGGAAGTGTACATTCAAGATGTCTGACAGTGGTGCCTGTTGTTTGAGTTTACTGCAACTCCCATCAAGATCTTCTGCTCCAGACACCATGCACAGCAGTGTCAGCCACCTTGCTAGTCCACTTCCCCTCACTGTGAGGTAGGAATAGGCCCAGATGAGTTACCAGGTCTGGATGGGAAGATGAGTATTTGCAATGGCTACAACTCCCATCAGGCTCTGTTCTACGCACACCTTCTCACCTAGCTCACACAGACCAGCATGAACTATGCTTACCTCACAGTGGTGCAAAATGTACCAGCAGGATGTCTGACACTGGTGCCTGTTGTTTGACTTGACTGTAACACACATGAGGGCCTTCTGCCCCAGACACCAGTCCCCAGTGTCAGCCATCTTGGCAGCACATTGCCACTCACTGTCAGGAAAGCAGAGTCTCAAGTAAGCTTTTTGGGATGGGAAGGAAGGTGTGTGTCTGACAGAGCCTGACGGGAGTTGTAGCGACAGCAAACACTCTCCTCCCAACCAGCACAAACAGCTCATCTGGGCCAATGACTACATGAGAGTGAATGGAAGTGTACTAACACAATAGCTGACACAGTTGCATGGTGTTTGGTGCACAGGGACTTGATGGATGTTGGCTTCAAGATCAACACCATGCACCAGTGTCATCCACCTTGCCAGTACACTTCCCCTCACTGTGAGGTAAGCATAGACACAGAGGAGTTTGCAGGGCTGGGTGGGAGGATTATTATTTGCAATGGCTACAACTCCCATCAGGCCTTGTCCCCCACACCCCTTACAACCCAGCACCAATAGCCTACCTGTAACTCTCCTTCCCTGACAGTGAGTGGAAATGTACTTGCAAGATGTCAGACACTGATGACTGGTGCCTATTTGGCCACAACTCCCAGCAGGGCGTAGTTGTCCAGACACCAGTCCACAGAGTCAGCCATTTTGTAAGAACATTTCCACTCTCTATGAGGTAAGCATGGTTCCTGGTGGTTTGTTTATGCTGGGTGGGAGGAGGAGTGTTTGCACTGACTTAAACTCCCATCATGCCCTGTCCTCCACACATCTTGCCAGGCAGCCCAAACAGCACACCTGGAACTATCCAGTCCCTGAGAGTTCATGGGAATGTACTGGCAAGTTGGCTGACACTGTGGCCTGGTGTTTGTGGCAAAGGGCCTTGATGGTATTTGGCTTTAAGTTCAACACCCTGTAGCAGTGTAAACCATCTTGCAAGTACACTTCCCCACAGTGTCAGGTAGCCATAGGCACAGATGAGCTATTTGGAATGGGTGTGAGGAGGATTGTTTACTGTCTCTGCAACTCTCATCAGGCATGGGCCCCCACACTCACCTTCCCACACAGCTCAAACAGCACACCATAGAGAGTGATGTCCTAACAATGAGGGGTAGTGTACTCTCAAGATGTCTGACAGTGGTGCCTGGTGTCTGAGTTGACCACAACTCCCATCATGGCCTTGTGCTCCAAACTGCAGTCCCCAGTGTCAGCCATCTTGCCAGTACATTTCCACTCACCATCAGGTTCAGCATTGCAGGTATGTTGTTTATCAATATGACATACACATCACAGTCTCATTGACTCTAGTTTTTTTCATGTATTAACAGTCATTTGTATACCTGTATCCTTGATTTGATTTGATTTGGATATTTGTAAAGCGCAGCTATCGTTCCGGGTTGGAGCATCCTGGCGCTACACAGAAGAAACTAGATTGGCTGGGTAAGTAAGAGATGGTTCTACTATACCAGTGAGGAGCAGAATGCATCCGTGAGCCCAAAAATCTAGGTTTTCAGTGACTTTCTATATTGAGTCTCTGATTCCATCACCCTTAGGTGTGCAGGCATGAGATTCCATGCTGTTGTTCCCAAGCATGCAATGGATTTTCCTCCTTTGGTTTTATACCTAAAGGTGGGGGGGCCTAAGAAGATTTGCTGTGGAGAATCTGAGGGTCATAGCCATGACATAATGAGTGAACTTGGCTGCAAGGTATTTGGGTCCAGTGTCTCTAAAGGCTCTGAACGTAATCATCAGGATTTGAAATAAAACTCTTTTCTGAATAGGCAGCCAATGCAGCGTCCTAAGAGCTGAATTGGCCGATGAATAACGAGGCATTTTCAGCACTAGGCGAGCCGCTGCGTTCTGTACAATCTGTAGCTTTTTTACTACAGATTTGTTGGTTCCTGCGAAAAGGCTATTGCAGTAGTCTAATCTCGAAAGGATCAGTACCACTGCTTCTGACTTCCTTGCAGAGCACGGAATGTAATTCAAAATGTTTTTGAGGGTTTTTATGAGGTTGAAACACATTCCTGCCACTGCAAGAGCCTGTGGCCGAAATGAGAGCGAGGCATCAAATTTTACTCCCAGGTTCTTGGTGATTTCCACTGTATTCAGTGGGGCAGGTGCATCTTCTGGCCACCATCGAATCGGGTTAAAAAGATTGTCTCTTCCAATCAGTAAAATCTCAGTTTTATCTGTGTTACATTTAAGGTTGTTTCGTCTCATCCAGCGGATGACCTCTGTCATACATTGCCTAAAATTAAGCTCTGTTTTGGTCGTGTCTTTATCCAGGGCCAAGATTAATTGCGAATCATCTGCATAAGAGGTTGTAGCGATATTGAAGGAGGATATTAACGCAATCAACGGAGCCATGTAGATATTAAATAAGAGTGGACTGAGAGAAGAGCCTTGTGGAACGCCTGAGATAATCTGGCGTTCGGTTGAGAGGAAATGTCCTGGGGCCATGGTTTGTTTACGGTTAGTAAGGAAGCATTGTAGCCAACCCAAAGCTGTTGAGGATACACCGCTTTGTTTGATTCTGGACAAAAGAATGCTATGCGAGATGGTAACAAATGCGGCCGACAGGTCTAATAGGATCAGTACTGCATTTTTTCCTTTGTCTAGCGTCAGTTTTAGTGTGTCTAATACTTCCAGCAGTGCAGACTCAGTTGAGTGTTTAGGGCGAAAGCCAGATTGGCTGGGATAAAGTATCTTGGCTTTCTCTAGGAAGTCAGTAAGTTGTCTATTGACAAGTTTTTCCGTAATTTTGCCAAGAATGGGCAGTAGTGATATTGGGCAGAGATTGGACAGAGTGGAGGGGTCTATGTTCGGTTTTTTTTGCAGTGGTTTGACAACTGCTATTTTCCATTCTTCCGGAATTATTGCTGTAGTTAAGGATGAATTAATTATCTTATTAACTACTGGATTCGCAATGTCCAAGATCTTGTGGGGGACTGCAGGGGTACATGCGTCAAATGGGGATCCTGATTTACAGGCAGTAATGGCTTGGCATGACTGTTCTGGTGATATTTCCTCAAACGCCTGATAGGACGGTCCTATGAAGGTGGGATCAGGTTTTAAGTCTATCAACTGTGTGTGTATGGTATAAAAATCTTTTTGAAAATTAAGAATTTTCTCTTAAAAAAGACTGAGATCTGGTCGCATCGCATCTGTGATGGTGGGATCTCCTTAGCTAACGCTTTTGGGTCAGTGAATGATTTTATCACTGTGAAAATCATTTTTTGATCATCACGAGGCTTCTAAGATTTTGTTGGAGAAATACTCCTTTTTGCTAGCTTGATTTGTGCATGATATTTTTTTCTGCTTAGTCTAAAAAGGTTCCGTTCTTCTGCTGTGTAAGTTCTTCTCCATGTACGTTCTAGTTGTTTGCACTGGAGGTGGAGTCCTGCTAGAATAGGCGTATACCAGGGTGCTGAGGTGTTAGCTTTGTGTTTGTTTTCCACTTGCTCTACCGGAGCTAGTTTGTCGCTGATTTCTGTGATCCATGTGTTAAAGCGGTGAGTGTCCTCTAGGGTGTTACCTGATAGAGTTGGTCGGGTGTCTTTTGCCAGTTGGGTTAGTACCGGGTTAGCTAACATCTTAGCCCATTTGCGGCTTGACAATGAGGTTGACTTTTGTTTAGGAGGGTGAATTAGTCCTGGGAGCTTGATTTTAAATGGTATTAACATGTGCTCATTCCAGACTTGAGCCATGGGGCTGTTAACAGTTAGAGAGGAGAAATTGGAGCACACTCCTTCAATAGTGTGCCCGCCCTGGTGGGTAGGGGCTGAGACCAATTGGTAAAGCCCAAGGGTTTCTAGCATTTCTATAAAGTTATCTACCCCTGGATTGCTTCGGCATTCTAAGTGGAGATTAAAGTCTCCTAAGAGGGTGAAATTTGAATACTGCAGTGTGAGGTCTCCTAGGGTCTCCCCTAAAGTGTCCAGAAACTCGCCGCTAAGACCTGGCGGGCAGTTGATTAGTGCTCCAGTAAAGGATTGGGAACCATTGATTTTAAAAGAAAAACCAAAACTTTCTGTTCCTCTAAGCGAAGAGAGGTGAAAGTTTGTACATTGCAGGGACTCACGGTGAATGATGGCCAGCCCTCCTCCCCTTGTTTCATTTCTATCTTGCCTGCAAATGGCGTAATTTGAAGGGAGTACCGTGGCGATGTCAGGATTACACCATTCCTTGAGCCAAGTCTCCGTGATAAAAAGAAAATCAAATCGTAGCTCGGTTATCATCTCATTAATGTCTTGGGCGTGCTTACAAAGTGACCGAGCGTTAATGAGGCCCCCCTTTAACACATTAGCTGTTAAAGTATTGTCATTAGTCCGAGGGTTGGTCCCCAGAATTTTCAATTCGGTTCTGCGTTTAAGGCGGACAAGTGGGCCCTTAATTTTATGAGGTGCCTGATTACAATTGCATTTCCCAGCCATGTTAAGAGCTTTGAGGAAGTCTGAGGATAGGAAAATACCTGGAGATGAACCGGCAGCCTGGCTGGCGCTGGTCGCGTTCCGGGCACGGACAGGCGCAGACTGGCTTGCCTTTGGTGCGCTGCCGACCCGCCCACTGCGCGCGTCCATTGCACGTCCGCAGTGGCAGGCCCATTAAATGCTGGTGCCTGCCAACCACTGGAGCGCTGCCGCACAAATATGGCGGCTTGGAGCGAGCCTTCCTCCTCCCGGTAGGGGAGGTGAAGAAAGTGCAAGCAAGAAAGAAAACCACCGGAGCGTCTACAACGCGAGAGCTCCGTGTAAAGTGCAAGCAGTGACCAGCGTTAATTTACATTCAAATTCAGGTAACAATTCATACAGTTTTCCCCAACAAGTTAAAAGTTTAAAAAGCTCCCCCAAGAAATCCTAAAAATATTGAAATCTTGTTCAGGTTAAAAAGGATTGTTTATGCTAACAGACGTGATCGGACATTAGTATGCACGGAGTGCAGTCAGCCCAATTTTGTTTCTTCTGCTGCGCGTCCGCCCCATTAAATGCTGGTACCTGCCAACCACTAGAGCGCTGCCGCACAAATATGGTGGCTTGGAGCGGGCCTTCTGTAGTATCCTCAGGTCATGTCATTCTGTTCCCTCTACCTAGCTGCTCAGCCAGTGTGAGTGTTCCGGTCAGAATGTCAGTGTGAGTGGAATGCTTGGGTGCCTGTGGTGTGCGAGACAGTTGAGAAGATGGGCTGAGCAGCTAGGAGGCTGCTCCTGGTGGGGCCTGTTCCAGCTTACAGCTACTACTGAATAAACTACATCAACTACAACTCGGCTACGTCTACTTTGTATGCTGTACACGTGGGGCCAGCCCACTACATATTTATGGCGACGAAATGTAGTGGGCTGGTCCCCATGCGTGAAGGGGGTATAAGTAGACGCTGTAGACGTGTTCAGGTAGAAGTAGATGAAGTTTATTATGTTCTTAGAAGTAGTTACATCAAGCTGTAACAGGCCCCACCAGGAGCAGCCTCCTAGCTGCTCAGCCCATCTTCCCAACTGTCTCACACACACCAGGCACCCAAGCATTCCACTCACACTGACATTCTGACCGGAACACTCACACTGGCTGAGCAGCTAGGTACAGGGAACAGAATGACATGACCTGAGGATACTACATATTCCTCCTCCCGGAAGGGGAGGTGAAGAAAGTGCAAGTGCAAGCAGGGAAGAAAACAACCGGAGCGTCTACAATGCGAGAGCTCCGTGTAAAGTGCAAGCAGTGACCAGCGTTAATTTACATTCAAATTCTGGTAACAATTCATACAGTTCCCCCCAACAAGTTAAAAGTTTAAAAAGCTCCCCCAAGAAATCCTAAAAATATAGAAATCGAGTTCAGGTTAAAAAGGATTGTTTTTGCTAACAGATGTGATCGGACATTAGTATGCACGGAGTGCAGTCAGCCCAATTTCTTTTCTTCTCCTTTACAGTGATGTCTATGGAGGTGTAATTAGTTACTTTGTTTGAATGTTGAGTAGGTACTTACCAGAGTCTGGTGCTTCTAGTAGTCCATAGACGCTCTCCGGCGGAAGGATGGCACGCATCTTCTCCTCCCAGGACGTGAAGTGTACGGGTGGTGCAGGAGGGCCACCGCCAGTCTGCTGGCTTCGAGCGTGTTCCCTGGCCAGCAGTTTCATGACCCTCCTTCGCATATCATAGTACCTGTTCCTGATATCATCCATTGTGCGCAGGACAGATGCTTCAGCATTCACTTTGTTGTCTATCCTGTCCACATCCTATTTCTCTGGGACGAGGAGGTCTATTGAACATGGTTCCCAAATAACACTGGCTCTACTCTGACTATTTCATCTACAAGCACTTCCAACTCCTTCTCTTTGAAACTTGGCTGCTTCCTTGGGGGCATGGTGGGGGCGAGTGTGAATGTGAAGGTGAGTGTGAGTGTGAAAGTGATGGTGAGTGTGAATAAGAAAAAGAGTGTGTGTTTGTGAGAATTGTTTTAACCAAAAAAATCTGTGCAAGTTGTGTGGTGGGTGAAGTGTGTGTGTATGAGGCAGAGAGCAGGGGATGTGTGGCAATTCCTGTGACCTCTCAGCAGTTCTGTTGAAGAAAAGGATCATGGCCATGTGTTTGGGCCTTTATATAGGTGGATTGGTGGCTGTGGCCAATATTTTGTTTGGTTTTTATTTGGAATTAGGCGTTGCCAATGCTTCTTTAGACTGTTTGGGACAATTTCCACTTGCCATTTGTGACACAAACAGACCCGGTTCAGTAACCGGGTTGGATGCATCGTCATCTGTTAGCAGGGTAAACCGAGTATGATTCGTTACCGCAATGCTATTCTTCAGCGTTTCTGAACGAGTCGGTCGCATCAGGCTTGTTTCTGGACGATTCGGTCAGATGGATTGCGTTCCGAACGACTTGGTGGGAGTTTAACATGCATTGCATCGTGATCCGTCATTCGGTAAGCTCGCGGTCGAGTCGTTCGGAAAGCATTCCGGAACCGATTCGGTAGGAATGCTTTCCTGGCTAGATCGTAATCGGCCCCTTAATTGTGTAAAGATCTGGGTGTTTTATATGATAAGGCTGGGTAGCCTTATCATGGAATACATTCACAAACCCTTTGATTGGTCAATTCAGGCTCATCTGTAAAACCTTAAGCTCCCCTCTCGGGGAGAGGATGTGGCCTAACGACTAGGGCGGTCAACCTTGAATCGGGGAAACAGGGTTTGAGTATCGGCAATGACGCACAACATTCTGTGATTCTGGGCAAATCAATTAATCTCTCGGTGCCTAACAAAATGAATGTATTTGTCTGTAACGCAACTGATGCTCATGTAAAGCGCTCTGATACCTGATACCTTCGGGTCAAGTTTGCGCTATATAAAACTTTGAAAAAACAAAAACCTTGGTGTAGGAGAGTAGGATCTGCCTCTTATGTTGCCCCCACTTTTTTTCTGATGTTACACTGGTTTCTGGCTATAGTCAGGCTGGGTCCCTGCCAATCAGGGCCCCAGCCTCTCTGTTCTCCCTAAACGATTTGGAGTGCACTCTAGGTGCACTAGTGATTGGATGCTGTGGTGCCTTATGAGTCCCTAGTATATGGTACCTTAGGTGCCAAGGGCATAGGTACTTCACAGGCCTACCAGGGGCTGAAGCATGTATTATGCCACCCCTGGGAAGCAGGCTAAATCTGACACCACAGGCCTGCTACTGCAGCCTGGGTGAGGTGGTGCTAGCACTCCTCACCGAGATATAGGTTCCCTATATCTATCACACACACACATATAACCCTATCAGTCACCCCTAAGGCAGGCCCTATCAATCCTGAGGGCAGGGTGCTTGGCTTCTATGTGAGGGGGTGCCTCTGCCTGAGCAGGGCCCCTCTGCAGCTCTCAGAGTCCAGTCTCTGGTGCTGTTTGTGGATGCGGTTAAACCATATACTTTTAAGTGCATTATATCCTCGCGGTAAAATGCTAACTTTGGAATGGCTGCATCGAAACATGTTGTGTTTGGTGTCAAACACCTTGGAATTCTACCCCCCCCGCCAGTCCTGGCGGCGGGGGTAGCATTCCACCCTTCTAGAGGGATAGACATGTACCCACTGTGGAAACACGGTAGAATCCTGAAGAGCCCTGGCATCACAAAATGGATGCCACCAGTCACAGACACGGGGCTGCCCTCCCTGCTGATGACCGAAACTCACAGTGGAGGGAGCCCAACAAAGGTATCCTGTCACAGGGAGGTGTAACCACCTCCCAGACAGGGTTTAGTGTATTGGGGCTGGGTGGGTGCACTCTTAGAGTGCTTTGAAGTCCTGCACTGGGGGAGCAGAAGGCTCCTCTGTGCATATGCCAGTTCAAACCGGCTCAGGGGCTACCTGCCCCTGCTCTGGCGCGAAACTGGACAAAGGGAAGTGGGTGTAGCCACCCACTCCCCTGACCCTCCCATAGGTGGGGTCATAGAGCTAGTCCCTCCCTTCTTTACAGTATAAGATAGGGAGCCCTTGAACTTGTAAGTTAGATATCCCTGGACGATGCTCTGAAGAAGAATCCTGGCCCTTCGACGTTCCACTACCTTTGGAAGACAGAAGAATCTCCCTTGGAGTCAAGGAGTGACTCCCCTGCTTGGCAGGCACCAAAAACTACAAACGACGGTCGCAAGCTACGCCGCTCCCGCCGGAGTCCGAAGTTCCTGCAGCCCAAGAAGTGGATTTCCTGACTTCTTAAAGGCCATCGTGAGTCCCCAGCGAAGCTGAGGCCAGTGAACCCCAAGAATAATGAGGAACCGCGACCCCTGGGTACCGTGCACTATTGTCAAGTGCAACCCCTTCACAACATTCTAAGAACCTGTGCTTTGGATCACGTGTGGTCCCAGCCTCCAGCAGGAATCCCTCCTAAGATCAGAGGCCTACCGCGTCCCGAGTGACCGTGGGCCCCTGTGAGTGAATCCACCCGAGGCGTCTTCACGATCCCTTGCCAGCCGGCTCGTGGGTCCCCAGAAGACTTTCTAAAGAAACCAAAGGGCTCCCCTGGTTGCTCCAGGCCTGCCCTGACTTACCCTTGCTGGGTGAGTCCCTCAGACCTTGCTGGTCTGCGCCATTGCCTTTTCACACTTTGCACGAGACTTGCTGTTACCAAGGCCTGTTGGCTCCAATTGAGTTGCCGACACCACAGTAAGCTGCAGACATCGTGGGACACGCCGAATCCAGCTCCTGGTTGTCGTCAACGCCTCCTGGACCTCGTGGCTGAAGAGTCAAGGCAACCGTGAACGACCTGAATCCTGCGACGACGGTGGGCATTCATCTTCCTTGCCCCGAGTCACTGCCAAGTGACTTTGAACACTGTCCCCTCTGCTTTCAGGTCATCCTTCCACCGAATCCAGGCTTGGATTCCACCGGACACTTCTTCAAACCATCACAAGCAGCAAGTCTTCTTTGTTCGCCATTGAAAACGACGCCGCGACCCGACACCAAAGGACACCTGTGCACCCGGCTTCCCTGGGTGAGGTAACTCCAGCACTACAGTGCTCCTGTGGGCCCTAGAACTACTTACCCTGTAAGTGACTTGCTTGTAGGTTCAAGGGAAGTATCCTAAAACTCTTATTCTCCCCGTGCGATTCTCGTACTGACTCGTACAGGGTTCGCGGCTGTGTTAGACACACCGCGTCCAACTCCCTAGTAAATCTACCAGTAACCGCGTCCTTCGACTCGTACTGACCGATCGGTGTGTTCGCCTCGAACACGCCAGGGGCCTGTAACATTGATAACTCAATCGCGTCCGCTTACATAGACTCGTACAGGACTCGCACTAGTGTCTGAACACCGCGTCCGTCCCCTGTGGGTCTCCTACAACTACCTGGGTGGTTCTCTGGGGGTCCCTCGATTCTATGTGCTCTAGACCCCGGTCTAGCCAAGATAAGATTGTGATATTTACTGTGCTAACTTATTTTGATAACAATTGACTTGTACATATGTTCCTGACTTCTAATCTCATAAAGAGATTAGTAGAGAGTGTTTATTAATAAATACATATATATTTGATATATATACCTGTGTGGTGTCTTTTCATTTGGTGATTCAAGAGATTGTGTGGTAAAACAAGCTGCTTTACATTCCTTCAAGACTTAGCCTGAAGGCTGCTCTCCACAGCTACCACTAGGATAGCTTTCTATAAAGGTTGTCTTAAACCTATCTACCATAAGAGTCGATTTGTACTGGTGCAAGGTGTCCACTTTAACCAGTGAACAGCATATACCAGGCCAACTTCTCACACTTGGGTAGCTGTGGCTTTGAGTATCAAGTCTTAGACAAAGGAACTTAGTGTAAAGCATTTAACAGTACCATACAACAAAATTAGAAAGCCACACGCACCAAATATACAGGACATCAGTTTATAAAAAAAGATTATATTTGTATTGATTTTAGAGACCTTGATGAGCAAAATCCACCAGAGGGTTCCAGAGATACAGATTTTCAAAGATTTTATCACTTTTTAATTTAACCACAAACAAGCATTGGTCAACAAAAAGTATGGAAGCTTTCCAAAAGTTTGTAAAAGTTAGTTCGACAATCCAGCCCACCTTGGGTGACCAAATTAAACAGGATGAAGGTTTCGGGGCCAATGGGGTGGATTTAGACTGCTACCTGGCCACCAGACGTTTTCCAATCCAGTTCTAAACTTTACTGCACAACTGCCATACACTTTAATGGAGTGGCTATGATGCTGGGGATACAGGATGAAAAGATGCTCAAAGATGCTCTGGTTGCTGCGAGTTCGACAGGGGTGCCTTTGAGGTGATTTCTCGGTCTACGGGTGATGCGGGGTGACTTTTGTCCTCAGAGCTCAGGGTCCCACGAATTCCTCTTTGAGACAGTGGAAGGCCAGCTGCAGTTGGACCACCAGTGGTTGGGGTGAAATCCTTCTGTGGGGCTAGTGTCTCTCTTGGGGACCAACGCAGACTTTCATCACACTCTCGATTCCGGCCGACTCAGGTGCCACTTTTGGCCATTGAGGATCGATCTCTTGGGGCACCCAGCAGTAGCTAACAGCAAATCTTCTCTGGTGGCTAGCAACCTGCCAATTTGGGCTTGTTCAACTCTTTTGTCTCTGGAGCTGGTTCCAGCGGATCAGCGGACTGATTCTTCGAGTCACTTCGGGCCGGCGATCAACTTTTCCTGGATCTAGGAGCCCCAGGCACAGTCCAAACTTCGCTACCCTAAAGTGCTACTGAATTGCTGTTTGGTAATTGCACAATGCTATGTATGAAAGGAATCGCAAAAGATTTTGTGATTCCTCAATATTACCAAATAGCGATTCTCTAAATAGGGAATCGCTATTAAGTAATAGTACTCCATTCGTACCTATGGGCCTAAAGGCCCATATATGTGAATGGTTTTGCATTAGCTAATTTGTGATTACCTAATTGGTAATCGCAAATTAGGTTATGCAAAGCCAAGGGTGTCCGGAGGCCTAAGGCCCACCTGAAGCACCCCCCAAAAAAATGTGCACATGTGAAGCGCACACGTGCCCTAGGGGCATGTGCACGCTACATGGCACTTTGAAAAATGCATGTTGTGACTTGAAGTCGATGGTAATAGCATTTTCCTAAATGCACAGATTCATTTAGAAAAAGCTTGGTACATGTGCTAAGGAGATCGCAAATTGCGATTCTTTATTTGTAGTCGCAATTTTAGGTAACCTCTATTTTTGTGATTACCTAAAATTGAGACTACTAAGCCTTTCATACATCTTGAAAGGCTATTTTGCCTTCAAAAACAAGCAAAATTACCAATTTGCACCGTTTGCGAATGCAAAATTTGTTTGATACTTGTGGCGCCTAATCTCTTCTACTGATAACATACTAACCAGGCATTATCTGCTTGACAGTCTCACAGCTTGGGCAGCATGACACCGCAACCCACATTCTCAAAGGGGTAGTGTCTTCAGAAGTTTGGTCTCCCAGGCTGAAGGAGCTCCACTTAGCAGCAATGCAGCTTCTCTATCTCTGTTGCTGTCAGACCCAGCCAGCTCATGACCAACAGCAGCTCCCAGTAGAGAAGCCAATACTTGTTCTGGTGCAGTCTTTCGGGGAATTCTCAGACGTAACTATGAGAATGCCTGGGAACCCCACTTATGACACAGGCACACCCCGTCGCTCCCTCATGAGGCATGCAGAGTTCCAGGCCCTTGGTAGACACTCTGCTCTTCCAGCTGAAAGTGCATTCTTCAAGTGATGTTGCCTCACCTCTGGGAGACTGTCTGTCAGGCAGAGAACACTCCTTGTAACACAGCAGTCCTTGGTCATACAGAACCTGGAACTGGAACAAAAAGTGTTCCTTTGATCCTACTTTTATGCACATTTTTCAAACAGGAAATGTGGCTCCACTGTCTCAGGTCTCAGAACCACCTTGGGTCGTTTCTCTTTCAACTGCCACTCCCAGGCTGATCTCCAAACAAAGCACTTGGGCACACAAAAATGTGAGATCTCTGAACTTAGCTGACATTGGCTTTCATGAAGCTGTAATCAGGGACACACAAAAAGGAAGGCCTGACCTAGAAACTTCCTTACCTTGAACACTAGAGACTATAGTCTCAACCCTGCCATCTACCAAATGGCAGTGCTCAGGCAGAACTAATCAGCAAATCAGCTAACACACGTCATTAATTACAGTTTGGCAGATTGGATACTCTGTTAAAATGTGGTGGATATCCTGTTCACCAGATTACAAGTACCATAGGCAATAATGCACTTCTAATACGGCAGAAGGGGCATCCGGCACATTAGTGACAGAGTATCCTGTATACCACACTCTAAATATGGCTCAAAGTCTTCTTGGATGTTCAAAAGGTAGCCCTCTCTTTTTTTTTTTACAGAGTTTTATATAGCGTGAACTTGACCCGAAGGTATCGAGTATCAGAGCGCTTTACATAGCACCAGTTGCGTTACATGAGGACACATTCATTTTTGTTAGGCACGGGGAGATTAAGCGATTTGCCCAGAATCACAAAATGTTCAGCGTCATTGCCGAGACTCGAACCCGGTTCCCCAGATTCGAGGTCGACCGCCCTAGCCGTTAGGCCAACTCCTCTCCCCAACTCCTCTCTTGATGATCCTCTTTACTCCAGGGTCTAAATCTCCACCCTCCAGCCACAAGAACGCAGGCACTACACTTCAACAAGTCCGGAGAATGTTTCCTCATCCTCCTTCTTGAGCACTGCTAGACAGGATTCCAATTTTATCTCAGTACTAAAAGTCACAAACAGGCACACACACTCAAACACACACACATACACACAGAGTCCTACTACCATTCTTACTCAGATACTCACTGAAAACTCAAACACACTTGAAATGTACACAGGCTGTCAGCATAAGGTTCGGGTTCTCACGTAGCAGTGGAAATTTACATGAGGGGATCAGTAGACCACGTTTTCAGAAACAAAGCGAAAATGATCAGGTCATATTAAAAATCCTAAGCGACAGAATGATGCCTGCAGTAAAATTCCTCTTTTTGTATGATCACCTCTATGTTTTGCACTGATGCTGCTGTTTTGTAGACTGTGTGTACTGGGACTCTGCTAACCAGTCCCCAGTGTATGTGCTGTGACACCTAAAACATGTCAAAATTGCCTGTACTCTTAACTGGCCTACTTAGCTGACCTGTAGGTCCCTAATATATGGTACAAAGTGTATCCAGGGCTTGCAAGTTAAATGTCACTAGTAGACTGCAAATTCAGCCTTTCAAAATAACCCAGTTTAGGCTTTAACCCTCCTTTTAAATATTAATAAGCCACCCCTAAGTAGGTTTTAAGGCCCAAATATGCAGGGTGCATGGTATTTAAAAGTGGGTAATGTAAAAGTTTGATGTTAAACATGTCCTTACAATCACAGGCCCTAAAAGCTATTTTCAATGTAGCTGGTTTAGCTGTTCCCTAGGAAAGCTTTGGGATATAATATTACAATTAAATGATGTTATCTCCCCTTAGGAAACAACTACCAAGTTCATTTGTGAACTTTTTAACATATTTATTACAAACCCAATTCACTGGTAAAGTTGGACTTTTTACTAAACATTTTTCAAAGGATTCTTTAAAAAGTCACCTTTTATCTGCCTAAAGCTTCCAGAAGTCCATATGCATGAGTTTCGAACTGTCACCCAGGAGCTGAATAGCCCCTTTTATGGGGTGTGAACTTAGTCCCAGAGCTGAGACAGAGGCCGTAGCTGTGGGAAAGTGTTCTGCTCCAAAAACAGAATGAACTTCTTGGCAGTGCCCAGAAGCTTAATTAACTTCAAAGGGGCCTACCCTGTGACAGGCAGATGTAGCTAACACCTGGGCCTACCCAACCCTTTGTCCCTCTACTCAAGTAGAAACTGCTCCCAGTGGGAGAGGAGCTGCCTCCAGAAGCAGTTTTGAGTGAACCCAGAGACGGGGTTGCTCATTCCCCTGACTACACCTCTAGAATGGCCACAGGAGAACTGCTATATTGGATTTTGGTAAAAAGGAGCACTGTGGGGTTGGTTGCAGTAGGGCACACAGGAGCTGTGGCAAAAGTAGGTAGGGTTACCCATGGGCGAACTTTCCCTCTTGGTTGGGGGGGCAGGCTCACCACACCCACAAACTAGTGCCAGGCATAAATGTAGAACCCTTGGGTACCCTCTTTAGAACACTACTGGACCTGTGGAAGACAGAAGAAGGCATGCACCTGCTGTTGAGATCTGTTAGGAGATCTGAAAGGCTGGACTTGCTCCCACTTGTTCCAAGGACAAAGAAATAGACCACAAGGGTCAGTTGGCTGACCTCCTGTTAAGCTATAGGGACAAAACGAGCTGCTGGAAGCCCTTTTCCTGAAAAGCCCAGCTGACCACTTCCAACTGGACCTGCTCTAGACCCTGCTGGGGGTTTCTGCTGGTATTGGTCTTGACCAAGTGCTGTTCCTGAGGTCCCGGGACCCTTGGCTATGTCAAAGAGTACTCCTCCTAACATCCTGAAAAACATTAAACTTGAAAACTTTTTTGCTTGAAAGCCTACCGGTGGACAGGGAAAAACCTGCCAAGTCAATCTGACAAAGGTCCATTGCTTCGCGCCCAAAGATTCAGGTTACACGTGCTCAGACCTTTTCCGCAGCAGCAAATCCATTTCTGCATGACGTCACGAAGACGTCTATCTTGCCTCATGGAGTCTTTTTCTGCCTTTTTCCACTTTTACCCACGCCCCGCTGGAGGAATCCAAGTCCAAAAATTTGACTATTTCCTAAGGTAGAAAACTTCACCAGATGAAGGCGCCAAAAGTATCCGGCTGGTGAGGGACCTTCTTTAGGCTCGAATTTTGGATTTTACCCACTGACAACTTTTTTACCAAAAGTCAATGGATTCACCGGAACTTTGCCCAAAGGCCGAGATGAACCTGGTTTCTGTATCTGACCAGTGCCCCACAGTGGTCGGTCTTAAATTGCACATAGGTACTGGTCAAGCGCAACCTGATGTCAATGGCTGGCGCTTAACGTTTTTTGGTGCTATTTTTATTTAAACGTTTTCAAATTCATATCTCCAGTTCCACTTATTGGATTTTTGTCGTTTTGGTATTATTTGGTCCATCAAATTATTCTGTATTTTGATAAATTGAAGTGGGAGGTTTCTTGTGTTGTGTTCTTGACTTTTCATCTGTTTTGTTACTCCTAAATGCTTTATACATTTTCTTAAGATAAGCATACTGCACTGTGCCACAGCAACCAGGGGCTGAGCTCAGGTTTAAATTACTGAAGCTTTTACTGGACCTAACAAGAATAGTGACATTATTACTTGTGGTGGTCTACCACACTCCCCAACTAATAATCTTCTTTCTCACACTGCCTCACCACTTGGTGTGGTATATCCAGGACAGAGACAGTAATCCAGAGTCTTCTGTAAGGGCACACTTGGTATGACCCTCCAGGTCACAGGACAAGTCCTGGACCTCACATGGTCAAGTACAAGCCAAGGCCTGTGTGCCCATGCTAGATTAGCATCATGCCAGGGCCAAAATAAAAGTCAGGAAAGCAGTGTGACCTGTAGTCAGGCATTTAGGGAACGGGAACATGTTGCTTATCATGCAGGGGACATCCCCATCCAAACAAATGCCTTAAAAAAGAAAAAAGCCACAGCCTCTATTCTATAATGCACCAGGTTTGTTGAAGTTAAGCGGTTTAATCAAAATGAAACAAAACAACCTGTTTAGTTGTATTAAACATTAAAACATCAACACTTTGCATTTAATTTCACAAGCACATTTATGAGTCATCAATTCTGTGTATCCATTTGGACACAGTACAAGGATTTTTTTGGGTTCACATACTGCTCAACAAATACCACAATGCAATGTTAGATTTTTTATAGTACTTCAGGCCAGGCCTTATCTTTTGACAGCTCATTTGATAATACATTTCATAAAGGTACATGACATAGACATGTCAGTGTTTACAGATAAAAGCATACAGAAGGTTCTAGGAGAAAATACAGCCAGAATCCTTGCTAAGGCCATAATGTGGTCCTGTAAAAGTAAAATATTTTGCGTTACTGTGTGTGGAAAATGGTACTTTAGATAGGAGCAATATTTGGTTTCAGAGCGGCCTATTACAATCTCGGTCGGAAAGCCATCGACCTGAGGTCGGAGGCTTTCCGATCGAGATCGTCGGTTTTAATTCCGACCGCCTAATTACAATTTAGGCGGTCGGGATTGAAACCGCCGGTCATTCCGGCTAGATTCTGATGGGCTCAAGGAGCCCGTCAGTCAGTAGGAGACTGGCCCGTAATGACAATGGACGGTGTTTCCGCCATTCGTATTACGATGCTCAGCTTCCCACAGGCTTTCAATGCTGGGCTTTCCGACATGGAAAGCCTGTCGGAAAGCGAGTTTGGGGGCCCCTAGCAGGGTTCCCTTCTCTTTGCGGCCTCCGGTTTGGGGACGAGGGGGCACCTATGGTGAGGTGCCTGCCACGCAGAGCAGGGATGAAAACAATCTCCCATTTCTCTATGGGAGCTTGTGCTGTGGGCGGTTTACGGCTGCAGCACAAGCTCCCATAGGGAAATGGGAATGCGACCGCACAATGTGTGGTCGCATCGTAATTCTGTGGTTGGGACTGCCAACTGGAGGTCAGTCGGTCCTGATTCCGCCAGTGGTGGCTCCTCCGCTAAGGCGGAGGAGCGTCACCCCACTGCTCCGCAGCAGGAACCATAAAATGATAATAACTCACGTTATTATCATTTTATGTTTCCTTCTGCTGTGGCAGCTTTCTGGGTGGGGCGGGGCTGCTCCGAGGACAGAGGAGCAGGGGAGGAGTGGTTTGCCCACTCCTAAGTGCACATGACTGTTTGGTCAGCCCTCTTCAGCCGCCCAAAACAGTCATGCGCACTTCCCATATTCTCCATGCAGGCTGCATTACACCCTGAATGGAGAACATGCTGAGGCCCCCATTTCCTGGCTGAGCTCTGATTCACGGCGCTCAGACCAATCACAACTCTGCATTGCAGCGCTGTGATTGGCTATCGGGAGCCTGGGAGCCGGCTGCTTCCTGCTGCTTCCTGTATCCTGCTGCAGGACCAGAGCAGGAAAAAGAAGGAGAGGCGGCAGCCGGCTGGCAGTCACAGGTAAGTTTTGTTTTTGTAATTTCTTTTGGCCCCCCCCTTCCCCCGCCTCACCACCAGAGTCCAGTAGCAGCCGCTACTGGTTTCCATGATGATGTCACTGAGGCAACTCCTACCGACATCATAAGTGGCCCCAGAATGTTATTTTGCATGCAGCCAAAATTAGTTTTGCCGCTTGTAGATAGATAACCAGATGAAGTTGTGGATCAATGCATGATACCTTAGCAATGCGGAATTTAATGTTAGCCAAAAGGAGTCTTGGAAAGTTGGCTATGGTTTGCTTTTGAGATGCTATTCATGAAGACCAGATAGCCAACAATCATTTTCGAACAGGTGCAATCTGTTTAATTGAAAGGGAACTTGAAACATGGAATCCCAGTTCTTGTTTATGGTCACTGTTTGCACAGTTACATTTTTTGTCTTTCGCAAACTGCTCGTCAGCAGTGACTGAAATGCGAGAATGAGAATCATCTTAAGAAAATGTGGTCAAAGATGGATTGTCTCATCTTCTCTATGACAATACAATTTGTTGGTGATGAAAAAATAAAAATCCATTGCATCATCATTTCTGTGAGCACGGGCAAGTACAACTTGTCAGAATACAATCCCATTAACCAAATGGTTTCAAATTGTCGATCTCTGAAGCATTATTATGCATTTTGAAATAAATCACACACCATAAAAAAAAAAATAAGAAGAGGATTAAAAAATATATAAACCCGACACACAAATAGATGTGTGATGACAGTAATTTCAAAAACAGCGAGATCAGCGTTTCATAAAGCTCGTTCAAATCACTACAGTACTAAGAGAAGCGAAAAGTCAAGCTCTCCCAGGCTTTACCGACCTGTATCTCATTGGATAGGCCGTCAATCAATCATCATACTATTCATTTGTGATTTTAGAAGAGACACAATAAACTGAATTTGATTTGATTTGACAGTGGTTCTTAGAATGCACATCAAAGGCCCTAGGGGCAGTTGGCGCTAAATTCATCCTCACCATGTGCTGTTTTGACCACGTAAAGCTAAAAGTCCAAGGCACAGCCAACGTTTCTATTAGCAATTACAGTTAATGTATTCTATAATCTTTGTGGAAAGGTTCCCTTGCACTCTTCCGCCATGATGAAACCTGACTCGCCGATGGCCACTTAGACCAGAACACAATTGCATGATTGACAGAAGCATATTTATATATATTTGTGCTGCAGTGAAACATGTATATTTAGCCAAAATATATACATCTGCTAAACAAAAGATACATTTTTTTTATTGCTATATGACACTAAGCGGAAACATTTGGTCTATCAAATGTTGGTATTAAAGGCGCTTTGGCGCCCTAAAGCAAGCAGAGAGGAACAGTAGATGTAATTCCTGGAAGCACTGTTGTCATGGTAATAATGAACTAAAGCACATCTGAATGCACCTTCCTGGAAATTAGGCTTTTATTTTTACTTCCAGTGGTAAAATTGCAAGAAATAAGTGACCATTGTGCAAAACATGAGTGTCTTTGCTGATGCCAAATTTCTGTAAAGCAATGGATTGATTTAAGCATGTCTGGATTTGCTTTTATAGTAATCAATCAATATTGAAGCTGCTTTTAGCAGTCCTGGAAACGTGGCATTGTATTGATGGGTAGTATGTGTTTTTATTGAGATTAAGCAACTACGCCGAAGACTTGCAATTTGAAGGAAATTACGTAATCAATAACCTGTATTTTTACGAAATCGACAGAATACACTTTCTTCCATTTATTTCTGCGTGACTTTGAGCATGGAAGACATCACCGTCTGAAGAATATTGACAGATAGGTTCCTTCGATGGTTTTATAAATCCCAGACATTTCTACAGAAAACCCCCACATATTTCATCAGTTACAACCTGGCTCATTACTACAATGCTGTTCAGTTATGAAGAGCTTTCCAGTGTTAGTTCGCAACAGACTGCCACTCTTGTTTAGTACTCAACAAATATGTCAAACTGCCTATTAAACGCTTAATATTCAGACAGAGCAAGATAGTTTAGCGAGTTAAACGCTCGTCTCTGACATCTGCAGTGTTTTGCAAATCCAGAGTATTAATTCTGGAAAGGACAAACGAGCCATCCATCCTCCCAGTGCCGGCTCAAGCAGGAATTGAGTGTTTTACAGAGAGACTAGTTCGAGACTCAATGATGTAACCTTTTGTTATGCCATGGATTGGGGCAGAGGAGGGGACAGATGCATCCAGAGGACTGGTGAATGGCTTGCGCCGGTTTTGCGTCACAAATTGTGATGCAACAGTGGCGCAAGCCATAAGTCATAATTACAAAACGATGCAGTTCCAAAAATGCGTTGTTTTGTAAGTGTTGCATGTGGTAAAAGCTGCTCCAAAAACAGCTGAGTCACAAAAGATTTATTATATGAAATGAAGTTGTTCCCTGGCTAAATCAGACGCAACTGTAACGCAGTGGTATTTATGGCTGTAGCACTGCATTACGCATTTGCTAGAAGTGCAACGCAAAGCCTGCAATGCACCAGAATTGCTGGTCATCGGCAAACCAGGCATAGGAAATGATGTTGTGGCTGTGGTATTAAAACCAAAACACTTTGGCAAGCTCAACTACGCCATGGAGGTCATCATTGTGCAACTAGGAGTAGTGAGGAGACCGCCACCACCACCACCATATAGGCAGCGAAGGAGGAAGGAATGTATATTCCGCCAATACATATCCCTCATTGACCTCAGGGAGGAAGAGGTCATACAGTTTTACAGGTTGAAGAGGGAGTCCATCATGGACTTGCTGCAATAGACTGGACCACATTTTCGGAAGCAGCAACAAGGACCCATACCATTCCTGCACATGTCAAATTGATGACTATTTTACACATCTTGGCCTGTGGATCATTCCAATCTACAGCTGCAAGATTGCCAGATATATCACAGGGAGCAATATCTGCTTTTCTCCCATCTGTCTTGGATGCCATAATCCAACTGACCCCACAATACCTACACTTCCCCAAACTAATGAACAGCAATAGGAGAACAAGCAAGGGTTCTAAAATATTGCAGGATTCTCCCATGTGCTTGGTGTCATATATTGCACACATGTGCAATTTGTTTCCCCTGTAAACACTGGACACCGCTACAGGAACCACAAACATCAGTAGTCATCAATCAAGAAATGGCCAGCGACATCATTGATGACATCTCAAATGACATCACTGATTACATCATCCAGTGACTGTGAGTGTTTTCTAAAAATTTCTGAGTGTTAAAGATATATAGTAAGATACTACAAATGTTAAATTAGAAAACTGTGGGGCATATTAGCAAGACCGGCGATAAAATTATCGCCGTTTTAGCGGCAGGAAACTGCCGCTAAAATGGCGATAATGGGCTTGCTAATATGCGTTATAGAATTCCAATAGAAGCCCAGGTTAGATGTCCTCCACATCTAACCTGGGCTTCTATTGGAATTCTATAACGCATATTAGCAAGCCCATTATCGCCGTTTTAGCGGCAGTTTCCTGCCGCTAAAACGGCGATAATTTTACCGCTGGTCTTGCTAATATGCTCCTTTGTGTACTACTAATGAGTGATACTATTTGTAACACGTTATATGAGTGGCTGTGTGACTGTGATCCAGCGGTGTACTAATAACAGATACTCCACTACCAAATACTCACCTGGGCCCATATAACTTCTTCCACTAATACCAAGTAGGCCGCTGGAGCTTGTAGTTTATAGATTTCATAATTTTCAAGATTTAGTTATCTCTTTTTCCTAACTAAAACCTTTCACTGATCAATTAGTTCTTTCCTCTGGTCAATGGACCATTAGTTGAACTAGTTGATGGTGATGAATTAACTTAACTTATTAAACATTCTTTAATAAAATATTCACAGACTCGGGAACTTTTAAAATCTTTATCTAAATTAATTGAATGTGAACCATCTCAAAGTTTCAGTACAAACACCCTCATTCGCAAGAGTGTCAACTCAATCGATAATCAATAAGCAATAATATTTCAGACTCACACAATAACTATGCTCAGAAAGGAGAGGCTAAGAGAGAAGAACATCTATCAATACAATGAATTTATATTTACCAAGAATGGTATGAAGACCAACCCCCTGGCCAAAGGGCTGGTAAGGGTCCCCCAGGATAGATCAGGAGACAAAGACTTCAGGACAGGAAATCAGGACAGGATACTTCACCTCTCTAAATACCGACAACTGCTTCGCACCCCTCTCTGACACTCTCTTCCTCCTCGTGATTCTTCCGCGATCTTCTTTCTAACCCAATTAAGTTAAGATGGAGGTCTCTGCATTCAGTTTCTTCATCAGCGCCTCACAGCATCAGTACCACCCCCAGCACCAACAGAATCCCGAGCTCTGCTTCTGTGATTGTGTCAGCGACTTCTGCTGCTTCTGCTCCCGTGTCTGCTAGCTAACTAACTAAAACTACCTTAGTTATACCTTTCAATATTCATGTACCACCCATTAATGTTTCAATTTCATAAAATACTAACTGATTGGTCAGGCGAGGGGTGGATGATCCTCACACCATGCTTACATTTCACTTATTTCATTGAACCATTGTTTTCAAACCCATCCCCTTAAACTTTATTAAATCATTTCCTTTCCCATACATCTCCAAACTTTATTAATACAAAATGTTTCAATTTCATGAATAAAGCTTCTTCATATGAACTCTTCACCCTCATGTTCCCAGGGCACATCTCCTCTGGCCTTGGACGAGTGACAAATCCTTACTCATCCTTCCTTATTTTTTCTCTTGTGCGCATGTGCGAGGTCAAGTCAGTCAGCTCAATTCAGACAAGTGTGGAAGGCCCAAATGCGCACTAATAATAAAGTCAAAAGAAGAAATGTTATTCTCAAAAATAAATGGTTTCACTGTATACCACCAACCTCTACTCTAACCCGTTTAATTATTATTACCCTTTTCTGCATTTGCGTTAGTATAAAACTTATTTTCTATTCAGCCAAGCAGGTGCCATGCATGTGAACTGTCAAGCTGCCATTTTAATGCCTTTTTCGCATGCGCAAGATTTTCCCTCCAAGCGTTGAGACGTCATACTACGTAGATGCAGTAGACGCATGCGCAGTAAAGATCCCATGTTAGAGTGCGATTTAGTCCTTCGTTCATTTTGTTATAGTTAGTAAACACATACGCAAGCTTCATTGTCCCACGTGTCTTTCTAAAATGCGAATTATTTATTACAAACACATAGTCAGTAATTCGTTAATGAGTTAAAACGAAAGGATTGCTTCCGAGCAAGTCTCATTTACGAGTCCTTGCTCCATCAATCCCCTATCTGATGGCATTTTAAGCCATCACAAAATTACCCATCCCATCCCAGATACCAACTTTAGCACATCTCAGTTCTTTATTTCTCCTCTCAATTTACCATCAATCAACTCGTTTCCTTCTAAATCCTACATTTTCTTATATAATTTGCCTTTCATTTCTTCCAACTGTATTTCATCATATTTTCTTTTTCGTTTCTTTCCCTTTCCTTCTCTTTCAAAATGTATTTTTCCTTTCCTTCCTTTTCTACAACACTTATATATAATCATTATTATCATTACTACGGTTATTATCATAACTAATGGTATTATTATTTGGCCTAGAAAACTTTTTCCAAAATCAGTAACCCATTTCCCTATTGATGTTATACCCTTTGTTAGTCTTCCCCACACACTGTCAACCTCCAGTTGGGTCAAGTCTTTATGCATTCTTGTAATGTTTTCAATATATCCTTTAATTTCTCTGCTCTTGTCTGGAATGTAAGTGCAGCAATGTTGAATTTTCAACATGCCACAAACTCCACCTTCTTTTGCTAACAATACATCAAGAGCAAGATGGTTCTGTAAAACCATAGACCTGATTGCAACCATCTCTGTGTTAATCATTAAGAATCCTCCTGCAGTGTCTGTAGAAAGACGATCAACTATGGTTGATAACTTACAAATTTTCTGTGAATTAAGAATGAGTCCAACTGAGGGTATCAATGCACTAAAAATATCTCCTACAATTTCAGAAAAACTAGCTCTTCTTCTACGTGTAAGTCCATTAGAATTTCCTTTGGTTCCACTGATTCTGTCCACATGATACATTTTTGGAAAAACTATTCCAAAGAAACAGCTTCCGTACCATTTTGCAGGTAATCTATAATATGCATTGTTCCCGCAAACATAATAAACTCCTGGAAATACAGGATCAGTTCCCCCTTTTAGTCCCCACCCTCCTAAAATTAGGAAGTTGTGTTCACATTCACTGGAACCAATGCAATTATCGTTATAATCTGTCTTTAATCTATGGAGGCAGAATTTTCCCCTTTTCACAAAATCCAGGGACATCGCAGCATGAGCCTTTCCATTTGCATAGATTCCCTCATTCCCAGCCCATGGAGGTAGATGGGTTTTCTGTTCAGTCGCTTTCTTCATTAAATCCTGTCTCCTTTCTTCTACTAAATCCCCAAAATCTTTTTCTTCTTTTCTCAATGTACATGTTAGATTATCTTTATGTACCTGAACTAAATCTATTGAACTCATTGTTAAGAAAAATTCACCCATAAACTGTGCACTTTTACTATTAACTACTGGATTCATATTCTTTCTAATAGGTAATTCTGGAAATACTATATCTATGTCTGAATAAAAATATTGAAGTCTCCCTGTAGCATAGAATAAACTTGATAAAATACTACATGACACACCATATGTTAAAGGTATATGGTGATACGTTACCCCTTCTGATACTGATGTGGGTAACTTCATACACACATAACAATTACTAATCTCCATAGTATTAACATACTGAAATAACAATTTAATAAACACATTTGAAGACGTATTATAGTCTGATTCATTATGATAGTTTGCTTCATCTTCTACCCTATTTCTATTTTAGTTCCTTTTATTCTATCTATCTTCTCATTAGTATCTGTATTATTCTTGTCACTTGTTTTCATTAACAAAGGTACTCCTACTGTTAGGAATAACCATACTAATACTAGTAATAAAATACTACAAAAACAAAATCTAAAAAAACATTTTTTTTTCAATCCTCGTTCTGGTCTTTAGGTAACTTCAATTTCTGCCACTTTGCTCTGAGAAAATTTCTTTTCTCTTATCCTTACTATGTCAATTTAACTCTCTTTTTTTCTTTGTTTTTCTTTTGTTCTTAAGGAGGCCTCAATTTGCTTTCATCAATCTGTGCAACATGAACTTCTTCTGTTTCATCACTTAGATCTAGGGATTCAAATTCTTCGAGTATGACATAGGTCCATTCAGGGTCCTTGTACCTTCTATTTAAATTTCTCAATCTTGGACTTCTTCGAGTTATTTTCGATAAGGTTTGTTTAGATTGTGTTTGACTTGTGACTTCATTCACTTGTTCTGGTCTCTTGTCTGATTTTCTCAAATGATATCTTATTTTCTTTATTCCAGTTGGCCAATTGTCTCCCTTTCTGATTCTTTTGATCTGTACTGCACTTTCACCTTCTTTATCTCCTTTTAAAGTTCTTTTAGTTTCACTTAATCTAGGCACAATCTGTTCTCGTTCTCTGTTTTCTGTGCTTGAACCTTCTTTTGCCTCCACCTGCTCAGGTCTTATCGTATTTTGTTCTTCTTTTTCCTGAGCTTGTTCTTCTAATTCTATCTGACCCTGTTCAGGTCTTACTTCAAACTGTTCTTTTTCTGCCTGAACTTGTTCTTCTAACTCTATCTGATCCTGTTCAGGTCTTATTTCAAACTTTTCTTCTTCTGCCTGAACGTGTTCTTCTAATATTCCCTCCTCAGGTTCCTGAAAGTCTTTTTCTATTTCCACCTGAGTGTGTTCTTCTTTCCCTGTCTCTTCCTGACTACTTTCCTGTCTTTTCAGTTCTGTTCTTCTTCTTGTTTCAATAGCATCATCAATTACTTCAATCACTGGTATCCACTCTTCCTGACTTGTACTTGGCTATTCGTCATATGGTTGTCTTTCAGAATCTATTACTCTAGATTCTTCAATTTCACAGCTTACAACTCCTGACGCTTCAGCCTGTTCAGTCAGTGGTTGCTCTTGTTGTTCTGATGGGCTCAGAACTCTTCTGGTATGACTGGCATGAATCCAATTGGGCAAACTTGCACACTTCACTGCTGTGGTAGTGACTAGTATGACTTGACGCGGTTTATCCCACCTTGGTGCTAGGCACGACTTTCGTGCGTGTTTCTTCACTAGCACCCAATCTCCAGGATTCAGATCATGTGCTTGGTCTGGCTGTCTTTCAACTGCGTCTTCTCCAACCTGGTGAGAGACAGAACGCACCATTTCAGCCAATTCTTTGCAATAGTCCAATACCAGATCATCAGTTATATTCATTAATTTATTTCCAGGAATAAATGCTTGTCTCATTGCTCTTCCCATGAGAACTTCATGTGGGCTCATTCCTGTTTTTCTGTCTGGAATACTTCTGAGACCCATCAATACAAGAGGTAATGCATCTGGCCATTTCAGCATTGTGGATGCACACACCTTCCCTAATCTTGAATTGATTGTGCCATTTAGCTGTTCAACTATTCCAGAAGCCTCTGGACGATAAGCACAGTGCAGTTTTTGTTCTATGTTAAATGCAGCACAGATTAATCGAATTATTTCAGTATTAAAATGAGGGCCTCTATCTGATTCCAAAGTGACTGGAAAACCAAAACGTGGAACCAACTCCCTCAACAACAATTTTGCAACTGTAAGACTGTCATTTCTTCAAGTGGGATGGGTTTCCACCCATCTTGAGAAGAGGCATACTATGACAAGTATATATTTCAGTTCATTGCATGGGGGCAACTCAATAAAATCCATCTGTAATCTGGTGAAGGGTCCTTCTGCCTTTCCAATCTTTCCCCAGCTAACTACTGTCTTCCTACCTGGATTTTGCTGCTGACAGGTTAGGCATCTTTGGCAAAGGCTATCTGCGACTACCCTGAATTTCGGATTGTACCAACTCTGTCTGAATAGCCTGATCATTGAGTCTCTCCCTATGTGTTTTGCTCCATGATACACTCTTGCCATTTTTGAAAGCAAACAATCTGGCATGACTGGTCTTCCATCTAGATACACCCATACCTCATCGTGTGGTCTCTTTGTACAAGCTGCCTTTATCCAAATTTCCTTTTCCTTTTCCTCAACTTCTTCCTGCAATTGTCTAATCTCATCCCATGTTTCTGGTACTGAGAAAAATATAAGTTGGCATCTGGTTTCACCAGTTTCAATTTTTCTGTTTATTGCCATTGAATTTTTTGCACAGTATTGAGCCACTTGATCATTATATCTATTGCCAGCAGCCACATAGTCATTTCCTGACTGATGTGCAGTGCATTTTACAACTGCTATCTCTTTTGGCAATTGTAATGCTTCCAGCAAATCCTTCACATTTTTGCTGTTTCTAATAGGAGATCCTGAAGAAGTTAGAAATCCCCTCTGCATCCAGAGCTGGCCAAAATCGTGCACAACCCCGAACCCATATTGACTGTCCGTAAATATGGTTACTCTCCAATTTTTCCCCTTTTTGCATGCCATGGTTAGGGCTACCAATTCGGCTACTTGTGCAGATTTGACTCCCGGTAAACAGGATGCTTCAATTACCCCCGATATCTTACAAAAAGCATATGCAGCACTTAATCCTCCTTCTTGTGTCCTGAGGCAAGACCCATCTATGAATAACTCATGATCAGCCTCTTTCAAAGGTGTCTCCTTTATGTCCGGACGGGGCTTAGTACATAATTCAGTTACGTCCAAACAATCATGATCACTCTCATCTCTCACTTCTTCATTGCATGGGTCTGGCAGTAGGGTAGCTGGGTTCATGATCGTACACCTTATCACTGTTACGTTCTCAGCTCCCAAAATCACTCTTTCATACTTAGTCAATCGACTAGGGGTGAGATGTTGTGTTCTTGTTCTTGTCAAAAGAATCTCAACTGAGTGTGGAACATAAACCTTTACCGGATGTCCCATCACTATCGACTCACTTTGCTCCAGACTCATACAAGTAGCAGCTACTTCTTTTAAGCAGCCAGGTAATGCTGAAGCCACTGGATCCAATGTAGCTGAAAAATATGCCACTGGACGTAGACTCAATCCATGTCTCTGTGTTAAGACTGAAAGTGCACAATTTTCTCTCTCACAACAAAACAATGCAAAGTCTTTTGAATAATCAGGCATGCCCAAGGCAGGAGCCTCACACAAACAATTTCGCAATTTCACAAATGCCTCTATGCAGTCATCATTCCAATCAATCAGATCTTTTGCTCTTTTCCGGGTCATTTGTATTAATGGTTTCGCTAACATAGAAAAACCATTAATCCATTGCCTACAGTACCCAACCACTCCCAGAAACATTCTCATTTCTCTCTGAGTCTGTGGCAATTGCATTTCTTTGATTATTTTTATTCTTTCCGGTGTCAGTTTTCTAACTCCTCTTTCTATTTTATGCCCTAAATATCTAACTTCTTGTCGAAAGAACTGTAATTTTTCTGGAGACACCTTGTGTCCTCCTTCAGCCAAATGGTTCAGTAATGCAATTGTATCTGTGACACAATCTTCTCGTGTTTTTGATGCCACCAGTAGGTCATCAATATACTGGACCAGAACAGATTTTCCAGGCATAATTAATGATTCTAGACACTTTTTCAAAATCTGATTAAAAATTGAGGGACTCTCTGTGTACCCTTGAGGAACTCGACACCATGCGTAAATACGATCCTCAAACTTAAACGTAAAAAGATACTGGCTGTCTGGGTGCAAAGGAATAGAAAAGAATGCTTGGCATAAATCAATTACTGAAAACCAGCCTGCATTCCAAGGTATCTGATAAAGGATCACTGCTGGATTTGGCACTATTGGACAACAGGGAACTACAATTTTATTTATTTTTCGTAAATCCTGCACTATTCTATACTTTCCACTGGGCTTCTTTAGTCCCATTATTGGCGAATTACAAGGACTACCCATCACTTCTTTTAAAATACCTTGTTTAACCATTCGTTCAATTTCTGGAATAACTCCTGCTTTTACTTCTGGACTCATCTTGTACTGTCGGGTATTTGGATACACTGCACCTTCTTTCACTGTCACTTTAACTGGGTCTATATTTGTCATTCACCCAATGTCTTTTCCTGTAAAATCCCACACTTCTGGATTAACTGTGGCTCTCAACTCTTCTTGTAATTCATTTTCAGTCATTAGTGAAAACATTTCATCTACTTCCGTTCCCTGTTTGGCTAACATCATCTTATATACAACATCTTCATCAGGGGTTTGGAAAGCGACACCATCTGGTGTACAATAGATTGTGCAGTTCATCTTGCACAATAGATCGCTTCCCAACAGATTTACAGGACTGGAATCGCAAACTACGAACCAATGCATTTCTTTAAAGCTTCCAATGTGCACCTCCATTGGTTTTGTGATTGGGGTTCTAATCTGTTGGTTAGACACGCCTACAACTTGGATTGATTCTCCCGAGAGGGGTAGGTTTGGGATGTCTGCTGTTCTCACAGTAGACCTGGTAGCACCAGTATCCAATAGGAAAGTAATGTCTTTACCTTCTACTTTCCCATCAACAAAAGGACCTGACTGATCTACCAACAAGGATGCGCCAAGCACGCACTCCTCTTCCTCCCCCGTCAGGCACCGTCATTGTGCGAAATCCAAATTTTCCTCATCATTCTGCAACAAATATTGTGTAATTGTTCTATTATTCTTACCACTTTCTCCTTGAAATCCGGTGTTCGCACTGAAACTTTGATGATCACAAAATTTGGCATAGGAGCTGGTGGCACCTGATATTGTGGAGTAACTACCTGCTGCTGTTGATTCATAAGTACTTCATTCTGCATCTGTGGGATTACATTTTGATTTGGCCCATTATTACTCTTATTATTCTGAGTACTCTTACACTCGTTCTTCCAATGTCCAAGCTTTCCGCACGCATGACAAAGAAACTTCTTTTTCGCTTCTTCTCTGTCCATTCATCCCCTATATTTATTACCATTCGCTCCTTGATCATTCTGACTCTTCTCTTTCGCTTGATTATTATTTTGGGCATTTGTTTTCTCCTCTTGTTGTTCTGCCAATTTTACTTGTGCCCACATCATTTTCTCCTTTAGGTTTCTACGCCTGGCCTCAATGTCATCTCCGCAATATTTCGCGTACTTTAAAATCTCATCCACTGTCTTGTTTTGCCAACACAACATGTGCTGCTGTATCATCTGACTAATCTCTGGTTTCAAACCGTATACAAACCGGTACACAAAATGTCCCATATCCTTATCACTGATATTCTCAAATCCACTATACTGCTTAAACACCTGTAATAACCTCTCATAATATGCATGTACAGATTCATTTGGTTCTTGAGTTGTTCTATCTATTTTTACCCAGTCTGATTCTTTAGGAGGAATTTTCCCTTTCAAATATGTAATCACTTGGTGATACTTTTTCATCACCTCCTCCGAGGGTGCTCCTGTCTTCGAGTCTCTAGCATATTCCTCATTTGGCCAGTCAATTGTAATTTTACATTCCGTCCATAAATCAGCAGGTACCACTATATCAAATAGACCATCCAAATCTTTCAATAAAACCTTTGAAACTTTCACAAATCTCTCTACCTGTTTATACTATTCAACTGGTTTTTCTCTCAGCTTTGGAAAATCATTTGTAAATCACAAAATATCTTGTCTACTCCAAGGAACATGAACATATCCACCTCCGGGAACCTCTCTCATTGGACACAATTTTTCCATTTTTCTTGTTTCTCTTACTGGAAATGCAGTTGCTGCTTCTCTCGCTTGTACTTGCTCTTTCTTCCTTATCCATCTAATTCTCCATTTATCAATGTCTCCCCATTTTCGCAAAATGCTCATTAATTCCTTTATCTGTAGTCTCTTTCCAGAAGCATTTACACTTTCTAAATCTTTATCAGTAAAGTCCACTCGATATGGTTTCTGTAACAACTTTGATTTCCCTATGTCTATTCCAATCTCTGAAGCAACTTCAGTCAATCTCTCATGAAATACCCTTGCTCTCCGGGTTATGCTCTTACATAAAAATAATAATTCTTCTTCATTGTAAGCATTCAATCTTTCTGTGCCCACGCTTCCTGCTATCATTTCTTCTAATTCCACTTTCAATCTGCTGATGTCTAAAATCTTTGGTGGTAGATTTCGATTATCTATTTCCTGTGCCCATCTCTTATTTCTTCAGGGGTAACTACTGTTGCACCTTCAGTTCTTATAGGTACTAAAAATCTCTTTTCTCTCAAATTCATAGGTGTATTTCTCTTTGGAGTTTCAGTTGAAGATTCTACATTTGGGAGATCCATTAATGAAATAACCGACTCACTTTCACTAACCTGATCATCTGTAATTATTATTTCTTTCCTAGAACTATTTAATGGAATTGTCACAGGTTGTGGTTTCTGGCAAATCTTTTTATCTCCATACAATGGGATTACTGGACCAATGGTCACTGGCACTGTCAAAGCTTCAGTATTCAAATTTAATTGACTTATCTTCTGAACTAGTTCTTCTCTAGTTTTGTTTAAAACATCTCTTTCATTATCCTGCAACACTCTGTTATATGACATATCATGTAAAATCTGTGGGGTCAATGGCATTCCCATTACTGGTGCACTTGGGGTAACTTTACTAGTTGCTTCTTGATACGGCGGTGGATTTTTAATCAAAATATCTTCTAACAACTCGTCATCTGATTCACCATATCTTGCTGTATTCATGTGTTTCGTTTTCTCCTTACACTTTCCTCCCGACTGTTCCTCAGCCATTAACACTGGATATAAACCTTCTGATACCATAGCTCTCCTCCATTGTTTCATCTGCCCTTTGCGTGACTCATGCAAGTGTCTTGGAAAGAATCCTCTATATCTCCCACCTTGGCATTTCTCTCGTTCATATGACTCAGTCTCCCATTCTTCCAAAGCCTCATATTGAGTTAACCTAGGTCTAGGTTATAAATCATTCATTTTCAATTTCAAATTCTGAAGAATCCTCCCATTAGACGTACCATTTTTAGGAAAAGCTAGCACTCCATCATCCTTCGTATATTCTATCCAGTTTTCCAACCACACGCAAGTATGATATCCTCTTTCCATCATCATGAAAGATGCTGGTGTTTTCGGTGGCGGAATAGGAATTCCCTCTCTGGTCAACACAGGCTTATCTTTTATAAAGAAATTCTTAATTTTCTTTATAAATTACATCTTTCTTTTCTCTCCATACATCCGTGAGGAATGATGTATAAAATTGTATTCTGCAAACCCTTGAAATCTTCTACATTTACGATTTGCACTAATAGTCAAATCAAAATCCTGCATACAATCTCTCTCTCCACCAATCCTAACGCGGCTTTTAACTAGCTATCCAATTAAAATCAGGCTCACGTTCGTGATCTGACCAATGCCAGCGCGGCCTTTGTCTGACGTCAGTTCTGCTCCTTTCTACTGACCCCTCCTTTACAAGGCTGCTCCTGACACACACCCGCTGTTTCTACCAATACCAGCGCGGCTCACTGTGACGTCAGCACAACTCCAGCAACTGACCCCCCCTTTACAAGGTAATACGAAAACTTATTTCTCATTATTTTTCTTTAAAATTCTTTGTTATTAACGACATAAAAACATTCGCTACTCTGTCTGTTCCACTAAATCAAAGGATAGTTTATTTCTTTCCACTGCGAGTAAAACCTTCCGCTTACTCTTCATATACTGCGAGTAAAACCCTTCCGCTTACCCTTCATTCAAGCTCCAGAGAACCTGCTACTCCTCCGGTGTCACCCGTTTTAGGAAATTTGAGACCAAAGTTTCACCAGCAAACTCCTTTTGCTGTCAATCTAGCTTGGAAGAACTAGAAGCTACTCCTTCAGGGTTACCCTTTCTAGGTGATATAACGCCTAAAGTTTCACTAGCAAACTTTTTGCTATCAATCACTCTCACTTTTACGCAGAAAATAGTCCCTACTTTAACACTGCCAGCCCTACCTAGCTTCTCAGTGTTATTCCAACAGACGAGTAACCTCACTGCAGTGTGGTTTCTATCGCCACCCGCTATTCATTCCATGGGAATTTTCCAGACAACATAAAACAGAAAAAGCTAACTCCTTTGTTAAAACATAAATTAATAATCAATAATCTATACTTATCACCAAACTAGTCAATAATAACCATAGCTCTGCTACCAGAAAACTGATCCAGCGTGGTACTAATAACAGATACTCCACTACCATATACTCACCTGGGCCCATATAACTTCTTCAACTAATACCAAGTAGGCCGCTGGAGCTTGTAGTTTATAGATTTCATAATTTTCAGGATTTAGTTATCTCTTTTTCCTAACTAAAACCTTTCACTGATCAATTAGTTCTTTCCTCTGGTCAATGGACCATTAGTTGAACTAGTTGATGGTGATGAATTAACTTAACTTATTAAACATTCTTTAATAAAATAATCACAGACGCGGGAAGTTTTAAAATCTTTATCTAAATTAATTGAATGTGAACCATCTCAAAGTTTCAGTACAAAAACCCTCATTCGCAAGAGTGTCAACTCAATCGATAATCAATAAGCAATAATATTTCAGACTCACACAATAACTATGCTCAGAAAGGAGAGGCCAGAGAGAGAAGAACATCTATCAATACAATGAATTTATATTTACCAAGAATGGTGTGAAGACCAACCCCCTGGCCAAAGGGCTGGTAAGGGTCCCCCAGGATAGATCAGGAGACAAAGACTTCAGGACAGGAAATCAGGACAGGATACTTCACCTCTCTAAATATCGACGACTGCGTCGCACCCCTCTCTGACACTCTCTTCCTCCTCGTGATTCTTCCGCGATCTTCTTTCTAACCCAATTAAGTTAAGATGGAGGTCTCTGCATTCAGTTTCTTCATCAGCGCCTCACAGCATCAGCACCACCCCCAGCATCAACAGCATCCCGAGCTCTGCTTCTGTGATTGTGTCAGCGACTTTTGCTGCTTCTGCTCCCGTGTCTGCTAGCTAACTAAAACTACCTTAGTTATACCTTTCAATATTCATGTACCACCCATTAATGTTTCAATTTCATAAAATACTAACTCTGATTGGTCAGGCGAGGGGGAATGATCATCACACCATGCTTACATTTCACTTATTTCATTGAACCATTGTTTTCAAACCCATCCCCTAAAACTTTATTAAATCATTTCCTTTCCCATACATCTCCAAACTTTATTAATACAAAATGTTTCAATTTCATGAATAAAGCTTCTTCATATGAACTCTTCACCCTCATGTTCGGGCACATCTCCTCTGGCCTTGGACGCGTGACAAATCCTTACTCATCCTTCCTTATTCTTTCTCTTGTGCGCATGTGCGAGGTCAAGCTAGTCAGCTCAATTCAGACAAGTGTGGAAGGCCCAAATGCGCACTAATAATAAAGTCAAAAGAAGAAATGTTATTCTCAAAAATAAATGGTTTCACTGTATACCACCATCCTCTACTCTAACCCATTTTAATTATTATTACCCTTTTCTGCATTTGCGTTAGTATAAAACTTATTTTCTATTCAGCCAAGCAGGTGCCATGCATGTGAACTTTCAAGCTGCCATTTTAATGCCTTTTGCGCATGCGCAAGATTTTCCCTTCAAGGGTTGAGACGTCATACTACGTAGATGCAGCAGACGCATGTGCAGTAAAGATCCCTTGTTAGAGTGCGTTTTAGTCCTTTGTTCATTTTGTTATAGTTAGTAAACACATACGCAAGCTTCATTGTCCCGCGTGTCTTTCTAAAATGCGAATTATTAATTACAAACACATAGTCAGTAATTTGTTAATGAGTTAAAACGAAAGGATTGCTTCCGAGCAAGTCTCATTTACGAGTCCTTGCTCCATCAATTGTGTATCCATGTGTGAGTAGGTGTCTGAGTGGCTCTGTGGATGCTTGAGTGGTTGTATGGGTGAGTGAGTGGCTGTGTATTGCTGTGTGAGTGGTGTGTAAGTGGCTGTATGGATGAGTGAGTGACTGTGTGTGGCTGTGTGGGTAAGTGAGTGGATGTGTCAGTGGTGTATGGGTGAGTGAGTGGATATGTCAGAGGCTATATAGCTGAGTGATAGAGTGTGTTAGTGGCTGCATGGGTGAGTGAGTGGGTGTGCAAGTGAATGTATGTGTGAGTGAGTAAATGTGAGATTGGTTGTATGGGTGAGTGTGTGCTTGTGTCAGTGACTGTATCGGTGAGTGAGTACATGTTAGTATATGTATGAGTAAGTGAGTGAGTTTGTGAGTAACTGTATGGGTGAGTGAGTGACTGTGTGAGTGACTCTATGGGTGAGTGTGTAGGTGTGTGAGTAGCTGTACAGGTGATTGACTCAGTGTGAGAGTGGCTGTATGAGTGGGTGTCAAAGTGTATGTATGTCTGTATGACTGGATGTGTGAGTGGCTGTATAGGTGATTGGGTGGGTGCATGAGTGGCTGTATGGATGAGTTAGTGATTGTGTGATTAGCTGTATGGGTGAATGGATGTATGAGTGACTCTATGGATCAGTGAGTGGGTATATGAGTGCTTGCATGGGCCTGTGAATGGGTATATGAGTGGTTGTATGGGAGTGGGTATATGAGACATTGTATGGGGGTATGAGTGGGTGTTTGAGGGGCTCTGTGGAAGATGTCACCAGTGGTGTCATCAGTGATGTCACTGACCATGTCATGGGTGAGGTAATAAGTGAGATCATAAGCAGTGAATTGTGGGGGCGTAACTTATAGTTAGCTCAAGTAACTAAATCTGCTGATTTTTTTTTATTTCTACAAGTGAAATCTGAGCCTAACTATAATGACCCTGTAACCTTTGTTTTTGTCAGTGAATTTCTATGGTTTTTTAAATTCTATTTCCTAACTATAACGTCCCTCTAACTTCTGTTTTTTTCAGTAAATTTCTAAGGTTTTTTTAATTGTATTTCCTAACTACAACGTCCTTGTAACTTTTGTTTTGTTCAGTGAATTTCTATGTTATTTTTAATTTATATTCCTATTTATAACCTCTAAATTTTGGGAATGGGTGTGTGAGTGACTGTGTAGGTCAATGAGTGGGAGTATGAGTGGCTGTATGGGTCTGTGAGTGGCTGTATGGGTCTGTGGAGGATGTGTGGGTGGCTGTATAGGTCTGTGAGTGGGTGTATGAGTGCCTGTGTGGGTTGGTGAGTGGGTGTGTGCGTGCCTGTGTCTATAAGTCATGCTATGTGTCTGTGAATGGGTGTGTGAGTGGCTGTGTGGATTTGTGAGTGGTGTGTGAGTGGTGCTATGGGTCTGTGAGTGAGTGTGTGAGTGCCTGTGTGGGTCTGTGAGTGGGTATACAAGTGTCTGTGTGGGTCTGTGAGTTGATGTGTGAGTACCTGTGTGGGTCTGTGAGTGGGTGTGTCAGATTCTGTGTGAGTCTGTGAGTGGGTGAGTGAGAGTGTTAGTGGGTCAGTCAGTGGGTGCGTGAGTGTCTGAGTGAGTCTGTGAGTGGGTTTGTGTGTATCTTTGTAGGTCAGTGATTGGGTGTGTGAGTTAGTCTGTGAATGGGTCTGTGAATGGATGTGTGAGTGTCTGACTCGGTCTGTGAGTGGGTACATAAGTGTCTGAGTGGGTCTGTGAGTGGGTGTGAGAGACTCTGAGTGGGTCTGTGAGTCAATGCATGAGTCTCTGAGTAGGTTTGTGAGAGAGTATGAGTGGTTCCGTAAGTGGGTGCAAGAGTATCTGAGTGGGTCTATGAGTCGCTGTACGTGTCTGAGTAGGTCTGTGAGCAGGTGACTGAGTCTCTGACTAGGTCTGTGAGTGGCTGTGAGAGTGTCTGAGTTGTTCTGTGAGCGGGTGCATGAGTGCCTGATTGGGTTCCTGAGGGGTTGTGAGATTGCCTGAGTAGGTCTATGAGTGTGTGTGAGAGTGTCTGAGTAGGTCTGTGAGTGGGTGTGTGAGTGGGTTTGTGAGTGGGTGTGGGAGTGTGTGAGTGGGTCTGTGAGTGGGTGTGTCAGTGTCTGAGTCTGAGTCCACAGTTTTGCATAAAATATCTACTCAAGTGGAGTACTTTCTTTTGGCTAATTTGAGTCTGTTACCTCATTGGGTAGCTGTCCAGTACGTATTCTGCACTACGTCTGGGTAATATACCATGAGGAAATGTCTCTAGTGACCTTGTGTGCATTTTGCCAATGTGATTGTTCCTTGTGTGTCTTTATCCAGAAATCTGTGATAACATAAATCCTCCTATAGAGAGGGTAACGAGACAACAAAAAGGTGACTCTCCACCAAAAAAGGGTACTTCCTCTTAGCTATGTCAAGTAAGTGCTTCTTTGTTTGGTGGAGATGTCCTCATATTCCAAGAAATGAAAAACACCTCAACAAAATTGACAGGAAACGCACTGTGGGGGCTTTTGGTAAGCTGTCCATCATCCTGGCTAAAGGCAGAAAGACCTTTTATACTACTAAGGTGGGCGGGGAGGCCCAACCAATTATTAAAAGGGTAGGGGCCACACAGCCCATCTCCACGAGCTGAGTTAGGCCCCAGGGACCCCATCCCCCGGGATCAAAACATAATTCAATGGGGCATGAGGGCCACATGGCACCCCTCAATGGGCTGATTTCAGCCTCAGGGACCCCATCGCACAGGGCCCAGCCACAATTGAATGGCAAGGGGGACTGAGCGGCCCCCTCCTGGGCCAAGTTTTGGCCCGGGGACCAAATGCCCCAGAGCCTGGCCTTGTTATGCTTGATGCCCTGGAGCAAACCCAGGGCACACAGTCTGTGTCTTTGGGGACCACAGGGGAGCTTGAATGCCCCCCCTGATCCCTGCTAGCTCCCCCCACCTCCAGCGAGAGCCAGCATTGCTCCCACACACAGGAAGCTGCTAAACATGCAGCTCCATCTGTGTGGGAGCAATTGTTTCATCTGTTTCCCTGCCCTCATGACTGCGGGCATGGAAACAGATGAAAACGCTGCTCCCAGCAAGAGGCAGCGGTTTCACAGCTTCTACTTGCTGGGAGCAGAGTTAGTGTTTGTTCTGACTTGGTGGGAGCTGTCAAAGCTCCCACCAAGCCTGAGCAAACAGCTATGTCCCAGGGGTGGACACCCTGGGACATAGGGAGCTGGCCCTGGCGGGGTGGTGATCCCCAGGCCCATTAATGGCTCCAGGAGGGGGGCCACATGGCCCCCCTTTCTGTGTTCACAGGCTGGCCCTGGAGAGGTGGTGGTTCCCGGGGCCATTTATGACTCCGGAGGGGAGGTGAGCTTTTGGCCTAGATGGAGGTGGTGGTCCCCAGAGTGTGGGGATCTGTGTGGACCCCCTGCTCTATTGTTTAATTGGCCCTGGGGAGGTGGTGGTCCCTGGATCTTGAAACAGCCTAGGAGGGGGTCTGTACAGACCCCCTCCATTAATTAAATAAAGCCAGGGTAGCTGGAGGTCCCCGGGGCTTATTAGAGACCATGAAGGGGGGTCCTCATGCCCCCCTCCTACCTATATTATTAAGATGCTCCGGGGAGGTGGTGGTCACTGGGGCTCTTAAGAGCACAGGATCCCGCGCTTTAAAAAAAAAAACTCGCCAGAGTTGTGGATCCGCACTATTTTTGCCATTTTTTAAAATTGTTTTTTGCCCTGGTGGGGTCCCCCCCAGCACCAAGGCTAAGGGGTCAGGACATTCCTACCCTACCCTACCCTCTTTTCTTTATTTCTAATCTTGTTTTTGTGACTCGGCTGAGACCGAGTCCCAGGCTGGCTGCCAACACTGCCTGGTTTAAGTGTTGGCAACCTTTCAGATCTCAGCACGTGATTGGGAGGGTCCGCGGATCCTTCACATCCCTATGTATGCAAATTTGGTTTTCTTTTAATACCTTGGAAACTACTGAATGGATTAACACCAAATAACAAAAAGCACTCTTTCTAGACCAAGAGCTAGCTTTCTGACAAATTAGATGTAATTCCATCCAGCAGTTCGGGCTGTAGTCGTGATCAGAATCCCTACGGTAATTAACAAGGGAAATTCACTTTTTTTTACCTCCCCTTTTTCTCGTCCCCCGCTTGTCAGATTGCTCCGAAACTTTCCATGCTCAACTAGAATCACCGGCACATCTTTTTGGAAAAATGTAGTGAATTTCATCAAACGATGCCAAATATATAGGCAAGTCAAATATTTTTTTATATATATATATCCAACTTCAAACCCTGGCCTGACAATCGCCGACAGGAAATCCAGGCACGGACCTCGTAACGCTCCAAATAATCAAAGCAACATTAAGTAGTGCAAAGCAGTGAAGAGTTTTATTGCAGCATAGTCTCCTCAGAATACACAGGCATAATGCCGGCCCTGACGCGTTTTGCTCGCATCACGCAAGCTTGATCACATGACGCGCCTCGTCATCCGGGAACCCTCTAAGTACAAATTGTGCACAACCCACCATCAAAACAAAACGTATCGACAGTGAAAGAACTAAAAAAAACAGACTGGTAAACAGGATTGACTTACATTGATCTTAACACATAAAAATTAATTCAGAATGGCCCAATGAACCAATATATTCATTATTTACCCGATTATTGATGGGAAAATGGGGAACCTATTTTGTGCAAAATGGCAAAATACAGTACTGGATAAGTTTAACAAAACTTCTAACTGGTAAGTTAATTAGGATACCCAATCGAAGGGTCATCTCAACATTAGATAAAATGCGAAGTCGATTATATATACATATAAAGTGCGGGTGCAAAAATGATAATCAATTTTCATATAGTTCATATAGTCCCCAGTAAATAAATAAATTGCAAGTGCAAAATTATTTAAAAAATCCCAATAGGATAAATCCCATAGCAACTGGGTAATACACATATAAACACCAACTCGAATCTTATGAGTCTGGAGATAACACTATTATACTTAGACCCAAATTTTGATCGTTATCTCAAAAACCTATAAATGAAATGAATGTTGTAATTAATTAGCAAACTCACTTGTAGTTATAATAAACAACCAGTACATAATAAAAAGTTAGCACATAAAGCCTATTAATACACAATATGTAGTCACACTCCAAATGACATAAAAACAATCTGTAAAGTGCAAAAAAGGGCTAAACTTACAACGTTGTGCAAATAGGTGCTGTGCAAAAATACAAACAAATAGCAGCATATTGAAGCCAAGCAAGAATAAGGTGCTAGAATGCAAGTTCAACCAAATCATAAAAGAGCATTTCAGTAGCATTAACCAGTTGAGATTTTTTTGGCACACAGATAATTTGGAATTTCATAGACCTTAAAGGAACACACTAAACTTACTGCACATGTTGTTAGAGTACTTGCTTTTGTGCTGAGGACAGTCTTAAAATACGATTTATATTGATCAGAATAAATTAATTATAAAAAAAACCTTTTGATAGAAAAATTGATATAAAAATTTGATTATATAAAAAATTGATCATAAAAAATTGTGCATGTCCTCACTGGTGTTCATACCATTAGGCATTTTGGTATTCAAATGGCTTGTAAATGTTAAATTCAAAGTATTCACATTGAAAAGTTTGACAAATTCCATTGCTTCTTCCATACTGCCTTCCCAGACACAGAATATATCATCTATATACCGAGCCCAGGCTCGGACATGCATTTTATATTGGTCAAGGTTACTGACCACCTGCTCCTCCCTCCAGCCCAGGTAAAGACCTGCGAAGCTGGTAGCGAAGCAGATGTCAAACTTCTCAATGTGAATACTTTGAATTTAACATTTACAAGCCATTTGAATATCGAAACAATCGAATTTCTAGACCTCAAAGTGACAGTGAAAGATAATAAGCTGAATAAAGCTCTCTTTAGAAAAGAGACAGCTGAACATAGCTTGCTTCATGCTAAGAGTTGTCACCCAGAGAGTCTCATTAGGAGTATTCCTCTGGGTGAACTCCTTAGAGCTAAGCGTAATTGTAGCACAAAGGAGGATTATGATAAAGAGAGTCAAACCATGTGTGAACGTTTTCAAGCTAGAGGCTATACTTCTAAATGTATTAAAGATGCGTGTTTAGAAGTAGAAAAAAGAGACAGAAAGGATTTATTAAGGGAGAAAAATGACCTGTTGAATGAGAATACAGCAGTTGAACCAGTGACCAAGGTCAGGTTCATTACTACTTTTAATAAACAAACAAGAAAAGTCAGAGGGGCCTTACAAAAATACTGGAATGTTTTAAAGACCGACATTGATTTGGCTGAATGTGTGGAAGACTATCCACAAATAACTTATCGAAAGGCCAAGTCTTTAAAAGATACCATCTATAAAGCACTTATCACATCAGATAAAAGACGGAGTACTATACAGGGTTTTTTTACATGTGGCAGGTGTAAGGCCTATAAGTATAGTAGTAACTGCAAGGAGGTACGGCTGTCCTCTGAATGTAAACCGTTCAAAATTCTGAGACACTACTCATGCAACACCGAGTTCGTTGTTTATGCCCTCAGATGCCCTTGTAACAAGTACTATATTGGAAGTACGATTCACAAGGCTAAGAAAAGTATATTAGAGCATCTGAGGGCAATTAAACATAATGACAAACAATACCCGGTAGCCCGGCATTTTGCAACCCATCACAATCAAAACAGTGCATTACTGTCCTTCTGTGTCCTTGACAATGTCCCTGTTAGAGAAAGAGGGGGCAATCGAGTGCAAGAGTTGAGACGACTCGAATCGAAAATGATTATTAAATACCATACAATGCACCCAGATGGACACAATAGTGATGAGGCGCTGTCAGTGCATTTAGGATGAAGATTGTATTGCTTTGTTTCTCTTGAGTTTTACTATTTTGGAACTGCTGTGCTGTTAAAAGAATTGTTTTTAATAATGTTTTTATTCCTCACTTACCTTGTACATAGTAATTTTAGTGAATGTAAATGAATATGTACGTTTGATATGGTTTCTCACCTATTGTTATTTTTATTATTTTTCAAAGGTATCTGGTGTATTACAAACGGCAAGTGGAAGGCAAAACAAGTGAAAATATCTCTCTATGTGAATTAGAGACATGAGTGTTGTTAATGGAGATTTGTCATGTTACATTGGTTAAAATTACCCACTAGGGTAAGCCACAATTTGTTGGAGCAGGCCCACTGGGGCAAGATGAAACATTAGGCATTCGAGATTGATGAACTTTGTTGCCCGTATTGGTTTATTAATGTGACATTGCGGGCTTTGTGTATATCTTAAAATGAGATGCAAGGCTCCGTTGTTTTAGTTTATTGAAGCCCACTAGGGCTAGAATATGTCCATGGTTCCGTTTTGAATTAGTCACCATGTGTGATTGTTTGAAAATACGGACACGATAAGAGTTGTATTTATAAGTTACCGAGCAGCGCACTTGTTACTGTCATCATATCTTGTTTAATTGATCTCTCGAGTACCGTTTCTTTATCTTGAGCAGTTCCAAGAATTATTGGGAAACATGCACTTGTAAATTTTACTTTTAAGTTTGTTTTACTGACAATGTACCTCCATTTAAATTAACTGCACCAGATTTATTTTGCAGAAAATGTTTAAGTAATATGTTGCCATTCCCTCCGTGAATGTTAAAACACTGTGGAGTCTGTTTTCACTATTAACTGTTTAGGGGTGTGTTACATGTGTTTAAAACACCATGATTTGCATTGCACTCTTACTCGTGAGCAAGGAGTAAGGACTCCGAAACGCGTAGAGTGACTTGGCGTAAGAAATAAAATCACGCTGAAAGGATTTTCTGTGGCTGTGGCATTTGGTTTCTTGGATTCTTGGAAATTGATTTTGTTTGAATATTGGGGCTCGCGACCCCGTCACGGCCCGCCGTTGCAACAGGCTTGGGTTGCTGCGCGAACAAGCAGTGTTGGATATATATATATATATATATTCGCTGAAAAAACCATAGGTTTTAGGGACAGTTATAGTTAGTTGGACATTTCACTCGTATAAAACCCGTGAAATTCCCCCGTTATAGTTAGTTCAGGTAACTATGACTCGCGCCCCCGCAATGCACTGCTGATGACGTCACATATTACATCACTCATGACATGGTCAGTGACATCACTGATGACATCACTGATGACATCTCAAATGACATCACTGATGACATCACTGATGACATCATCCATGTGATAATTTGATGCATCTTCTCACACCCTAATATAACTTTTGATACACCCACTGTAAATTACAGACTGCCATTGTCAAAACCATAGACACTCCAACACCAATTACTATATACACACTCACTGATTCTTAGGTCTACACACACACATCTACTCACTCACCTGTACAGTCACTCATACTTATAGTCACTCAGTACAGGACTATTATATGCACTCATACACCTATATAAACACTCACACACCGCCACTCATCCATAGAGGTACTCACACACCTAGTCAGTCATGCAAAAATTAAGCACACACCCATTTACTCACCTATACAGTTATACACACACCAACTCACTTACTCATACAAATACTAGCACATTCTTCAGTGATGTCATCAGTGATGTCACTGACCATGTCATGAGTGATGTAATATGTGACGTCATCAGCAGTGCATTATGGGGCACGAGTTATAGTTACCTGAACTAACTATAACAGGGGAATTTCACGGGTTTTGTACGAGTGAAATGTCCAACTAACTATAACTGTCCCTAAAACCTATGTTTTTTTCAGTGAATTTCTAAGGTTTTTAAATGCTAATTTCTAACTATAACGTGCCTGAAACCTATGGTTTTTTCAGTGAATTTCAAAGGTTTTTTAAATGCTAATTTCTAACTATAACGTGCCTGAAACCTATGGTTTTTAAGTGAATTTCAAAGGTTTTTTAAATGCTAATTTCTAACTATAACGTGCCCCGCCCTCCCTTCACCACTGTGCAAACGCGCCCTGTGGCGCGTTTTAAGTTGGGGGATTAAGTCTCCTTGAATCATGAGGGTCCCTGGGGTCCAACTAGCCCACCCTGTACCTCCAGTATGCGCCAGGGAGCTGCGTTGCAGAGAGGTGTTCAGAGGCCACGCCCTTTTACACCTCTCTGCAACGCAGCTCTGTGGCGCTTTCTGGACATACCTGGTGGGCTAGTTGGCCCTCAGGGACCCTCAGGATTGAAGGGGGTTTAATTCCCCATCTTAAAACGTGCCACAGGGCCTGTTTGCACACATGTCACCTGAAGCCCCGCCCCCTCCCTTCACCACTGTGCAAATGCGCCCCGTGGCACGTTTTAAGTTGGGGGATTAAGTCCCCTTGAATCCTGAGGGTCCCTGGAGTCCAACTAGCCCACCATGTACCTCCAAAAGCGCCACAGAGCTGCGTTGCAGAGAGGTGTAAAAAGGAGCGTGGCCTCTGTACACCTCTCTGCAACGCAGCTCCCGGGCGCATACTGGAGGTTCCTGGTGGGCTAGTTGGCCCCCAGGGACCCCCAGTATTCAAGGGGAATTACTTCCCCTTCTTAAAACGCGCCAGGGGGTGCGTTTGCAGAGTGCTGCAGGGAGGGGGCGGGGCCTCCGGCACGATGCCGGTCTTTTTTTTTTTCAATATTTTTTCTATGGGAGTGGGGTTGCGTGGCCCCCCTTCCCTCGGCCACTTTTGGCCCCGGGGACCCCATCCCCCGGGGCCTGAGGATGTTATTTTTTTTTTTTAAAGAAAAAAAAAAATGGGAAGGGGGCCGCGTGGCCCCCCTTCCCTGGGCCTCTATTGGCCCCGGAGACCCCACCCCCCAGGGCATGCCCTCTTTTAAAAAAAATATATATATATTTGGAGGGGAGCTGCATGGCCCCCCTCCTCAGGCCATTTAAGGCCCCGGGGACCCCATCCCCCGGGGCCGGCCTTTCTGTCCTTATCTTTAAAAAAAAAAAAATCAATTTTGGGGAGGGGGGCTGCGTGGCCCCCCTCCCGGGCCACTAATGGCCCTGGGGACCCCATCCCCCAGGGCCTGGCCACTCGTTGGGGACCGTGGGGGGGTCCCCAATCCCCGCACGGTCCAGCCGGCTCCCCGCGTCCTGCGGGAGCCGGTATTGCTTTTCCATAAGGGAGCTGCTGACATGCAGCTCCCCTTATGGAAAGCAATCTGCTTTGCTTCATTGAAGCGAGAGCAGGTGTCCCTGCTCTCGCTTCAATGAAGCAAGCAAGTTTGCAATGACAGGACGGGAGCCGCGAGGCTCCCGTCCTGCCATTGCAAACAGCAGTGTCCCGGGGGTAGGCACCCCGGGACACTGCAGGAGCCGGCCCTGGGGGTGGTGGTCCCCAGGGTCACCACAGGCTCCAGGAGGGGGCCGCGCGGCCCCCTCCCTTCAATTGAACAGCCCCGGGGAGGTGGTGGTCCCCGGGCTTCGGGGTCCGAAACGGACCCCCACATTTCTTTTTCTAAGTGCCCCGGGAGGTGGCGGTCCCCGGGGCATGTGGGGGGGGCTGGAGCCCCCCCACACAGGTTATTTAAATTTAAAAAAAGAAGCCCCGGGGGGTGGCGGTCCCCAGGGCTGCGGGAGGGCGGAGAGCCCTCCCGCACCATTTTTTATTTAAAGCCCCGGGGGGTGATGGTCCCTGGGGCTTGGGGGGCCTTAGAGGCCCCCCTATAAAATATAAATTAAACCCCGCATGCCCCCGGGACTTGGCCCACCCGGGGACAAAATAGCCACGAAGCGTGGGAGACCGCGCTTCGATTTTTTTTTTTACGGCGGGATCCGCGTACCCTAAGCGCATCCCGCTGATTTGTTTTTAAAAAAAAATGCTTTTTTCTGCCCAGGGGGTCCTTGTGGGACCCCCTGAGCAGACCTAGGGGGTCAGGGTGTTTCTACCCTGCCCCCTTTGTGCGTTTTGCACACTTGTTTCTGTGTCTCGGTTCTACCGAGGCATAAAATGGCTGCCAACACTTCCTGATTTGGAGTGTTGACAGCCAACTGACAGCCAATTAGCATGCAGCTCGTGATCGGGAGGGTACGCGGACCCTACTCGGCCATAGATATATATGTGACTTTACTTTTGTTTTTCTCAGGAACTACTGAACGGATTTACACCATTTAAGCAAAAGGCACGACACTGAACCAAGGGCTACCTATTTGCCAAATTTGGTGTAATTCCGTTCTGCAGTTCGGGCTGTAGCTGCGACTAAAGGTTCCTATGGAAAATTGCATGGGGAAAACACGTTTTGGGACCCCCCTTTTTTCTCGGCCGCCGCTTGACGAATCACCCCGAGACTTTTAGGATAGGAGCGGACCGGAGCGCCCCAACAAGTTTGAAAATTTTGCAAAGATTCGTCAACCGGCGCCAAAGTTATTTCAAAAAGAATGTTGCGGATTTCCTATGGAAAATAGGTCCTAACTATAACTATCTACTGGCGACCACCAGTAGATAATATATATATATTATTTCATGAATGATGTAATATGTGACATCATCAGCAGTGCATTGCGGGGGCCCGAGTTATAATTAGCTCAACTAACTATAACGGCCAAATTTCTCAGGTTTTGTACGAGTGAAATGTCCAACTAACTATAACGTCCCTGAAACCTATGGTTTTTTCAGTGAATTTCAAAGGTTTTTTTAAATGCTAATTTCTAACTATAACGTCCCTGAAACCTATGGTTTTTTCAATGAATTTCAAAGGTTTTTTAAATGATAATTTCTAACTATAACGTCCCTGAAACCTATGGTTTTTTCAGTGAATTTCTAAGGTTTTTTAAATAATAATTTCTAACTATGCCTACAGAGGTAGGACATGTGAAGAAAGAGGAAGAAACGCACAGAAAGAAGCAAGAGAAATGCAGAAAGAGGCAACAGAAGTCCAGAAAGACGAAGAAAAGTTCAGGAAGAAGCATGAGATATGCAGAAAGAACCAACAGAGGTGCAGAAAAAGGCCTTTTTGCAAAGTCATCCGGTGCCCCCAACTTTTTACTGACTGCTACTGGTGGTAACTGACTCTGACTAACCAGGCCGTGAGCCAGTGGTATGCTGAAAGACACTTAGAATACAGTGAAAACACCTACATACACTAGGGTACACTATGGGTTGGGGTACCCCTGTGATTGGCATGACCTCCCCTGTAAGGCCCTAGTACATAGTAGGGCAGGGGATTAAAACTACCTCTAACTCAGAGGTGCAGAAAGAGGCAAGAGAAGTGCATAAACAGGCAGGAAAGGTGCAGAAACAGGGAACAGGGGTGCAGAAAGAGGCAAGTGAGGTGCTGTAAGAATTAAGAGCAGTACAGAAAGAACCAACAGAGGTGCAAAAAGAGGCAAGAGGGGTGCAGAAAAAGGTAGGAGGAGTGCACAAAGAGGCAAGAGAGGTACAGAAAGAGGCAGGAGGGGTGCAGAAAGAAGGAAGAGAAGTGCAGAAAGAGGCAAGAGAAATGCTGAAAGAAGCAACAGAGGTTTAAAAAAAGCAAGATAAGTGCAGAAAGAGGCAAGTGAGGTGCAGAAAGAAGCAAGAGCAGTGCAGAAAGAACCAACAGAGGTGCAAAAAGAGGCAAGAGGGGTAAAGAAAGAGGTAGGAGAGGTGCACAAAGAGGCAAGAGAGGTACAGAAAGAGGCAGGAGGGGTGCAAAAAGAAGGAAGAGAAGTGCAGAAAGAGGCAAGAGAATTACTGAAAGAAGCAACAGATGTGTAGAAAGAAGCAAGAGAAGTACAGAAAGAGGCAAGTGAGGTGCAGAAAGAGGCAAGAGCAGTGCAGAAAGAACCAACAGAGGTGCTGAAAGAACCAACAGAGGTGCTGAAAGAAGCAACAGAGGTGCTGAAGGAGTCACGAGGGGTGCAGAAAGAAGGGAGAGGAATGCAGAAAAAGCAACAGAGGTGCTGAAAGAGGCACGAGGGGTGCAGAAAGAAGGATGAGAAGTGCAGAAAGAAGTAACAGAGGTGCTGAAAGAGATGCAAAGGGTGCAGAAAGAACAAGAGAAGTGCAGAAAGAGGCAACAGGGGTACAGAAAAATCAAGAGAGGTGCAGAAAGAGGGAACGGGTGCAGAAAGAGGCAAGAGAGGTGCAGAAAGAGAAAAGAGGGGTGCAGAAAGAGGCAAGAGATCTGCAGAAGAAAGCAACAGAGGTGCTGAAACAGGCAAGTGAGATGCAGAAAGAGGCAAGAGATCTGCAGAAAAAAGCAACAGAGGGGCTGAAAGAGGCAAGTCAGCTGTAGAAAGAAGCAAGGCAGGTGCAGAAAGTGGCAATAGAAGTGCAGAAAGAAGCATCAGAGGTGCACAAAGAGGCAAGAGGGGTGCAGAAAAAGGAGAGAGGAGTGCAGAAAGAAGCAAAAGTGGTGCTCTAAGAGGCAATAAGATTACAAAAAGAGGCAACAGCAGTGCAGAAAGAACCAAGAGAAGTGCAGAAAGAAGCAACAGAGGTGCAGAAGGAGGCACGAGGAGTGCAGAAAGAAGGAGGAGAAGTGCAGAAAGAAGCAACAGAGGTGCTGAAAGAGGCACGAAGGGGGCAGAAAGAGGCAAGAGAAGTGCAGAAAGAAGCAACAGAGGTACAAAAAGAGGCAAGAGTGGTACAGAAAGAGGGAAGAGAGGTGTAGAAAGAGGCTAGAGAGTTGTACAAAGAGGGAAGACAGGTGCAGAAAGAGGCAAGAGGGGTTCAGAAACAGGCAAGAGAACTTCAGAAAAAGGCAAGAGACTTACTGAAAGAAGCAACAGAGGTGTAGAAAGAAGCAAGAAAAGTGCAGAAAGAGGCAACTGAGATGTTGAAAGGTACAGAAAGAGGGAAGACGAGTGCAGAAATAGACAACAGGGGTGCAGAAAGAAACAAGACAGGTGCAGAAAGAAGCATGGAAAGTGCAGAATGAAGCAACAGGGGTACAGAAAGAGGCAAGAGAAGTGCAGAATGAAGCAACAGAGGTGCAGAAGGAGGCAAGAGAACTTCAGAAAGAGGCAAGAGACTTGCAGAAACAGGCAAAAGAGGTACAGAAAGAGGGAACAGAGGTGCAGACAGAGGCAAGAGAGGTGCAGAAACAGGTAAAAGGGGTACAGAACAAGGCAAGAGGAGTCTAGAAATTTGCAAGAGAGGTGCAGAAAGAACAAGAGCAGTGCAAAAGAACCAACGGAGGTGCAAAAAGAGGCAAGTGAGGTACAGAAGGAGGCAAGAGAACTGCAGAAAGAGGCAAGAGAGTTGCAGAAACAGGCAAAAGAGGTACAGAAAGAGGGAACAGATGGGCAGACTGAGGCAAGAGAGGTGTAGAAAGAAGGAAGAGGGGTCAAGAAATTTGGAACAGAGGTGCAGGAAGAAGCCAGAGCAGTGCAGAAAGAACCAACAGAGGTGCAGAAAGAGGCAAGAGGGGTACAGAAAGAGGCAAGTGAAGTGCAGAACAAAGCAAAAGAGGTGCAGAAAGAACCAACAGAGGTGGAAAAAAAGGCAAGAGGGGTGCAGAAAGGGGTAGGAGAGGTGCACAAAGAGGCACGAGGGGTACAGAAAGAGACAGGAGGGGTGCAGAAAGAAGAGAACTGCAGAAAGAAGCAACAGAGGTGCTGAAAGAGGCACGAAGGGTGCAGAAAGAGACACGACAGGTGAAGAAAGAAGGAACAGAGGTACAGAAAGAGGCAAGAGTGGTGCAGAAAGAGGGAAGAGAGGTGTAGAAACAGGCAAAAGGGGTGCAGAAAGAAGCAAGTGATGTGCAGAAAGAGGCAAGAGAGTTACAGAAAGAGGCAAGTGAAGTGCAGAAAGAGGCAATGGAGGTGCAGAAAGAGGCAAGTGAGGTGCAGAAAGAAGCAAGATAAGTGCAGAAAGAAGCAACAGAAGTACAGAAAGAGGGAAGAGGGGTGGAGAGAGAGGCAAAAGGGTGCAGAAAGAAGCAAGACAGGTGCAGAAAGAAACAAAAGAAGTGCAGAAAAAAGGAATAGAGGTGCAGAAAGAGGCAAAATGGTGCAGAAAGACGTAAGAGGGGTACAGAAAGAAGCAAATGAGGTGCAGAAAGACGCAACAGATGTGCAGAAAGAGGGAAGAGAGGTGCAGAAAGTACAAGAGATTTGCAGAATGAGGTCAAGAGAAGTGCAGAAAAAGAAAGAAACATGCAGAAAGAAGCAACAGAAATGCAGAAAGAGGCAAGAGAGGCGCAGAGGGAAGCAAGAGTGGCTGGCACACCATTAGTACCAATTTAACACCCACATTTAGCAATAAGTAACAGGTGACCATTTTAGGTTTGCAAAGGGCCTTCCACCACGCTGTAACACTTGTCGCTTCATTTTTGGTAACGTTTGAGCCGTTTGAGCTAGACACAAGGCTTTTTTTGTTCAAATCTGCAGATTAGGGTGCAGATGATGACTTATGTGGCTAATGCAGAAAATGTATAATTGTGCAAAAGTCGGTGCAGCCAAACAGTCACATAATTCCAGTGGCCCTGCTCATACCTCTGACTAGGTCCACAAGTGCTCCTCAGTGATTCCATCTTTTTTTGTCTCACTGAGTTCATAGTTGAGCTTCCGTGGAAACGAGGAAGACTAAACCTGAGGTTACCACTCCACAACACAGACTACCATACCACATAATTACTCTCCATAACACATAATCCCACTCTACATAATTCCTATATACTAAATACCACATACTTTCTATCCACATAATTTCACTCCACAACATACCACATAATTCCACTACACACAACGTGCATCCACTCCACTCCAAAAAACATTAGTACAAAACTTTTGCATTTACAACACCAATAGCTCTAATTCTCGCAAATGCGAAACCTATTACATTGCAAACACTTCTTTAACTAGTAGTCGTGTTTGCAGAGTGGTGGAGAAAGGGTGCTGGGCCTCCGACCAGCGCTCAGGAATTCTGCTGCGTAGTGCTTACAGGAGGTACCAGTAGGGTTTCTTGGCCCCCAAAGTCCCTCAGGAGTAAATTGGACTTCATCCCCCATCCCGTAGTCTGCCAGGAGGCGTGTTCGCAGACTGGTGGAGAAAGGAGGGCATGGCCTCCGAAGACGTCTTAGCAATCCTACTGTGTGGGACTTACTGGAGGTAACAAGAGGGGTAGTTGGCCCCAAAGGACATCCTTGGGGGCCAACTACCCCTCCTATTACCTCCAGTAAGTCCCACACAGCATGATTGCTAAGTTCTCAGAGCAGGCTACGCCCTCTTTGCCCACCACTCTACAAACGCGCTCCCTGGCATGCTCTTGGATGGGTATTGAAGTCCCCTTTGCTGCTGGGGGTCCTATAGGGGCCAACTAGCCTACCTCTTACCTCCAGTAAGCCCCACACAGTGGCATTGCTGAGAGGTGGACAAAGGCCACGCCCTCTTTCTCCACCACTGTGCAAACACGCCCTGTGGCGCGTTCTAAGTTTGGGGATTAAGTCCCCTTGAATACTGAGGGTCCCTGGGGGCCAACTAGCCCACCAGGTACCTCCAGTAAGCGCCACACAGCAGGATTGCAGAGAGGTGGTACGAGGCCACGCCCCCGTTTTACACCACTCTGCAAACGCACCTCTTGGCGCATATATATGTGTCTTCAAGACATACAGTTTTCTAAGCATTTGATACTACCAATCCATATGTCAACTATCAAAAAGAGGTTAACTTAAAAATATAATGAACTAAACCATGGCATTGAACCAAAGCCACGTAATAAGTAAGGAAGCCTCCTAACCTAACTTAACAAGCAATCCCTGCCAAGCAAGTCACAACCCTGCACTAAAGAAGAGGATTCAAACGCACACACATCCATATGCATCATGCGCCACAGATGTCCAGAAAAGGTTTAGGGTGCCAATACCCAATATATTACATTACTAAACAATAGATTGGTCTACCCCAAACTTACCAGCCACTATCCAATATAACTAATTTCTAAATAAAACAAAATACAATCCTATCTACTGACATCGACTTCACTCAGAGAATCCAGAACGCGTAAAAGTCCAGATTCTCAGAAAGCTGGAGCACTATCCAAACAAAAGAAATTTGCTAAGCAAATTTTTGTAACGTAACATAACAAAGCGGAACATAATATGGCATACTATAACCAAACTCATCATAGGATATTAATTTATTGTGTTTGTTCCAATGTTAAAAATCCTAACATATTTGCAGAGTTAGCAAAGGTGCGAGTACTCCGCGGCAGCAGCTCTCGCTTAGCTGCGGCGGCTCACAGGACAAATCACGACGATGCACAGCTGACACAAGTGCGGGCACTCAGCGGCAACAGCTCTCTCCCAGCTGCGGCGGCCCACAGGACAAATCACGATGATGCACAGCTGACACAAGTGCGGGTCCTTGGCGGCAACAGCTCTCTCTTAGCTGAGGCGGCCCACAGGACAAATCATGATGATGCACAGCTGACACAAGTGCGGGCACTCAGCGGCAACAGCTCTCTCTTAGCTGCGGCGGCCCACAGGACAAATCACGATAATGCACAGCTGACGCAAGTGCGGGCACTCAGCGGCAACAGCTCTCTCTTAGCTGCGGCGGCCCACACTGATTAAGCGAAGGTTCTGAAGATTCAAATTAAGGCGGGCGCTCAGCGGTGGCAGCTCTCTCTTAGCTGCGGCGGCCCACACTGATTAAGCGAAGGTTCAGAAGATTCAAAGTAAGGCGGGCGCTCAGCGGTGGCAGCTCTCTCTTAGCTGCGGCGGCCCACACACAGAGTTAACAAGGGTTACCAGTCCGCGTTCCTCACAGTAGAACTAGAGGTTCCGGATTACTCGACGGAGGCCTCACCAGCGAGTAGAATCCCTAGCACAGGAATTCAGGCGGCTGACGGGGTGAAGTCTAATGTCCCTGAGACTTCAGCAGGAGGCGCTCTCAATTCAGGCCCTCGGGTAGTTTCTTCAGCAAGCTTGGTGAAAGTTTCAAAGTCCTTTCCTCTGTCCGCTCGGACAGAGTTTCGTCTTGACATCCAGAAGGAACACACTTGAAAAAGGTTTCAGCGCAGCATTTTATACCTAAAAAGTCTTTGTTCTCTGCAGTCACAAATCACTGCATCCAGCCAGAACCAGTTCGGTGGGGTCGGGGAGCACTTGGTTTACGAGGCGATATCCTGCCCTTTGAGAATCTGGGGGTCTGCTATCAGACGCCCAGTGGGAGGTGGAGCCATCATTCACCTTGCCAGTCACGGCCCTGCTCAGATCAAAGAGTCACCCCTCACCCTACTCTAAATGCCGATCTCTCTCTCCAGCCAGGTCTGACCCAGCTGGCCCTGCTGCTCCAAAACCAGATGGCCAATACACACGCTAGCAAAGCCTACAGGAAAACGTAGGCCAGAAAATACCTAGTTTCTAGTAGAGGCATTTTCGAACACGGGCTACGCTAATAATCCTTACTAAAAGATGTATCTCAATGTTCTGAGCTTAAACATATCAAATTCGACGTTCCTATGAGGTTCCTGGAGGCAGGTAGGATTAGGGCATGTAATGCTCAGCCTGCCCATTCTGGCCTATGAGAACGGATAGCCTCACAATAGTAAACAGGGAAATGGAGGGTAACTCGCTATTAGAACATGCTACACAGAAATACTTTGAAAGCTGCTTCGGTGGGTAGCGCAAATCAGCGCTGCAGGCCCACCAGCAGTGTTTGGTCTACTAGCCCTGGGCACACACAGTGCACTGATACTAGGGGCTGACAGCTAAACCAAACGAGCCAATTATGGTTATCCCAATTCATACAGTTATCTTTACACAGGGAGCATTCGCGCTGTGTCACTGATTGGCAGTGGCACAGCGCCCAGAGCATCTAAATCCAGCCAACATAAAAGGTCAGAAGCAAAAAGAGGAAGGGAGACTCGCGTCAATGATGCCAGGTCTAACACACGTCCCCTCCAGCTGAAATGTGGGGAGAACTAACCATTCCCTTGGGAGTTCTCATCACTAAGGCGGAAAAACCTGGACAGACCGTCAGCATTGGCGTGTTCTGTACCAGGGCGGTGTTCCACCGTGAAATCCATACCATGTAGGGAAATGGACCACCTCAACAACTTGGGATTCTCACCCCTCATATGCATCAACCATCTAAGGGGCCTGTGGTCTGTCTGAACCCGGAAGTGCGTCCCAAACAAATATGGTCTCAGCTTCTTCAGCGCCCAGACCACAGCAAATACCTCACGCTCAATTGCACTCCACCTCTGTTCCCGGGGAAGTAACCTCCTGCTTAGGAAGGCTACCGGTTGGTCTAGTCCCTCCTCATTGATCTGTCACAGAACAGCCCCTATACCATGCTCTGAGGCTTCTGTCTGGACAACGAATTCCTTTGAAAAGTCGGGCGCCTGAAGAACGGGTGCAGTGCACATGGCAGTCTTCAGGGCGTCAAAAGCGTTCTGACAGGTGTCAGTCCAGTTTACCTTCTTTGGCTGCTTCTTAGAAGTCAGCTCAGTCAAGGGTGCAACAATGTTGCCATATCCCTTGACAAACCTCCTGTAGTACCCCGTGAGTCCTAAGAAGGCTCTCACCTGCGTCTGAGTCTTGGGGGGTTCCCACTCCAGGATAGTTTCAATTTTGGGCTGAAGGGATGCCACCTGGCCGCTCCCCACCTGGTGCCCCAAATACACTACAGAACCCTGCCCAATCTGGCACTTACTGGCTTTAATTGTGAGGCCTGCCTTCCGCAGTGCCATCAATACCTCCCAGAGGTGGCGCAGGTGGTCCTCCCAAGAGGAGCTAAACACTGCAATGTCATCCAGGTAGGCGGCACTGAAGTCTTCCAGCCCAACCAACACCCTGTTGACCAGCCTCTGAAAGGTGGCAGGGGCATTCTTCATTCCAAAGGGCATCACCCAGAACTGGTAGTGCCCATCGGGTGTGGAGAAGGCTGACCTCTCCTTTGCTCCCTCGGTCAAAGCGATCTGCCAATACCCAGACTTCAAATCAAATGTCCTGAGGTATTTTGCAGCCCCTAACCGATCTATGAGCTCATCAGCTCTGGGGATGGGGTGCGCGTCAGTCTTCGTGACTGAATTGAGGCCCCGATAGTCCACGCAGAACCGAAGTTCTGGGGTGGTACCAGGCACTGCAGCTTTTGGTACCAGGACCAAGGGCTGCTAGAGGACTTAATCACCCCAAGGGCAAACATTTTGGTAACCTCATCCTTAATGTAGGCCCTTACTCGGTCAGTCACTCGGTAAGCCTTGTGCTTGATGGGAGGATTGTCCCCGGTGTCCACGTCATGGACACACCAATCAGTGACACTAGGTACCAGGGAGAACAGATCACTGAATTGCCCCAACAGTTGGCAACAATCCCCCTGCTGCTCAGGGGTCAGTGTGGTGGAGAGAACCACACCCTCCACTGACCCATCTCGCTCAACTGCACACAGGAAGTCAGGAAGGGGCTCGCTCTCCTCCTCCATCCCAGCATCTGTGGCCAGAAGCATGCCCACTTCAGACCTCTCAAAGTGGGGCTTCAGGCGGTTAACATGCAGGACCCGCAAGGGGTTCCTGGGAGACTGCAAGTCCACCACGTAGGTAACAAGACTCTTGCGCTCCACCACCTCAAAGGGGCCGGTCCACCTATCCTGGAGCGCACAGGGCTCCACCGGGGCCATGACCCAAACCTTTTGTCCAGGCTGAAACTCGATCAGAGTGGCATTCTGATCGTGCCAGCGTTTCATCTCTTCCTGGCTGGCTTCCAGGTTTGCCTCAGCAAGTTTCCTGAAACGCCGAGTCTGGTTCCTGAAGGCCAGCATGTAACTAAACACATCCTGGGGAGGTTCCCTGGGAGATTGCTCCCAGCCTTCCTTGACCAGACTCAGAGGCCCTCTTACCGGGTGACCATAGAGCAGCTCAAAGGGACTGAACCCTAAGGACTTCTGTGGCACCTCACGGTAAGCAAACAACAGGCATGGCAAGAGGACATCCCACTTACGCCTCATGGGCTCACCTAGGCCCATAATCATGCCCTTGAGGGTCCGGTTGAATCTCTCAACCAGCCCATTCCCCTGGGGGTGGTAAGGAGTGGTGAACTTATACATTACCCCACACTCCTCCCACAGAGACTTCATGTACTTGGAGATGAAGTTAGTTCCCCTATCGGCCACCACCTCTCTGGGGAATCCCACACAGGAGAAAATCCCCATCAGTGCCCATCCCACCACGGGGCCGTCACTGTCCTGAGCGGGATGGCCTCAGGGTACCGGGTGGCATGGTCCACCAAGACCAGGATGAACCTGTTGCCCATGGCTGTCTTGGGATCCAGAGGCCCCACAATATCAATGCCCACTCTCTCGAATGGGGTGCTCACAACGGGAAAGGGCTGTAGTGGGGCCTTAATCCTCCCCCCACTCTTCCCACTTGCCTGGCAAGTCTCACATGTCCTGCAGTGAGCATCTGAGCTCCTACGCATCTGGGGCCAATAGAAGTGGGTGACCAGCCTCTCAAAGGTCTTGGTCTGCCCCAGATGTCCGGCCAGTGGCACATCATGAGCCAACCCCAGTAGAAGGGTCCCGAAGCGCTGAGGTACCACCAGCACATGGGCTGACCCAGGATCAGCAACCTTAGGCTCGCTGTAAAGGAGGTCGTTCTCCCAATAGATCCAATGTGACCCTGTCTGGTCACCTGCTGCTTGGGCGGCAGCCTGCCGCCGCACCCCCTCAAGAGAAGGGCAGGTTCTCTGTTGCTCACAAAATTCCTCCCTGGAGTTCCCCCCTTCCTGCTGCCAATGGGTCAGCTCCGGTAGGTCCCCCAGTTCGGCCACTTGTTCCCCTGTAGGTTCCAGGGCATCCCCCTCAAGGTCTGCTCCCTCTGGGACCGTGGGAACCGCGGGGGCTGGTTTCCCACGCCCCCTACCCCTTCTCTTTGAGGCAGGGACCTGGGCCATACTTTCAGGCTCCAGACCCTCCTGAACATCCTTCTGAGCTGTCATGGACCGAGTGGTCACACACGCCCACTCAGGCAGACCCAACATTTCCAAATGAGATTTTCTCTCCACCGTAGCCCACGGGGAGTTCTCTAGATCATTGCCCAACAGACAGTCTACAGGCATGGCGGGCCTCACAGCCACTTGAAGAGTTCCTGAGACCCCCCCCACTCGAAGGGAACCTGAGCCACTTCACACTGGCTCTCTGAGTTGTCCGCTCGGGGCAGAATGCATGGGGGACAACCTGCTCTTTGGACACCAACCGGGAGCTGACAGCAGTTACAGTAGCTCCGGGTTTCCATGAGAGCCTCCACCCTATGGCCATTGATGGTCACCCACTGCCGGTACTTCTGAGTGTTATTTGGCAGTGTGGGGTTAGGGACCTTCTCAAAGTCTCCTAGCAAGATAAGGGTTAACTCTACGGGATCCCACCCACCTTGGACCTCTACCTCCTCCCCCCCAGGTCTACACTGGAAATTTGGCGGGATGGTGCACGGGGTGGTGCATGAGGGGATGCATTGGGGTCCCTCTGGGGACACTGGGGATCATAATACCGGTGGCCCACTTGACCACACTTGAAACAGGTGAGTGGCCCCCTCTGAACAGGCCTACCTGTCGGGGACACTGGCTTCTTCTCAGGGGGAGGCTGGGACACCACTGCTTTGTTCCCTTGGGAATTACTTTGGGGCCCTCTCTGGAACTCCCTCGGCTTACCCTTGTCCCCCCCACTTCTCTGCTGGGGACCCTGCCCACCTCTGACGAAGTCTCCCACAAAACCTTTGCGGACCCGGGTGTTCACCCAGCGGTCCACCTCTTCAGCAAGCTTCCTATGGTTAGTCAGCTTGCTATCAATCAGGTGCTGGCGTAGCTCTGGAAAACAGTTACTAGAAAAATGCTCCCACGCAAACAAATCATACAATTGCTCGAAAGTTTCCACTTTGCTACCCTTTACCCAGCGATCCATTGCTCTGCAGAAAAAAGACACATATTCAACCAACGTGGTACCCTCTAACTTCTTACAGGTCCTAAACCTCTGCCTGTACATTTCTGGGGTCAAACCATAACGGGTCATCAAAGCTTCTTTCATATGGGCATACACCATCTGCTCTCCTCAGGCAGGTCCAACAGGGTTTCCCTACCATCACTCACAAAGCGCCCCCACAATCCCGCTCCCCAGTCCTGCTCAGGGACCCGGTGGGACACCATTGCTATCTCATATGCGGCAAACCATTGCCCAATATCCTCACTATTGTGAAAATCCTTAATGACATCCTTAGGAATATAAACTCTACTCTCAGGAGTTACTAAAGGTATGCTGCCACCAGAGGGGGAGACCGGGACACTCCTCGCCCTGATCTCTATCTCCCTCAACATTCTCTCATGTTCCATTCTCATTTTCTCAAGTTCAATTGACAATCGATTCTTCTCAATGTCTAACTTCTTACTCTCAAGGTCCTTCTGACCTTCCAATTTCGCCATCTCCAAACTATGCCTCCTATCTCTCTCCCTGTCCTCCAGCTCTTCTGGGGTCAGGCTCCTTTGGGATACACTAGTACCTGGATTGGAGGGTGTTCTATATCCCCCCCCTCTACTGCATCATCCTGCTGCCCTCCAGCATTCTCTTCCTCATTCCCAGCGGACCCTCTGGCTTCCCACCAGGCCTTCAGCACCTTGTGGTACTCCTCCTTCCTAGAGAGACCTACCACGGGGACTGCAAATTGCTTACAAAATGACTTCAGCTGTTTGGCAGTATAGGTATCTAATCTTTCCTCCTCAAAGGCGAGATCCTCCAAAGCATTGGATGTTGGCCTTCCCATATTAGCAGTACTCATGGCTGCGATCAACAATTCAATACTAAAACAACCAACCCCAAAAAAATTTGAAGAGGAAAAACAAAATCCGCGCGTGTCTGCGCTTTGGTCTGTACTCACTAATGGTGTCTACCAGTTATTGTACGTGGATCATAAATGCAAGTTCTGATCCTCACCGCTGACCGCCAATGTTAGAAATGGGTGTCTCTAGTTGGCCATGGCTGGCGCCAATGCCCAAATAGGGACCCTTCTTCCTAAGTCAGGGCAAGTGGGCTACCCCCTTTGATAACCCCTGCTCAACCCTGTGGTAACGTAGCACGAGCAGTTAGGCCTATCTCAGAGGCAGTGTGTGAAGCATTTATGACCATGCACAATAAGGCAGTAACGACACCACAAAAGGACACAACTCAAGGAGGTATAGAAAAATAGTATCTTTATCTAAGGTTTAGTACGAGACTCTCAAAAGCGTTTTAACCAGTCACAATGCACGTAAATCAGTAGGGACTTTAAAAAGGCAATAACGTATTCACCAGAAGGTGGCACTGACTGAGTTCAAGGCCTGGGTCTACGCGACCCGTTGCGCACCAGATATCTGCCGTTGGATGGGGATACAGTACGTAGCTTCTCGAAGAAGCGGAGACGGTGAAAGGCGGACTCCCAGCTACCACAGTTCTCGACTGCAGTGGTCCGCAACGTGCACTCACAATGATTCGGGCTCTCGGGGACAGGCGGGCTCCCAGCGGCAGCAGCAGGCGGCTGCGGCGGTCCGGGCTGGTGGTGGCGATGACTCTCGTCATGCAGCTCCGTGGTGGGCGCACAGCGGCAGCAGCTCTCTCCTAGCTGCGGCGGCCCACAGGGCGATTCACGATGATGCAACGTTGGCAAAGATGCGGGCACTCAGCAGCAGCAGCTTTCTCTTAACTGCGGCGGCCCACAGGACAAATCACAATGGTGCGAAGTTGGCAAAGGTGCGAGCACTCGGCGGCAGCAGCTCTCTCTTAGCTGCGGCGGCCCCCAGGACAAATCACAATGATGCAAAGTTAGCCAAGGTGCGAACCCTCAGCGGCAGCAGCTCTCTCTTAGCTGCGGCGGCTCACATGACAAATCACGATGATGCAAAGTTAGCAAAGGTGCGAGTACTCCACGGCAGCAGCTCTCGCTTAGCTGCGGCGGCTCACAGGACAAATCACGACGATGCACAGCTGACACAAGTGCGGGCACTCAGCTGCAACAGCTCTCTCCCAGCTGCGGCGGCCCACAGGACAAATCACGATAATGCACAGCTGACGCAAGTGCTGGCACTCAGAGGCAACAGCTCTCTCTTAGCTGCGGCGGCCCACACCGATTCAGCGAAGGTTCTGAAGATTCAAATTAAGGCGGGCGCTCAGCGGTGGCAGCTCTCTCTTAGCTGCGGCGGCCCACACAGATTCAGCGAAGGTTCTGAAGATTCAAAGTAAGGCGGGTGCTCAGCGGCGGCAGCTCTCTCTTAGCTGCTGCGGCCCACACAGGTTCAGCGAAGGTTCAGAAGATTCAAATTAAGGCGGGCGCTCAGCGGCAGCAGCTCTCTCTTAGCTGCGGCAGCCCACACACAGAGTTAACAAGGGTTACCAGTCCGCGTTCCTCACAGTAGAACTAGAGGTTCCGGATTACTCGACGGAGGCCTCACTCTGCGAGTAGAATCCCTAGCACAGGAATTCAGGCGGCTGACGGGGTGAAGTCTAATGTCCCTGAGACTTCAGCAGGAGGCGCTCTCAATTCAGGCCCTCGGGTAGTTTCTTCAGCAAGCTTGGTGAAAGTTTCAAAGTCCTTTCCTCTGTCCGCTCGGACAGAGTTTCGTCTTGACATCCAGAAGGAACACACTTGAAAAAGGTTTCAGCGCAGCATTTTATACCTAAAAGTCTTTGTTCTCTGCAGTCACAAATCACTGCATCCAGCCAGAACCAGTTCGGTGGGGTCGGGGAGCACTTGGTTTACGAGGCGATATCCTCCCCTTTGAGAATCTGGGGGTCTGCTATCAGACGCCCAGTGGGAGGTGGAGCCATCATTCACCTTGCCAGGCACGGCCCTGCCCAGATCAAAGAGTCACCCCTCACCCTACTCTAAATGCCGATCTCTCTCTCCAGCCAGGTCTGACCCAGCTGGCCCTGCTGCTCCAAAACCAGATGGCCAATGCACACGCTAGCAAAGCCTACAGGAAAGCTTAGGCCAGAAAATACCTAGTTTCTAGTAGAGGCATTTTCGAACACGGGCTACGCTAATAATCCTTACTAAAAGATGTATCTCAATGTTCTGAGCTTAAACATATCAAATTCGACGTTCCTATCAGGTTCCTGGGGGCAGGTAGGATTAGGGCATGTAATGCTCAGCCTGCCCATTCTGGCCTATGAGAACGGATAGCCTCACAATAGTAAACAGGGAAATGGAGGGTAACTCGCTATTAGAACATGCTACACAGACATACTTTGAAAGCTGCTTCGGTGGGTAGCGCAAATCAGTGCTGCAGGCCCACCAGCAGTATTTGGTCTACCAGCCCTGGGCACACACAGTGCACTGATACTAGGGCTGACAGATAAACCAAACGAGCCAATTATGGTTATCCCAATTCATACAGTTATCTTTACATAGGGAACATTCGCGCTGTGTCACTGATTGGCAGTGGCACAGCGCCCAGAGCATCTAAATCCAGCCAACATAAAAGGTCAGAAGCAAAAAGAGGAAGGTAGACCCACACCAATGATGCAAGGTCTAACATGGGTAACGCAGGAATTGTCAGTATATACTGAGGGCTTAAGGGATGTTATTAATTTAGATCAATTTCATAAGATAAGCTGGCTGCGAGATTTGAGGGACACGTTTTATAAAATGGGTCTATCACATTTGTGGGATCTCCCTCCACTTCGACATTCCCCTCAAAAAACATTCTTAAAGAGATTTACTGGGAAATGGTCGCACACGAACAATTTAGATTGTATGATCCATCCTCACTCACGGGGCTCTTCTTACAAATCAAACCATGCCCGAGCCAAGAGCTATACTGGGATAAAATTACAAAGCCTTTGGATCGGAAACTTTACTTCCAATTTAGATCGGGCACATTGCCGCTGAAGTCTTTCTCATCCAAATGGTCTTGTACCGGGGACAATAAATGCCCTGTCTACATTTAACAAGTAGAATCATATTCCCATGTGCTCTTTGCCTGCCCTGCTTAGGCGAACCCGTGGAAAGTTTGGCTGGCCCAGCTCTATGAGAATACGGGCACACGTTTACATAAAGTAGCCCTGTGAATTTTACGCTCCGACTCATCTCCCAGGTATGCAATTCCAGTGGCCAAGTTTTTAAGGTGGATGTGGCAGATCCGCTCTAAATTAGCAAGGGCTAGCAGTTGTCCCCAATGAAACCATCTACTACCCAACACGAATATGGGGGCAAATTAGGCAAAGTGGGTTTATTCAAGCCCAATCCTGGTGCATGAGATCTATTCCATTTAATGTGTTATTTCTTAGCCTTGTTCTAGTATGCAGTTTTTGAAAAGATTGCACTGTCTGCTTTTTTGCACAAATGTATTGATTTTAGATTTTAACTTTGATCTTACAATTTGTATTGCGGGGCTATTTTAATCCATTTGTTTTTATCTGTATGCGCTTTTATGACTTGCTCAGTCGAATAAAGCTATCTTGATGATGATGAATAAAGCTATTTTTTTCGTAATGCAGCCAGTTTTCCTTAAAGGAAAATGGATGCATTTCAAAAATAAAACTAAAAAGATACCTGTTCATTTCTTAAGAGTAGGCTGTGGTCCGTGGGACCACTGTCTGCTCTTAAAAAATGTTGGCGCCCACATTCACAAAGGGGAAGGGGTCCCTTAGGGACCACTTCCTGTTTGAGAATGGGTTGACACCAACTTGAAGTTGATGGTAACTGCAATTTTTTTGCGACTGCATTCCTGGTCGCACAACATTCCTGCATACCAGTGCAACTCGCTATTAGGAAGGGACGCCCTTAATACGGCCCTTCCTAATAGCCATTTGCAAAATAGTGTTGGTCCATGCCAAAAAGCATTTTACATATGGGCCGTTTGCGAGCTGTAAATTGCTTCGTACATCTGGCCCCTAATGTTTACTCAGGAGCTCATGCAACACAATTTTTTCACAACATGTTTTTCAAAAACGCAGCCCTTTCAGTAAAACGCACTGCAATCCTAATGTTGAATTTCTACAAATATACTTTAGATTTTCAGTGCACTTAAGTCTCTGTACTTGATGAATCCGTTGTTCAGTGTAATGCAGTTAATGCTTTTCAAGTCAGGACAATTCAGCATGATTATATTCAATGATTCAAACAGTGCATTTAATATGGTCAATTTTGCAATTGTCCCTACTTAATTCCGTCTGAGTTCCTACTTATTAGCGGCTGTCCTGCATCATATGTCAGAAAGAGAGTGGGAACATTCAGACAGAGGGAAGGACATTGGGTACAGGTAAAGCAAAATTTACTTTGTTTGTTCTCTGCTTTACAAATATAATAATCATATTTTTAGGTCAATGCTGCAAAAATTCATTTTCTGTATTATCAGTTGCAGAAAAAAACAACATGCTTCAATATACTGATATCATACAAGATATTTCCAATGTTTAGCAATTATATCGCTATTTTTAGTACACTTATGGAGAATTAATAAACAATATTATTTGGAAATCTCTTTTAATATGTCATACAGAGAAGAGGCTGGGGTCACTAGGAGGCACATAACTTAGAACATGTCTGGCGGATCTATGCATCAGACACTGGGCCAAAGATCTCGTGATTTGCACAAATCTGCACCCTCTCACAAAACCATATTACTTTAAGGAAGCCCTGCTCCCAAGCGCAGTCACGCACAGCTTAAATGTGTACTAACACCCATCAGAACAGTGAGCTCTCTTACAGAGAGTCAGTCTTGGCCACTCTTTATTTCAGGGTACTAGTAGTCCTCCTGCCCTTTGACAGGTGGCAGAAAGCCCCTGCAAGGGTGCAGACCTGCCACCCTGTAAGTCAGGGGCAGAGCTTGTGAGAGACGGCAGGGCTATCAGCTCACCATTGCCTTTATGTTCCTCTAAGAGCAACAGGGACATCTTAAGGATTTTGGGGGCCCTGGGCCAAACATATTTGGGGCCCTTGTTCGGAACAGATTTGAATTTATGATCCAGTACCAGCTCTTTCATGCCCTCTCTGGCCAGGTCACTGACCGTGCACAAGCACACTCATCCAAATTCTCAATGTATTTACATCTAATATTCAGGGATAGTGATGTGTTTTCAATATAGTAACACAGCAGCTGCTCACTAATATTACTAAAAATAATCTCTCTGACACCCTCCCGTTTCTCATATGTGATGTCCTGTTTTCATCTAAAAGAAACTTTTTTTTATGGATGTTGTATGTAACATAAACACAATATTTATCGGCAAAATGTCCATCATAGACACTCACATCACACACAATAAAAATAAATTAAAAGAAAATGGTATTTAAAACAATCTGTTTAAGAATTACTTAAGGTCATCAGGGCGTGCCTCTCTGCAAAACAGAGGTGACTCTATCAGGGCCCCCCCTGAAAGGCTGGGGCCCTGGGCCAGAGCCCACTTTGCCTATGCCTTAAAACGTCTCTGAAGAGCAATAGAAAGGGCATGCTGTGAAGTGCAGCCATAATGCCCTAAGAAGCCTATTCCCAACCTTTCAATATACATTAAAAAGAAAGTCTTTAGAATTCACAGCTCGTAAAATGTGGAACGGGTTTTAACCCTGCACATCTTCAGCTCTCGAGCTGGAAACTTACTCTGTGTAGTGGTTTCCAGCTGTCCCTGTGCTCACCATGTAATATTGGCTATTTGCTGGTTGACCACGTGAAGACAGCTAATGTTGTGTAATACCCTGTGGCACCGTTTGAGTTGACAGGTCTGGGTGTGGCGGCAGCGCTTGAGTTTTCTCACCATTAAGGGGACCAGGGTTGGACAGGCATTTTATTCCACTGGGCATTTCCCTGGTGGGCTGGAGTCCTTGAAAATGTGGTGTTAGCCAACCCAAAATTGTGCCAGCACTTAACATACCAGCGTTGTTGCCCAAATAGACATACTTAAAAATTGGAGATGATAAATCATTGGTCTATTTAGGGCTTTTTCATTGTAAAATTAACGCTGAACAATAAATTTATGTTTTATGTGTTATATATGCAATATAATTTGGAATTTTGTATTGTTGATATGTGTACTATTTTTTCAGTCACCTTCTATGTCACGAGCATTGTAATTTTTGTTGTATGTGTACATTGTGTATTAGTCCTGTTGTTTATCACTAATTACATATGATATATGATTTCTTTAAATATATCTGATATTATTTTCTAATTCACTTGAGTTTTTGTCTATGTATATGGTGTGGTGTTTTGATGAATCATTAATTGTTGATCCTACCATTGTGAGGACACCATGATACAAAAAGCGGTCTCTTTCGTGGCAGAACCACTGTCCATATACCGCAGCACTTAGGAAGAGAGCAGCAATGTGATCTTTTTATAGATATGGCACTATCCTGCTTTTTCCCTTTCACACAACACAGTGCAGCAACTGTTCTTGCTGTGCTGCATTGCATGACAAAAATAGTACATTTGCCCCTGTCTGTTTCTCTTCTCATTGGCAAGGATATTGTGTACCCTAGTGTCTTTTTGGATCAGCATTTGCTTGTATTCTTTGAAAGTTGTCACCTGCGCATTAAACAGGTTGTAACTACTTGATCGTAGATCAATGTTTACAAGAACAGAATAAAATAGGTTTTCTCCACTAACTCTTAGTTTGGCATAGCACTAATTGGGTGCCTTTCTTCATGTTGTCTACAATAAGCCAACATGCAACAAATTTATGCAGAATATTTTTCAAGGCAGGTATGTTTAATTCACCCTCAAGGTAACACTGCTATCTAAAGATGTTAACAAGTCTGATTCATGGAAAAACTGAGCAAAAGTTAGAAATTTACTCCTGCAGAAGTGTAACTACCTTAGGAGCAAACTTGTCACTTTTATGGACTTCAGAGATAATCCAGGGAAATTACGACAGTCAGAATTTCCCTGGAGTATGGGCCAGATTCAAAAAGATAAACTTATACCTGAAGTCTAACTTTAGACCTGAAATCTAACTTTAGACCTAAAGTCTAACTTAAGACATGAAGTCTAACCTTAGACCTGATGTCTAAGTTTAGACCTGAAGTCTAACCTTAGACCTGATGTCTAAGTTTAGACCTGAAGTCTAACTTTAGAGTGTAAACTTAGACTTCACGTCTACGTTTACCTTTTTGAATGAGGCCCCATATGTGTAGGTATTTACATATACAAAATCTAACTCTTTTACATTTCAGGACACTTTGAAACTTGACTTTATGTGGATAAAACATTTCCTTAAAGAAACCCTTACCCTAAATCCCAATACATTTTAGTGGTGCTCCTAAGCGATTCCTGCCCTGAATACACATCTGCTCCTGCCCCTGGCGTTAATTCATTTACAAATGCAGGTTGTATGGAAACTGCCCAAAAATAGTTGGTGAAGGCAGAAATTCTGATTTTTGGGGGCATTCATCAACCTTTAGAGATGGACCTACACAAGAACACCAAATACCCTACCCGTGAGAGCAGATTTTCTCACTGGGAAGTTAACTCCATCCTGGCAGGCTGGTGTGATTTAGGAATGGGATTCGGAATGGGATTTTGCCACTCGCAGGTGCCATTACTTGACTTACCTAGATGCACAAATAGCTTTCAGAATTGGGCCATATTTGATTTGAAGGTGTATATATTACGGAAAAACTAGGGCACTCAGAGGAGGGACACTCCTTCTGTGTCACAAGGGCGGAGAGGAAATCTCTGGTGGGACTACGTCCTCCCTTAGTAAACTCAGAATCACAATCAGTACCCCACAGAACGTAGAGATAACATTAACTAACCCTGGGAAGAAGATTCATGAAGCGACCTAGATATTACCCACCAGGTTGTGGGAAAGGAAAAAATTCCTTTTGTTTCAGTTACCCTCACACACCCTAGTGGTCTCATGCTTCATCATCGGGTCACCCTGTCCCCTAAAAGTCAGGATGGGCTCAACCACATTTCAGGGAGCTCTTTGAAGATATGGCCAGGGGGTCTTACAGATTAAAAATCCTCAGACTGTTCCCGGTATCCCTTTATTCTTGGAACAGTATGGGATGTTAAAATTAATTAAGCATATAATAGGGTCAATTGGATATTTATGGTTCTATGACCCTAGTGCCAACATGTTTCAGCCTGACTATTGGCCCACTAAGGGTCCTAGGGTTTCTTCAGGGCTACAGAAATAGAAATTCCCTCCCTGGTAAGAGCAGAAGATATTTATCACGCTACTCCTGTGAGAAAAGGGCAGATAGCTGCTCCTTTTGGGAAAATAAAGATACACTTATCATTAGTATTTGAGGATGTTATTCCTTCTTCTCCATCTATAAAGAAAAAGGAGAGCAAAAAAGAGAGAAAACATCACATAACAACGTTATTGCATTGATCATTGCTTCCCAAATGTGATGTGCTTATGAGGTACACCCATGCTCATCCATCTGGATGGGTGATAAAAGCCATCATCCATAAAAGTGTCATGTGCACACTTCACACTGTTATCTCATATCGCTATCACAATTTATGTGACGATTTTGTGTTGTATATCATGTAGTGTCGATATACATCGCATTCTGACCTTATTCTGTATTCGTGTACAAATAAGTGCTTTTAGAGATATCGGCTTGCCACTTGCATCAGAACACACAAAGAATAAAAGCATACACCCATAGTACACGCATACTTCATTTGCATCCTTCTCTCCCTTACCCCGTTCTGGGAGAGGTAAATCATCACGGGGACTGTAGTTGAAAGGGTAGCCCTCTAGTCAAACACTGAATGTTGTGTTTGAATACCCCTGGCAAAAAAGTAACATGGACGGGGAGAAAAGCAGAAAAAGAGATACATAGGCTTAGAGGTGCCTTAGAAGATTGTAAGACAATTGTCCATGTCCCCACATACCTTTAGAAACTGTAACCGCCAGGCTACGTTTTGGTACTCACATCATCAAGGGTCCTGCCCCACGTCTATACCTATTCGGTCCTACACCCCGGGCTTTCGCCCTGAACACTGCCTGCCAGCCGTTTTTAAGGAAGTCGCGGCCACCGGCGTGCTGAGGGGGCGGTACATGTGACATGATTGGCGTAACCGGAAGTGACATAACCAGCGTGGAGCGTCTGTTTAGACGGTGGGACTTGTAGTCCAAGTTTCATATCCGGGCTAAACACTTTGAAAAGAAGCCCGCAATAATTTGAAAAGATACTGTGATCGCTATATTAATGTTGTCGGTAGCTCGAAATCAGGTTCCCGCTATATTACACATTATGCTCTTACTGTTCTTTATTGGTACATACGAGAGTGAGTTAAGGAATGCGTATTTACACCAAAAGGTAATTATGCTCATTGCTGATCAAATAAGGGAAAGTAGGTGAATTGCCCCTGTAATGGCTATTTAAACATAATATGTTGTGAAGCAGACATGGTGCCATGTCCCATAACACACCTGTTAACCTATGACAGGGTACCTGAATCCCATTATGAGAGTTACTCATTAATATTGATTGTAGTGCAGTATGAAATCCTAGACGATACCCTCAATAGGTGAACTCAGATCATTATACTTTCTCGAGTGTTGGGGCCATTCCAGTCTGACCGGTTTATATTGGCTAATAGGCATTTCGTTTACCCTGGGAAGCTGTTAGGTATCAAGACATAGTCACTGCCATACATTGTTGTTCACGGTATGTTGGGAAGACCCGTTAATGTCAGTCTTTCGGTTATTTCCCTAATTACAGTATCCACCACACTGAAGAGGCAACATACTATTGATGCCCTCGTCATGTCAGGGGTTATTCTACATATAATAACCATGATTACCTGTATTCGATTTCTGATTTAATTGATTCCATGAGATTGAATCATTCAAGCCTCTCTCATGCGTCCTCAATCGGTAAACCCAACGTTGTTCGCGTTCGAGGAGTCTCTTCACTAGATTGCCACTTCCCTTTATCTTTTTTGATCACTGTCCATTTTAGATCTTTGTCAGTGTGGTTCTTTTCCAATTAATGGGATGTAAGTTTGGTTGCTGTTATTGCCCGCCTGATTGTACTGCGGTGCTCGCTTTTGCGGACCTTAACCTTCCTGTTGGTCATGCCCACATACATCAATTGGCATGGGCAAGTGATGAGATACACCACATGTTCCGAATTACAATTTGTGTGTGCCCGTTGTTCCCATGGATAACCTAAGTCTAGGTCGATTTGTTTCGTGTGCATGGTAAAGGGACACACCACACACGTGCCACAGGGATAGTGGCCCATGACAGGGGGTTGGTTCCACAATGTTATTTGGGAATTAGTGTTTGGTTTGAACACATCCGTGTGTACCAAGGAGTCTCTCAAGCTTCTATTTCTTTTAAACGAGAACATTGGTTTCTCAAACGTTAGTGTGTTGGAAGTTAGAATAGACCATTTTTTATTTATGATCTTTTTTACCTCGTTTGACGAGGAGTTGTACGTTGTGACGCATATCAGTGAGTTGGTTTCTGGTTTTTGATTAGTTTCTAGAAGTGCTGACCTAGGTGTGTTCCTCGATCTCTTGCGTGCCCTGTCAATGATTTTCCTAGGATAGGCTTTTTGCTCTAATTTCCTGCTCAATACATCTGCCTCCTTGTGGAAATCATTGAGGTCTGTGCAATTCCTCCGGACCCTGAGGAATTGGCCCACAGGTAGGTTCTCCCTCAGGGCTTGTGGATGTGCGCTGTCAATCCGCAATAAACTGTTCTTGTCTGTCGGTTTGGTGCATAAAGAACTGACCAATCTGCCTGCTTGGTGCAAACGTACTGCCCATGGAAGTCCCATGAAAGCAACATCATGGTGTGCCTTGACGTAGAGGCCCTTTCTACCAGTATCCCTCAGGAGGAGAGCCTACGAGTCATTGAACAACTTTTACACAAAGAAGATTGGCAGTGGGAGGCACCAGTAAACTGGATCATCAAATTGATGCATCTTGCCCTGACTGAAAATTTCTTTAAATTCGAAGACCATAAGTTCCTACAAGTCCATGGGACTTCCATGGGCAGTACGTTTGCGCCAAGCATAGCGTGTCTGTACATGAGTCAATTCGAGGAGGAACATATCTGGTCAGCCAACCCTTTCACAGAGAGGATACAGAAATGGGTAAGGTATATTGATGATATCCTGGTCATATGGAAAGGTGACTCGAATAGCATCATTGAGTTCACCCTGTGGATAAACAATCTTAACCCACACCTGCGATTCACACAAACATCCAATAACAATCGAGTATCCTTTCTGGACATAAATATCATTGCAAAAGAAGGCAGATTGGTCAGTTCTTTATACACCAAACCGACAGACAAGAACAGTTTATTGCGGTTTGACAGCGCACATCCACGGGCCCTGAGGGAGAACCTACCTGTGGGCCAATTCCTCAGGGTCCAGAGGAATTGCACAGACCTCAATGATTTCCACAAGGAGGCGGATGTATTGAGCAGGAAATTAGAGCAAAAAGCCTATCCTAGGAAAATTCTTGACAGGGCACTCAAGAGATCGAGGAACACACCTAGGTCAGCACTTCTAGAAACTAATCAAAAACCATAAACCAACTCACTGATATGCGTCACAACGTACAACTCCTCCTCAAACGAGGTAAAAAAGATCATAAATAAAAAATGGTCTATTCTAACTTCCAATACACTAACGTTTGAGAAACCAATGTTCTCGTTTAAAAGAAATAGAAGCTTGAGAGACTCCTTGGTACACACGGATGTGTTCAAACCAAAAACAAATTCCCAAATAACATTGTGGAACCAACCCCCTGTCAGGCGCCACTATCCCTGTGGCACGTGTGTGGTGTGTCCCTTTACCATGCACATGAAACAAATCGACCTAGGCTTAGGTTATCCATGGGAACAACGGGCACACACAAATTGTAATTCGGAACATGTGGTGTATCTCATCACTTGCCCTTGCCGATTGATGTATGTGGGCATGACCAACAGGAAGGTTAAGGTCCGCATAAGCGAGCACCCCAGTACAATCAGGCGGGCAATAACAGCAACCAAACTTACATCACATTACTTGGAAAAGAACCACACTGACAAAGATCTAAAATGGACAGTGATCGAAAAGATAAAGGGAAGTGGCAATCTAGTGAAGAGACTCCTCGAACGCGAACCACTTTGGGTTTACCGATTGAGGACGCATGAGAGAGGCTTGAATGATTCAATCCCATGGAATCAATTAAATCAGAAATAGAATACAGGTAGCCATGGTTATTATAAGTAGAATAACCCCTGACATAACAAGGGCATCAATAGTATGTTGCCTCTTCAGTGTGGTGGATACACTAATTAGGGAAATAACCAAAAGACTGACATTAACGGGTCTTTCCAACATACCATGAACAACAATGTATGACAGTGACTATGTCTTGATACCTGACAGCTTCCCAGGGTAAACGAAAGGCCTATTAGCCGACATAAACCGGTCAGACTGGAATGGCCCCAACACTCGAGAAAGTATAATGATCTGAGTTCACCTATTGAGAGTATCGTCTAGGATTTCATCCTTCACTACAATCAATATTAATGAGTAACTCTCATAATGGGATTCAGGTACCCTGTCATAGGTTAACAGGTGTGTTATGGGACATGGCGCCATGTCTGCTTCACAACCTATTATGTGTAAATAGCCATTACATGGGCAATTCACCTACTTTCCCTTATTTGATCAGCAATGAGCATAATTACCTTTTGGTGTAAATACGTATTCCTTAACTCACTCTCGCATGTACCAATAAAGAACAGTAAGAGCATAATGTGTAATATAGCGGGAACCCGAATTCGAGCTACCGACAACATTAATATAGCAATCACAGTAACTTTTCAAATTATTGCGGGATTCTTTTCAAAGTGTTTAGCCCCAATATGAAACTTGGACTACAAGTCCCACCGTCTAAACAGACGCTCCACGCTGGTTACGTCACTGCCGGTTACGCTGATCATGGTCAAGTGTACCGCCCCCTCAGCACGCCGATGGCCGCGACTTCCTTAAAAACGGCCGGCAGGCAGTGTTCAGGGCGAAAGCCCGGGGTGTAGCACTGAATAGGTATAGACGTGGGGCAGGACCCTTGATGATGTGAGTACCAAAACGTAGCCTGGCGGTTACGGTTTCTAAAGGTATGTGGGGACATGGACAATTGTCTTACAATCTTCTAAGGCACCTCTAAGTCTATGTATCTCTTTTTCTGCTTTTCTCCCCGTCCATGTTACTATTTCGCCACGGGTATTCAAACACAACATTCAGTGTTTGACTAGAGGGCTACCCTTTCAACTACAGGCCCCGTGATGATTTACCTCTCCCAGAACGGGGTAAGGGAGAGAAGGATGTAAATGAAGTATGCGTGTACTATGGGTGTATGCTTTTAATCTTTGTGTGTTCTGATGCGAGTGGCATGCCGATATCTCTAAAAGCACTTATTTGTACACGAGTACTGAATAAGGTCAGAATGCGATGTATATCGCCACTACACGATATACAACACAAAATCGTCACATAAATTGTGATAGCGATATTAGATAACAGTGAGAAGTGTGCACATGACACTTTTATGGATGATGGCTTTTATCACCCGTTCATAAGGATGAGCATGGGTGTACCTCATAAGCACATCACCTTTGAGAAGCAATGATCAATGCAATAACGTTGTTAGGTGATGTTTTCTCTCTTTTTTGCTCCCCTTTCTTTATAGATGGCGAAGAAGGAATAACATCCTCAAATACAAAAGATAAGTGTATCTTTATTTTCCCAAAAGGAGCAGCTATCTGCCCTTTTCTCACAGGAGTAGCGTAATAAATATCTTCTGCTCTTACAAGGGAGGGAATTTCTATTTCTGTAGCCCTGAAGAAAGCCTAGGACCCTTAGTGGGCCAATAGTCAGGCTGAAACATGTTGGCACTAGGGTCATAGGACCAAAAATATCCAATTGACCCTATTATATGCTTAATTAATTTTAACATTCCATACTGTTCCAAGAATAAAGGGATACCGGGAACAGTCTGAGGATTTTTAATCTGTAAGACGCCCTGGCCATATCTTCAAAGAGCTCCCTGAAATATGGTTGAGCCCACCCTGACTTTTAGGGGACAGTGTGACCCGGTGTATATATTACACCAGCTTCGTATCGTACTTAGGGCACGATTACGAGTTTGGCGGTCTTACCGCAGTACCGCCATGTCGGCAGTCCCAAAAAGACAGCTGAGCCGGCTGTCTACCTTCCGCCATATTAGAATGCATGAAGTCTGAACCATATCCGCTGTTGTAGGAGTGGTTCCCAATCAAAATATATTCAAAAAGACACTCTTCTCCATTCATTTTGAAAGGTAAAACTCAATAAGTAATCATTAACATGAGACAGACTTGTTCAAAAACACATTTTATTACTTAGTACATACTTATTTTTGTTCTATAGCACTTTAGTTTTTGTTAATCTCAGGCTTCCAATCTTATAGGTCAAGCAAGTAAACCAAAATCATACATCAAAACAATCACACACAGTCATTCTGGGCAGAAAAAGGAAGGAGAAAAGGAACATCCAATCCATACATTAAAAACACTATTCGCAATCCCATATTGGCATTAATTCTTTAGCCAATTATACATCAGCCTAGACATCCATTGGAATGTTTCACAGTAATTATGTTATATATCTACATCAATATCATTTGCTACAAAACATATACCTATATCAATGTCCTCAAAAGGTTATTGCTGACAGTTATATTGGGAAAGGTTACGCGGGTGCGTGTTTCAGTGAGAAGAAACTGAAGATTGGTGTGCCACATTCATCAGGGCATTGAGCATAGGACTTATGTGGTGGCGTAAGCCATCCAGGCGAAAAAAACCAGAGCATTCAGGGATCCTGTTTTTAATTTGGATAAGGTTGTATTGTGGTGTCAATAAATAGAATGGCTCTCCTAACTAGGAAGATTAGGTGAGTGGTTCCCTCCCGGGCCGCAGCGAATTGCAATGTTGGTGATTCGTACTTCAACGCCGTCAGGACTGCGGTTTTCTGCTGACCAGATTACGATAACACAGTTGTACTGGCAGTCCATTAGCAGCGGTTCCCCGACAGTGGTAGGCTGCCGCTGTACGCTATCAGCAAAGCACCAGAACAGTGCCCATTGGATGGATTCAAAAACTACACAGCTGATATCCATTGGCCAAGTGGAAACACCTGCAAATCACACTATAAAATACACCCCATCTCAGACCATGATCCTTTGCCTCTACACAGCAACACAGCAACTCAGAGCAGCAATTTGTATCATATAAGGCTTCCTTTTTTTCCCTATCCCATTTATCACTCTCCAAACACTTTTTTCCCTTATTTACTAATATCCCTTGATGTTTTTTGTTAGTCATTGTCACTTACTTGAATTTCTAGTTATGTTAGGCCAAAAAAATCCACGTTTTTCCAAGGCTGAGTTGTGAATGAAATTATAAGAGCATAGCCACAATTGTTTGGAGCCCAAGTCCAACATACTTCTCTCAGTAGAAACAGGGAAATGTGGGACAGAATAGTCGACAAAGTGAATGCTGTAGGTACCACCCTGCGCACAAAGGAGGGAATTAGGAAGAGATGGCACAGCCTGAGGGTGAAGGTCTGTGACCTGGCCTCCAAGCACCACCTGGAGGCCCATAAGACTGGTGCTGGTTCTCCCGGACCCCCATTACAACTCTTTCCTTGGAGAAGAAGGTCTATGCCATCCTGCATTCTGAGGGCTTGACAAGAATAGCTGAATAGCTGGGGAAGTGGAGTCTGGTAAGTTACACCTCACTAACTGTAACAGCACTTTAGTGTACTGTTTGTTCTCATCTCAGCTTTTGCTATTGTGATCTCTATCTACTCTCCTAACATGCAATACGCAAAGTATCAGAGATGATTGATTGTCAGTTTCAATGTGTATTGTTGCATATAAGATCACATGTATCAATCTCCATTACATTCCACATATTACACTGCTGCTTGAAAGTGTATTACTATGAAATAATCATACCAGGACCCATGATATGTGTCAATATGGAAATGTATGGTCCAGCCCAACTGCATTTTGGCAACATGTATGTTACACTACCAATTGTTAAGTGTTGGCAAGTCGAGATTGAAATGACTGCTACTGCCATGAGGCCCTGTTTCTCTGACTCAAAACTAGATGCAATAGTGAGTTTGCCCATTTTCATTTTCCTCATATATTACAACTGATTTCAACTTCTCATGGGCTTCACTATTTGTCAAGTGTTGGCAATTAGAGTTTGAAATGACTACAACTACCAAGTGGCCCTGTTTCTTTAACTCATAACTAGATGAAATAGTGAGTTTGTCCATTTTCATTAGTCTCACATGTTACAACTGATTTCCACTTCTCATGGACTGAGCAATCTACATAAAAAGCTCTACTCAGAGACATTTCTGCCTACTTAGCTTGATGTTGTCCTGGTCTCCTCAACTGAAACTATTGATAGCATGAGTCACATCATACCAAGTGTGTATGTCAAATAACGGTAAAGCATTAAGGTAACTTAGCTAGGTAGAAGTGGCAGGTGACCCATTGACTCTGCACTGCTCCTATGATGACTAATGCTAAATATACAACCAAGTTGTGTGTTCACCTGTATTGTACACAGCTAGACCTTGCAATGGTCAAATAGACATGTTTCTTATCCACTGTTTTCCCTTAACTGTTTTGGAGATGTCATGTTCATTCCTAAATCCAAAATGCAACATATCAGCACACCTAATGAGCAGCTCAATTCTAGTACATGTATTGAGTGTCTCCAAATGTCTTCTTAACAAGTTCTATACCACAGAAATGTATCACAATAATAATCTCTACCACTTTTGTTTTTCCTAGGTCTCTACTTACTGTGGCACAAAACATTTGGATGTAGATACTATAATTCCACAAATAACAATGTTCTCTATTTCTCAAAAGGTAGATCTGGCACAGCACCTGGGCAGAGCTTGGCCATCAAACAGACTCCCACTCCACCCCCGGATTAATCACTTAGTGATGACAATACTCCTGGAGATGTGGACGTGGATGACCTTCCTGGCACATCTGGTCAGCCTTGGCAGACGACATCAGTGAGTCTCACTGCGCCCACACCAATACCTCCCACCACAGCTGCAACACCTCAGCCAACCCCAGTCTCCCCAACCTGTGTACCTAGCACAGTCAGTAACATCTTGTGCTCCCCAGTTCTGGATCCTGAGCACCAACCCAGTCACTGAGGAACCAGGAACCAGTGGGAGGGTATAGCCTGGGCCAAGGACAGGCCCGTGAGGGTAGTAGTCATGGAAGGGTAACTGTGGGCCCGCTGAGTGAGGCTACTGGGGTCACTCACACCCAGGCCACCATCAACCAAGTCTTGGGAGCCTATCAGGACTCCCAAGACGTGATGGGCCAGGTACTAACGCAAATCTGGGAGATGAAGGAGCTGCAGAGGGACAAACACCAGAAGCTGGCCACTCACAACACCAGCATGGGCCAGCTCATTGGGGGGCTGCAGGAAATCAACACCACCATCTGCAAGGCTTTTCCACCACCTTCTACCTCTTCCTGTGGTCCAACTACATCCAGCCCATCTACATCTGTGGCAGCCACAGGAAGGGAGGCCTTGTCAGGGGAAGGCAGGCCTTCAGACACCTCTGTCTCAGCAGCAGCAGATCCCTTCCTTCCCCTGCAAGAGGGGACATCCACTCAACATTCCAGAAGGTGTGTATGGCATGACCTCCACCACCACCAGTAAGAAACCTCACACTAAACTTCCTCCAGTGTGTGCAACACATTCACTTTGTGGACTATTTCTGGACACTTTTCCCTTTCCGATGGGAGTAGTATGTTGGCCTTTGGACTTCAAGCAACTTGGCATCCACAACTATGGTTTCATTCACCATGACTGACTTCTTCACTTTTGGTTTTCCCTGTTCTGTTTTGCACAATGTTTATTTTCTCCTTGTTCACTGCAATAAATACACTAGTCACAAACCCATTGCCTGCTGTAATATCTCTCACATCTATCAATGTATATCTGTACTGCCAACTAAACTTCACAATGCCAAAACTAGCTACTTGTGTAAGCATGGATATGTTGCATGTACATAATGTTTAGCTCAGGATCACAACCATGTCACACCAACACATACATACAAGTGTCTGGTCTAGTAACATTGTTAATCAATTTTTCCAATCATAGGCTGCCATGACATCAGAAACATAGCAACTCATACATGGCTCAATAACTCTGTGTCAGTGACCACATTTTCAGGTGCAGTCCTTAACAACATGGAATGAGTGGATACATCTGACAATTTCCTATTGAATAGACAAAATAAAATTGGTCTATGTCCTCAGCTGGAGCCATTTCACCTAGCTCGCAAAATGAATCCCACAAAATTTAAAACAATGAACAGACACATGGCAGTACAACAGTTTCTGATCACAGGGTCATTCCAATCCAATGTTGCACCATGTGGTGGAATGTCACAAACAAATGTAACTAATGTGCCACAAACACTTTGGCCTATAATGTGGAGACACATCAACAGCTACATACAGTTTCTACATAATGAGGATGTAGCCAATGTGAAGGGAAACTAGCATGATTTGGACCCACAAGAACATTTTGTTAAAGCATATGATGACACACATATTGCACTAGGACCACCACACGACAAGGAACAAGTCTAATGGATTCCTCATAACTTCCATCCTATAGCTGTGCAAGCTGTCTTGGTATAGGATTTGTACACACAAAGTCTGTGACAGTCATTCCCAGGCTCAATCCATGTCTACTTTGTAGGTCCAAACAGCATCATATACCTGCTAATGTCACAACTCTGAAATGCCCAATGAAGATGACATGGAGAAGGTACCTAAAACAGGTCAAAAAAGGAGATCAGCTATGAAACCATACATATGACACAATTCACATAGTCAACTTCTGGAGTACTCAGTCCATGACAAAAATCTAAGCTAAACAAAACTACACCAACAAAGTGAGCATGTGTCAAACCCTTCCTCCACAAACACCTTTTGCCAGAGCTTTAGCTTCCTTTTATTTTCCCTAAACATACTGCTCACATCATCACAACAAGAGTTGCTTTAATAGTCAAAATCATGACATATAACAGCATACTTACACTCATGAGAAGAAGTTGTCGATGAGATCTTGTTGCAGGTCAGCTTCTTTACCTTCCCCACTATCATCATCATTTGGCATTTCAGGATTCACCCAATGGCACTTCATGGTCTCCATCCTCTGCGATATGAGGGATGTTCTGTTGCAGGGCGATGTTGTGGATCATGCAGCAGGCCACGGTGATTTGACACACCTTCCCGGGTGAATAGAGGAGGGTTCCCCCAGTCTTGTCCAGGCATTTGAATCTGGCCTTCAGGAGCTCCAAAGCCCACTACACTGGCTGCTGTGTTCTTCCATGGGCTTCATTGAAGTGGACATCCCCTGTCGTAGTTGGATTCCTCGGCTTTGCCAACAACCATGGAAGTTGGGATAGGCTGAGTCTCTTAGATGGAAGACAGACATAGGTGCAACAATATGTTACACTCTTTCTGATCATACTACCTTACATCACCCACACAAAGTTAGGACAGATCATATTTACTAACAAGCCAAGCCCTCTCCGGTAGTAGTTGTGACATCAGCTGGGATATGGTGCTGTTCCGCAGAACGAAGGAATCATGGGTTGATTCTGGTAACCATGCACAGAAGTTTTGGATGTATAAATCCAGTAAGCAGACAACTTGCACGTTGACAGAATGGAAGAGCTTCCTGTTCTGATCAACATGTTCCCTGGCTTGTGTTAGCACTAAACCAATATGGATGCCATCAACGGCTCCAAACTCATGTGGGCTGCGACCAAATTCATAGAAATCCCCCTTAACATTGGCTAAATCCTCACTTCTGGGGAACTGGATGTAGCTGTTAATGTGTTTCATCATTCCTGAAAGCACTCTTTATACTACACCACTGAACATTGGTTGTGACATACCACCAGATATAACCATAGTGTACTGGAAGGAACCTGAGGCCAGAAAATGCAATATAGCCATCAGTCTCACAGTAGGTGGAATACATGTGGGATTAGTGTTTTGAGGAAGGAGATAAGGCTCCAACTGATGAGATATATCCTGTATTGTTTGTTCGCTCTCCCAGGGTACCTATGTGTGGAGTGGGAACAATTTTAAACATTGGTGACAGTGTCCAGAGTAACATATATGTAGAGTAAGCCAAAAGTACTATGAGAAAACATAACCGGTTCAGAAAGCATTGCACATAATTCACATAATAGTTGTCTACTGTCCAACATCCACCTATAATCCCCATTGTGGTCTAAAATGTGTCTGTAACAGAAATGCACACATTATACAGCCAAAAATGTATCATGAGCACCCTAATATTGTAAAGTTTGAATTGTACTCCTAAAACGCCATCACCTTCTGTTTACCATGCACAGTGGTAATATAGCATTTATGCACATTAATGCTCTACACTGATGTTTGTATAAAGTAAATTATAGAGTCGTGGAGTAATACATCATATACACATGTTACCACACATATTTAGTGGTGGTGGCACATTTAACATTCACCAATACTGTAGTTTCAACTGCTAAAATGGTGGATGCCTGCCCTCGCATATAGGACATTCTGAATCTCCCACCGCCGGAGGAAGTCGAAAGCACGTTGGGCGGTTTCATCCACAGCGGACACAGTCATTGTCTAACATTGGTGATTATGACGGTCGCGGCCCAATGCCTCTGTGTGTCTACGCTGATGACCGTGTACACAGCCTACATGTATGCCATGGTTTGAAAAATAACTCACTTGCTTCCTGACACTGATGCTGTCATGTCATTCTAGCTGCTGTTTTCCTCCTCTAGGAGCAATCATGCCAGGCCAAGCAGGTTTGAAGGTCCCTGACCTCTCTCCAGAGGAGCTTGAGAAACTTGTAGAAGAGGTCCTTCCACTGTATGGCCAGCTCTATGGCCCACCAGAGGAGCAGGTAAATATCTCACATAGATTTTTAAGTGTGTTTATCTCTGTTCTTTCCATTCCTTCAGGCTACAATGTGCCTCTGAGTCCCAGAGTGAATGCAGATTACTGTTGTAACCTTTTGTGGTCCCTACGTAGGACAATCATGTAATGGATTGTATATCTAGTGTACTTTGTGTACTTAACATCACCAATGTGATGTGTGTTGTGTGATAAGCCCTATATCCTACTTGTGTTGCATGCACATATCTATGCATGTCTAGTTTTCATGGTACCTATGATATATTTGCTATCAGATCATGGTAATTGTGCAAAGAAATGTATAGGCTTTACAGCATGAGCTGTATATGTATGTTGTAAGAAGCAGTTGCGGATGAGGTTAGCTATGTGTACAGTCCCACATATCAGTCAGCCCAGATCAGGGCTCACCAAACTGTTGTCTGGCAGTTAGCTATACCTCACAGACCCCTTCAGAGTGCCACACAACCGTGAGGTCAATTATTGGACGGCCACAAAATATATTGTTATGTATTGAATTGGTAAAAATGTGATGTTAATGTGGGATCAGTATACTCAGCCTGGATAGAGCAAGGCCTAACAATGAGTTGTGCCCAGTCTGGGCCATGGGCCAGGCGTGGGCAGAATTACTGTGGCAATACAACTGATGCACAGAGTAATCTCCCTGTAGGCCTGCAGATCCTTGCATGTGTCCAAAATGAGTTTTCTGAACCAATAGTAGCCCTGATTACTTTTACATGGACTACATTTGGAATGTTGACTGAGGTAACCCGATGTTGATACTTCTTTCCATTGACCCACATTGTCAATGTGTGTCATTTACTTATGACCGGACCCTTACTCTGTTGTCACTTTTCCATAAGTAATGCTTGCATTGTGCAGGCCTATTGCACATGTGAGACATTAATAGTGCAGAGAGTTGGTTACTTCAGAAGAGATTTTGATATGTGAATCACCAGCTTTGTTTCAATCAACTAATCAAATAAAACATACAATGGTATGTTGAATGTCATCCCTGTAACAGTAGTAACAACAGAAAAAAGGTGGAGGAGGAACCTGGGGAAACAATATTTAAAGACCAGCAAGGAGAGAAAGTCCCTATTCACAAATTCATAACACGAAAACAGTCCTTGGGTCTATAGAATGAAGTATGAATAGCTACCACTATGTAGACTCTGACACCTGTATTTTAAAGGGAGAGATCCCTTTTAGGATGAAAACCCTCACTCACCTCGCGGTGACATGCTTCATCATTTGGGTTTCTCCTCCTGGTGGAGAAGCATAGTTCCACCAGGGGCTACAACTCCCTCACTGTGAGGAAGGAGCTCAGGGATGTTTTAGTATGTTGAAGACTCTATACTCGCAAGGATACTAAAATCCCGTGATGGATCAGGTAAGCAAGGAAGTGCAGCGCAATTGCAAAAAAGTGTGAATTAAAACTACCTAGTGGCAACAAAATAGACAGTCTTTATTCACTTGCTGACACTGGTAGGGTTAAAAAGCAGTGCAAACAGCAGTGTGAAAATTATACTGCTGAGTTATTTACACACGGTCAACATGTTTCACCTCAATGACCTATCTCAGTATCTAGGCTTTCGTCAGGACCAAGAGTAGAAAAACAAAGCTGCTGCTAAATGTGAAAAGGTGTAAAGAAATGAATGAAAAAATACTAGACCAGTAATATCATGTTTCCTGTAGTATTACTGGACAGATCTACAAAAAATAATAGAAATACAGAGTGTCAGAGTTATAAACCGTGATACGTCACATACAGCACGAACAACATGATTAGGAGTATATCATGTAGACAGCCAGTTGCTGAAAAGGGCAGAAAAAACTCACCCAAATTTTTGGAAAACAACCCTCACCTCTACCTGGTAACAACTCAGGGAAGGGGGCCCGCTCTATAAAAGAAAATCATGTGTCATACAAGACAGGAATTATGTTGACACTGAACTAAATCGAACAAACAAATGTAAAAACACAGTTCAGGCTAAAAGAGTAAGGTGAGGCTAGCTTAATTAGGTCAAGCATTGTTGTACCGACTTGCTGTCGCATGAAAAGAAACATGAAAAGAAACATGACAGTGATGTTCGCTATAGCACTGGTCTCAATAACCAGTAATACCATGTATAAAACTTAGAGGTACTAGCAGAAAAGAGATGGAATTCTGAGAACATGATTTTACAGTCAATGAAACTAATGTTTAAGCGCGGTTTGACGGGCATTGCTAAATTGACAGAGTCAAAAGGTGAAAGAAAAAATATATTAAACAACAGTCACCAAGAACCTTTATCAGTTCAATGCCATCTCTGAGTTAAACTAGTCAGACGCACGCAAAAGACAGAGAAACTAAAAATAGTTACCAGCCAAAAAAGCGGACAGGCTGTAAGACAACAATCTCTAAAGAAAGGGGAGTTGCGGGGGCAAGCTGACTCACCTATCCGTCGGTACCCCGTCGTGGTACTCGAGTTGCGACCGGAGGTACCGACCGGGCAGCTTACTCATGTTTATATAGTGAATAAGCGCGCTAAACGGACCTCCAGTGCACCCGCGTGGGGTCCTTTCGCTGACTCGATGAAGTGCCTGCGTTAGTAATGTGTTGTAGAGCACCCTGCGCATGCCCAGCGGTAAGATGCTACTCAACCGGCGCAGTGGCATTCCGGCTCAATGAGATGTACTGAGCTTTGGGCCCCGGGTTTTTGACATTGATCGCTGCATGCGAATGAGTACCTTTCGTGTTCCCATTCCAGAAATCATGGGTGGTGTTCTGTTATTCAAAATTAGGTGCAATACTGTATTTAAACAGTCGGGCTGCAAAATACATAAATAGAGGCACATTCTGGCTGAACGTGTCATAGAAGCTCCTATCGCCATAAAGGGACAGTGGGGTATTGATGTCACTGCACCAATATAAATCATTAAGGTGGTTTGATTTTCAGACAGGCTCAACTACTGTTATAGGGACGATGATATGATGGTTGATATTGGTGTCATCGGTAACTAGTAGTGAGAAAATGAAAAATGATATAATATATGTAAGTCATCGTGTCTAGTGACCACATCAATGATGTTGTTATTTTAAGTAAATAGTGTTGAAAAAGGTGTGTACTATAACAGAAGCTATGGAATATCATCATTTAAACCAGTGATGTCACTCTGTAATCTGTGCACCCATCTTTGTTCCCGATTGAGCAAAAAATGGGAGTAGTCTGTGATATGATTTGGGATCCAAGGTTGCTCAAGGACTGTCCATTGTAAATCATTTTCTGAGTGACATGAATCTATGAAATGGTTAGTCATCTTGGTAGATCTCTTCTTGCATCGGATGTTGCTTTTGTGCTCAAGTATCCTCGTTTTAACTTTGCGCGTGGTCATACCAACATACCGCATCCCTGTAACAGTGCCACACATGGCAAAAGGTGTGTCCTGTGATTGCATTACATACCACACAAACTCTATCAGATGTAGTATGATTTCGCATTAAGTAGTCCACATGTCCACACATCCCCAGAAAGGATGCTCTCAGTGACACATGCCAGCCCTTTCTTTGCGACCTTAGTCTTAGGATGTAGTCTACACTATGGTACTGGCCTGTATGGACCATATGCATCAAGTCAATAGGCCTGGCTGTAAAGGTGTCTTTACAGTTATGCACAAGTAGTTGACCATTCAGAAGGTCATATTGGTGTGTTGTGTTTCATCGTAGCTCACATCTCAGTACATGTAGGATGGCCCTGGGCTACATGATGTTATTGGACTGGCTTTGTCAGTGTAGGTCATGACCAGGGTTGATGATAGTCAGCAGATGACTACAAAAGTGTGTATTCATGTTTTTGTAGTGCTTAGCATGTGGCAATGACGCAAGTATTGTGTTAACTATTGATTGATGCTTGTGCTAGGTTTATAAAAAAATGTGTCAACCAAATAGATATCCTAAAACTTGGAGTTATATTCTGTGTATTCATCTATTGTATTCATACAGGTCAACACCCATCAGAAGCAGTCCATTTGTCAGCCATCGCCCGAAAGGTGCAGACCCAGGGGATCTATCGCTGGCGCAGCGTCCATTGCCGTAAGAGGTGGGAGGACCTGAGGAGCTGGACCTGTAAGATCACGGATGTCCAGCTGGGGGAATGTATGACGTTTTAACGCATACATTATTCATGCATGGCTTTACAAAGCGTGCCATTACATCGCAAGTTGTATCAACGACTTGCTGTAGGGGGCGCGCTGGACTTAGGAATAGTATTAATTACTATTCCTACTCCAGTTTGTGCAACAGCAAGGAAGGTGTTGGATTTAAAATCCAACACCTCCCCTGGTGTTGCACGCCCCCTACAGCAAGTCGTTGATACGACTTGCGATGTAATGGCACAGGTGGTAACAAAGCGGTCGTTGTAACGACCGCGTTGTAAAGCCATGTGTTGTGGAAACAGCGTTGTAAATGCTGTTTCCCAGCTGAGGCTGTCCTCCGAATGTGGATGGTCGGTGCGACGGACCCTGACCTCAATAATGACCCTCATACTGGCAGTGGCCTACCAGGAGCTTGATGGGCAGTTTAGGGCCCCACACAAGTGACAAGGGGGTGAGTCTGGCCAGAGTTATACATGTTACATTGCCAACTTTATGTGTTACACGCAGGCGATTCCCCAAAATTATTGATGATAGCCCATGTGCGAAGTACAGGAAGGATTTCTGTTTTTATAGGACTGGTAGTAGGTGAATGCTGATGTGCTGTGCCTATTGTCTTTCAAGCCACAGATCCTGTGCACATGGAGGTTTTGAGGCATATGCAAAGTGGACTATGGCCCAGGGCCCCAGCCTTCCAGGGATCCCTTCGGTAGTGGAAAACCAATTCTGCAGAGAGTCTTTACATTGTGCCCTTTGAATACTTCTCACACTGATTAATTGAAATCCTGTTTACTTGACATTACCTTTTAATGTGGGTGATCTGTGAGAGTCCATTATAGAGATTTAGGGGAGAAGGTGTGTTTGAGTTTCATGACACATCCATACAGATGTATTGTTGATATCACAACAGAACCTAGCATGTGAGCAATGTTAGGGTTTCACAGAGCTCAATAGGTGTGATCTTGATGAGGAGGTGCTGTTGTGTCACAATTTAATGCACACATCATAATCCCTGATAAGGAGATATGAACACATGATGACTTTTGTAGAGTGTGCCTGTGCATTGTCAGTGACCTGGCCAACGAGAGTATCATAAAGCTGTAATTGGATCATACATTGAGAACAATTCTGAAAAGTGGCCCACAAAATATGTTTGGCCCAGAGACCCCAAACCCACGGCCAGGCCCATGGTGGGGCATCTATTTGCTGAGGAATCTATAAGATGGTTAAGAGTGTGGCTTACCGTTAGTTGTGTCCACCACGGTGTGGGATTTGGATGTCATCAAGCTGGAGCAGCATCGCTAGTACATGTATGATCGGGTCCATGACTGCACAGGACGTAGGAAGCTGAGTACAGGTGAGTTTCTGCCTTATACCCCTCCCTTTCCGCCAGCTCAGATGTGGTGGTTGGGCTGCCACAGTCACACCATCGGAAAGGCACATCGTAATTGGGCCGGCGGTAACACTGGTGGTCTGCCTTCCGACAGTGGCATTGGCCCTATCTCGCCGCAGTTGAGAATTCCTGTTGGAAGCAGCAGGACCGCAGCGGTCTTTTGTCTATGAAACCACAAGCACCGTGATCAGGCCGTCGGACTGCCCAGTCGGCAGCGGTGAATCCGACGCCAACGCAAAGGCACAGGTGGAACCGCAGAAATCGCAATCAGGCCCTAAGGGCTCTGATTTTCTATTGTTTGAGCTGATGCTTGTGATTTGCCCTGCTCCCCGATGTAAGGTGGCACAAACGTCTTTGCCAATCAATTTTTTAGTACAAAAGCTATTTGGTGCTAAAAGTTTACACAAGTGTGAGCTCCCATAATCTATGTAAAGGGGCATAGCAGGGCGGAAACAGAGCAAACACCCACAGGTTTCAACAAATAAAATCGAATACAATAAAATAGAATGAGCTGACTGCGTGAAATACTAATGCTAACTTAAACCAAGCACAAATGACGGTAAAGGCGGAATACTGCCTGATTTGGTTTTTTTATATAAGAAGTGTAATCACCACAAAGTTGCACATTTTACATGGCTTGCCATGGGACAGTTATCCTGTCACTGAAATTTTAATTTGAATGTGTACAGAATGCTTTTCTGAAGTGGGGATCAGATCTCACACACCGCACAACGGGTTGTCTTTATACCATAATACATTACTTCTCGTCACGTGAAGTGAAAATGTATTTTTAGTGTGAGCACGGCTGCTGAAATGTTCAGCGTGCGACTTTTGCTAAAGCTTGAGCAGTGCAATTTTTCCACATTTGTGCAATTTAGTGCTGCTTATTAACAATCAGGCAGTGTATTACTATGTGAATGTTAATCTGGGCCATAACTTGTCAGTCTCCTAAAAGTGCTTATACTGGAAGAGTACACTAATATATGGATGCAAGTTTATCTTTGGATACGGGTGATTGGGCAAAGCATGCTTCTCTGCAATTGTCAGAGAAACCTTCCTCTATAAGTTTGTCATTCTTTCTACTCATATGATGTTCAAGGATTGGTTTGCATGTATTCGGACATACATTTTGAACACACAGCAAGGGGAATTTTTAGAGGATACATTCGCAGATTTTGGCCTTTTATATCCAAATGACTCATGTGGGAAGGACGATATACCATCTTTTAAAGGTAGGGGAATGCATACAACCATTGACTATATTTTCATAGATACTGCCCTGGAAGCATATGTTAAAAATTATACGGCTGTGTGGTCACAATTTAGTGACCACAATCCCATACACCTGATATTGGTAGGGGGCATCGGGCTCAATTCTGAAATCAATAAATGGGCCTCTACTTCAGCATTTAAGAATAAAGATCAGGGCCGTAGACTAAAATGGTGTAAGGTCATTCCGGAAGAGTTTTGTAATGATTTAGTTACTAAAGTAGGATTGGAAATGGAGATGTGTCTTGACAGTAGGGCAAGAGACAATAGGACTCTAACCACTTATGTTGAAATTTGTAAGCAGGTGGCAAAAGCCCTAATGTACAACTGTAAGGATTACCCCATAGAGGAGAGAGGTGGTTTGACCACAGGTGTACAGTTGCGCACCAGAAGTTGATGGTCGCTTTAAAAAATAGACCACAAGATAAACCTTTGATAGCTGTCCTTAGGAAAGACTATAAGCTAGCAATAAATACACGTCAGTTGGATATTAAAAATAAAGCTTTGAATGATTTATTGTCAATTGATGTAATAAGGAATAGTGCCAAGTTTTGGAATGTTGTAAATAAACCGTTCTTCAAAGGATAACAAAGGTAGCCAGTTGGACTGTAATATCCCGGAAGAGGATTGATTTAACCATTTTAAAGGTATATATGGAGATCAGGGGGATCATGGACTTCCAAGTACTTCATATGTAGGTAAGAAATATTCTTTCGTTTTTACGGACAAGGAAGTAGCGGTGGCCATTGATCAAATGTCAAGTAATAAAGCCCCTGGACCGGATGGTGTCCCGGCTGACCTATTTAAAGCTGATGTATATTTATGGTCTAAATTACTAGCTAACGTTTTTAATATGGCTTGTGAATTTGGTTTACCCCAATCTTGGTCACAATCAGTTATAGTCCCGGTTTTTAAAAAGGGGAATAGAGGAGACCCGCGATGTTATAGGCCAATCTCATTGATAGATTCTGCTGTGAAGGTTTTAGGAAGAGTGGTTTTAGGCAAACTCACTGAGTGGTTAAATGACACTAACATCCTCTCAAATTTACAGTATGGGTTCAGGAAAGGAAGAGGAACCACGGACCAGTGCCTAAATTTGCTTTTATTATCTGGAAAATACACGATTGCGAAGAAAGGGTCACTTCATTTGGCCTTTATGGATCTTTCTTTGGCCTTTGACCGGGTAAATAGATCCAAATTATGGCACTTGTTATTAAAATTAGGTCTGGATGTAAATATTGTAAATTTTTGGGACGATTTGCCTCGGGATCTTACAGCCACAGTGAGATTTGACCAAAAAGGTAACCTCACGCGAAGTATTTGTATTATTAAAGGAGTTAGACAGGGTTGCATCTTAGCCCCACTTTTATTTACTCTATACATCAATAATCTTGATCCAGTTTTAGTGGGTGCGAGTATGGATATTCCCCATGTAGGGGAGCGGTTAATCCCGGCTCTCTTATATGCGGATGATGCTGTCCTACTAGCTAGAACGACGATTGGCCTACAGCATCTTTTAACAACCTTTGCCGAGTTTATGAAGTCATTGGATCTTGATGTCAATTTTTCTAAATCCCACACTATGATCTTGGGTGTAAAGCCCAGGAAATTAAAAACTCATTATTGTGAAGGGAATGTAATATCACGGGTGACGTCGTTTATATACCTAGGGGTGTTATTTGATGAAAGGGGCACTTGGGTCCCACAAATGAAAGCCAAAAGAAATGCAATGGCCAGATCTACCCTTGCTGTCCTTGATTTTGCACATAAATTAGGGTCTAAGCCAATGCATGCTATGCTAAACATCTACAGGGCCAAATGCATCGCTATAGCAAATTATGGTTCTGACCTTTGGGGATACAGAGAAGCTAGAGATATCCAAATAGTGAAAAATAATTTCCTAAGAAACCTTCTATCCGTGCCACAATCAACATCCACTTATATTATCCATCAAGAAACCGGTTCAGGTTTCATATCAGATCTATTTGGAATGGCACCTTTACTTAAATGGATAGGTATCTGGATAAACCCGGAGCTTGGGATGAACCGCAAAATTATTCGCGATTGCTTAGCTCTTGATCTAGCAAGTAGTATCCCCTGGCTAAGCTACGTGAAAAGGACTGCCTTTTATTTGGGAAGACCATAGTTATTTAACTCCCCAGAGAAACTCTTAAAGGCGGATATGCTCTGGGTTAAAAGTACTTACCTGCAGTTATCACAGATGGATAGAGAGGTTAGGGAATTAAGCAAGCCTCTTGTGCGGGCACACCAGTTGTTATCCACCTCACAAGTGATTGAACCGTATTTAAATATAGTCACCAACCAGCATCACCGTTTCCTGTTAGTGAGGTTTAGATTTAATCAATTGCATCTACTTCTCGCTGAACCAATGGGATGGAAAAAGCCTGAGGACCTGGGTGTTTGTACATGTGATAATTTTTCTACTCAGGACTCAATGCATTTTGTCTTATTTTGTGAGCATTTTTTGCACATCCGAAATCGGTTCATTTTACCCATTTTAAAGGGCAAAGGTTTTATACAGGCTAGACCTGCTTTGATATATTTACAAATGTTGACCAATGTTTGGGAAATTTTTAATATAGCTAGTTTTTTGACTGCAGCGGTCAGAATAAGGAAAAAGAGAAGGATTGCTATCAATTAGAATACTTTTTAATTAATAGGGGAGAATCCTAAGTTATCATACAATGAATTGTTCCTCTGTATATTGATGATTTAGATGTCTTTCTTCTTGTATTTTGTGATGTTTGTGTTATCTTAATATTTTAATATTTATTGCGTTTTTATGTAGCATGCTTTTATGGTTTTAATTAACCGAATAAAGTGAATTCGACTGACTGACTGCTTGGTTTGCTTTGTCTGTTTTGACTGCCAGTATAAACGTAAAACTTTCTTTGACGCCTTTGTATTATGTTGCTGAATGATGCTCCAACGCTACTATCACATGCTTTACTTACAGTGGCGGCTCCTCCGATAAGGCAGAAGAGCATCGCCCCATTGCTATAGCTGCAAGCTGAATACAAAAAATAAAATGATAATAGCGTTCGTTCTTATCACTTTTTGTTTTTGTGTTCAGCTTGCAGCTGAAGCCAGGCGGGCGGGACTGTGCTTCCCGCGTCACAGGAGAAGTAGTGGTGGCAGCACCTAAAGTCTGCATGATGCTTTGGCCGGCCGTCTTGTGCCGGCCAAAGCGTATTGCAACCTGGGTGGAGAACATGCACAGCCTGCCACCCCCTATCTGAGCTCCGAACCACAGCGCTCAGACCAATCACAACACTGCTAAGGCAGCGTTGTGATTGGTCAGGGGATTCGGGGAGACTGTGTGCCTCCTGCCTAGAGGGGGATGGAGAAAGAAGAGGCGGCGGTCGGCGTTATAGAGGTAAGTGCTATTTTGTAATATTATTCCCTGTTCCCTTGTACGGAGAAAACAGTCACTGCACAAATCCTCTAGTGAATACATCAAAACATTTAATTTATCAAAGTAAATCAACAGTTTGCAACAAAACTACCTATTGACAGTCTTATAATAGTTAACTTATATAGACATCATATGAAACATTTTCAAACTATGATGATGATGATGTTTAATAATATTAAGAGTTAGGCTTGCTATTTATAATGTTATTAGCAGGACCTCAATACAGCTCCCCCCTTTGTTGCCCGAACTGCCCCTCATGCCTCTTTCACACCTGACTGCCTTGCTTGCTTTTTACTGCTCAGTTCTTCCCCGCTGTTTAGTTCTGCTTTTAGATACTGTCTGTGCATGCTTGTAACTGTTTGACATTTCCCCACAGTTAAGTCTTGCTTTTAGGTATTGTTTGTGTTTGCTTGTTATTATTCGGTTCCTCCGCACTGTTTAGTCTCGTCTTGAGTTTTGTTTCTGGGTTTCCTTTATTGTTTTCTGTTTATGTCGCAATATTTTGCACCCTTGTTTGCTCTCCCCTCTCCCCAGCTCGTTTTTCCCCACTGTTTCCCTCGCTTAACAGAGCTACAGCACTGCCACGCCAAAGGTAAGCCCTGGACCATGGACTCTGACACAACAACTGCTGCCACATGTCCCACGATCAACAGTAGTTCCTTTCAAGTACTGGCATTGTCTCTTCTCCTGCAACACCGGAGCACCCGCACGAACAACGACCACCCCCGTTGACCAGGCCTCGCACGACTGCTCAGGAACAACTCCACTGCCTCCTGCTCAACATACAACCACTCTGCAAGCACGCCACAGAGATCTGGGGCACCATCACTTCCCTCACTCCCGACATCATCTTCATCACCGAAACCTGGCTAAACCGCGCAGCCACTCCCGACATCGCCTCGGCAACACTAGGCGGCTACAAGATAGCACTCTGGGACCAAACCAACAAACACAGAGGTGGAATTGCCATCATTCACAAAGAAACCACCCTCTGCACCACTGCCACAGACAACATCACCCCTATCATGGAACACTTCAATGTCCAACTCAAAATCGACGGCAAAACTACCATCAGAAGCACCCTCGCTTACAGACCTCCAGGACCAAGCCTTAGTTTTTGCTGTGAGGACCGTGGCCCCAGCAGCAGGTTCCACAAGGGTCCAGGACCTATTGCAAGGGGTTTACAGGCCAATCAGCAGACTCTTCGTGCTCTGTGGTGCACTCTGGGGGTCATAAAGACAGCCTCATGGTTGGTGATTGCTTTTTATTTTAACTGAGTGAGGATTCCTTTTGTTGCCCTCACCCAAGCCAGAAGGTCAGAAGTCCCCATATACCGCTTTTCAATTATTTTTTAGGATTTTGGGGCTAATTCCCTGTCATGCAATGGTGGACGCAACATTTTTTCAAGTTGTCACTGGCCAGACCAAGAGCTTTGAGTTTGAAGACCTGCAAAGAACGGCGGGAGAAAAAGTCCTCACATCCCGTCAGATTTAAATATCTTTAGAATTTGGGCCGGAGGAAGATCTGGAAACTTGGTTTTGTGGATCATTGTCGGTTAATGGCCCAGATATATATATCTTGTTTTACCCCTTTCAAGCCCTCTGAACAAACTGAACAAAATAATTCAAGTGCTAATTTATCAAAAATTACTGAACAGATTTACACCAACCTGAGGAAAGACACTTCCTTGATTAAAGTTCTACTTTAATGCCAGGTTTTCTGTAATTTAGTTTGGCATTCTTTTTCAGTATCAGAATGAGAAGGGTGCTTTGAGAAGTAAATTTGGAAATGCCATTTTTACATGTCCCCCCCTCTTTTATTTGTACCCCCTTGGATGGATCTGTACGTAACCTGCCGGGCAGTTAGTAAATCAGATGAACATTTCTATTGGAAAGTCTCATGAAGATTTGTCTTGAAGTTCTGCAGCAGACACTGCAAGCTAGTGATCGATTTCATGAAGATTTAATGAGACTACACACATGCCTATCCAGCAAGCCCATTAACTACCTAAGTTACCTTACAAGTATTGTACCCTGAAAATTGCTATATGATCATACATTTCTTCAAAAGGTACCTTACCTCCCTATGCTATCCTAAAATGCAGTCATTTGTGATCTGCCAGAACAGCTTTACTATCAGATTTTTCCTGAGCCAATTTCATTGGGCAGTGGTTACAAAAACGCAATGTATAGGCAGGCTTTCATTAACTTCAGCCTCTTAACTCTTACCCTGATGACCCCACCCCTTAAGGCCACAAACGCAACCCCAATGTATGTGTTCACAGAGCAGGGTTTTCATATACCAGCACAGACTATAATGTAGGCCTCTTCCACTAGGGTACAGGAATAAAACAGGATGTCCTGTCCTCAGTAGGCTCTTATGGGATTATACTCTAAACTGGAGTGGAGCTATTAGTTAAAAACAAAGGAAAGAAGAATTTGTACTTACTTGCTTCTTGACTTTGTGTGTGTTATGCTCACCTGTATTGAGAGTGTTGAGGAAGAAGGATGAAGTGGTGATGCTGTATGCAGTGAACTATTGGGTGAGTAACATGCTTCATTCTGCTCTTGAATTTCTTAGACACAAGGCATATCTGTCTGCATTACAATTATGTGGGTAATGGGCAACCTTTTTTTAAATATGTCTGTGAGTGTCAGTTTTGGGTACTCAAATTTGTGTTGATTCTATGCTCATAGATCATGTGCACAACACGTCCCTGTCTGAAGAAGTGGCGCCTGGGAGTGACGCAAACTCCTGCTCTGCCCCTGCGGAGCACAGCGGCACCTAGCCCTTCAGGGCCAACCCTCACAATGCCCCTATTCAGCCCAAGGCCAGCGAATATTTGTGAGATATGGGAGTTTCAGTGGCACCTCTTCACATTCTGCAGGGTGGGGCCCCATTATTTTCCATTACACCGCTGAAGCGGCGTCACAGGCATGTGCTTGGCTCACAAGTGCCAAATATCACTGTTGGGTTCTACTTGTAGAACCTCGGGTTACCTGGGGAATGGAATGTTAGGAGTGTCGGTTGGGAGTTGGGCTTTGCTGTTCCTTGGAGTAGGAGGTGCCGACTCGTCTTGTCATTTCTATCTGAATAAAGGACTTCTACTCACCAACTGCTGTCCTTTCAGTGGCCACGAGTTGACTGGGACAGGACGAGTCCCCCACGCAGTGTTTCAGCACCCGGACACCTTGTCTTTGCCTTCTGCGCATCTGCTTCTTGAGGTCGTTGCTGGGTTTGAGCGTCTCCTGTACAGTGAGTGCACGGCCCTTGCGTGCGGCCCTTGGAGACCGTATTCCAGCCGTGAGTACTTTTCTTCAGTTTTATTGAGCAGGCATTGCGCTGTCTCGAGCCAGATCCTGCGCATGCCTTCTCCTCCGACTCCTTCGCTGACGTCATCTCTGCTTGTTACGCTGCGTCAGCCATTTCATCTCCTCTTCCAGTTTCCAGTATCCATGGCAACTGGAACTCTTGCATGCTGATTATTTCGCTGTCCGGTGCGGCGTCAGCTTTATTTTCGATCGCTGATATACACAGCTCAGGGTTTATAACTCCATATCAGCCTTGTATACAATCTACAGTGCGTTCAGTGCTGTCCCTATTCGCTGATACGCACAACTGGATTTCACCCTCATTAATCACTACATGTTGTGCACTGGAGTGTCTACGCTGATGCACACAGCTGTTCCTGTATTGTTTTAAGTTGCGTTCGCTGATACACACAGTTTCCTTGCTAGCATGCATAATTTATAGTGCGTTAGTGCTGTTCTTATTCGCTGATACGCACAGCTGTATTTCACTCTCATTAATTATTACATGTTGTGCATTGGAGTGTCTGTGCTGATGCACACAGCTTATTACAACATATAGCATGTAATTTAACCTTGTTATTTATCATAGTTTTTCAATTCTTGTTGTATGCTGAATATTGTGTCCCTTACATAATGCCAAACTCACTAGTTCCTCCACCTGCTTTTTGTCCTAGTCCAACTAACCCTGAGTCTGATTGGGAGCAGTGGAAGTAAGCTTTTGAGGCATATTTGAATGCACTAGATGGTGACTCCTTTACTCATAAAAAAAGTTTGCTATCCTTCGTCATTGTTTAGGTGCAGATGGACGCAAAATTCTCCAGCACATTACTTCTGATCCTGTTTTGGCTAGAGAAGGTGAAGGAGAGGGGGACAGTATTATCAATGAGTACGCCACGGCCTTAAGAGCACTAGATTTGAGATTCAAGGCAAGGAAGAATGTCATCATGGAAAGACATAAATTGTATAGAAGAGTTCAAATTTCTGGTGAATCAGCTGCCAGCTATGTTGGAGCTTTAAGAATTCTGACTGTTTCGTGCGAGTATAGGGACTTTGAGGATTAAATGATCCGTGATCAGTTCGTCGAGAAAACTAACAATAAGAAAGTTCAAGAAGCCCTGTTATCTCAACCTAACCTTACATTGGAAAAAGCTGTAGAAATTGCTTCTCGGATTGAGTCTACTACATCCTTCATGAGTCAATTGACCGTGTCAGATGGAAAATCTCAGTCTTCTGATGTTTTAGCAGTTAAATCCAAATATACCAAATTCAAAACTAAGGATGCTTCCAGGAATACTTCTGAGACTGGTAAAACCTTGGACAAGCAAGTCAAAAGGCCTCCTTTCAGACAATTGGAGTGTTATCGTTGTGGGAGTCCTTCTCATTTAGGGAATGCTATCATTTGTCCTGCTAAGGACCGCACATGTGCTAAATGTATGCGTAAGGGTAATTTTGCCCAAGTTTGTAGATCTTCCAATAAGGTTCAACATAAGAAAAAGGTTTTTGAAGTAAGTCCCAGTAACGGTGTCGAGCAAGATCAATTTTCCAGTGAAGACGATGAGATACTTTTGATCAAGGATTTTGCTGCAGATGATTCTATCTGTCGCATTGGTCTGAATGATTTTGTTAGACCATTTTGCACAGTCAGTGTCAATGGTTGTTGACGTGAAGGTAATGGCGGAATCTGGTTCACCTTACACCTTGTTGAGTGAGAAAGTTTGGCACAACCAGTTTAATGGTACTCATTTAACTGATTCCAAACTGCGTCCTGCAGGTTATGGTGGCAAAATCATTCATGTAGTGGGTGAATTCTCCGCCACTTTGAAGTTTCAAACCAATTGTTCTGACGGTGTTGTGTACATAGCCAAGGATGATTCCTGTTTGTTGGGTTGGCACGATCAGAAGAATTTAGGCATATTACTTGATCCTAATAATCCAGCTTAGGTTGTGTTGAGGGACAAATATTTACCTGTTATGCCTGTAAAACACACTAACAGGTGGGAGATGCAGTTTCCTGAAGTTTTCCAAAAAGGTTTAGGTACCCTGAAGGGTTACACCCATAAGATTAGGTTGATTGATGAATCTTATCCAGTGGCACACAAAGTTAGAAAAGTTCCATTAGCCTTGCGGGCTGAGTTGAAAGCTGAATTACAGAAGCTTTGTGACCTTGAGGTTATTGAACCTGTAGAATGTTCTAATTGGGTTGCCCCCATTGTTTTAGCACACAAGGCTAATGGTTCTGTCCGCATGTGTGTGGATTTAGGCGATCTCAATAAGCAAATTTGGATCGATCGCAACCCCTTGACAAACATCACTAAAATGCTGTCCACCTTGCAAGGTGGTAAAATTTTTAGATATGGCCTCAGCATACCATCAGATCAACCTTCATCCTGATTGTAGACACCTGACATCCTTTATTGCTCCAGAGGGTTTGTTTTAATTCAAGCGCATGCCTTTTGGTTTGGCTTCGGCATCTGCCGTATTCCAACGGGTGGTAGAAGGCATGTTTAAGGATGTCAAGGGGGTTGTTGCATTTCAAGACGATGTTTTATTTTCGGCAATGATCAAGATAAGCATGATGTCAGAATGCATCAGGTTTTGTCCATTTTGAAGGCAAGAGGTGTAATTCTTAGTACGGAGAAGTGTAAATTTAGTGTTCCCAACATTGAGTATTTAGGTTACAAATTATCCGCTAATGGTGTTGACCCTAAGCTTAACCTTGTTAAAGCTATTAATGATTTTGATACTCCCAAAAACAAGGATCAACTAAGGTCCTTCCTGGGTTTAGTTGAATTCTATTCAAGGTTCATCCCTAAGTATACAGAAAAATGTTATCACGTGAGGATTCTTCTAAAAAAAAATGTAACATTTGAATGGTGTAATTTGTGTAACCAAGAATGTTCTCTTATCAAAAAAGAGCTCGTTCATGCTATACCCTTAAAGCCTTTCAACACCTGTGATGAAACTATCATTATGACTGATGCCAGCAAGATGGGTCTAGGGCCGTTCTTATGCAACGTAGAGAAGGCAAGGATGAAGTTGTGGCTTTTGCTTCAAGAAGCTTGAAGGGTGCTGAATCTTCTTATTCTGTGATCGAGCGAGAAGCCTTAGCGTGCTGGTGGGGCATTGTTCATTTTAAAATGTACTTATGGGGATCTCATTTTACTGTTTGAGTCGATCACAAGCCCTTGGTGCAGTTATTCACTACTAAAGGCATGGAACGAGCCACACCTAGGATTGCCAAATGGCAATATAGACTTCAAGAATATGATTATACTGTTGAATATGTTCCAGGTGCTAAAAATGTTTTGGCAGATTGTATGTCCCATGTGCCTAGTTGCAATGTAGTTGATGAGTGGGAAACATCAGAGAATTTGGACACTGATTTGGTGTGCGCTGTTGAACAGAGATGTGATGGTGCTATACTTGAGAATGAGTGGCTTACGGCTTGTGACATTGATGTACAGATCACTGAGGTGAAAGATGGTATTCTTCAAGGTTGGTCTGAATGGAAGTCTGATGGAGTAAAGAGTAATGTTTACAAACATGTTTTTGGGGAGTTGTCTATTATTAATGGCCTTCTTTATCATTCCGGTTTGCTGGTTGTTCCAGAGAGCATGAGAAATAGAGTTCTTATTTTGGCTCACGAGGGGCATATTGGTATGCGGGCCACGAAGAGGAGGATCAGGGAACGTTTTTGGTGGCCAGGCTTGGACAGGAGTGTTGAACATTTTGTTAGAGATTGTATCAATTGTGCTGGAAGTGACAAGTGTCAACTTACTGTTACCAGTCCTATTGAAGCCATTGAAGTTCCCAACAAGCCGTGGGGAAAATTAGCCATCGATATTATTGGTCCCATGGTTATCTCTGGAGATATACTGGAATATGGTATAGTTGTTGTGGATTTCTACAGCCGTTGGCCAGAAATTAAGTTTGTTAAGTCTCCCAATACTTTTAACGTCATCAAATTCTTGGAATCCATTTTTTATTGGAGAAGGCATTCCTGATGAAATGTTGTCAGATAATGGTTGTCGGTTTACATCCTCTCAATTTTCTGATTTTTTAACCTTTTTGGGCATTAAACATACCAGGACCTCTTTGTATCATCCTAGGAGCAATGGACTGGTAGAACGATTCAACAGAGTTATCAAGGATAATGTACAATTAGCCAGGTCTAGTGGTCTGAATAGTAAGGAGGAGTTACGCAAATTGTTATGGGCTGTTCGCACCACTCCCAATGCGGACACTGATCTGTCTCCGTTTACCTTACTAAGAGGCAGGTTACCTGCATCTAAGTTGATCAGAGAGTGGATGGCGTGTTTCACCATTTCCAGGCAGAAAGTGGAAGACATGGGCAGGAAAAGAGCGCATGCCCAGGATAAGTATGTGAGTGTGCGGGGAAGGGAGTCCAATCAATCAATCAGGGGTTTGTTAAAGCGCGACTACTCACCCGTAAGGGTCTCAAGGCGCTAGGGGTGGGGGGGTGCAGGTTCCATTCCATCAAGGAGGGGGTCTGTCAAAGAGCCAGGTTTTGAGGTTTCTTGCGAAGATGGGGAGCGATGTTGTCTGTCTGAGGTGGAGCGGAAGGGCGTTCCATGCTTTGGCCGCGAGGAAGGAGCAGGAGCGGCCTCCGGATCTGGTCTTTCTGGTGAGAGGACCACGGCGTAGGAGAGCTGGGCTGATCGTAGGGTCCTTTGGGGTGCGTGGAATTTGAGTCGGCTGTTCAGGTATGCTGGTCCGGTGCCGTGGAGGGCCTTGTGTGCGTGGGTGAGCATCTTGAAGGTGATTCTCGCCTCGACGGGGAGCCAGTGGAGTGTGCGCAGGTGCTGGGAGATGTGGCAGTGTTTTGGCAGGTTGAGGACCAGTCTTGCGGCGGCGTTCTGGATGTTCTGTAGCTTGCGGGTGAGGTTTTTGTTTATTCCGGCGTAGAGTGCGTTGCCGTAGTCGAGTCTGCTGGTGACCAGGGCGTGAGTGACGGTCTTTCGGTGTTCGAGGGGATCCATTTGAAGGTCTTACGAAGGAGGTGGAGGGTGTGGAAGCAGGAAGACGAGACAGAGTTGATCTGGCGGTCCATTTTGAGCTCGGAGTCCAGGATGATTCCCAGGTTGCGTGCGTGGTCCGTGGGGGTTGGCGGGTTTTCGAGGGCGGGGGGCCACCAGGTGTTGCTCCAGTCGTCGGGGTTTGGGCCCATGATGAGTACTTCTGTTTTGTTGGTGTTTAGTTGTAGGCAGCTGTTTTTCACCCATTTGGCGACGGCTTCCATGCCTTCTCGAAAGTTGCGTCTGTCAGTGTTGGGCTTGTTGGATAGGGAGAGGATGAGCTGGGTGTCGTCTGCGTATGACACGATGTTGAGTCCATAGGTTCTGACGATGGGGGCAAGTGGAGCCATGTAGACGTTGAAGAGCGTCCGGCTGAGGGAGGAGCCCTAGGGGACTCTGCAGGTGGTAGGTGTGGGGTCCGAGAGGAAAGGGGGGAGTCTGACCCGCTGCGTCGTGCCAGAGAGGAAGGAGCAGATCCAGTCAAGGGCCATGTCCTGGATTCCTGCGTCGTAGAGTCTGCGTATTAGGGTGCGGTGGGAGACTGTGTCGAACGCCGCTGATAGGTCGAGGAGGATGAGGGCTCCTGTTTCTCCTTTGTCCAGTAGGGTGCGGATGTCGTCTGTTACGGCAAGGAGGGCGGTTTCCGTACTGTGGTTTTTTCTGAAGCCGGATTGGGAGGAGTCGAGGATGTTGTGTTCTTCAATGAATGTGGCGAGTTGGCTGTTGATGGCTTTCTCGATGACTTTCGCTGGGAACGGGAGCAGGGAGATGGGTCTGTAGTTTTTGAGGTCGGTGGGGTCAGCTGAGGGTTTCTTTAGGAGGGGGTTGACCTTGGCATGTTTCCAGTCATCGGGGAACGAGGCGGTCGCCAGGGAGCGGTTGATGGTGTGGCGGAGCATGGGTGCGATGGTGTCGGCGGCTCTGTTGAAGATGTGGTAGGGGCAGGGGTCCGTGGGGGCCCCTGAGTGGATTGACTTCATTGTCTTCAGTGTGTCTTCGGTGGTGAGGGCTGTCCAGTCGTCAATCGCTGGTTTCCGGGTGTCAGGGGTGGTTGGTGAGGGTTCAGTGTGTTGGTTGTCTTCGTCGAAGTTGTCGTAGATGCTCTTGATTTTGTGGTGGAAAAAGGTACTGAGTTTGTCGCAGAGGTCTTGTGAGGGAGGGATGTCGGTAGACTCGCTGCTGGGTTGGGCGAACTCCTTGATGATGCTGAAGAGTTCCTTGCTGTTGTGCGCGTGGGTGGAGATTCTGTCTTCAATCGCTTTTTTCTTCGTTTCTCTGATGAATTGATGGTGGGCGTTGGTGGCGGCTCTGAAGTTGTTGTGGGCTTCTGTTCCTCCAGGCCTTTTCGAGGCAGCGGCATGTGCATCTGGACTCTCGAAGTTTGGTGGTAAACCATCTGGCTTTCTTGGCGTGGGTATTGTTGTTTTTCTTGAGGTGGGCTATGGTGTTGGTGCTGTCCGAGATCCATCTATGCAGGGTTCGGGCTGCGGTGTTGGGGTCATCGTTTTCCGCGATGGTTGGGGTAGAGTTGTTGAGAGAGGAGGTGAGCTGGTCGTTGGTGATTTTGGTTCAGTTTCTTCGTGTGAGCAGATGCTGGTGTCTGTGGATGGTGGGTGTTCTGAAGGTGAAGTGGACGCAACGATGGTCGTTCCATGGGAGTTCGGTGGTGTGGCTGAAGGTGATGGAGTTTCCTGTAGTGAAGAGGGGGTCGAGGGTGTGTCCTGCTGAGTGCGTGGGCTCGGTCACGATCTGGCGGAGTCCAATGTTGTGGAGGTCCAAAGTAGCTGTTGGTGATTTTGTTAGAGTTAAGGTACCCAGGATCATCGCTATGAAGGATTCCAAGTTCTCCTCTCCACAAAAAGTTGTGGAAGTAAAAAAGAATGTGGTAAGATTACAAAATGGAAAGTGGTGGAACAAAGATAAGGTCTCCATTGCACATGACGTTCACAAGAGCATGGTTGATATTTGTGCAGGAAGAGGAGGAAGTGATGTTGTGGTTGGTGGTGGAGAAAGGCGAAGAGGAGTAAGCGATGTTGTGGTTGGTGGTGGAGGAAGGCGAGTGTCCACCAGAGCAAGGTTTCCATCTTCCAGGTTGCGTGATTTTGTGTCTTAGATTTTTATGATCTTTGTTTTCACATGTATATATGTACATTTTATTGCTATGAATTGCAAGTGTTCCTTGTTCATTCTGTTCCCTTATTGCTATGTATTGCAAGTGTTCCTTGTTCATTCCGTTCTTTTATCCATTTTACTTTTGTTGTTATTGTTATGTAAGGGGGAAGGTGTGTTGGGTTCTACTTGTAGAACCTCGGGTTACCTGGGGAACGGAATGTTAGGAGTGCCGGTTGGGAGTTGGGCTTTGCTGTTTCTAGGAGTCGGAGGCGCCGACTCGTCTTGTCATTTCTATCTGAATAAAGGACTTCTACTCACCAACCGCTGTCCTTTCAATCACACAAACCCATTTCTCCTCCAGAGCAGCCGCGGCCCGTGCAGGTAAGAGCGGTGGGCGGTGGGGCACTATTTCGACAGACGATGACGAGGGAAAATGAATTATTTATTTAATTTTCCCTCCTGGTTGTATGGCGAATCCCACCCAACTCGGGCTCACCGCTCTTACCTGCACGGGCTGTAGGTGCTCTTGAGGCTTTTCATGCTTTGGAAACCAAGGTGCTAAGAGAGGTACATGTTACAGTCTGTGACATTAGAATACAATGCAAGATTATGTTTATTATGATGTCAAAGGCTGGTCTCCACATGGAAACTCTTCCCGCCTGTTTTCCGAAATACGTCATCTCCTATTTAGAACAACCAGACAGCACTGCACCTGTCACAGGGTTGGCATATAGCTATCTGCCCCCAAGAGAAAACTGTACTAATTTAAAATTTTAAAAATTACTACATTTATTTTGATCTACAATGCCAGGGTGTTGGTTGCTCTGAAATGGACACATGTTGTGTTCATCTGTGCACTGTCAACTAAACCTTGAAAGCTATTAGTCAGTATATTTTAACCCTAATCATTGGACATTTTATTTTACCAGGGCACCAGCTATGAAGACATTTTCTTGGGCAGTATCGATTATCTTTCACATTTAAAGGCCAATCAAGTTAGAAAGAGAAGACGTTTTCTGAAGCTGTTCTGTTAAGCGACCGTTGCCATGGGATGTTCAACTTGATTAGGAGCTTGCAGGATTCTAAATTGTTCTAAATATGTTTACTAGGAAACACAAATCAAGTTATTTCGAACTTGAATTCCATTTCACGTTTAGTTAGGAGATTTTCCAAGAACGTTTATCATAAGGGACCTTTTTTGAGGAACAGTGGCTAAAGAATTTTTATTTTTACTTTTTCACACAAACCAGTGCATTACACATAAAACATATTTTGGATTAAAATGAATTCATTAAAAAATATTAAAGCATGGGCAAGACAACGGAGGTTAATAGACACCAGCCATCAACTCCAGAAAGCTTTTTCCTAATAAATCCATTTTTGCACTGCTTAACTTTGCCAATTTAGGCAGTAAGCCTGTCAGAGAAATGTTAACTATCTACAACGCATAATGCGTAGCGGTGGCCCTTTACGGGGCGGGAATCTGGGGCTTTAATAACATCACTCAGCTTCAGATGCTGGAGAACGCTTTCTTAAGGAACCTTTTGTCCTTTCCAAATAGTTGCTCTGTCTTTGTATGTCACGCGGAACTTGGGGCACCGTTTTTATCTGACTTGATCATTACTCAGCCACTATTATTATGGCATAAATTTTGACTCTACCTGTTGAAATCGTTTGATTCTTAATGATTGTTCAAAGCTGCTCTGGTTTAAACCAGTTAAACAATTTTGTGTGAACTTGGGGTACACGGAATACTTTGACACACTCGAGGTCTTGCAAAATGTGAACATGAGAGACCTTAAACATCAATGTTTGGCCTTTCTCAAAGACCAAAGACTTTCTAGAGAAATGTCAAAACCCAGAGTTATTAAAACCAGCTGATACTGCTCGCTGATGGCATTCAGCTGTATCTACCATCTATATATAATGGTCAGCATAGGTTCACTTTAAGATGTTTTAAACTTGAAGTTTTTACCTTTTAGTCACCTTTCTCTTTTTTAATGACTGGTCGGAGGGTTTGATCAATTGTCCTTGTAATAAACTTTCTAGCCAAAGCACTTTATAATGTTTTTTGGTTTTTTTATTCTCTGCCATGTAAACGTTTTATTTTGCCTACTCTTAAACACTCTCGCCCAGCGCTATTGTTTTTACAATAACCGAACTCTTCTTCTGTTTTTTATTGTTCGTGATATGGATAAGGAAAAATATGTTTGCACAGCAATAACTTTTGTCATTGTTTTATGATTATAAAATGTGTATTTCATCTGTATGTATTGCTTATTTAGTTTCTCTTTGGAAACCGAATAAAGCTGATTTTGATGATATGAAACGTTGTCGTTCTGATTTTTTGTTGTTCCTGAAATGTATTTTTGGGAAGAATAACAGGTCTCAAGACAACCAGTCAGCCTAGGAGTAACAGGTCTAAGAGCAGCCAGCCTATCTATGAAATGTAATGTAATTTAATCTTCAGATTAAATTGTTTTTTTTACTTAATGTGAAATATCCAAGCTGTTTCTGAAGTAAATGTTTCCTACACATTACTGCGGGTGGAATAATGCAGTTGGCAGTATCACCATGCTTACATGTTATGGGCATTTAGATATTAAATATACATGCCGTTTAACTTGACCTCGTAACTCCAAAAACATTTAGCATGTACACATTTCCAAAATGTTAAGCAGTGACCGCTGGTGAAATTTAGAAGTGGTGTGGCGTAAACACCTACCCTGATACCATGTACCAAGTGAGAGAAGCTAGCGAGCCCACCCTTTTGGAGTAGGAGGGGCTCCCCTCTGAATTGTTTTGAAAAATAGACGGTAAAATGGTACATTTTGCAACCTATTTTACTACTGGAATTAGTTAAAAGAACTTACAGGTATAAATGGCAATTCTGAAGGATGGAAGCTGATTAACCACCAATAACAACTACCTCGTTTAAAGCCACTTTACAGTGTCTGTCAGACACTCTTTGACTTAAGATTGCATCACCCTGACATTATATAATTTTTACTCTGAATGGTGGTATTCAATTATTGCAAGATACAGAGAAAAACTCACCCCCACAAGTCAGATATCAAACTGTTTAAAATCTGCTTATGTGGGATATTAGACTCCTAAGTAATCATGTGTTTTGTTCTGTGGAAAGTGGAGAATAGTATGGATATTCTTTAAGAATAACAATTTTCTAACTATTTTCTAGCACTGGCCATAAGTGTCAGTGCTGAATTGGCTAAAACTAAGTTGGAGAACCAGCAGACTATGAAAGAGTCAGACTAGATGACTGTGGTGGTCTGCATATTTATGAATTTATCCATCTTTCTACAGAAACCTCATTAAATGTTATGTTATGTTAGGTAGTCTTATATAGCGCACAGCTGCATCAGCGAAGAGGCGTCCCGGCGCTGGTAGCAGTGTCAGAGGGAAGCTAGAGACTAAACCAAGGGGAACAGGTAGGTATTGATGGCCTTACGAAAGGATAGCAAGCAATCCAGGCGGCGGATCTGAATAGGGAGGGAGTTCCACAATTTAGAGGCTAAATACCAGAAGGACTGGCCCCCAGCTCTGAGGCGCTTGACCTGAGGGACCGTAGCCAAAAATTGCTCAGCAGAGCGTAGCTGACGGGTAGGTACATAGGGGATCAGTAAATTAGCCAGGATCTCAGGGGATGAAAGCTTAAGTATTTTAAAGGTCAGGCATATTGCTTTCAATACGATCCTTTTGGCCATTGGTAACCAATGTAGACGGCGCAATGCACCCGTCGCGGAATAAGTTCTAGGGAGCCTCAACAAGACTCGGGCGGCTGCATTCTGAACTCGCTGAAGACGAGTCACTTCTGCCTTGTTAGCGCCTAACATAAGTGAGTTGGAGTAGTCCAGTCTGGACAAAATAGTCGCCTGGACTATCAACTGGCGGGTGGGTGGATCGAAGAAACCCAACATGGGCCTCAATCCCCGGAGTAGGCCAAAGCAGGTGCCTGCAACCTTCTTGGTGTGCTCCTGAAACCCAAGGGTGGAATCGAGCCAGACCCCAAGATTTTTCACCAACGACTTAGGGGTGGGGGCAGAGCCCAAGGTTGCCGGCCACCAATGCGTGCTCCAGAGCCCCTTATCTCTCCCCACCAACAGCACTTCTGATTATTAGCGTTGAGTTGAAGGCAGTTGGTGGTCATCCAACGCGCGACCGCCGCTAGGCCGCTCCGAAAGTGGGAGGCGCCCCGCGTAGGGATCATCGGAGAAAGCAACCACCAGCTGCGTGTCGTCAGCATACGAGACCATGGTCAAGCCATGGTCCCTTGCCACCGCAGCGAGGGGTTGAACGTACAGGTTGAACAAAATGGGACTCAATGCCGAGCCCTGAGAGACCCCCTGCTTAATGGAATGGGCGTGGGAGAGAAAGGGGGGGGAAGTGACCTGGAATGTTCTGTCAGACAGGAAAGATCGAAACCAATCCAAGGCAAGGCCTACCACCCCAGCCTCCTCTAAGCGACGTAAGAGGATCCGGTGAGAAACCGTATCAAAAGCGGCGCTTAGATCGAGCAATATCAGGGCAGCGGAATGTCCCTCATCCAGGATAGTCCGCAGGTGTTCGCTCACCGCTAAGAGCGCAGTCTCGGTGCTGTGACCAGGGCGGAAGCCATTCTGGGAACGATCCAAGACACCAGTGTTGTTCAGGAAGCCCGAGAGAGTTATATTGGTGTGAGCCTCGGCAACTTTAGCAGCCCAAGGCAGTAGAGATATGGGACGGAAGCTTTCCGGCTTAGTTGGGTCCAGCGAAGGTTTTTTCAGCAAGGGGACCACCCTTGCTTGCTTCCATAGCAAAGGCACCACAGCGGTGGTAAAAGAGGAATTGATAACCTGAGGCAAAGGCGTGAGTAGTACAGGCAGAGAGTCCCTAAATTGGGCAGGCCTCATCGGATCCATAGGGGAGCCCGATTTGACCTTCTTGCTCAGCGTGAGTAACTCATCCTGGGAAATAGGGGGATAGCTGCCAAGGTGAGAGTGGGGAGAGGAGCAGGTAAAGCCACGGGATCAATAGAAGATATAGGGAAGGATTTGTAAATGGCTTCCACCTTCTTAACAAAGAAGGTGGCCAAATCCTCACATTGTTGCTCAGACGTGATCACCGGGATAGAGGGATCTTTCCTGTTTTTGAGGTCACTCAATATTTTAAAGATGCTTTTAGTGGGGTTCTTACTGGACTTGATCTCATTAGTGAAGTAAGCCGCTCGTTGGTGAAGGACAGTGTTTCACACATTGACACAACTTTGAAGCAACATTTCTCATTCTGGTCCAGCGAAATGAGCCTTACCAAAAAAAAATACAGATGAGAGTGGAGGTAAGAACCATGAAGACAGACTTAAACAAATTGTTATAAATACAGACTAAGGGCCTCATTATGAGTTTGGCAGTCTGACTGCCCGAGAACCGCTACTGTGTCGTCTACGCCATTGCTGCGCTGGTGAGCTACCACCCGGCGCATTACGAATTGTGCTGTCTGAAATGAAGAGCACAGTGGTCTACCCAGCGGGACCGCAGCAGTTTGCTGTGTCGGTGATGCGGCCACTGATGCTGCCAGGTCCGCCGACCACCCGCTGAGCGTATTATGACTACTCAGAATTACTTGCGGTCTCACAGTGGTGCTCAACAAACAGCAGTTACCCTATGGCGGTTGACAGCAGTGGTACACACCAAAAAAAACAACACAACAGTGACCATTGGATGGATTTAAAACTACACACCTGATGTGCTTTGGCAAGTGGACAAGCCTGCAAATCACATTATAAAACACACCCCATCCCTGACCAGCATCCTTTGCTTCCAAATTGTAGCACAGAAAGATAGGCACCACCATTTTCTGCATTTTTAGATAAGGAACCCCTTTTTCATTTTCCCACTTTATCTACACCACCTGTAATGTTTGCTTTGTACCTTTTTACCTCTATCACTTGTTTGCTTTTCATTCAGATACTTACTCACATTTTATTTTTCACCATGCCTGGGGAACAAAACAAGCTTCACTGAGCAAGGGTTGACAGTTATGGTGGATTAAATCATCGAGTAGAGCCACATATTTTTGGAGCCCAAGTCCAGCAGACTGCTCTTGGTAGGAAAATAGAAATGTGGGACAGGATAGTCAACAGAGTGAATGCTGTTGGTACCACCCTGCGCACACAGGATGACATTAGGACAAGGTGGAACGACCTCAGGCTGAGGGTGCGCACCCTGGCCTCCAAGCACCCCCTGAGAGGCCTAGAGGACTGGCAGTGACCCTTCCAGCACACCATTACAGCTCTTGCCCAGGGAAAAGAAGGTCTTGGCCATCGTGCACACTGAGGGCTTGACAGGAACAGAGTGGGGAGTTACATTGCAATAACTGCCACAATATCACAATGTCCTGTTTGTTCTCAACTCTGATTTTGCTATTCTATTCTCTATCTACTTTCCTAACATGCAATACTCAAAGTATCTGAGATGTTGGTTTGTCTGCGTGCAATGTGTATTGCAGCATTTAGGAGCATATGTTTCCAACTCCATCACATGCCACATGTTGCAATGCTGTCTGTAAGCGCACTACCATCAAAATATCAATCCAGGACACATTGTGTGTGTTAAAATGTAAATGTATGGTCCATCCCAAATGCATGTTGCCCAAAGCTATGGCACACTAACCATTCGTTAAGTGTTGCTAAAGTGACATTGAAGTGACTACAACTACAATGAGGCCTTGTACTCCAATTCTAACCAAGATGCTAGACTCCTTTTACCCCTTCTCACTTGTCTGTCATGTTAATACTGATCTACACTAGTCAGGCAGCTTACCATTTCTCAAGAGTTGGTAAGTAGAGATAGAAAAGCTACCACTACTACCATGAGGCCTTGTCATTCCAACTCTAACCAAGATGTTACACTCCTTTTGCCTCTTCTCATTTGGCTGTCATGTTACAACTGATCTACACTAGCCAGGCACTGTGCAATGTACAGACAATGCCCCACTCAGATATACATCTGCATACTTTGCTTGATGGTGTCCTGGACCCATCAACTCAAACTAATGATGGCATGAGTGACAGCATAAAAACTGTGTATCCCTAATATATGTCAGACATGAAGGAAACTCAGCTAATGAGCAGTGCCAGGTGACCCCTTGACTCTGCACTTCTCACACGATGAACAATGCTAAATATACAACCACGCTGGGTGTTTGCCTGCAGTTGACACAACTAGGCCTTGGAATGGACAAATACACATGTTATGACTACATTGTGTTTGTAACAGAGTTTTGGAGATGTCATGTCTATCCCTAAAGCCAAAATGCTACATATCCTCACATCTAATGAGTTAATGAAATCCATTACATCTATCAAATGTCTACAAATGTCTAGTAACCAGCTTCTACTTCTCGCAAATAGATGACAATACTAATCTCTATTTTGTTCCATTCTAGGTCCCCATTTACCTTGACACAAACATTGTGGATGTATATACCTCACTCCCACCATTAACAATGTTCTCTATCTCTCTACAGGCCAATCCACAAAATACACCTACACAGAGGTTGGAAATCCGAACAGAGTTCCTCTCCACTTCAGGACAAAGCCCTCAATGATGACAACACTCCTGAAGAGGTGGACGTGGATGACGTTCTTGGCCCATCTTGTCATCCCGGGTAGACTCAAACAGTGGGGCTGACTGTGCCTACTACAACACCTCCCACCACCACTGCAATATCACAGCCACCCACTGCCCCCCTAACATCCATCCTGTTCACCTCAGTCCTGGATTTTTCGACAGCTATCACCAACCTAGTCACAGAGGAACCAGGATGCAGTCGGAGGGTGCACTCTGTGTCATGGGCACAGGGCCGTAGGGGTAGGCATAGTGGGAGGGTAACTGTGAGCCACTGAGGCCACGGACACCCAGGCTCCATCCACAAGTCCTGTGAGTCTATGAAGACTCCCAAAGTGTCATGGGCAAGTTATTGGCCGAAATCTGGGAAATGAAAGAGCTGCAGAGAGAAATATACCGGGAGGTTGCTGACATCCACACCGAGGTGGCCGGTATCCACACTGAGGTGGCCGGCATCCACAACGAGGTGCCTGGCATCCTCACCGATGTATGCTCCCTGGTTGGGGTGCTGCGGGACATTAACACCACCCTCATCAAGGCTTTTCCACCTGCATCTACCCCTTCCTGTGGTCCAAGTACATCCACACCATCAACATCTGCCGCAGCCACAGGAAGGGAGGCCCTGCCAGAGGACGACACACCTGCACGCTCCCCTTTCTTATTAACTCCAGATCCCCCCTCTGTCAGAGGGAGGGAACGTCCATGCAAAAACTAAGGCTCTCAGGATGACAAGACACCCACCACCGCATCAATCTACAATGGTTCAGCACCTTAAGATATGTAAATCAAATAACTAGTGTTGGATAGGAGTTCAGCAAATTCACTTCAGATAATTAGCATACATAATACATGTCTTTCAGTACACAATATCCATTAAGCATGTTGAATTTATAATCCTTTCTTCTTTTTCTTCTTTTTCAAATTCGATTAAGAACCGTAGCCAACGCATTTCATCCTCGCGGACATCTTCAAGGCTCTAATCAGATTCCATCTCAGCTTAGATAAAATGTACTGTTGCATCTATCCTTTTAAACATGGTTTGAATGTAAAACCAGTTGTCTATCCTCTCAAAGACTGAGCAAGATTCAATAATTGTTTTGTGGAATCCGTGGTTCAAGAAGATCTGAATAGTGTCCTCATACCCGATATTCGAGTTGCTGGTTCAACTCCAGTTAGAAACGTCCTATGGTTGAAGGACAGATTTCAAAGTTTCTACATGCGCAGCATCCTGCAATGTGGTTTAGATTGAAAAGTAAGAGACCTCGACCCTAATGTCCTTCTGTGTGTGCTAGACATTCATTTTGTTGGACTATTCCTACCCACTTTTCCATTTTCTGATTGGAGGAGTATGTTGGACTTTGGACTCCTGACCATTTGGACTCTACTACAATGGTTTCATCCACCATGACTGAAGACTTCACTTTTTGTTTGCACTGTTTAATTTTAAGTTAATTTCTTTATCTTATCCTTGGTCACTTCATTAAAAACACACGCCACCAACTCATTGTCTCCTGTTGCAATTCTCACATATAACAATGTGAGTGTACTACCAGGTGAACTTTGCAATGTCAAAACTAGGGACTTTTGGAAGCATGGATATGTTGTATGTAAACAATGTTCAACTCAGGATCACTACTAAATCACAAAAACATATATATATATAATCAGAACTATTAAACAGCAGTTCATGGTCAAGCGCCAGGGACTCAGGGAAGAAAGGGAGTTGGTAAAACCAACGGTGAGAAGATATGTCACATTATCTTTGTATAACTAAGTTCAACCATATCTACTCATCGTTGGCAACCCCTTCCATCGCTTTGTATTAACTAGATTTTGTTTGCAATTGGTCCCCTGGCTCTTGGCTGTTCCCCAAGGTTTTTTCAAAACCTGGCACTTTACAACCCTGCCCTTGGGCCAATTTCTCTGAGCAGGATACTCTTCATTTTATTTTATTTTGTGATTATTATGTTTCTTTACGTAAGAGGTTTATATTACCATTACTCAATTATTGTCATTTTTCTCAAGTCAGGCCCGCCCTACTGTACCTTCAAATGCTATCTTCCCCATGGTCTGTTTTGGGGTTGCAAGTTTTTTAACAGGAGCCATTAGGTGCAGGAAAAAACTGGTTTTTTACCTGTCATTAGCTTTTACATGTTATTATCCTAGGGCCCACTCCGTGTCATCAATGGGGTTTTTAATATATTAGTTTATTGCATTTGACTGTATCTGATCTTCGCACTTTGCACTTTATACAACGTTTTTGCTTTATCATGTATTTAGAATTCGGCCCTCTGACTGATATTAAGAAAGTTTTTATCCCAATTCTGGTTTTAAAATCTGTCGATGAAATGTATTTTTGCTTGATGTGTTTACTTTTATGGCATTGAGTTGCCGAATAAAGTATTTCTTGAACTTGAACCTGATATATATATATATATCTATATATATCTATATATATATATATATATATATATATATATATATATATATATATATATATATATAAATTATCTACTGGCGGTCGCCAGTAGATAGTTATAGTTACAACCTATTATCCATAGGAAATCCGCGACATTCTATTTGAAATAACTCTCTTGCCGGTTGACGTATCTTCGCAAAAATTTTCAAACTTTGTGGCCCGCTCCGGTCCGCTCCTACCCTGAAAGTCTCGGGGAATTCGTCAAGCGGGGGCCGAGAAAAGGGGGTCCCAAAACGCGTTTTCCCCATGCAATTTTCCATAGGAAACTTTAGACACGGCTACAGCCCGAACTGCTGAACGGAATTACACCAAATTTGGCAAAGAGGTAGTTCTTGGTTCAGAAAGAACCCTTTTGTTAAATGGTGTAAATCCGTTCAGTAGTTGCTGAGAAAATCAAAAGTAAAAAGATAGTGATATCTATGGCCGAGTAGGGTCCGCGTACCCTCCCGATCACGAGCTGCATGTTAATTGGCTGTCAGCTGGCTGTCAACATTCCGATTCAGGAAATGTTGGCAGCCATTTTGTCCCTCGGTAGAACCGAGGGACAGAAACAAGTGCGCAAAGCGCACAAAGGGAGCAGGGTAGAAACACCCTGACCCCTAGGTTTGCTCAGGGGGTCCCACAAGGACCCCCTGGGCAAAAAAATGTTTTTAAAAATCGGCAGGATGCGCTCAGGGTGCGCAAATCCTGCCGAGACAATAAATCGAGCGCGGTCTCCCGCGCTTCGATTGTATTTTGCCCCGGGTGGCCCAAGTCCCGGGGGCATGGTGGGGGATAATTTAATGTGTGGGGGCCTCAAAGGGCCCCCAAGCCCCGGGACCGCCACCCCCGGGGCTTTTTTAAATGGTGCGGGAGGGCTCTGAGCCCTCCCGCCAGCCCCGAGACCACCACCTCCCGGGGCTTTTTAAAATAAATTGAAAAACCTGTGTGGGGGGCTCCAGCCCCACATGCCCCGGGACCGCCACCTCCCCGGGGCACTAAACATTTAAATATGGGGGTCCGTTACGGACCCCAGAGCCCAGGGACCACCACCTCCCCGGGGCTGTGAACTGAATGGGAGGGGGCCGCGCGGCCCCCTCCTGGAGCCCTTGATGGCCCTGGGGACCACCACCCCCAGGGCCGGCTCCTGCAGTGTCCCGGGTGCCTACCCCGGGACACTGCTGTTTGCAATGACAGGACGGGAGCCTCGCGGCTCCCGTCCTGTCATTGCAAACTTGCTTTGGATATTGGAAGAGAGGCAGGGAAACCTGCTCTCTCTTCCAATATCCAAAGCCGATTGCTTTCCACATGGGGAGCTGCATCTTAGCAGCTCCCCATGTGTAAAGCAATGCCGGCTCCCGTAGGACACGGGGAGCCGGCGGGACTGTGGGGGCTTGGGGACCCCCACAGTCCCCAACGAGAGGCCAGGCCCGGGGGATGGGGTCCCCGGGGCAAGTAGTGGCCCGGGAGGGGGCCACGCGGCCCCCTCCCCAAAGTTAAAAAAAAAAAAAAAAAAGGGTATGGCCGGCCCGAGGATGGGGTCCCCGGGGCCTTAAATGGCCAGAGGAGGGGGCCACGCAGCCCACCTCCAAAGAATAAAACAAAAATCGAGGCCATGCCCCGGGGATGGGGTCCCCGGGGCCAATACAGGCCCAGGGAAGGGGGCCACGCGGCCCCCTTCCCGTTTTTTTTAAATAAAAATTTAAAAAAGGGGTAAGGCCCTGGGGGATGGGGTCCCCAGGGCCCAGAAACAGGAAAAAGGAAGGGGGCCACACAGCCCCCTTCAGAGACAAAAAAAAAAAAAAACGATCGGGCCCGCAGGCCCTGCCCCTTCCTTCACCACTCTGCAAACGCGCCCCTGGCGCGTTTGCAGAGGGGGAACGATCCCCTTGAATACTGGGGGTCCCTGGGGGCCAACTAGCCCACCAGGAACCTCCAGTATGCGCCAGGAGGCTGCCTTGCAGAGACGTGTAGAGAGGCCACACCCTTTTACACCTCTCTGCAACGCAGCTCTGTGGCGCTTTTGGAGGTATATGGTGGGCTAGTTGGACTCCGGGGACCCTCAGGATTCAAGGGACTTAATCCCCCAACTTAAAACGCGCCACGGGCGCGTTTGCACAGTGGTGAAGGGAGGGGCGGGGCTTCAGGTGACATGTGTGCAAACAGGCCCCGTGGCGCGTTTTAAGATGGGAATTAAATCCCTTCAATCCTGAGGTCCCTGAGGGCCAACTAGCCCAATAGGTACATCCAGAAAGCGCCACAGAGCTGCGTTGCAGAGAGGTGTAAAGGGTGTGGCCTCTCTACACGTCTCTGCAACGCAGCACCCTGGCGCATATTGGAGGTTCCTGGTGGGCTAGTTGGCCCCTAGGGACCCTCAGGATTCAAGGGGACTTAATCCCCCAACTTAAAACGCGCCACGGGGCGCGTTTGCACAGATGTCACCTCAGGCCCCGCCCCTCCCTTCACCATTGTGCAAATATTCTTCTAAAATCATCCGAAATACGAATTCCGATTTACTCACCTGTTATAAGGAGAGACCTCAGTGCTGCATCTTTCAGCCCAGTACTGGTCCTGAAAAGTAATTTTAACCGTACTTACCAGTAACTTGAATTTCCTTCCATAGGATATCATTGCCTGCTTTTTGCTGAAAAAGTTTCTAAGTGTTGATTTTTGAAACATACAAATATTCCTCTAAAATCAGCCGAAATACGAATTCCGATTTACTCACCTGTTATAAGGAGAGACCTCAGTGCTGTATCTTTCAGCCCAGTACTGGTCCTGAAAAGTAATTTTAACCGTACTTACCTGTAACTTGAATTTCCTTCCATAGGCTAACATTGACTGGTTTCACTTGGAAATTCTTCTAAGTGTGGAGTTTTGGAACTTTAAAATATTCCTCTAAAATCAGCCGAAATACGAATTCCGATTTACTCACCTGTTATCAGGAGAGACCTCAGTGCTGCATCTTTCAGCCCAGTACTGATCCTCAAAAGTAATTTTAACCGTACTTACCAGTAACTTGAATTTCCTTCCATAGGATATCATTGCCTGCTTTTTGCTGAAAAAGTTTCTAAGTGTTGATTTTTGAAACATACAAATATTCCTCTAAAATCAGCCGAAATACGAATTCCGATTTACTCACCTGTTATAAGGAGAGACCTCAGTGCTGTATCTTTCAGCCCAGTACTGGTCCTGAAAAGTAATTTTAACCGTACTTACCAGTAACTTGAATTTCCTTCCATAGGCTAACATTGACTGGTTTCACTTGGAAATTCTTCTAAGTGTGGAGTTTTGGAACTTTAAAATATTCCTCTAAAATCAGCCGAAATACGAATTCCGATTTACTCACCTGTTATCAGGAGAGACCTCAGTGCTGCATCTTTCAGCCCAGTACTGATCCTCAAAAGTAATTTTAACCGTACTTACCAGTAACTTGAATTTCCTTCCATAGGATATCATTGCCTGCTTTTTGCTGAAAAAGTTTCTAAGTGTTGAGTTTTGAAACATACAAATATTCCTCTAAAATCAGCCGAAATCCGAATTCTGATTTACTCACCTGTTATCAGGAGAGACCTCAGTGCTGCATCTTTCAGCCCAGTACTGGTCCTGAAAAGTAATTTTAACCGCACTTACCGGTAACTTGAATTTCCTTCATAGGCTAACATTGACTGATTTCACTTGGAAATTCTTCTAAGTGTGGAGTTTTGGAACTTTATAATATTCCTCTAAAATCAACGAAAGTACGAATTCCAATTTACTCACCTGTTATCAGGAGAGAACCCAGTGCTGCATCTTTTAGCCCAGCACTGACCCTGAAAAGTAATTTTAACCGTACTTACCAGTAACTTATATTTTCTTCCATAGGAATCCATTGTCTGGTTTTCAGCAGAAAAGTTTCAAAGTGTCGATTTTCACAAACTACAAATATTCCTAAAAATCGCCTGTATGACTTAAACGCATTCTTTCAACTGTTTACAGGAGATGCACCAGTGCTGGATCCAGGATCCAACACTGAGTAAGAAAAAGTAACTGAGAACAGTTTTTACCTTCTAAGTGAATTTCCTTCCATAGGATAACATTGGTGATTCTATGAGAAAAAGTTTCTAAGTGTCAACTTTTAAAGTACAATAATATTCCTTAAAAATCACGACTGTAACCAAAACGCTTTTACTCAACTGTTTACAGGAGATGTCCCAGGACTGAATCTAGGATCCAGTCCTGTGGTTAGAAAAAGTAATCCATAAAGTAACTAATTGCATTTAACTAGAAATTCACATTGAGCTGAATGTTGCATTGTGTTTGAAAATGTGTTGCCCATTGCAACAACTGTAACTACTGTACTTAAAAGTCTATTGCCTATGTGCAAAGTATTTAAACTAAAGTAATTCATTCTGAGAAAGTATTTTTGTAATGTAATGTATAATGTAATTACAATGTAATTTAAAAAATAAAATATGTAAAAAAATTGTTTCTAAAAATGTAGTAAATCAGTATGAAAAAAATTTATATAACAATTAATACATTTAACAATTGTCATTTACAAAACCTTTGAAATTCACTGAAAAAACCGTAGGTTTCAGACATGTTATAGTTACAAATTAGCATTTAAAAACCTTTGAAATTCACTGAAAAAACCATAGGTTTCAGGGACGTTATAGTTACAAATTAGCATTTAAAAACCTTTGAAATTCACTGAAAAAACCATAGGTTTTAGGGACAGTTATAGTTAGTTGGACATTGCACTCGTAGAAAACCCGTGAAATTCCCCGTTATAGTTAGTCCAGCTAACTATAACTCGCGCCCCGCAATGCACTGCTGATGACGTCACATATTACATCACTCATGACATGGTCAGTGACATCACTGATGACATCACTGATGACATCTCAAATGACATCACTGATGACATCATCCATGTGATAATTTCATGCATCTTCTCACACCCTAATATAACCTTTGATACACCCACTCTAAATTACAGACTGCCATTCACAAAACCATAGACACTCCAACACCAATAACTACATACCCACTCACTGATTCTTAGGTCTACGCACACATCCACTCACTCACCCGTACAGTCACTCATACTTACGGTCACTCAGTACAGGACTATCATATGCACTCATACTCCTATATAGACACTCAAACACCGCCACTCATCCATAGAGGTACTCACACACCTAGTCAGTCATGCAAATAATTAAACACACTACCATTTACTCACCTATACAGTTATACACACACCAGCTCACTTACTCATACAAATACTAGCACATTCTTACGCTCTTATACAATCACTGATACAAGCACACACTCATCCATACAGCCACTATCACAATCACTCACTCTCGCTTATAGCTATTTATATACTCCAACACACATATATACTGCCTTTCACATATGTAGTTACTCACACATGTACCACTGGGACATACATTCACTCACTAACACACTCTTACACACACTTACCCACCCATACAGTCTATCACAGATGCACTCTTGAAACCATCCACCCAGTGAATCACCCACTCACACATCTATGCACAGAGTTGCACACACCCTCCCACACAAACACTCAGGCACCCATACAGATACTCAGACAAGCATTAAATAACTCATATAGACACTCATGTAGCTATTCACAAACACATGCAGCCACTTGCACAGCAACAGACAGACGGATACAGACATTCACCCAGTTTAGTCACTAACCCATGCATTCAGTAAGATACGTTAAATCACTCACTTATACAGTCAGTCACGCACCTACTAAATCATCCATACAGACACTTACACACCCACTCATTCTTCAATACGTCTTTTCCTATATATATTAAAAATATTTAAACTTTACAGAAACACACAGTCACTGGATGATGTCATCAGTGATGTCATCAGTGATGTCATTTGAGATGTCATCAGTGATGTCATCAGTGATGTCACTGACCATGTCATGAGTGATGTAATATGTGACGTCATCAGCAGTGCATTGCGAGGCGCGAGTTATAGTTAGCTGGACTAACTATAACGGGGAATTTCACGGGTTTTGTACGAGTGCAATGTCCAACTAACTATAACTGTCCCTAAAACCTATGGTTTTTCAGTGAATTTCAAAGGTTTTTAAATGCTAATTTGTAACTATAACGTCCCTGAAACCTATGGTTTTTTCAGTGATATATATATATATCACCACAGAAATCCTCCGAGTACAGGAGCCCCCAACCCTTCAGGGCGGCCTCTTAAAACAATGGGCACAGAGCAGCCCATCTATTTCACCAACATGAAGCAACAAACAGAGGCCCAATACTGGAAAAGTTGCATTTATTCATGTCACAGCAGCATAAGAAAGCCTCTGTCTCCTTACGCGTTTCGGTGATCAATGCCACCTTGCTCACAGGTGGAAGCAATATCAAATGCATTTGATATTGCTTCCACATATATATATATATATATATATATATTATCTACTGGCGGTCCATAGGAAATCCGCGACATTCTATTTGAAATAACTCTCTTGCCGGTTGACGAATCTTCGCGAAATTTTCAAACTTCATGGCCCGCTCCGGTCCGCTCCTACCCTGAAAGTCTCAGGGTGATTCGTCAAGCGGGGGCTGAGAAAAAAGGGGGGTCCCGAAACGTGTTTTCCCCATTCATTTTCCCATAGGAAACTTTAGACACGGCTACAGCCCGAACTGCTGAACGGAATTACACCAAATTTGGCAAAGAGGTAGTTCTTGGTTCAGAAAGAACCCTTTTGTTAAATGGTGTAAATCCGTTCAGTAGTTCCTGAGAAAATCAAAAGTTAAGTCACATATATATCTAGGGCCGAGTAGGGTCCGCGTACCCTCCCTACCACGAGCTGCATGCTAATTGGCTGTCAAGTGGCTGTCAACACTCCAAATCAGGAAGTGTTGGCAGCCATTTTGTCCCTCGGTAGAACCGAGGGACAGAAACAAGTGCGCAAAGTGCAAAAAGGGGGCAGGGTAGAAACACCCTGACCCCCTAGGTCTGCTCAGGGGGGTCCCACAAGGATCCCTGGGCAGAAAAAGCATTTTTATTTTTTTTAAATCTGCAGGATGCGCTCGGGGTGCGCGGATCCTGCCGATTGAAAAAAACCCAGAAGAAACAAGTGCGCAAAACGCACAAAGGGGGCAGGGTAGAAACACCCTGACCCCTAGGTCTGCTCAGGGGTCCCACAAAGACCCCCTGGGCAGAAAAAAGCATTTAAAAAAAAAAATCGGCAGGATGCGCTCAGGGTGCGCGAATCCCGCCGTAAAAAAAAAATCGAGCGCGGTCTCCCGCGCTCGATGTTATTTGCCCCCGGGTGGCCCAAGTCCCGGGGGCATGCGGAGGTGGGTTTATAGTTAATGGGGGGCCTCTAAGGCCCCAAGCCCGAGGACCGCCACCCCCGGGGCTTTCTAATACAAATGTTGCGGGAGGGCACTCGGCCCTCCCGCAGCCCGAGACCACCACCTCCCGGGGCTTCTTTTAAAAAAAAAAAAAAACAGTTCCTGTGTGGGGGCTCGAGCCCCCACACGCCCGAGACCGCCACCTCCCCAGGGCACTAATAATGTAAATGCGAGGGTCCGTAACGGACCCCGAGCCCCGAGGATCACCACCTCCCGGGGCTTTAAAGACATGGGAGGGGGCCGCGCGGCCCCACTCCTGGAGCCTGTGGTGGCCCTGGGGACCGCCACCCCCAGGGCCGGCTCCTGCAGTGTCCCGGGGTGCCTACCCCGGGACACTGTAGTTTGCAATGGCAGGACGGGAGCCTCGCGGCTCCCGTCCTGCCATTACAAACTGCTTTGCTTCATTGAAGGGAGAGCAGGGAAACCTGCTCTCGCTTCAATGAAGCAAAGCAGATTGCTTTCCACATGGGGAGCTGCATGTCAGCAGCTCCCCATGTGGAAAAGCTAATGCCGAGACGGTGGGGGATTGGGGACCCCCCCACGGTCCCCAACGGAGAGGGCCAGCCCCGATGGATGGGGTCCCCGGGGCAAGTAGTGGCCCGGGACGGGGGCCATGCGGCCCCCTCCCCCCAAAAAAAGAAAAATAAAGGCCTGCCCCGGGGATGGGGTCCCCGGGGCAAAGGAGGCCTGAGGAGGAGGGCCACGCAGCCCCTCCTTAAAAAAATAATACAAAGAGTGGCCATGCCCCGGGGATGGGGTCCCCGGGGCCGGAATCGGCCATGGGAGGGGGGCCACGCAGCCCCCTTCCCGTTTAAAAAAAAAAAAAAAAAATGAAAAAAAGGGGTAAGGCCCTGGGGGATGGGGTCCCCCGGGCCCAAAAAAAGGAAGAAAGGAAAGGGGGCCACACAGCCCCCCGTCGAGGAAAAAAATCCCCCAAAAAAACGATCGTGCCGCAGGCCCCGCCCCCTTCCTTTACCACTCTGCAAACGCGCCCCCTGGTGCGCTTGCAGAGGGGGAACGAATTCCCCTTGAATACTGGGGGTCCCTGGGGGCCAACTAGCCCACCAGGAACCTCCAGTATGCGCCAGGGGGCTGCATTGCAGAGAGGTGTACAGAGGCCACGCCCCTTTTTACACCTCTCTGCAACACAGCTCTGTGGCGCTTACTGGAGGTACCTGGTGGGATAGTTGGACCCCAGGGACCCTCAGGATTCAAGGGGACTTAATCCCCCAACTTAAAACACGCCACAGGGCGCGTTTGCACAGTGATGAAGGGAGGGGCGGGGCTTCAGGTGACATGTGTGCAAACAGGCCCCATGGCGCGTTTTAAGATGGGGAATTAAATCCCCTTCAATCCTGAGGGTCCCTGGGGGCCAACTAGCCCACCAGGTACCTCCAGTAAGCGCCACGGAGCTGCGTTGCAGAGTGTTGTAAAAGGGGCGTGGCCTCTGAACACCTCTCTGCAACGCAGCTCTCTGGCGCATACTGGAGGTATCTGGTGGGCCAGTTGGCCCCTAGGGACCCTCGGGATTGAGGAGGAATTAATTCTCCAACTTAAAATGCGCCACAGTGCGTGTTTGCAGACATGTCACCTCAGGCCCCACCCCTTCCTTCACCATTGTGCAAATATTCCTCTAAAATCAGCCGAACTACGAATTCCGATTTACTCACCTGTTATCAGGAGAGACCTCAGTGCTGCATCTTTGAGCCCAGTACTGATCCTGAAAAGTAATTTTAACCGTACTTACCAGTAACTTGAATTTCCTTCCATAGGCTAACATTGACTGGTTTCACTTGGAAATTCTTCTAAGTGTGGAGTTTTGGAACTTTATAATATTCCTCTAAAATCAGCCGAACTACGAATTCCGATTTACTCACCTGTTATCAGGAGAGACCTCAGTGCTGCATCTTTCAGCCCAGTACTGATCCTGAAAAGTAATTTTAACCGTACTTACCAGTAACTTGAATTTCCATCCATAGGATATCATTGCCTGCTTTTTGCTGAAAAAGTTTCTAAGTGTCGATTTTTGAAACATACAAATATTCCTCTAAAATCAGCCGAAATACGAATTCCGATTTACTCACCTGTTATCAGGAGAGACCTCAGTGCTGCATCTTTCAGCCCAGTACTGATCCTGAAAAGTAATTCTAACCGTACTTACCAGTAACTTGAATTTCCTTCCATAGGCTAACATTGACTGGTTTCACTTGGAAATTCTTCTAAGTGTGCAGTTTTGGAACTTTATAATATTCCTCTAAAATCAGCCGAAATACGGATTCCGATTTACTCACCTGTTATCAGGAGAGACCTCAGTGCTGCATCTTTCAGCCCAGTACTGATCCTGAAAAGTAATTTTAACCGTACTTACCAGCAACTTGAATTTCCTTCCATAGGCTAACATTGACTGGTTTCACTTGGAAATTCTTCTAAGTGTGGAGTTTTGGAACTTTATAATATTCCTCTAAAATCAACCGAAACACGGATTCCGATTTACTCACCTGTTATCAGGAGAGACCTCAGTGCTGCATCTTTCAGCCCAGTACTGATCCTGAAAAGTAATTTTAACCGTACTTACCAGCAACTTGAATTTCCTTCCATAGGCTAACATTGACTGGTTTCACTTGGAAATTCTTCTAAGTGTGGAGTTTTGGAACTTTATAATATTCCTCTAAAATCAACCGAACTACGAATTCCGATTTACTCACCTGTTATCAGGAGAGAACCCAGTGCTGCATCTTTTAGCCCAGCACTGACCCTGAAAAGTAATTCTAACCGTACTTACCAGTAACTTATATTTCCTTCCATAGGAATCCATTGTCTGGTTTTCAGCAGAAAAGTTTCAAAGTGTCGATTTTCACAAACTACAAATATTCCTTAAAAATCACTTGTATGACTTAAACGCATTCTTTCAACTGTTTACAGGAGATGCACCAGTGCTGGATCCAGGATCCAACACTGAGTAAGAAAAAGTAACGATAACACTACTTACCTGCTAAGTGAATTTCCTCCCATAGGATAACATTGGTGATTCTATGTGAAAAAGTTTCTAAGTGTCAACTTTTAAAATACAATAATATTCCTTAAAAATCACTACTGTAACCAAAACGCTTTTACTCAACTGTTTACAGGAGATGTCCCAGGACTGAATCTAGGATCCAGTCCTGTGGTTAGAAAAAGTAATCCATAAAGTAACTAATTGCATTAAACTAGAAATTCACATTGAGCTCAATGTTGCATTGTGTTTGAAATTGTGTTGCCCATTGCAACAACTGTAACTACTGTACTTAAAACTCTATTGCCTATTTGCAAAGTATTTAAACTAAAGTAATTCATTCTGAGAAAGTATATTTTGTAATGTAATGTATAATGTAATTACAATGTAATTTAATAAATAAAATATCTAAAAATAAATAGTTTTAAAAAATGTAGTAAATCAGTATCAAAAAAATAAATATAACAATTAATACATTTAAAAATTGTCATTTACAAAACATTTGAAATTCACTGAAAAAACCATAGGTTTTAGGGGCGTTATAGTTAGAAATTAGCATTTAAAAAACCTTTGAAATTCACTGAAAAAACCATAGGTTTCAGGCACGTTATAGTTAGAAATTAGCATTTAAAAAACCTTTGAAATTCACTGAAAAAACCATAGGTTTTAGGGACAGTTATAGTTAGTTGGACATTTCACTCGTACAAAACCCGTGAAATTCCCCGTTATAGTTAGTTCAGCTAACTATAACTCGCGCCCCGCAATGCACTGCTGATGACGTCACATATTACATCACTCATGACATGGTCAGTGACATCACTGATGACATCACTGATGACATCTCAAATGACATCACTGATGACATCATCCACGTGATAATCTGATGCACCTCCTCACACCCTAATATAACCTTTGATACACCCACTCTAAATTACAGACTGCCATTCGCAAAACCATAGACACTCCAACACCAATAACTACATACCCACTCACTGATTCTTAGGTCTACACACACACATCCACTCACTCACCCGTACAGTCATTCATACTTATGGTCACTCAGTACAGGACTATCATATGCACTCTTACTCCTATATAGACACTCAAACACCGCCACTCATCCATAGAGGTACTCACACACCTAGTCAGTCATGCAAATAATTAAACACACTGCCATTTACTCACCTATACAGTTATACACACACCAGCTCACTTAATCATACAAATACTAGCACATTGTTACGCTCTTATACAATCACTGATACAAGCACACACTCATCCATACAGCCACTATCACAATCACTCACTCTCGCTTATAACTATTTATATACTCCAACACACATATATACTGCCTTTCACATATGTAGTTAGTCACACATGTACCACTGGGACATACATTCACTCACTAACACACTCTTACACACACTTACCCACCCATACAGTCTATCACAGATGCACTCTTGAAACCATCCACCCAGTGAATCACCCACTCACACATCTATGCACAGAGTCGCACACACCCCTCCCACACAAACACTCAGGCACCCATACAGACACTCAGACAACCATTCAATAACTCATATAGACACTCATGTAGCTATTCACAAACACATGCAGCCACTTACACAGCAACAGACAGACGGATACAGACATTCACCCAGTTTAGTCACTAACCCATGCATTCAGTAAGATACGTTAAATCACTCACTTATAGAGTCAGTCACGCACCTACTAAATCATCCATACAGACACTTATACACCCACTCATTCTTCAATACGTCTTTTCCTATATATATTAAAAATATTTAAACTTTACAGAAACACAGTCACTGCATGATGTCATCAGTGATGTCATTTGAGATGTCATCAGTGATGTCATCAGTGATGTCACTGACCATGTCATGAGTGATGTAATATGTGACGTCATCAGCAGTGCATTGCGGGGCGCGAGTTATAGTTAGCTGAACTAACTATAACGGGGAATTTCACGGGTTTTGTACGAGTGAAATGTCCAACTAACTATAACTGTCCCTAAAACCTATGGTTTTTTCAGTGAATTTCAAAGGTTTTTTAAATGCTAATTTCTAACTATAACATGCCTGAAACCTATGGTTTTTTCAGTAAATATATATATATATATACATATATATTATCTACTGGCGGTCGCCAGTAGATAGTTATAGTTAGGACCTAGTTTCCATAGGAAAAGTGTTTTTTCCCAATAACTTTGGCGCCAGATGACGAATCTTCGCGGAATTTTCAAAACTAGTGGGGCTCTCCGGTCAGCTCCTGTCTTGAAAGTTTCGGGGTGATTCGCCAACCGGGGGCCGAGAAAAAAGGGGGGTCCCAAAACGTGTTTTCTCCATGTTATTTTCCATAGGAAACTTTAGACACGGCTACAGCTCGAACTGCCAGCTCGAACTGCTGAACGGAATTACACCAAATTTGGCAAAAAGGTAGCCCTTGGTTCAGAAAGAGCCCTTTTTGTTAAATGGTGTAAATCCGTTCAGTAGTTCCAGAGAAATTTAAAAAAAGAGGTTGGAAAATCAATTTCCCATAGGAAACTTTAGACACGGCTACAGCTCGAACTGCTGAACAGAATTACACCAAATTTGGCAAAAAGGTAGACCTTGGTTCAGAAAGAGCCCTGATTTTTAAATGGTGTAAATCCGTTCAGTAGTTGCTGAGAAAATCAAAAAATAAAAGTTTCGATATCTAGAGGCGCGGTGGATCTGCGGACCCTCCTGACCACGAGCTTTATTCTAATTGGCTGTCAACACTCCAAACCAGGAAGTGTTGGCAGCCATCTTGTGACTCGGTAGAACCGAGTCACAAGAAAAACAGGGAAACAAACGTGAAAAACAAGAAAAGGGGGCAGGGTAGAAACACCCTGACCCCTAGGCCTGCTTGGCCAAAAAAGCATTTTTTTTTAAATTTCGGCGAAATTCGCGCTGGGTTCGCGAATCCCGCCAAAATTTTCAAAAAAATGAAGCGCGGGCTCCCGCGCTTCATTTAATTGAGGCCCCCGGTTGGGACAGGTCCGGGGGGCATTTGCAAAAAATATATGCAGGGGCCTGCGGGGCCCCCGCAGCCTCCGGGGACCGCCACCCCCGGGTCTTCTTTTACATGTGTGGGGGCCTCCAAGGCCCCAAGCCCCGAGGACTGCCACCCCCGGGCTTTTATTAGGTATTCGCGGGGCACACAGCCCCCCGCAGCCCCGGGACCGCCACCACCCGGGGCTAGTTTTGAAAAATAAAACAATCCTGTGTGGGGGGCTCCAGCCCCACACACCCCAGGGACCGCCACCTCCCGGGGCACTAAAATGGAAATGCGGGGTCTGTTACAGACCCCCGAGCCCCGGGACCACCACCTCCCGCCCTGCCATAGCAAACACTGGTTTGGATTTTGGAGCGAGAGCAGGAAACCTGCTCTCGCTTCCAAAATTCAAACCAGATTGCTTTTCCACACAGGGAGCTGCATGTCAGCAGCTCCCCATGTGGAAAAGCAATGCGGGCTCCTGCAGGACGCGGGGAGCCGGCGGGACCGTGGGGGCATTGGGGCTCCCACCACGGTCCCCAATGGATAGGGCCTGCCCCGGGGGATGGGGTCCCCGGGGCTAGAAGTGGCCCGGGAGGGGGGCCACACGGCCCCCCTCCCCAAAAAAAAAATATATATATAAATAAAGGCCGGCCCCGGGGGATGGGGTCCCTGGGGCCAATACAGGCCTCAGGAGGGGGGCCACGCAGCCCCCCTCCTTTTAAAAATAAATAAATGTGGCAATGCCCCGGGGGATGGGGTCCCCGGGGCCGAAATTGGCCATGGGAGGGGGGCCCATGCGGCCCTCTTCCCGTAAAAAAATGTTTTTTTAAATTAAAAAGGGGGTCAGGCCCTGGGGGATGGGGTCCCCAGGGCCCAAAAAAAGGAAAAAGAAGGCGGGCCACACAGCCCCCCTTCTAAAACATTTTTTTTTTAAAAAGACCGGCATCTGCCGAAACCCCGCCCCCTCTCAGCAGCACTCTGCAAACGTGCCCTGTTGTGCGTTTTAAGTTGGGGAATTAATTCCCCTTCAATACTGGGGGTCCCTGGGGGCCAACTAGCCCACCAGGTACCTCCAGTATGCGCCACAGGGCTGCCTTGCAGAGAGGTGGTCCAAGGCCACGCCCCTTTGAACACGTCCCAAGTGCTCCCAAGACCTCCTCTTGGTGAAAAGAGAGCAACGGACACCCGGATAGAATGGCAAGATGTTGTTTATTTCTTACTCCTCCTCTGATGACGCGTTTCGAGCAACTAGTGCCCTTGATCACATACAGAGTGCAGTACGCCATATTTTTTATAAATGCTTTGTGTACACCCCCCTTACAGTCACGTGATAATAGACATAAAGGAAACACTATAGATTTTATATGAGCACCTATGGTTATACAAGAGTCTGTATCCTTTACATTACAAATACAATGTATTATTATAGCATTACTAAAATATATACAAAAAAGTTCAGTAATGTCATGATAAATAAAAGCGTATAAATACACTAATAAATACATGTATAAATATATATATAAAAAAAGGGGTACTCATAAATATGCATAAATAAATAAATATATACATGTTATGACATCAGTACTATTTAGTACGACCTAGAAAATATTGCGGCATAAATGCCCATTATATATTTCACCATAGTGTACTAATAATGATTGTGGTACCTCATGTCAGCTTAAATGCTTTTACTTATAGTTTTCATTCAATAATGTTATGACCACATTGAATAATGTATTCAAATATAAGGTGCTCAAAATTTACTTTTCATGTTTTTGTGATATTTATAACAGCTATGGGGTCGATTCCGATTCGGGCCGGAAAAAGCACCGACCGACTCGGATCCGGAAAAAATACCGACCGACACGTACCAGTGGCGCCCGACATGCCAAGTACGATGCAAGCCGCGATAAATCCGACCGACACGTCAGGAAACCAAGCCGACCGACTGAGCCGCTCGGAAAATAGCAATCCGGCCGGAAAAACACGCGAATCCAACCGACCGACACGCACCCGGAACAAATCCGACCGAATCGTACCCGCCAACTCCAACCCGCAAAGTACGATGCAAGGCGCGAAAACACGACCGAGTCGGACGGAGGACAAGCCGTACGACCGACACGCATACAAAACCGAGCCGAAGCAATACAATACACCGCGACCGACGCGTACGCAGCATACAAAACTGCACAAACACAGCGTGAACGAAACGGAAAACACCGTACGAGACCAATGCAGGGTCCGACTCGGTCACAAGAACGTTTCCAACATACACAAACAGCACAAAGGAAAAATCAACCAAAAAAAGGCCAAACAAGCAATTACCAAGCCAATAAATACTGGGGGGTGGGGACAGAGAACAAAGACACACCCACAACTCCACCTATATAAAGGACACAAATCACTACCATGAGCCTTTGCAAATGCCATTTCACTGCCAGCACCCAAGAGAAAGCAACCACACACCCACAGCTCATCCCTCACACAAGCCACACACCATCAGCACACCAACAAATACCTACCTCACATACACCCAGCAAAACACACACTCACACACCCTCACCTGCACACCAACACACACATCACTCACCATCACCACCCATCACCATGCCCCCAAGAAGAATCCCAAGTTCCTAGATTGTGAATTGGAAGTCCTGGTAGACGAGATCCTCAGGGTGGAGCCACAGCTGTTTGGCACTCTGGTCCAACAGACCCCCATGTCGCAGAAAACCAAGATGTGGGAGAGGATCATCAACAGGGTGAACGCACAATCATCATGTCGGCGCACAAAGACGGACATCCAGAACAGGTGGTATGACGTGCGCAGGAGGGTACGGGACCTGCTGAAGATAGACTACAGCAACAGCCAACAGACCGGCAGTGGCCCTCCTGCCAAGCCAATATACCTCAGGCCCTGGGAGGAGAAGGTGCGGGCCATCCTTCCGCCAGTGAGCGTATATGGACTAGAGAACATCCCAGAGCCTGGTGAGTACACAACAAATGTACACAATAAACTGCCACAAAACACACACATCACTGTCAAGGGGAGAGTCAAACCATGCACACATAGCAATTACACAGCAACTAGAACAGAATCATCCCAAAATGTGTATGTCAGTCAGATAAACACAACACATGCCATCAAAAAAGTCACATCCAACTGTGCCAACACATGTACAAACACAACCACAACTACAGCTAGGCAGTGGCACAAATAGAACTAACAAACACATCCACACATGTAGCCACCACAACAACACCAACACACAGTGAAGACCACTCAAAGGAAGGAATTCTGTGTATGCTGGCCAAGTCAGTGTAGCCAATAGCATCATGGGAGTCGCAGTCACACATATTGCCCGCCCCAAAACTGTCCCATCAACACCACCATGAACCATGCGCACATCACAGGGAGTGGAGAAGGACTCACAAGATGGCTGACACTGGCTACTGCTGTGGGGAGCACAAGGCCCTGCTGCCAACTGTGCACCAACAAACAGCAGGACACCACTGACTGACATCCTGAGAGACAACTTCCACTCCCTGCAATGCAAGCACGTTCCATGGTGGGCTATCTGGCTGGCTGGGTGGGAAGGGGGACTTGCAGCACTGACTATAGTCACCAGCACCTCCCCTCACACCCCCAACACAAACTCCACAGTACCCACCTGGTAGAATGCAATGCCCTCCATCCTAACACAAGATCCCACAAAGCACCACCACCCTGGGTTATGTTGTGTGAAGCACAGGGACACTCTTGGGACTCTTAGCCAAACAACTGCCAGGACAACACTCCCAGCCATCCTGTCAGCACAGCCAGCCCACCCCACAGGGAAGCAGAGTCAAAAGGAAGGAAGCATGGGCATGCTGGGAAGGGGGTGGAGGCAATAGCATGATGGGAGACGTAGTCACAGACATAGCTCACCCCCACAACTGTCCCATCAACACCACCCTGAACCATGCTCACATCACAGGGAGTGGAGAAGGACTCACAAGATGGCTGACACTGGCTACTGCTGTGGGGAGCACAAGGCCCTGCTGCCAACTGTGCACCAACAAACAGCAGGACACCACTGACTGACATCCTGAGAGACAACTTCCACTCCCTGCAATGCAAGCACGTTCCATGGTGGGCTATCTGGCTGGCTGGGTGGGAAGGGGGACTTGCAGCACTGACTATAGTCACCAGCACCTCCCCTCACACCCCCCCAACACAAACTCCACAGTACCCACCTGGTAGAATGCAATGCCCTCCATCCTAACACAAGATCCCACAAAGCACCACCACCCTGGGTTATGTTGTGTGAAGCACAGGGACACTCTTGGGACTCTTAGCCAAACAACTGCCAGGACAACACTCCCAGCCATCCTGTCAGCACAGCCAGCCCACCCCACAGGGAAGCAGAGTCAAAAGGAAGGAAGCATGGGCATGCTGGGAAGGGGGTGGAGGCAATAGCATGATGGGAGACGTAGTCACAGACATAGCTCACCCCCACAACTGTCCCATCAACACCACCCTGAACCATGCTCACATCACAGGGAGTGGAGAAGGACTCACAAGATGGCTGACACTGGCTACTGCTGTGGGGAGCACAAGGCCCTGCTGCCAACTGTGCACCAACAAACAGCAGGACACCACTGACTGACATCCTGAGAGACAACTTCCACTCCCTGCAATGCAAGCACGTTCCATGGTGGGATATCTGGCTGGCTGGGTGGGAAGGGGGACTTGCAGCACTGACTATAGTCACCAGCACCTCCCCTCACACCCCCCCAACACAAACTCCACAGTACCCACCTGGTAGAATGCAATGCCCTCCATCCTAACACAAGATCCCACAAAGCACCACCACCCTGGGTTATGTTGTGTGAAGCACAGGGACACTCTTGGGACTCTTAGCCAAACAACTGCCAGGACAACACTCCCAGCCATCCTGTCAGCACAGCCAGCCCACCCCACAGGGAAGCAGAGTCAAAAGGAAGGAAGCATGGGCATGCTGGGAAGGGGGTGGAGGCAATAGCATGATGGGAGACGTAGTCACAGACATAGCTCACCCCCACAACTGTCCCATCAACACCACCCTGAACCATGCTCACATCACAGGGAGTGGAGAAGGACTCACAAGATGGCTGACACTGGCTACTGCTGTGGGGAGCACAAGGCCCTGCTGCCAACTGTGCACCAACAAACAGCAGGACACCACTGACTGACATCCTGAGAGACAACTTACACTCCCTGCAATGCAAGCACGTTCCATGGTGGGATATCTGGCTGGCTGGGTGGGAAGGGGGACTTGCAGCACTGACTATAGTCACCAGCACCTCCCCTCACACCCCCCCAACACAAACTCCACAGTACCCACCTGGTAGAATGCAATGCCCTCCATCCTAACACAAGATCCCACAAAGCACCACCACCCTGGGTTATGTTGTGTGAAGCACAGGGACACTCTTGGGACTCTTAGCCAAACAACTGCCAGGACAACACTCCCAGCCATCCTGTCAGCACAGCCAGCCCACCCCACAGGGAAGCAGAGTCAAAAGGAAGGAAGCATGGGCATGCTGGGAAGGGGGGTGGAGGCAATAGCATGATGGGAGACGTAGTCACAGACATAGCTCACCCCCACAACTGTCCCATCAACACCACCCTGAACCATGCTCACATCACAGGGAGTGGAGAAGGACTCACAAGATGGCTGACACTGGCTACTGCTGTGGGGAGCACAAGGCCCTGCTGCCAACTGTGCACCAACAAACAGCAGGACACCACTGACTGACATCCTGAGAGACAACTTCCACTCCCTGCAATGCAAGCACGTTCCATGGTGGGCTATCTGGCTGGCTGGGTGGGAAGGGGGACTTGCAGCACTGACTATAGTCACCAGCACCTCCCCTCACACCCCCCCAACACAAACTCCACAGTACCCACCTGGTAGAATGCAATGCCCTCCATCCTAACACAAGATCCCACAAAGCACCACCACCCTGGGTTATGTTGTGTGAAGCACAGGGACACTCTTGGGACTCTTAGCCAAACAACTGCCAGGACAACACTCCCAGCCATCCTGTCAGCACAGCCAGCCCACCCCACAGGGAAGCAGAGTCAAAAGGAAGGAAGCATGGGCATGCTGGGAAGGGGGGTGGAGGCAATAGCATGATGGGAGACGTAGTCACAGACATAGCTCACCCCCACAACTGTCCCATCAACACCACCCTGAACCATGCTCACATCACAGGGAGTGGAGAAGGACTCACAAGATGGCTGACACTGGCTACTGCTGTGGGGAGCACAAGGCCCTGCTGCCAACTGTGCACCAACAAACAGCAGGACACCACTGACTGACATCCTGAGAGACAACTTCCACTCCCTGCAATGCAAGCACGTTCCATGGTGGGATATCTGGCTGGCTGGGTGGGAAGGGGGACTTGCAGCACTGACTATAGTCACCAGCACCTCCCCTCACACCCCCCCAACACAAACTCCACAGTACCCACCTGGTAGAATGCAATGCCCTCCATCCTAACACAAGATCCCACAAAGCACCACCACCCTGGGTTATGTTGTGTGAAGCACAGGGACACTCTTGGGACTCTTAGCCAAACAACTGCCAGGACAACACTCCCAGCCATCCTGTCAGCACAGCCAGCCCACCCCACAGGGAAGCAGAGTCAAAAGGAAGGAAGCATGGGCATGCTGGGAAGGGGGTGGAGGCAATAGCATGATGGGAGACGTAGTCACAGACATAGCTCACCCCCACAACTGTCCCATCAACACCACCCTGAACCATGCTCACATCACAGGGAGTGGAGAAGGACTCACAAGATGGCTGACACTGGCTACTGCTGTGGGGAGCACAAGGCCCTGCTGCCAACTGTGCACCAACAAACAGCAGGACACCACTGACTGACATCCTGAGAGACAACTTACACTCCCTGCAATGCAAGCACGTTCCATGGTGGGATAACTGACTGGGTGGGTGGGTGGGTGGGAAGGAGGTCTGGCTGTCAACCAAACACAATCAATGCAGACCATGTTCACACCCCAGAGAATACATAGAAATGCCCAAATAATGCAGGACAATGTGCCACACCAATATCAACCCCTGACTGTGACAACTTAGGACAATACAATGTACAGGCCCGCACCCCGAGGCACAGTCACAACTGTCAGGTGTGTCAACCACTGATGCCTGCAGAAACATGACATACATTGTTTGTGTCTCCCAAAAACAGGTGATGATAGGGACACAGCAGCAGACGCTGAGGAGTCCCAGTCCCAGGCTCAAGAGGATGCCGAGCTCACTGGCGTCGTACAGCCTCTGTCCTCCTCGGACGATGAAGAACAACCTGGCACATCCGGTGCAAGTCAACATGCTGCACCAGCAGGACCACCAGCTGCAGCACCAGCAGGTCCACCAGCTGCACCCCTGCACCCACCCCTCCAACGACTGTCACCACGAATACCATCCCTGCCGACATGGACAGAATAAGGAACAACACCAGCGCAGTGACCCTGGACCAACCTGGGGCCATGGACACCACCACCACCACCAACCCCCAAGGTGGACCAGGGTTATCTGTGCGTGCAACTGCACACACTGCACATGTCAGCAGGGGTGGTGGGAGGGGTGGGAGACAGAGGTCGCTGCTTGCAGACGTTGCTGGTGTGCATGAAGACCCACAACTGGTACGCATAGCTGATGCGTACCAGTCCAGCACCGGAGAGCTCAGCCAGGTAGTGGGGCTCCTCAGAGACATTAAACAGCAGCAGGCTGCCCATCATGCCCGCTTGGACTCCCACATGTCCCAAGTGGAGTCACACATGTCACGTGTGGACTCCCACATGTCACGTGTGGACTCCCACATGACCCGCGTGGAGTCCAAGTGGGATGTACTACATGAGATGACGGCGGTGCACAGGGACATTTTACAATGCCTCCGCCAGATGAACAGCAACCAGTCCACACCTCCCTGTGTGCCAACAACATCTGGTACCGAACAAACTGCAACTGCCACAGGGAGGGAGGAGGACTCTGGCGGAGAGTCCCCTGCACCGCAGCAGCCTGCACTTGAGGGCCCCCCCCAAGAAGAGGGGTCGTCCGAGGAGGGGAAAGTGAGAGGCTGATGGCCAAGCGCAACTCCCAGGAAGCCTGAACCTGTTCTGGATTTTCGCCTTTGTGCACAGACTGTTCACCCTGTTGATGGCAACACTACTCCCACACATTGCATGGGGAGTATAAGTTGGAACAATGTGTCAGACAACAGTGGCCCCGATACTGGGGATCCTGTCTACCTGGACTTTCTATTCATCTAGGAACTTGGGATTGCAAGATTCATGTACAGCACAATCCATCCTATGCACTATTATCACAATAAACACACTAATACACCATACTTGCCTCTGTCGTGATTCCAACGTGGGTGCTGTTATGGGGATGATGAACTGCAAAATTACACAGTGTATGCGAACTGCAACAGCAAGGACAACACAGGCATGTGAGTACAGGCAACGTGACACATATGAGGGAGACACACCACCAGGGCTACACAACACATACACACCTAGGCCATCTGACTCATTGCCTACACTGATGTTGCCAGGGAAGACGGTGCAATGCACAGACACCACACCCATTCCCAGTTGTAGTCAAGTAGCCCACAGGTGCAGTAAGCAAATGGCAGTCAAATGTGTGACCACAGACAACGCACATCACTAAGTGAAGCACAGGTTTATTACACAGTAGCAACATGCCGTAACCACTACAGATGCAAGGTAACCCCACCTGGTAGCGGGCACACAGTCAACAACTGTAGACAGAAGGAAGTCCATGGGTGTGGCGCACATCACCTGTAGGGACACAACAGCTACCAGCCTGGATGTGCAATCACGTCGTCGGTGGACACAGTTCACCAAACGAATCTGAAAGTACCCTGTGAAGGACAGAAATGACACACAGTCAAAAGCAATGCAGTACAGGACAGAACAGCAAAACTCATGCACAATACATGTTACAAGATACCCACCCAGAACCAAGTTAGCATGTCAACACTGTTGGGGAGTACAGCCCACCTGTCACCACACATCGCAACACACATCCTGTCAAGTAGCCCATGGACACACTCCAACAGCACCAGAGCACCACCCACACATCATGCCAACTCACATCATTCACATGACACCTCAGGATACTCACATTCAGCTAAAGAAGTTGGTGATGAGCTGTGTGCGGACATCACCATCACCATCATCATCATCATCGTCACTGGCATCGTGGTCCAGGCCAGGATCCTCCACAGGTGGCGGATGTTGGTCATCGTCATCCTGGATGAGAGGCAACTCCTTCCGCACTGCCAGGTTGTGAAGCATGCAGCAGACGATGATAATCTTGCACACTTTCGCAGGGGCATATGGGAGGGACCCTCCGGTCTTGTCCAGGCAGCGGAAGCGGCTCTTCAGGAGACCAAAGGTCCGCTCAATCACTCTCCTGGTCCGACCATGTGCCTCATTGTAGCGCATCTGGGCAGGTGTCACAGGGTTCCTGAGGGGTGTCAGCAACCACGGCATGTTGGGGTATCCCGAGTCACCTACGGACAGACAAGTGCACATCAGCTGACTTGGAAAAGTGGGCGGAATACTACAGATCAGATCACACACAATGGCACAAAGTCAGTACACACCGACAAGCCAGGCACGCTGGTTCTGCATCTGTGCCATCAACCTGGGGATGCGACTACTCCTCATCACAAAGGCATCGTGTGCTGAACCAGGGAAACGGGCACACACGTGTGTGATGGTCATGTCTGCAAGACACACCACCAGTGCATTGACCGAGTGGTAGTGCTTGCGGTTCCTGTAGGCCTGCTCCTGGGCCTGTGGTGGTACCAAAGCCACATGTGTCCCATCAATGGAGCCAATGACATGCGGCATCCTCCCCAGGGCATAAAAGTCACTCTTCACGTCAGTGAGTCGTCGCAGTCTAGGGAAATAGATGTACCGGTTCAGGAAGAGCAACATTGCCGCCAAAACATCGCGGAGCACACGGCTGAACATGGTCTGTGACATCCCACCAGCAGACGCCACAGTATGTTGGAAGGTACCGGTGGCAAAGAAGTGTAGGGCTGCCATCACCTTCACCTTGGGGGTCAGCGCTGTAGGATACGGCCGGCCAGGCTGCAAATGTGGGGACAACTGCACTGCCAAATCCTCAATCAGCTGCCTGGTGAAGCGGTACCGTCGGATGCTGTCCCGTTCCACCATCGTTGCCAGGTCTGGGAATGGCCGATGGACAGCAGGAGCCCTGCAGTGCAGAGGAGAAGTAAGCAAGATCGTCAGTCACCCCACATATGCGGCATTGAACACACTCAAGATCCCAACATACATCATCATGAGGCACAACTACATGAAGTGTGCAGTACCGGAACGACATTTATGGTACATACATGGCCAACATCTGTCAACACGGTCCTACAGGTGGCATCAATTTGTCCCAGGTTGGCCCATTGGATATCATGATGCTGTGTCACAGTCACCCCCAGTGACATGTGAGGACAGATGTGCCCCAGGCACCACAGCTCAACGACAGGCACATTCCCAGGGACCCTGTAATGCCACATGGACACTGGCATCACCTGGAGTATCATGTGTACACCACAACAAAACAAACATGACCCCCACAGGTAGTGGCCACACTTGCCATGGCAGGAGAGCCATGGACGTCTGTGACACACACGCACAACATCAGAGTCCATGCACACACAACGTGGATGTGGAGACTGTCTCCCATTGTGCACATGAAATCAGAGACATTGTAAACACTACATGCACAAAGACTGTGGAGGGCCATCACTATTGTGCCACTGGGACACCCTGGCTCAAACATACCGTCCCACATGGGACTCACGGGGTATGTGACATGACATACACAAACACCACTGTGAAATGTGACCATGGCACATGCACAGATATGAACAGTTGCACATCACAGTGGTCACGTACACGTAACACCCAGGATCCTGTCCCCATTAACACGTGCACAGCCTGGGGGTGGCTGCCCACAGGTGACACCCACAGGACAACATGTACACCAACATACACACAATAGGAAATGCAGCCTTACATGCCTTATGATAAGGTTTGGACAGGCTGTCGTGATGTAGGTGTGCCCCTCACTCCCTGGGAGCTATCTGTGGCTGGCATATGTCCATCTGAGACAGGCATGCTGACATATGCCAGTCACATGTACAGTGATGCGTTGTACTGCAATGGACCGATCGGTGCCTCCGGCCGGCCCATTGCATTCAATGTGTGCGGGTACGCGTTGTACCCCTGTGCGCGTTGAACAGCAATGGACCGATCGGTGCCTCCGGCCGGCCCATTGCATTCAATGTGTGCGGGTACGCGTTGTACCCCTGTGCGCGTTGAACAGCAATGGACCGATCGGTGCCTCCGGCCGGCCCATTGCATTCAATGTGTGCGGGTACGCGTTGTACCCCTGTGCGCGTTGAACAGCAATGGACCGATCGGTGCCTCCGGCCGGCCCATTGCATTCAATGTGTGCGGGTACGCGTTGTACCCCTGTGCGCGTTGAACAGCAATGGACCGATCGGTGCCTCCGGCCGGCCCATTGCATTCAATGTGCGGGTACGCGTTGTACCCCTGTGCGCGTTGAACAGCAATGGACCGATCGGTGCCTCCGGCCGGCCCATTGCATTCAATGTGTGCGGGTACGCGTTGTACCCCTGTGCGCGTTGAACAGCAATGGACCGATCGGTGCGCACCCATTGACAATGGGCTTGCCTGGCAACGGACGCGTTTTTGAATATTCGAACGAGTCGGTTGCTGGAAATTCAGTTGGTCACCCACAACAATGTTGCAAAATAATGTATGTCATGAAGTTGAAGATTTGAAGGATGCTGTGGGCGTGTTTTGGTGCTGCTATTCCATGGATTGGCCAGATTCAGAAGATGCAAACGACTTGGACCTATCACTTTGGACACAAGGGACAGTATCTGCCTCTCCAGCACATATATATTGCTGCATGTTCCCCTGAGAGCCCACTTGCCTGCACTACATGCTCCAGGACGACATCTGCCACTGCACTGCTGCTGTCTCTGCCCCTCTGGACCCTGCAATGGCACGTACTGTGGAGAGAGCCCCAGCCTTCAGCCTTGAAGAGAACCAGGCCCTGCTGGACAGCCTACTTCCACAGTACAGCAAGCTGTATGGGACACCAGGGGAGCAGGTGAGTGTTCTGTGCACTGCCTTTCTGAATGTGCATTTTGTCTGACTAGCAAGGCTGAGAGTCAGCACACCACTGGCTAGCAGGCTCACTGAGTAGTTGTCACCCCCCATAGTGTGTAGTGACTTGCACTGGACAGGTATGGTGCAGTGACAGTGCTTCTGAACAGGGTTTTACTCCCCATGCTATGATACCATGTAGTGACTTCTGGAAAACTGTCCATGGGCAGCCGTGCACTGCCTGGGTACACCATGTGCCCCTGTGATTGCGACATGTATATGCAACTGTGTCATGCACGGATATGTTGCATGTGTAGTAATGTCCTTATCACTTTGTCATCCTGACAGGCTTCTGCCCATCGGAAGCATGAGATCTGGAAGGACATCGTCCGGGCTGTCCGGTCCGTGGGGGTCTACCAGCGCCGGATCCGCAACTGCCAAAAGAGGTGGCAGGACCTTCGGGGCTGGACCCGGAGGATTGCACGGGTCCAGCTGAAGCTGTCGCCTCCTCGCAGGAGGGGCGGAACACGGACCCTGACCCCCCACATGCTCAGGATCCTGGCGGTGGTCTTTCCAGACCTGGATGGGCAGCTGAAGGCCAGAGAGCAGCAAGGAGGGGGTGAGTCAAAGACTGCACTGTGTACTCTGTCTAACATGTTATGTGCCCTCCTCGGGCCAGGTTGAACTGCCACAGTACAGCAGTCATGTTGTCCAGGAGCCATGTCCCTCTATTGTGCACTGCCCACTCCTCATCTGATACCCAGGTGTGGCCCTTACATGCAGGGAATTCTGTCACTTAGGACTGTGTCCTTGCAGTTTGCTTGACTCAAGGTGGGAGACAGCATCTGTTTCCCTGACTCTGTGGTGGGCATCATGGGTGGGTCCATTGCTTACACAATGCCTGTATTCTGACATGTAGGGTAGTGTCACAGGTCTCCCATATGTCCAATAGGTATGACCTGGACAGATGAGGGTTAAGAGGATGTGTTGTGGGGGGATGTACATGTGCACTTGTGCAGCTCCAGGACTTGCATTCCCCATGACCTACTATTGTGACACAGTGCAGAGTGTTGTTGTCTGGCTGCAAAGTCATACATCACTGAGACAGTGATGTATGACTTTGCAGTCATGCCTCCGCCATGGCATGTGTCTACTGATTGGTGATCCTGCAGGGGAGTGACATGTGCTACATGCACACCATAGTGGCGCTGGCTATCAGGACATGGGTGCATCATGGTGTCTGTCGCTGGTATGCATCACATGCATTTCCTATTTGACTCTGGGCATCCCTTACATCCGTAAACCTGTACTGACTCAGTGGCAAGAGCTGTGATGTGTCCACACCGTGTCCTCTGCACTGTCCAACTACTGTGTACTTGGTGCATGTGTCAACACTGGGGTGTTGCAATCCAACAGACACCAGACAGATGGGTGCAAGGCCATGTGGGATGTGAGTGCCATGCTTGGCATCAGACTGACAATTGACTTCTCCTGTTCAATTAGTGCACTTTTAGCAATGTACAACTAATGATGCCAGGGCTTGCTCTGGGATGTGCTGTGCTCACAGTGGTGTGTGCGTTATGTGCAGGTGACTGATGTCTGTCTGTTTCCCCATTGTTTGCAGATACATCCACGGCCACGGAAGGGGACAGCTCCACGGACCAGGAGGAGCCGGAGAGCCAGACTGGGTCAGCAGCCGAGGAGTGGTCGGAGGGACCCAGTGGCACGGAGGGCGAGGGAGCCACACCGAGGAGTCCTCAGCAGCATCCACCTCAGCTGAGGACCAGAGCAACTCGGAGGATGACTCCCTTGTGGAGGCGGGTGTCAGCAGCCACCACACCCCAGCTAGTGTTGCTGTCCCCGCCACCACCAGCACCACCACCGCCCTCCCATCGGCTCCCATTCCCCAGGTCCGTGGAGGCTCCCATGTCCGGGAGCGTGTCTCCTTTGGGCCAGGCACCGCACCCCTGCCCCTGTGTCCCCTGCTGCCCTGAGTGAGGAGTCTGTGTACCTCCTTCGCCAGCTCCATGTAGGGCAGACAGCCATGCTGAGTGTCCTCCATGCGCACACCGCGCTGTTGACTCAGCTGGTGTCGTTCATGGAGGGCATCTCATCGGGCATGTCTGACCTACAGAGGGGCAATAGGTCCATGGACTCCTCCCTGACGGCAGCAGTGTCCCTCCTCAAACGGTCCCTCACCCCTCCTGCCTCTGCTCCATCCACACTCCCCAGCACCTTACCCATCCCAGGCACACACACACTGGCACACACCAGCACACACACATCCAGCACACTGACACACACGCCAATGACAAAACGCACACGCAAGCACATTCAGGGGACTGAAGCCAGACTCACAGGGGATGGGGCCCTGGAACACACACACGCATCCACATGCACTGCGCAGTCCTCAGTTCCCTCTCCCTCCAAAGCACCCTCCCTTGCCTCACCTGCAACCCCAAAGTCACAGCAGCTCTTCCTCTGTGACCTCGGCCTCTTCCCCACCGATGAAGCTGCTCCAGCATCCCGGGGGAAGAGGAAGCCCACCCACACGGAGCAGAGTGCCCCTCGCCCCCGGACACCCTCCCCCAGGCGCAGACGGACTGAGGCCCCCACCCGCAAGTCCCCCCGGAGTGCTAAGAGCAAGACCCCGCCACCGCCCTGCAGCTCAGGCACAAGGTCTCCGTCCTCCATCCCTCAGGCCCCCACTGCACAGGTGCCCCCACCACACCCTGCCCCAGGTTCCCCCACCCACAGATATACCATCCCCAAGATGCTCCGGCCTTCTCCCCCTGCCACTTGCTCTCCCAGCACCACACCCCCGCTGCGCTTGTCTGTGCCACTGATGTGGTGAGGGTGTCCTCCCCCTCTGTCCAACCCACCTTGCCTGTTCCCCATTCTCCTCCCCTGGAGGTAGGCACTGCAGTGGAGTCCACTACCGCCCTGTCTGACTTGGGCACTGCAGTGGCGGACCTGTCCACCCCATCTGCAGGGTCCACTGCAGTTGTGCCGGCACCCACGACATCTGTGTCATGCCCCCAGTTGTGCCGGCACACACCATGTCAGACACCTCCACTGCAGTTGTCAGTGGCTCTCCAGCACCCACCACCCCTTCCCTGACTCCCCTGGTGAGCCCTGATCCTGTCCCTGCGGTGCCTGGCCTGCCCCCCGGTTGCCCCTCCTAGTGGATTGTCCCTGGTATTGTGCAGGCATGCGTAGGGTGACATCTGCCAGTGTCACCCTGTTTGAACTTTGACAATGGACTGGCCATTGGCCTTTGCTCTTTTTCAGGACTTCGTTTGGCCTCAACACATATGCTGAATAAAGCAACTTTCTTTTCTCTAGTGCTCATGCTTCAGATGTACATGTTGTTGGTGCAGCTAACCATGCCCTTGCTGCAGTGATGGTGATATCTGGTCTCATGATTATGAAGTGTTACTGTGCAGGAACCCATGTGGTCCAGGGGAATGTGTCCTATCATGTGGTGTATCCATGTCATCAATAGCAGCATCTGAGGGTGTCATGTGTTCAGTATTTGGCAATGGGTTTCCTACTTACATTGGCAATTTCACATCTGTGGCTTCCACCCCTGCACATCTGTTGTGCCTGCCATCGTTGCTTTTGTCTACTTCCCTGACCGTGTTGCCATCTCCAGTGGACATGCAGGTTTGGGCATCAATGGGGAGGGACTCATCCGTGTAGTCAGTGCAACATTGCTATACAAGTGTGTTGGATCTGTGCTGATGATTCCGTTGGCACATCCATGACCAGGCTGATGTGATGGGAGCCCTCATTTGGTGCTAATTGTTGATTGTGTGACAAAGTGCTCAGCTGACATGATGGGGCCCTACTGAGGCAACATATGGCACAGCTTTCCTCACACAGGAGTGGAGTCCCCTCATGGCAGTGTGTACACGTGTGACATTGCCTGCGCCCAAGGTGTGTGTTGTATGTGCATGTCTGTGTGTTCACTTCCATTCATCTGCGCATGCTGTGATCCCTAGTGTTGTACCTGTTTGTGATGCTTGCTGACTTGAGCTATGTTCCCCCAAAGTCTTCTCCCTGTGTTCTCTGTGATGTGGGTGCATGGCACATTACTGGTCATCAGGGTGTCACCCATAGGTGTGTTTGCTGTCAGGGCAGAGTTTGTGTGCTGACGCAGATGGGTCACAGTCAGGTTTCCCTTTGGCACTTGTTGTTTGCCCCTGTCATGTGATTTCCAGTTTGTGTTATCTTTCAGTGATTGTGACACGTTGTGTGTGTGACTGCTGGCACTCCTTAGGGTCCGGGCTGCAATGTTGGTTGTTGTCTATGTGTGTTCTTTGTGGGTGACCTTGGCT